>CM053791.1:65276148-66476148 GCA_028749045.1 Cupressus sempervirens
GTATATATCATTTTGGAGTAAATTATGTTGAAAAATAGATAATTTTTTTATTTATAAAGATATTTTTATTTTATATTACAATTTATTTAAATATAAATTGAATATTTTATTTTGATATATATTTATTTTTTTATTGTTAAGTAGGAATCTAGAAGGAGAAAATGTTTCGTCTTTAGACATCAATCAACTTAAACATCTTGAGATGTTCCTTCAACAAGGACTTGATAAAATACGATCCAAGAAGGTAATTAATAAAAAGCATGATATATTTCTCTACATAAATGTGTTAAAATTGCAATCAATAAAATTTTTAATGTTATAGAGAGACATGGCTAACTTATACTTTGATGATGCTACTTTTTAAATAAGGATAATATGATATTTCAAGATATTGCAAAAATTCAAGAAAGGGTAAGTTACATAGTTTTTAATTACTACATTATTATTTCGCTTGAGATGTCAATTAATTTTATATATTTTTTCTTACATTTATATTAATATAGTTTCATTTGCATAAATTAAAATGGTAAATCCTAATACTAAAATATGTTAAATATGCATTTTATAGGAAAGAATTTTACTTGCACAAAATCAACTACTATGTGACAAGGTACTATTTGTGTACAAACATATATATTTTTAATGCATTTAATTGCTTGATTTCTCATTTCTAATTTTTCCTTTTTGATTCATAGATTGCAAAGATTGAGTGCACAAAATATACAAATTCATTGCACCACTCCAACAACATTTTATTAAAAGAAAATATCAACAAGCATATTACCAATGAAGATTCAATTGAGATGGTTCACAATCATCCATCTGAAGACTCAACTAGCACTCACATTACTCTCCAATTAGGAGGTACACACTATTAAATTTATCTTAATTTTGTACAATATTTTACACTAAGTATTTTAGCTATATCAAAATGTGTAATTATAGAGGTGAATTCTAGTAGCATTTGTGTGTTAGGAAATAATGCTTGATTGAAATTGAATACTAAGAACTAAATGTATTATTGTTTGCACTTCATAATAATTATAGTATTATTGATTTGCACAAAATGAAAAATAAAATCAACAATAAAAGTAATTGAGAAATAAAATAAAAAATACCAAAATTATAATCTTTGAACATACACTATATTATTTACTTTATAATAAGAGATCTCTAAAAAGTAATATTTGTCTCATTTTTTAAACAAAAGTATTTTATGTTAAAACTTCTATCTTTATAGATTTATTTCTTTTAATAGGTAATATTTTTATTATATTGATAAAAATAGATACATTGTTATTGTATGGTTAAAATCCTTCAGCCTATACTAACATTTCCATGCCCATACATATGCCATTAGGGAAAAAAAAAAATTAGAGTAGGAACATTCTAATGAAGATAAAATCACCCATCTCAAACACTAAATTGATCAAAACAAACAAGATAGAGCCATCACCGTCTTTGCTATCTGCTACTCCTTGAACCATTGTGCCACTTCCTCACAAGTGAAAGTTCGAGTTGAGTAGTCATCCATCACTAAATTCCCCTATCTCCCCTTGTGGAACTTTCCAGTGCCTCCCCCTTTTTGACTAGCAATGAGGCATCAACCCAAACTCCTTGTGATGTGGACACACCCTCCTTAAGGTGGCATTTATTCCCAATCTAGTGGCAAATATTTTGTCTAGGAGTGAGCATGCTCTTCCTCAGCATGGCCTTCATAAACCCTCATTTATGCTCCTTTAGCACTTAAATATTCTCATTCAGGAACTCCATTATAATTTTCCACCCCTATTCTACTTTGGCGATATGAATTCCTTGTAGATTTGAGGATTACCACACTACTAGTGGTTGAATAGAAGAGTCTCGTCCACCAATTAGCCTCTAAGGCTCAGTACCCTTCTCAATTCCAACACCCAAAATAACTCTCCCAATTTTTTCCTGAGACCCCAGAAGTCACTACCTTTCCACACATGTAGCCACAACTAATGGAGCTCTTCTTTTGATTCTACCATCATCAACATGAGTGCAAAAAATAGTGATGCCACATCTAGTTTTGATCTCATCCTCCAGAACATTTCTAGATATTCTAGCCCTCACATCTATTGTACACCCTCCAAAAAGGCCAGGTCATTAAAAAAAAAAAAAATTCTAAGATGTCACACATAAATATGGCCTTTGTAGGTTTGTATTTGAGAATCTAAACTGAGAGAGAAGTTTGCCTCTATTTTTGTCTTAGTGAAAAACAAATGAACTTGACCTTCCTTCAACCTGAATATATCTACCTTGGAACTCTCTAGAATGAAGTATGGAAGAAAACCAACACTCCATATGACATGCATGAAGGATACATTGGCAGATTTGAAATCTATGCTTACTTTGGAATGATTTGATGTTAGTAAAAGTTGGATTCATGATACCTTTCCCTTAAAACCTCCAATTTTAATTATCATGAGTAAATTAGTGTATCTAATGGCTGAAAAATAGTGCTCTCTATATTCAAATCCAAGGTGATTAAATTCCTAAAAGATTTCATATTAAGAACCCAATGCCAAATTTACACCTAAATTGGCTAGTGAATCTAACACTCTGTTTGCTTCCTAAAATGAATGTGAAACCTTAAAATCGTATCTAGAAGCAATTCTTTGATTTTATACATACTTTGATCTAGGTACCATGCCTACATATTTCCTCTCTTAATGCCATTTATGATGATATTTGAGTCACCTTCCAAATGTATTCATTTATAGCCAATTTTTGCTCCTAAGCTTAGAGCCTCCCTAGTTCCAGAACACTCTAATGTATTGATTTTTGCTTCCTACAAGCGTTTGATTGTAAATTTGAGTATGTTTCCCTTATGGTCTCTTGCCATTCACCTACACCTTGAAACACCTAGATTTCCCCTGGCCACCCTGTCAAAGTTAATTTTAATCCAACCATCCCCTTGAGGTGTCTATAATAACTTTTCCCTCTTTGATAGATTAACCACAACAAGCCCATGAACGAGCTAGTATAGATTAGTTTTTATTAAGTATTAAATATTATGTAAATAATTTCTTACTAAAAAGAATAAGCTTTATTATTTACTTAAAAACTATTTAGAATAAAAGTCTTCAACAAAAATAAAGTAATTAACGTAAAAAACTAATTATTATATATGTAATAATCAATAATTAATATCCTTTTAATCCATATATTTTTCTTCATATATGAACTACATATTAAAATATTGTTTGAATGTATATATAAATTTTCATTTAACTTATCAGAGATGTATAGATGTATAGCTAGTTTTGATGATATAATCATTTGGTATTTAGAAATAGAATGAGTTGAATGAAAAATAATTAATTTTTTGGATATAAATTAATTATTTATATTATCCATGTTTATGTATATTTCAATTTTTTCAATTTAAAAATTGTCAAGTAATTTTTAATTAACTTAATGCATATTGTTGTATATGTATTAACAATTACTATTTTGAAATCAATGAATAAAAACACATTATGCTTTTAGATTATATGATTTGATTAGTATTTTAAAATAATAATTATTCAATAGAATGTTGATATATTTCAATGAATGCAAAAATATTACATCCTTCCTCATATTTTGGCATATAATTTTATTTCAATTTTGTGTTTGGTGGAAAAAATTGTTGGGCTAACATTTTTTTTGGTTTTCTTCTAATGTTCTTCATAATAATATGGATCTTTAATATTCAAATGATATTAAGTTAATTAATATTATTTAGTTGGAATAATAGAAGATTTTATCTTGAATTAGCTAGATAGGTTTTTGTTTCCCTTCTTTAAATGGATAAATGAAGACTCGCTCTCTTCTAGAATTATGGATTGAAGGAGTTTAGATCATTAGCCCACCAATTTTTTTTGTAGTTATGTTTTTATTTCCAAAAAAAATCATCTTTTAAGTTCTAGTTGATGGTTCTTTAATATTCTTCTTAATGACTTAATTGTTAGCAAGATAGTGGTCGAACACATGGAACTAACAAACATACATTTACTAATAAATTACAATATGTAAAATGGAAGATCAATAATTGAAATTGCTCATATGCTATCTAATATACATGTAACTCAAATATGGAGGCACAAAAGTTTTTAGTAGCTATTATAAGAAAGATTTGGTATCTTTAATTTTCAAAAACTCTGGGCAAAGTAGAGTCCCTAGTGTCTAGATATTTAAAAAGAATGAGAACTTTGAGAGAAAAATGATTGGAACTACAAGGCATGGTTCAATGCTTTACCCAAAGATCCTTGGACACAAGGATAACATAAGCTAATTTATTTTTATTTTATCTATAAAACTAGATACAAAATGCATACAATCATGCAACATTGCAATGGAAGACCAAACCAAATACTATAAAGGATCTATAACTATCACTACTTACAACCACGTTCATTTCCAATGACATGAACTAAGAATTCAATGTTCATTCTAGCACTTACTAGTAAATTTTGATGAAATTATTTTAATCCCAAATCTAAATTTCCTAAATGTTTAGTCCATATAAGTTCATTAACCAATTGAAGCACTAAGATAGTGGGATTTTCCAACATATGAACCCTATGCATCTAATTAGAGAACTATCAAGCTTTGGAAGGAAACATGTCCTAAAAGGATATCCAAAACACCAAAATACAAAATTCCAAGCAAGTCAGGAAGTACTAGTTGTTTAGGGGTTTAGGCTTCTAGAAAAATATCATACAAAAAAAAATCTTAAGTCCAAGCGATAAAACTTAATATCGAGGAACATTCCTTACAATTTTTACATGATAAAACCTTGTGTCAAACATTATATGTTGCCAAGGTCATACTGTGGAACTCTTAAAGGAAGGCAACAAAACCCAACATTGTATATGATTAATTACTTCATCATACAACATCGTGACTTTCTAAACCTAATGCCCAAAATAAGTGTAAAATACTAACTTAGAAGGTAAAAACCAATGGAACCTCCAAACTAGGGAGTACCAAATCCATGTAATTTGAGGAGTGAATACTTGATACCATGAATAAAATAATAATAATAATATACTAAATATGATAATCAAACTAATCTAGTCCATGATAAACAACATCATAGTAAAGGAAATCATGACTACCATAAGATGAATCATCTAAAAATGATACATAAGAATTGAAGTATAACATAAATACCAAGGAAAAATACACCAAAAAATGTATGATCCAAGTGAAGCATCAAATAATGGCTTTCAGCTAGAAGTAGGTTGTCTCTATACACTAGTTTCCATCAATTCTAGATGGGTATGATATATGCCTCCCGACCATGTTATACCCATAGGACCACTCCCATCATGTTGATGGAGGTATCCAATTGAATAGAAAAAAAAGTATATTCATCCAATGGTAACACTCACCCTAAATAGAAAATGATATGAAAACCATGGTCATGAAGAAAATGTAGTACAATAGGTCATTGGTCAAATACTATATGGGATAATTATGTAGGGAATATAGTGGAGAGTAAGAACTTGCCATTGGCAAGCCCAAGCTAAATGTGCTATGGTAACACACTCCCATATGAGGCTCAACCTATACCCTTGAACAAACTCTAATAGGAGACTCACAAATGTATATGCACCACAATCTCAAATCAGCTCCCTTGTGACACTTGGAAACATTACAAAGTGTTATCTTATCTTTTATCAAATTTTACTACCCATTAAATAACTTTGGCTATCACTTGTTGGAACCTCTTCATGTTATGCTTTCAAACACTTATGGGTTAGGGTACATGAGAAAATCCACTCCTTACATATACCCTATATACCCATGGGTATCACATGATGAGTGCCTATAGGAAATATGAATTCCCAACTCAAACCTCAAATGTACAATACCTTAACTAACCTATATCAGAGAACTTTGGTCTCATAAAATCCTATCATATGCACATGCATGTTCTTGTGTGTGGGAAACAAAAACTTCATGAATACCAAGAAATCAAATAAAGGTTCAATAAGAAATATCAAAAAGACTAAGTATAAAATGTACATAATTGAGCATATTACAAGGAGTACAAATTTGATAGAAATCCCAATACACATAAAGTCAAACCATGGTTAGACTGGAAAACTAACATAAATTTTGAATCCATAACCAAAATATGTTCAAATAAATACTTTAAAATTTGGGTGACACAAAATGAGGTGATATAAAAATCACTCAAAAATAGAAGTTCTTGAAACTGGACAAAATAAAAAACCCACTTCTTAGATGGAGTCAAACATCCAAATCTTAAATAAAATATAACATACAATCTTGCACTCAAATTTAAATATCATAAAACTTCAAAAAATTCAAATTTAAATCCTAAAATCATAAAAATATTCACCTCCATCCAATCAAGTCAAATTAACCCAGGAAACATAGGGGGACACTACTTCTCATCCTCCAAATATTTAGCAATATAAAATGAGAAAGCTCTACCTCATAGCCAAAAGGGAAAACTTGAATTACAAGAAGAAAATAAAGAGATAGTCAAATTTGTTGAAATACTTAGAAAAGTGAGATTTCCATAAGAAGAATTTAGTGAGACCAACCTCACAATAATTTATTAAGCCAATCACATGCATCGATTAAAATAATGATTTTTCATAAGATTTTTTGAGGAATTTTTTCCTCAAAGTGGAAAATGAACAAGAAAGTTCCAATTTGCCAATATAAGCACTTTTCTAAAGTTCCTTATAAATAAAGTAATTAAAAGAACTTAATAAATAATTGGCCCTATTTATCCAAATAAATCAGATAATTCTAATTGCTTGGAATTCAACAATGGCAAATTAATTAGTAGTTAAGTTAAATTAAATCAATAGAAAATTTCACAAGGAATAAAAGTTTCAATAACACAATATCTTCTATAATAATTGTAGATCATAGAGGCACAACCATGCTCATAGTCTCAACACCATATTCTTAAGCACTCAATATTTACCAAATCACTGAAGGATAATCAAACTATAAGATAGATATGTCACCCATACAGGGATGATAGTGTCTTAGTATGAATGCTTAAATTACTAACTCTATGTACCCCTATCGGGGTCCATATAAATCTTGTACAGTAAATAAATGACATCAAGTGTAGATGGACAATATATAATAACCAAAGAAACAAGTATGTGTAATTCCATAATAAAGCATATAATTAAATTAATCAAAATAATCTATTTAAAAAATTGCAAAAGTCCACTATACTTGAACAAGAAAAATATATACAACACAATCACATCAACAATGAATCCAACAATATTTTCTAAATTCAAAATGACCAAACATCATTATAAGTCATCATGTCACATCACTAGCACCATCATGAAGATATGATCAAAGTGAACAATAATGCATCTATCATCTATCAGCTATGAGAGTAGAAGAAGAAAAAACATGAGGTCATCAAAGAATCTCAAATTGAATTATACATAAAATAATCATTTTTTCTCTAAAACAAAAAAATTCCATGGTACAAAACACAGACATGTGATTTTCTACATCCTTCCCTACTAGGTATAGGCTTACTTATAGGAACCTACAAAGAGATAAGGGTACAAATATCTCAACTATGTGGTATCCTTTGAAGAAGCTAATGTATCATGATTTGGTTCCCACTAGACCCTTACCTACTCTATATCCTTCACTCTAAGGGTCATACTCTGCTCCTAAAGAATTTGGATGGCATCCAAAGAAAATTTCTCATCCTCTACTTATAAAGAATCCCAATCAAGTACATAAACCACATGAGGAATATGTTGTCTCAAAATAGAAACATAGAAAACATCATGGATGCATGATAGGATAGGTGGAAATTATAGGCAATAATAATTAAGAATAATCCTTTCTAGGATCTCAAATGGTCCAACAAAATATGGTGCTAACTTATATCCTTTTCTATATTGAATGTGGTTCTTTCATGGTCAAACTCTTAAAAAGTTGCCACCAATAGAAAAGTGATGATCTAGCCAATGAAAATTTTCATAATTCTTTGCCGATCCTTGGTAACAAAAAAGTTCTCTTTAATATGAACATCCTATATTTCCACATCCTGGAGCATCTTAGGATGCAAAATTACCTAATCCTTCAGACAGTCCCAAAACAATGGACTATGAAAAGGTCTATCATATAAAGCCTAAAAAGGTGAAATTCCAAGAGAACTATGGCATAGACCTCCAAATTTTCTTCTTGGTCCATTGCATTCATATAAAGCATGTCCTCCAAAACTTGGTTTACCTATGTGGTCTATCCATCTCTCTCTAGCTAATAACTTGAACTAAAATGTAGTTGCATGTCTAAACTATGTTGAATAGGCATCCATAGTAGTGAAGTAAACATTGGATATATATCAAAGAATATCCTAAAAGGAATCACATATAACCAAACAATATCCTCCAATAAAACATGAGGCAGTAAAGTAGTTGTATATGATGCTAATATAGGTAAAAAGTTCCATCTTCGACAAAGTGTCCATTGCGACCATATTAGCATCATGATGATATGATGACATAGGAAACCCTATGATAAAGTGAATGGATTTCATGTCCCTTACATTCTTGAATGGAATGTGGCTATGAAAGACCCACCAAATGATGATGCTCCACCTTCACTCTCTAGCACTAGATACATGAAGCTAAAAATTCAATAACATCATGCCTCATTCCTCACAGAAAGTACAATGGTCTTAAGTTATCACAGATCTTCTTAATGTTGAGATTGTTGAATAAAATGCATGATGTGGCTCTTACAAACTAAAGCATAAAGATACCCTAACACTAACACATATATACACTCTAAGGGCAACAATAGTCCATCAAACTCCAAGGAATAACCTCAAAAGTTTTAGAAATAGATAATATTGAGGAGTCGGGTGTGGGGGTTGAATTAGTATTCTAAAAAGTTTTTCCTATAGTTGAATTTTTTTAATTATCTTATAACATGCATATGAATGTAAACAACCACTACTAAATAGTTAATATAACAATACACATAGAGAAATCATAACACCATTTTTTTTTAAAGGGAAACACTGGCCAAGGGAAAACCCTAGTGGGGATGATACCCACAAGATTATTCACTAAAAAGAAGGATCTTGTTATAGATATTGACCCTATTAGGAGTCTATGAACTACATATAACGTCTTAAGTCCTTGTTAGAGGACTAGGTCTTGTTAGAAGCCTCAACCATTCTAGGCATTTTTTCAACACTATTATGAGTTTTCAAATCAAATAAAATGTATGCAAGAAGAGCCCACTACCCCAACATTTATTTATACAATGAAGTTCTTCACAAGAATAGATATACATGTGGAATACTTTTTTGTCTACTATAATTCACACTTACTCTAATCATACATCAGATATAACTTTCATATCATCTCATCAACTTCACATCAATCATAAGTATTGGATAGATCACACATATGTTCCACACATGTTCACCTTAACTATGCAAGATAAGATCTCTACTTATACTTGGCAAATTAGTAAATCTCTACTTAGTCAACCTTCATGTCTTCACACACTTGGCATAATATAAAATAACTTATGGAATAACATCCACAAAATTGGCTCAAAATCACTTATTAATTATTTAGAAACCAAAATAACTCCTCAATTCATACAACTCAATTGTCTTCTATGCATTATTCTACTCTATGAAATACCCATACTGGTATTTCAATCACAACTCATGATGTACTATTCATACACATCTTCTTGATAGGTAATGAATAGATTTTCTTTCACAACTATAGTAGGATCAGGGCAACTAGTTATTCAGAGAAGACCCAACTACAATGTAATTTAGAATAAAAGGCCAATAATGGATAAAGGAAAATAAATAATTGTATCAATTAGTGCTATTTTGGAGGAGAGGCTTGATGAGTTTATGCTCAAGATGCAGAAGATAGAAGGAAAACAATTACCTCAAATAGAGGAGTATTCACCCACTCAATCCCCATTACACATAGGAGATGAAAAACTCACTGAGTAGATGGAACAACTAGGATCCGAGGGGGGAATTTTCATTACTACAAAAAAGTTGGAAGAGGGAAATCCTCAAGAACCTCCTATGCCAAGCCTTGATTTGACTATTGTTGATTATAGAGGAAGAGAGTTGGACCCTATTGTAGAATAGGTTGGCTATGAGTTTATCTCTGATGAATATTTTGTTAAGACTACAGCTTTTTTATTAGTTTATTTGGAGGATAAACATTGGACTTTTTGAAGAGACATCTAATAATTTGAAAATAGAGCATCATGAGATGGAGGAGAAAGAATTGTAAAACCAAATAAATGAGGAAATGATGCAAGAGTTTAAAACCTTGACTGCTAAAGAAGGAAGGAAAATCATAAAATCATCTGGGGTCTTGCTACTACCAAATTGGGATATTTTTGACATGATGGTCTTTAATTCTATCACCAAAAAATTAAATGTAGATGAGAAAGTGAAGAAAGATATGAAAGGTGCCAAGTATAGTGAGGATCATGCTACATTCATGATCTAGTCAATGAGAAAAGGATCAAGAAGAAGCTCTTCCTAGCCTGATGATACCAACTTGATAGGAAATTTTATTGTGAAGAGAGTTGAAGAATCTACAAGTGAAGAGGCCACAAAAATAGGTGTTGGATAACCCAAATTCACCTTAGCCACAACTCTGAGGGATAAAAGAGAGAGGTTAGAGTTAGAGGATAAATATGAGAAAGTTTCAACTGCCTATAATAAAGAAGTTCAATAGAGAATTAAACATGAAAATAAGTTGATGTGACAGCAAGGGTAATCTAGTAGGCCTAAGATTACCTACCCTAAAACACCAATGGAACCTTTTAAATCCACTTGTCTTATTGAGAGTCTAGGCACAACATAGAGAGCTTATTATTATATTGTAGAGGATTTTGAAGAAGAGAGTAAACAGTGGGTGTTGGATGTAGAGCCAGATATTTAATATGAGGATAGGTTAAGGAAAGCCATCATGTATTTAGTTAATCATATTGATTGGCCATCATTTTATGATAAATTAGCTAAGGTAATAAATATATGGGAGGAGCTTAAAGTAAGTAAATGGAGCAAGAGGGGAAAGGAAGTCACTCTTCTGTGCTTTTTAGTTATTACTCTTTCTTGTCAACATATAGAAGAAACTTATGAATTAACTATTGATCTCTCTGAGTTTGATGATAAGAGAACTACAATGCATAGGAGAATCATGAATTATCTTGAAAGACATAAGAGTTAAAGAACAAAGAGGAATGGGCCCATGAATTAAATGACTTATTATGTATTTAGATGAATAGACTCATAAATAAACAGAGAAATGCATGGTGGGAAGATATAACTAAAGAAGTTTTAAAAGTGAAATTGGTTTATGATTCTTTAAGGGAAGATTTTGTTGAAATTGAAAAAATTGGAAAATATGTAATAAAAAAACAACATGATATTCTAAATTTTAATTGGCCAGATGACACACTTTTTGACAAGTGGATGATAGATTTTCTTCATGCAAAACAATTGTAGTTTGGTGAAACTGGTGATGAAGACATGGAATAGGATGAAGTGAAAATAATTGACACAACAACAAAACTAGAAGAGGACAGAGGTAAGCAAAAAATTATAGTTACAAGCACAAAGTCCCAAATAGATGATTTGGCTATAAGAAAACTGATGGTGACTATTAATCTTTCAATGCAAGATGACATGGATGGAGCACCTTAGGTTTAGCTCAGCCTTCAAGTACTAGAACAAGGCCCATCACATGTAGGAATGATGATCACACACTTAGAGGAAGGACAACAAAAAAAAAGCCAATCATAAAATATTTAGCAACAAAAAATGTAGTAGAAAGTGGTCCCCACAAAAGAATATTCATGATGGAAGACATTTTGTTGCACCAATTTTTGTCTTTTCTAATAGTTATATTGTAAAGCTCTTTTCTATCTTAAGGACAACTATTATTATTTTCTATGCCTAAAGCTTGTTGCATCTCACACTATATAAGTGAGATTCCAAGGCTAGAGAAGGGGTTCAATTCATTATGCAACTTTTAGTTTTTTGGCTAAAATATAGTCACTCCATTCCTTGATGCATGTTTTTTGATATATTTCTCTGCAAATCTGAGAATGCATTAATTTTCTAGGGTCATTATATTTTTATTGAATGGTTTTGAGTTTTGCTCCAATGTTATATAATTAACAAAGAGAATTAATAAAAATATGAACTATCCCCATATCTTTCTTCTCTGAATCTTGTCTCCATTGTTGTTTACTAGTAATTTTTTGAAATTGTGTGGGCAAAGCCTTTCTCAATTGAGTGTAACTAGAATAGGTTGTATATTAGATCACTAATGATTTTAATTCAACGAGTTAATTAAATGTTTTAGTGATATGAAGGATAGGCATAAAAATATTTGTTAGAGAGAATTACTAATAATATTGATTGTAATGTAGTCAATTAGATCAAAAAATTGGAGAGACTCTAAATCCCAATGGATGAGACACTAATCAATTCAGTTCAGTTTGGGTATGAAGAAAATGTGAATGAGTATTAAGCACAATCTTAAAAATCAATATCAATTTTACTTTAAATTTTTGAAGCATGTCAAAGCTGGTCAATACTTATTTACAGTTGATATATGAGTCTTAGTTAACTACTTTGACCTAGAATTATTTTTAGATCTAAGAAGAATTGTGAAGAATCTTTTATAGGGAATGAGAATTGTAATAAAATTTCTACAAATAAAATGAAACGTTAAATTAGTATCAAGTTTTGAATCTCTCATTCCTCGGGTGCAACCACCTTGGTTTTGCAAAGCTAGAAGAGTACAAACTCATCCATGAATTTGTCGAAGTTGGGTCCAAATGTGGAGGTCATCTAGCTTATCATGGGAAATAGCTAATCCTTAGGTTATTTTGATCATTACCATTTTAGTATTAACTATTTTGTTTCTTAATAGTGTAAAAACACCAAAAAATTTGTGACTCTACTAGGGAGTTTCTCAACACATGCTTATGTGTGAAAAGTATTGTAGTTTCTCTAATCCTGTTTGTATACATGTTTGTCAGATTCTTTTACCGATTGCCCATGGATGTATTGAACTTTTCTACTGACAACACTTGAAAATTTAAAAAATAAAATAGAAAATCCTAATAAAATAGATGTATACTAATGTATGCAACCCTTATAAAGTGTCTTATCTATCAAGCAAGAGTTGCAGTCCTAGTTTTATTGTGATTGGTTCTATATGTGTCAAATGTATAAGTATTGACCCATAATACTTTCCCTGAGTCAACAAGTTATTGCATCTTATATTTTCCTAGAATAGGGTGGTGACTCAATCAAGGTTTTGAAGCTAGTGCTTAGTGATAAATAATCCCCATAAATGGTTGACAAAAGGAAAAATACACAAGCTTATACAAGAGCTAATCTTGATGTACCATTATATACTAATTTACCTCAAGGTGGTAGCAAGAAATAAAAAAAAGAAAGAAGATATGAATCATACTTGAAAAAAAAGGGGTAGTGCATCATTAAACTCTCAATACCAACTAGTGGTAGGGAGAGAATCTTTGTCATTAATTTCTGAATCAGAGAGCACAAGACTTTAGGAGGGATGTTTAGCACCCCATTACAAGAATCCAAGCTTACCATGCCAAGAATGTTTCCTCAATGGGAGATACATTGAATAGACTAGATGTGATGGGTGAGATGAATCATAGGTTGGGATATAATAATGTCATGGAGTATCATTTTAATCCTAGAGAAGTTCCATATGGTGAGACAAACCTTATAGATCTTGATGATCCTACTAATTTAGAAGAAACTTTTGCAGATCCAAAAGAGGTATACTCAAAAATGGGATCTTAAGGAAATGGGTTGCAGAAGAATAAGCCAAACATGCTTTTTTGGAAAAGGAAAGAAAACAAGCCACAATGAATGCTATCATTGAGACAAATAATTTGCTAAGAAGGATGGCTACCCTAAAGGATCATAACAAGAAATTGTAGGAATGGACTTCAGTCCTTCATGCTAATGTTTTTGGGTATATTGATAGCCTAAGATCCAATGTTTTAGAACAAGAAAAACTCATTATCCAAAGACAAGAACCTATCATATCTCAAGTTGAACCATACAAGCCTGTTCAAACTAACTATGTAGAGCCTATTATCAAACCAATAGATAAAGGGAAAGGTAAGGCTATAGGAATATAAATAAATGAAGCTCAACTTATACAAGTAAATCTATAAACCCTCCCATGTCCAAATTGGATCTAGATCTAGGAAAGGCTAGAAAGGAGAGTGAAGATCTTGCAAAAGAGCTTCAGAAAGTTGAAAATGAAGACAAGACAATAGAAACTAAAATGAAGATTCAATTCATTAAATCCAATTTTCCCTTAGCTTCATGGTCCAATTTGTCTAGACAAGCCACAACTTCTATAACTAATTGTGGACCAGTAGTCTCTAACCAAAATGAGTCTCAATCTATCCCTACTTCATCATCCACCACTAGTACCCAAATCCCTACTATTCAAATGCAATAGTCTAAAAATCTTGTTCATAACAAGACTAATATAGAAAGAACATCAAATGTTGTTGGTTTTTAGAAGAAGCCTATATACATGGAAAAGTATAAAAAAATATCATTCTTAGGTATTCCAAGTTTTCCACATCCAATATCATTTGGTTTAAGCGATATGGTGGTGAATTTTTCAGGAAATAATGTTGTTACTGGTGAGGAACATTTGAGAATCTTTATAGATATATTAAATTATTTTAAAGTTAAGCATGAGGATGTAGTGATGAAATTGTTTGTACATTCATTAATTGAACATGCAAGGGACTAGTTTAGAAGGCTACTAGATGACAACATTAGTTCATTGAGTGACTTAGAAAAGATACTTAAAGAATAGTACGAAGATAACACTAATGTTGGCTTTATGTTGAATGATTTTGATAACATCAAGAAGAATCCTAATGAATCTACCTTTGATTTTAATGTAAGGTTTCAAAAGGGAATGTGCAATCTATTTTAGGTTATGAGATTGAATGAGGATGTGTGCCTTACAACATATTTCAATGCCTTTGATAGTAAAATGTCTTATCAGTTGAGAGATAAAGATCCCAAAACTTAAAAGGATGCTTACAAGGTAGGAGTGAATATTGAAAATAATAGGAAAGCATCCGGTAAGCTAGAAAGGAGAGATGACCCAAAAATTTTCAATCCTAAGAATAATGAGAAAAAGAATGATAAATCTCCTATAGGAAAGAAGCCTAAGAAATCCACAATAGGTCAAGTACTAGACTTATTGAAGAAGATGAACCCACCAACTTTCAACACGCAAAAATCTAATTATATTGGTGAAGAGGTCCAAGTGAACAACAATCATTTCAATAGACAATAAAGAATGTAGAATTACCTATATAGTAACTGTAAGAATTTTCCTAAGGGCAAAATTCACCCAGGAACTAAGAACTCAAACACAAGCACACAGTAGACCAAAAAAGGATATGATCAATTGATTAGAGTATGTCTGAATACATTTCTCTATTTAGAATGTGATATTCAACACACTAGGAGTGCCTCTATATAAAGGCCTCTGAGATACATCTAGAAAGCCTCATAATTAGCACCATGATGTGTCATACAACAAAGCACATGTCCACTAGATATGGGTTATCCTCCATTAAGCACAGAAGTAAGTGCGGTGATGAGAGGATAAGCCTACAAGGGTGTGACATGCTAAACAATGTTGTAGACACCATGTGCTAGAATAGAGTTGCGTACTCCTGTGTTGTCTACATGACAACTCACAAAGGTGTGTAAACTCCTAAGTGTCTCAGAAATAAAAATAATAAAATAATGCAAAATAATAAACTAATGCATTAACCTAAGTAAACTTAAGTAAGTGTAATAAGTAAATAATTATTTACACCAACACCCCCCTTAAGTGCAACTTAGGGGAATGCCCTTAAGCTTACAAACTAGGATGAAGATGCATAATGGGTCCTAGCCATTAGGCCATGTTAGGTACCCATGTACATAATGAAGATGCAAATCTCTCAAAAAGTGGGGAAAGAGGGAAAACCTCATGGGAAAAACCCTCCCCCAAAAAGAGAGATAAATAAGGATGCATCGGTGGATGGAGTAATCAAGATCCCCCCATTACAACATACATCCAAGTATATACAAGAAAGAATGGAGAAGGAAAAAACCTCCTATGAGGAAAAAGTCCCCCCCAAAAAGAGAAGAAGGAGATGAGGTAGTCCCAACCCCCCTTAAAAGTAGTATGTCGATTAGTGAAGAATGCTCCTATGTAGAAGCTGATCCATGACCTTTGAATGATGTGCCTCCCCTTTGGAAGAAACAAAGGCAAGGGTACCTATGAGATGCATCCCCTAGATGGAGAAGGAATCTCTATGATGATTGGTATCTCTAAAACTTGTTCAAAAGTCCCTATGTCGATACTGATGATGGCTTCCTCCAAAAATGCTAAAGAGAAGAGCAGTTCGAACAAGGAAGGATGTAGAACCTATTTCAATAAACCAACAATCTTCTCAAATGATGAAGAGACCTCTTAAAAATGCTATAAAAAAGAAACCACAATCACACCAATCTAGAATGATTGATCATGTAAAGCATGGAGTTGAGGGTCAGAGTGGCCCCTCACAACAACTGTAGAAGACTCCTTAGCAAAGAGAAGTGATAAATCATCATAAAAGTCTCCCATATCTATTGTGTGTGACTCCAAGAATAGAACTAAAATGTTTGGCAATAAATCATCACCTGGAAGACCATGAATACCCTGCAGTGCTAAAGTACATGAATCTATAACTGCGACAAAGGATGAAGTATCCACCTCAAAAATAAGATGGATGTCATCAATAATATCTCCCACATCTTCAATGTGAGACTCCACGAACAACTATGCAATGTCTAAAAGGAAGTCTTTGCATGAAGGTAGGGTAGGAAGACATAAAGTATCCTACTACATTGATTCTAAAGAATCTATGGCTGAAATAGGATAAGTAGGAGCAACAGGAGCTAGAGGTGTGATCTCATTTGAGGTTGAAGAAACCATAGCTAGAGTGACTAGATGAAGAAAGTCCACTAGAGATGGAGGATCACATGGATCTCCATATGCTTCCCAAGTAGACCACCAAATATCACAAGGAAAATATGCCAATCTAAGAGGACCAAAAGATTCCCTACTCATACTTTTACATAGAAATTGATTAAGATTGATAATGTATGTCCAATCAAAATGTGGTGGCATTGAATAGAGATAAGGAAGCAATCCTGGATGTTCTCCTAGATGTGGTCAATTATGGTCTAATACCAAACTAACAAATCTGACAAGAATCCATGAGATCAATCAATGAAACCTCCAAAAAAATCAAAGAACACCCCCTAAAAAAGATGTTTTTGACACTTGAAAGCCACTTGCCAATTTAGGGCCTATTTTTGAAAGTAGTATTTCTATCTACTAAACCTATAATGTGATTGCAGATCTGGAAAGTAGACAAAAAAAATGTACTTTCAAAAAAAATAGAACCTGATTTGGAGTCTAGATAAGCTCATACCAAGCATTTTAAGTGGAAAAAATTGAGATTTTGGAGTTGCAAAAAAATTCAGAAATAGAGATCTCAAACCACCTACACCAATGTGTAGATCACGAAATCCTACCCCAAAACACAAAAATTTCTCACAAAAAGGAGTCCGTATGAGGAAGATATCGCTATTTGAAGATCGTTGCTGCTGTTATTTTTTTTGAATTGTCGTCGTGCATCCCAAAAACAAATCAGTCTAGATTTTGTCTCAGGTGTTTGATTTGGATGAAACAAAATTTGATTAGGGGGGTTTTTGGACCTTCTAAATGTGATGCAAATATCTGATCTGCACCAACAAGCTTCAATCTTCACCTACAAAAAATCTCTCCTATGGCCCTATGGCTAAATTTTTTTTGGAAAATAATGCAAATCCAAAAAAATAGTAGAGATGCAGATGAAAAAAAGTAGATTTGAGAATTAAATGTATAGATCTGAAATGATCATACAAATTTTGCAAATCAGTCCTACAGGTTTCGGTTTACAAAAAAAATTTGCCTCACAATCGACTTTGGCCTAGGGTAGGTAGCTTTGTAGCCAACTTTCATTGAATGAGCATTTTGGATGCCATGGTGAGGTTAGATCTAATGCTGGACACTCCCAATTTTAGCAATACTCCAGAGTCGAGCTATGGTGATGAATCAAGATGATGGTTTCAAAACGGCTATGTGATGAGAAAATCTCCAAGTTTCTCTATACCATGTAAGAATTTTCCTAAGGGAAAAATTCACCTAGGAACTAAGAACTCAAACACAAGCACACAGTAGACCAAAAATGGATATGATCAATTAATCGGAGTATGTCCGAATACATTGCTCTGTTCAGAATGTGATATTCAACACACTAGGAGTGCCTCTATATAAAGGCCTTTGAGATACATCTAGAATGCCTTGTAATCAGCACCATGATTTGTCATACAACCAAGCACATGTCCATAAAATATGGTTTATCCTCCATTAAGCATGGAAGTAAGTGTGGTGATGAGAGGATAAGTCTACAAGGGTGTGACATGCAAAATGGTGTTCTAGACACCATATGCTAGAATAGAGTTGCATACTCCTGTGTTGTCTACATGACAACTTAGAAAGGTGCGCAAACTCCTAAATGTTCACAAATAAAAATAATAAAATAATGAAAAATAATAAATTAATGCATTAACCTAAGTAAAATTAAGTAAGTGTAATAAGTAAATACTTATTTACACCAATAGCAACCAATGGAAAGATTGTAAACCCATTCCCAACTAGACTCAAAATGTGAAGGATAAAGGTACCTCTAATCCTCTGTAAAAAAAATTTGTATCAACATGAATGATGATATACAATGGTACATCATATGCCAATCACCTCACTCCTTATAATATTGTGTAGTTTCTCAATCATAATGTGCAGAGTGAGGAAGAAGAAGAAGGAAAAAATCATGATGATGTAAGTTGTAATATTGTCAATATGTTTGATGATTATGCAAACTTTGATCTAGAAGAGCATGAGAATGACATGCTAATCAGAGAGTTGTTTACCAATTACACAACCAATAAGTATTCTTAGATGATGAAAATTATGATCAAGACAAGGTATGTATTTCATCTTCTAAATTTCATCTTATAAATTTGAAAAAGCCTTCTAAAGAGGAGATTGACTACTACAAAAATGATTTCTCAAGTTCATAGTAATTATAGTTTGAGAAATAGAATAGTGAAAAATGAAGCTAGTAAATCATCAGGTATCTTTATAAAAAATATTATACATAAGATGAAGGATGACAATAAGAAATATAATTTTGAAAAAGGAAATGTTAAAGATAATAAGACCAAGAAGTGGGAACCTAAAAATAAGGCCCAATTTCAGACAAATGAGATAGATAAAGAAAGTGTTTGAGAGAATAAGTTAGGATCTGATATTACTAAGAAAATAGTTGTGCCTGCTATTCAAAAATATTCAACCCAAGGTATGCTTGTAAAACCTCCTACATCTAAAATGATTAACATGATATCTATTCTCTCACAAATAATTGTCACAGTACCTTTATCTAAATTGTTTAGAATTGATGAACATAAGAGAAAAGCTTTGTCATGGTTGGGAGGAATAGGTAATAACAATAATAACATTGATAAGGAAAATACCATGCAATAAATCCTAGTGGTAGTGGAAGACAGGGCATTATATCCCAAATTCCTCAAATGTTTTTAGATGATTCATCAGTAGCTTATTTGGAGGATATTGACCAATTTTTTCTTAGTTTGATTATAAAATGGGAAACTCTAAAGAACTACATGATAGACTAAGGAATCTCAAATACTATTATGCCTTTCAAATTCATTGAAGCTTGAGGTTTAAAAGTAGACAGCAAAAAAGGTAGATGTAGAGGTATGGATGCTAGGAAAGTGCCTATCATAGGTACTATTAATACATTACATTTCAAAGTGGCTGCATACCCTAATGTCAAATTGACTATGTTAGTCCTTGTAGTTGATATTCCTCCACGTTATGGAATTTATCTACTAGAAAATGAAGTGTTGCCATGGGAGGTAGCCTACAATTTGACTTATCCTATGCTACTTTTCATATAGGTTATAAAATTTTTGGTGCAGAAGAACCTATTAATTTTATGTCTCATGGATAAATTCATATTCCAAAGTATCTTAAATATGGTTTAAATTCTATGAAAGGACCTATTGAAGTCTATTCAAATTATTTTGTAAGGCTAGAAAAGCCATTAAAATTGTAGTGACCTACAAGGTCTCGAAAAATGTCAAGTATGGTAAAACCACTCAAACATATAAAAAATAGAGTGGAAATAGTTTAATTAAAGTATTAAATTAATATTTATCATAATTTAATGGTTTAGGAAAAGTTTTAATTCCTTTGGATAATAATTCTAAAAGTTGTTCAAAAGTTGCCAAAATTGTAATGACAACTTTTACAACTTGGTGACAACTTTTTAAAAGGTGGTTTAAAGGTGTTAATGGGTAGTTTTAGGTTGATTGGAGAGTTTAATGTGATTCCAAATTATATATATTTGGTCTCAAAAACATGAAATTTAAGTTGGATAAGTTGGAGGAAGGATTTGGAATGGAAGAAAACTTATTATGATGTTGTATATTTCAATTTTCTGGTTATTGTTTCCTGCAATTTCTCTAATTTTTTGGTTTATTTGAACTTATTGTGAAATATACAGACATAAAACTTATATTTTAGAAAATTTATATGAGTTAGGTTTCATTTGGTTTTGGTTTGGCTTATTTTCATTATGTTTCAAAGGAGTTATGGCTGTTTTGGTGAAGACTAGTTAGATTTCATCATAATATGAACAACTTTGAGGAAATTGCAATAAATTTTATTTCCTTTCTTAGATTTGGATATAAGTTGGAGGAAATGTTGGTAACTCACTGTTATTGAGTCTCAAAAAATGGATTGGTTTCATTCTTTCATTTATGGAATTTACTAATGACTGATTAAGGGTTTTAAATTTTGCCCTAGTTGAGAAATTGTTCTTGAAAGATGCAAAATTCGTGTATTCATTTGATTGGTTAGAAAAGATTATGAATGTGAATCCATACATGTAATTTTAGAGTTTTGTGGAAGGCCCATATAACACACTTCTATTGTGCTCTCTGCATCAAGTGGTATCAAAGCCCAAAAGGTCTGGGCAAAAGGTATTTTGTGGTTGTTTGTTTGTCTTTTATAGGTTGAAGTAAGAGAACCTAGATACCAAGAGACTAGGCCAAGAGAGAAATGGGGAGAAAGACCTAAGGAGAGGTATCGAAGACACAAAAAAGAAAGCTAAAAGTGACTTTCTTGAAAATGGATTTATTTATAAAATTGATGCATGGTAATTTTCAGGTTATGGATTCACAAAAGAAGAAGAAGGAAGAAAAATAGAAAAGACAAGAGAAGATAGAAAGATTGGAAAAATAAGAAAAGGATCATACAAAGAAGTTAGAGGCACTTCTTAAAATCCTAGAGTAACGAATTGCAAATGGTGAAGGAGATAAATAATTTATTTTTTTAGAGGTTCAAGAAGTTAAAAAAGATGTGGGAAAAGAAAAAGAACTTAAGGAAGAACAAAGAGAAACAAGGATAGAAGAAAGAAAGGAGGAAGATTTGATTGAATCTAATATGGAAGTTGAACCAATCGAAGACTCCATGAAGATGGGCATTGCTAAAAATGATGATGTTGCAGTATTTTTAGAAATAATGGATAATAATGAACAAATATTAGAGAAGGATCACATTTATGATGAGAATGATGGTGAAAGGGAAGAGTTTTCAAGAAGCTTTGAGAAGAAAGAAGCAAATTTTGGGATTTATTTTGATTCTAATCAACTGATTTTTTCTTATGATTTTTTTGTTATACTCATTTCAATCTAGGTGATAAGAAAATCAGATTTTAGATGACATAAATTTTTTCTTAACAATTTCATATTCTCAAGCGAAAGAATTGAAAGACCAAAAGTGAAGATGAAGAGATCTTTGAAACCTCGTTTCCAAGAGGATTTGGAAAAATTTCAGAGTTGGGGAGTATGGTGTAGGAGCACCTATTAATTCTATGTCTCATGGATAAATTCATATTTTAAATTATCTTTAATATGATTTCAATTTTATGTAAGGACCTATTGGAGTCCATTCAAATTATTTTGTAAGGCTAGAAAAGCCATTAAAATCGTAGTGACCTACAAGGTCCTAGAAAATGTCAAGTATGGTAAAACCACTCAAAATGTATAAAATTAGAGTCTTAAATTAATATTTATCATATTTTAAGTGTTTAGGAAAATTTTGAAGTCATTTGGATAATAATTGTAAAAGTTGTTCAAAAGTTGCCAAAATTGTAATGACAACTTTTTAAAAGTTAGTTTACAGGTGTTAATGAGTAGTTGTATGATTTTTGGAGAGTTTAATTTAATTCCAAATTATATATATTTTATCTCCAAAACAAAAATTGTAACTTGGAGAAGTTGGAGGAAGGATTTGGAATGGAAGAAAACTTATTTTGATGTTGTATACTTTAGTTTTCTGGTTATTGTTTCCTGCAATTTCTCTAATGTTTTGTTTGATGCAAACTCATTGTGTAAGATACAGACCTGAAACTTATATTTTCTGAAATTTACATGAGTTATATTTCATTTGGTTCTAGTTTGGCTTATTTTCATTATTTTTGGAAGAAGTTATGGCTGTTTTGGTGAAGACTGGTCAGATTCTATCATAATATGAACAACTTTGAGGAAATTGCACTCACTTTTATTTGCTCTCTTGGATTTGGATATAACTTGGAGAAAATGGTGGAAACTCACTGTTATTGAGTCTCACACAAGGGTTTGGTTTAAGTCTTTCATTTATGGAATTTATTAATGACTAATTAAGGGTTTTAAATTCTGCCCTAGTTGAGAAATTGTTCTTAAAAGATGCAACATTCTTTGATTCTTTTGATTAGTTGGAAAAGATTATAAATGTGAATCCATACATACAATTTTAGAGTTTTGTGGAAGGCCCATATAGCACACTTCTATTTTACTCTCTACATCAGTTGTTAGGGTAGAAAGGGACCAAGGGTCAATCATATTTTGGGAGATGAAATTTATAAGGATTCTACTTGCTTTCTAGATATTGGTTTAAAAATTTTTAGGGAAGAATTGAATATCCAAGAAGTTGAGAAACTTCTAGTTGTGATTGCACATAATGTTCAATGTTGTATGGATTCACAAATTTTGTGGACCATGTATTTAAATGGGACAAGCTCTAAAGAAGGTTCAAGGGAAAGAGTAGTTTTTGTGTCTCCTAAAAAGAACACTTTTAGATATTTGTTCACCTTGAATTTTTCATACACAAATAAAATAGAAAAATATGAAGATCTCTTATTAGAATTGAGAGTTTCAACCTATTGTGGAATCAAGAAGTTGCATGTTATTGGTGATTTTGAATTAGTGGTTTCCCAAGTTAGAGAAATTTATGCATAAAAAAATAAGAGATTGAAGTACTATAGAAATTTTGTATAGGATCAAATTGAGTTATTTGATGCATTTGGTATTTTTTGGGTGGAAAGGAATTATAACAAGATGGATGATTTACTAGAAAATTTAACTTTTAAGCCAAGGTATGTATCGTTTGATGGGATTTCAAAGATTAAGGTACAAAAATAGACTTCAATAACTAATAATATAGAATATTGGCAAGTATTTCAAGATAATAGGGATATTTTAAATTTCTTGTCAAGTGAAGATAAATACCATGGCCAAGAACTAGATTGAAGTTACTGAATTTAAATAATAGATGGAAAGGAGACAATTTCTAGCCAAGAAATCATGCAGCTAAAAACTAATAAACTACCCAAAGTGTTAGTGGTTTTGGAAAGCATGTTTGATAACAAAGATAGGGTGAAGTCTTGAACTAGGGATCATAAACCACAAGAATTTGAAGAGATAAACCTAGGTACCTCTGAAGCTCCTAAGAATGTTTATATTGGGCAAAACTTATCAACTAAAAGAAAGTATAGACATGTCATTGCATGGTCTTATGATGACCTTAAGGCCTATAGAGAAGATTTATTCTAGCATGTCATACCACTCAAAGAAAATGTTAAACAGTTTAGGCAAAAGTAGAGACCAGTAAATCCAACCTTAGCTCCCAAAATGCAAGAAGAATTAATGAAGTTAAGGGATGGGGGAATAAATTAACCTATTAGGCATTCCACTTGGGTGTCAAACCTAGTGCTATTTAGAAAGAAGAATGGAAACACAAGGCTATGTGTGGATTTTAGAAACTTGAATATTGCTTCCTTGAAAGACAACTATGGATTACCAAACATGGAAGCCATGCTTCAATAAGTGACTAGTTCTAAATTAATGTGTATAACTCCATGGGATACTTATGTATATTTGAGAATTCCATTTAGATTAATTAATCCAGGAGAAACTTTTTAGAGGGCTATGGATGTAATCTTTCATGATTATATTAACAAGTTCATGGCAATGTATCAAGATGACCTTACTATATATTCTAAGAAGGTTGAAGACCATTATGGACATCTAGAGAAAATTTCCATCAAATCTCTATAATATGGGGTATCCTTGAACCTAAAGAAGTGTAAATTTGGAGTAATAGAAGGGAGATTCCTAGGTCATATAGTGTCCAAGGATGGTGTGAAGATTGACCCTGAGAGAGTGGCTTCCATTTATAAAATTCCTAAGCTAAAGAATGTGAAAGGAATACAATTATTTTTTGGGCAATTAAACCTTTTGAGAAGATTTGTTAGAGATTATACTATGTTTTGTACACCAATATCAAAAATTATCAAAAAGGGAGCTACTATAAATTGGGATGGTGAACCTTCAGAAGCCTTTCAAAACATTAAAACAACTATAAAAATGCCCTAGTCCTTAGGACCACTGATTATACAAAGGCAATGAACATATTTTCTTTTGCTTCTTTCATATTGTGGCAGTAATCTTATTGTAGAAGAATGAAGAAGGGTATGAACAACCTAATGCAATTTTTATTAAGTCCCTTCAGCCTATTGAGTTGAACTATGAGATAAATGAAAAACCAACTTATGCCTTGGTAAAAGTTGTTAAAAATTTAAGGTGTTATCTGGTAGGGGCTATTTTTATAGCATTTGTACTTAATGTAGTTATAAAAAAAAAAAATTCTCTCAATAGGAAGTGTCTAGTAGAATATGTAGATGGATCAATAGGATTCATGAATTTAACATTGATATCTATATCACAAAATTAGTAAGAGTTTAGGGACTAGCAAAGCTTATGGCCTAATCAAACCTAGATGCCAATCATATAAATGTTGTAGCAAATGACTTAAGATCAAGGTTATGTGACATGGACCACTGTGAATGATATACTATTTGTAGTTTATGGAGGCTCCATCCCATTTGACAAATAATGAGAAAAAAAGCATAAAGTTATAGGCCATCGTATACATTATTGTTAGAAACACTTTATGGTGAAATAATTTTGAAGGAGTGTTACTAAAATGTATTGATCAAGAGAAATTTAAGGATATATTGAATGATATGCATGCAAGATTCTATGGAGGATACTATATGGTTAAAACTACTGCCCATAAAGTGATGAGAGTAGGATTTTTGTGGCCTTCTCTTTTTAAAGATGCTTAGTTATTGGTTAGGAAATGTGATGTTTGTCAAAGATTTGTAGGTAAGTTGATTTTTTTTGGAAATACTCCTTTAAAAATAGTTGAATTCCAAGCACCTTTCCAATAATGGGGCATGGATTTTATAGGATAAATTTTTTCCAAGTCCTGGTTATTCATGGATCTTGGTGTCCACTGACTATTTTACAAAGTGGGTAGAAGCTAATCCTACAAGGAATGCTACTAGTACATTTGTGAATAATTGTCTTTGAACAATATCATTGCAAGGTTTAGATGCCTATAGAAGATTGTAATTGACAATGCATTGTGTTTTAGGTTAGAGGAATTCATAAAATTCTATGACAAATATAACATCACAAGGTCAATATCTTCCCCTTATCATCCATAAGGAAATGGCCAAGTTGAATCTACAAACAAGAGCTTGTTAAAAGTCATAAAAGAGACTTTGGATGATAATAAAATGGCATGGGATAAAAAATTATAGTTGGCGATTAGGCCTGATAGGGTGACAATAAAGAAAGCATTAAGTGTAGCACCCATTCATATTTTGTATGGAATCTAAGCAAGAATGCCCCAAAATAATCTAGTAGGCCTATACAATAACATCTAGATGTACAATGAAGATATCAATGATCATATGTAGAAGAGAATGGATGAATTGGTAGGGTTAATAGAGACTAGAAAGAAAGTTTCTCTCAAAAATGCAAAATTATAGTTACAAGTCAAAATACTTTATTACAGAAAGATAGTGAATAAGAAGTTTGAAAATGAAGACCTAGTTCACATGTCGAAGGCTAGGATTGAGGATAAAATAAAGCATGGAAAATTTGATCCTCTATGCTTAGTTCCTTATCTAGTGGAACCTACATGGGAAAAATATTATTATATCCTAAAAGATTTATTAGGAAATATTATTGAACTGCTAGTTCATGGATAGTTCTTGAAGAAGCATTTTTGCTAAAAATACCTGTATTCCATGAACAATAGTTTAGGTTTTTCTATATATTTTTTAAATCCCTATAAATTCTTGTTTGGTCTTGTAGATTCTTTTCCTTTGCTACTACTTTTTTAGAAGTTTTCATAGAGTTTTTTTCAAGCGTATGGTCTACTTCTTCTATGGATTTTGAGCCCTCGTATGAATATGCATATTCATCATCCCTAGGTAGAGCCATTGTTGGTCATGTTTTCACTTTGTGCCCTTTTGAATATATATCAAAGTGAATGTTCCTTTTTTTCTTTGCAAAATTAAAGTTTGGTTTTCTAATTTTTTTTAACCCTAGAAAAAAACCGTAATTCTATTTTTCAATAGTATGTTGACCTAGAAAAGATTTTGGGTTAAGTGCCTCTTCATTTTATTTTAATTAGGAAAAATCTTTAAATATATATATGTGTGTGTGTGTGTGTGTGTGTGTGTGTGTGTACATATATATATGTATACATATACATACATACACACATATATATATATATACATAGATATATATATATATATATACATAGATATATATATATATATATATATATATATATGTATATATATATATATATGTATATATATGTATGTATATATATGTATATATATATGTATATATGTATATATATACATATATATGTACATATACATATATATATATACATACATATACATACGTACATGTATAAATACATATATATATATATATATATACATATATATACATATATATATGTATGTATACATATACATATTTATATGTATGTATGTATGTATGTATGTATGTATGTGTATATATATATATATATATATATATATATATATATTCCTTTATGTTTCCAAGAATATTTTATATGGTTATTCACATAGACTCCTAAAGCTTCCAAAATGATCTTTAACCTTAACTCTCCGGATGATCAATAGTAGTCATTATGTCAAATTTAGAAATAGTGTGCCTTTTACCACTAGTGACATGGTAACCAAAGAATGGCTGCATGTAGGACCTAGTCAGTAAATAAATGATGTTTCAAAGAGAATAAGCCATGCCATCAGATCTCTCCAAGTTCAATGTTGGTCACCTTATTTCTACCAAAAATTTTATGTACTTTACCGATAGTAACATATCGATCACTCACAAAAAAGGAATATGATGGGACCAAACTTAAAAATTACACCATAAACATTACATGTCATTAATGGTCGTGTTAGCATTTAGAATGGTATGATGTAATATGACACTAAGGATCCACACTCAAAGAAATGTATCTATTGATCTATGTTGTCAGATCTCTTCAAGATCAATAGTGGTTGCCATGTCAATATAAAAACTTGCTCAAACTTTATTACTATTCATGACATGGTGATCAAAGGGAATTATGCAAGCCCACCACATTTACAATAGAGTGATCATAAATTTTTAACAGTCCCATCAAGGGATAATTAATGATGGTCACTATGTCACTATGTGAAGTTGCTCGATGTTTATGTGTAGTGATATAGTGAGTGTGTGACACATGTCCAAGAGCACAAGTGGATCTAGTGTAATGTGCCAACAATGAAAAGTAAAGCTTATGGGGATGGATTTAATTGATTCGACCACCAACTTTGAATGTAGAAACTGAGTCATTAAAATTTTAATTCCTCAATTGTAATATTTATGACAAATCGATGACTTATTTTTAAACTAGAAGGTGATGCCACCCTTCTTTTTCTTAATTTCCATTTATGATAATTAAGGAACCCCATGCAAAATAAAATCATAGATATAGTGTAGGATTTCAAAAAAATTCTCCATGCAAACAAATCTTAAATTTTCTAAGAGTCAATAACTTGCTAAAGAATTTTTGCTGCCTAGTTGAATTGTGAAAGAGCTTTCTATATCCATTGTCTAGTGCAAAACTTGAAAAAAGAATACTAGAGAGCCAAGTAAGTATCTTAGCTTGCATATCACTTAGAGAATTTTGGTTTTTCTACATTATAATCATAAAATATGCCTCCAAAGTAGGGTTTCTCAAGAAAAGTAGAATATGCTAGTAGGAATATACATCATGATTTTTCGGAAGAGTTAACTGAGTCCACAAATGATTTAGCTCAAATTAAAAAGCTAATTCACATGAACCCTAGGCTTAAAATTGTAGATGCTTTATATGATAAAGGGAATTGGGTTAGGGATGCTATTACCTAGGAAATAGGACTCCATCTTTTCAAGAAATGGTTCTTAGAGAGGAAGTTATTTGTCCCCATGGAAATATTTGAAATTTTGATTTGAGTAAACTAGTAGTCCCTGCTTATAGCCATAGGCCAAAATTACAACCCAGTAGATAGGATAGTGCAAAGAATAGATGGGGAATGCCTCCTAGGAATTAATGTTGAAGAAAGTTGAGAGGTTTTTGGGTTGGAGCCAATTACAGATTACCATGAACCCATTGATTTTTAGGCTTTGGAGAAGGAATATTTGTCTAAAAAGGATTAGGTTAGGCAAGGTGCATTAAGAGAACACCTAGACACAATTAGGAATTTGACTTTTGTTACAATATCAATTAAAGAGCCTTTTTAGAATAAATTTTTTCACTAGTAGGGCCACATATATTTACATGACTTTATTTAGGGTTTTTGGTGAGGATGAACAAAATTTTATGCCCATAAAGTTCATGTATATGATGACACAAATGTCTTCTTCTAGTGTGGATATCATCTTTGAGTTTGCATCTTACTTAGTAGAGGAGATTCATAAAAGATTGGGTGGGATTGCAAAGAGAAAATTTGAGAAAACATTTGGCCATTATTCATTATTGATGCATATGTTCTTATCTAAAGTGGTTACTTACTCTGAAAAAGAAATGGTTTTAAATAGAGAATATTAGGGAGAAGCTCTGCCAGTGTAGTTGTAGGGTGTAGATAAGACCTAGGATGTAGAGGAAGCTAGCTTTGTTAGATTTGATAGGTAGTTTGCATCCAAGCTGAGAAACATCATATTAAGGGACAATCCTAGAATTCCCAAGACACTACTAGATTTTATCACACCTATTGAAAACACTTCTAGTTTGAAGGTATCGCATAATTGGTTAGACATTATACCCTACTCTGTATCTACAATTTTTAGAGTATATGGTTTCCAAGGATTCCCCATGTACTTTCTTACCAAGTGCCTCTGAAGGTAGGGATAGCTAAAATGCTATGATAGATAAGTGGATTAAAGGAAGCACAATTGATTGGTAGGTCTAGGGCCTCAATCTTCCTCTCATCTGCTATTGCTCACTAGTTCATAATCACAAAGGGTGGTTGTATGTTCCTATATAAATTTCTGGACTAGTATAAAATGAATGTCTCCCATGCCCATTTTTTTTATAGAGATAATTTTTTTAATATATTCAGACAAAGGGCTAAGACTAGTGCAAAGGATCATTAACCCTACTTCCCTCAAGACATAATAAGGGATGAGTTCTCTCTGCAAAAGCAAGAGATTAAAAAGGAGAAATGGAGCATTTACTCTAGGGTTTTCAAATTCATTAATTATTTTGATAAGAATTATAAGGCTATAGAAGATGCCAAGATAGAGGCTGATAAGTTAAATAAATTGATGATCACTTTTCTAGAGATCATGGAAACTATGAATGAGAAGAAATTAATTTTCATTAATTATTATCCTGATAAGGTCTGAGAGGTCATGAGGAGACTATCTTTCACCCCTGTAGGAGGATAAAGGAAATTAGTTTTTCAGAGAAGTCCTAGCTATAAAGTAATTCAGAATGAAAGTCCTATAATAGATAAAGGAAAAAAAATAATTGGATCAACCAGTACTATTCTAGAGGTGTGGCCTAATGAGCCTATGCCCAAGAGGAAAAAGAAAGAAGAAAAACAAGTGCCTCAAATAGAGGAGTATTCACCCACTCAGTCCCCATTACAAATATAAGATGAATAGCTCACTAAGGAGTATATGGAACAATTGGGATCTTAAGGGGAAGTTTTCATTACTACATCTAAGTTGGAAGGGGGGAATCCTCAGAAACCTCCTATGCTAAACCTTGATTTGACTATTGCTGATTATAGAGGAAGGGAGTTGGACCCTCTCGTAGAAAATGCTAGCCATGAGTTTATCTCTAATGAAAATTTTGTTAAGACTTAGTCAACATGTTGTTTGATTTAGCCTTTAGTCAAAGTATAGTTTGACTATGTGGCTTTGTGCTTTGATGTCATGAGGTTTCTTTTATTAGATTGTGTTTTGTCAATGTTATGATCGACTATGTGACTTTATTGTTCTTCAAGATATGCTCGATTTGATCCATGATGATATTTTATTTTGATATAATAGATTAAATAATCATGTCTTATTCATTCTAAATATATGTTGATATAGTACATGAGGTTGATAGTATACTTTGCTGCATAAAGATGTTATTAGAGCCTTTTATTAGTTTGCCTAGAGGAAAAACATTGGAATTTTTAAAGAGAGATGTAATAAATTAAAAATAGAGCATCCTAAGATGGAGGAGGCAGAATTTTAGAACAAAATAAAGGAGGAAATGATGCAAGAGTTTAAAAGCTTGACCCTTAAAGAAGGAAGGAAAGTGATAAAATCATCTTGGGTTTTGCTACTACCAAATTGGGATTTTGCTGATGTGATTATCTTTAATTTTTCCAAAAAAAAAATTAAATATAGATGAGAAGGTGAAGAAAGAGATTAAAAGTGCCAAGTTTAGTGAGGATCATGCTACATTGGTGATTTGGTTAGTGAGAAAAGGATCCAGAACAATCTCTTCATAGCCTAATGATATCAACCTAATAGGAAATTTAATTGTGAAGAGAGTTGAAGAAAGTACAAGTGAAGAGGCCATAGAACTAGGTATTGGATCAGCGAACTTCACCTTAGCCACAACTCTAAGGGGCAAAATATAGAGGTTAGAGTTATATTATAAATATGATAAAGTTTTAGCTACTTATAATAAAGAAGTTCAAAAGAGAATTGAACTTGAAAATACATTGATGGGACACCAAGAGAAATCTAGTAGGCCCAGGATCACCTACCCTTATCGACAAGTGGAACCTTTTAAATCCACTCCTCTCATTGAGATTCTAGACACACCACAGAGAGGTCAGTATTACACTATAGAGGACTTTGAAGAAGAAAAGAGTACAATATGGGCATTGCATGTAGAGTTAGATATTCAATATGAGGATAGGTTAAGGAAATCCATCATGTATTTAGTTAATAAGATTGACTAGCCATCGTTTTATGAGAAATTAGATAAAAAAATATATGGGAGGAGCTAAAAGAAAGTGATGATGCCCTAAAGCCAATTATCAGTAAATGAGATAAGAAGGACAAGGATGCCACTCTTCTATGTTTTTGAGTTATTACTTTGTCTTGTGAACATATAGAAGAAAATTATGAATTGACTAATGATCTCTCTGAGTTTGATGATAAGAGAATTTCATTGTAGAGAAAAATCATTAATTATCTTGAAAGATATTAAAGTTTTAGACCTTTTTCCCATGCCTTGGATAAAAAGGATAAGTTGAATAACAAAGATGAATGGCCCCAAGAATTAAATGACTTATTATGTATTCAGATTTATAGAGTCATAAATGAAAAGGGAAATACATGGTTGGTAGGTACAACTAAAGAATTTGTAAAAGTGCAATTATTTTATGATTCTTTAAGGGATGATTTTTCTAAAATTGACAAAATTAGGGAATATGTAAACAAAAAATAATGTGATATTCTAAATTCTAATTGGCCAAATGACACACTTTTTGACAAGTGTGTGGTAGATTTTGTTCATGCAAAACAATTGGAGTACAATAAAACTGATAATGAAGAGATGGAATATGATGAAGCACAAATGATTGACACATCAACAAAAGAATAAGAGGACATAGGTAAGAAAAAAATTACATTTACAAGCATAGATGCCCAAATAGATGATTTGGCAATAGGACAACCAATGGTGACTATTAATCTATTAGCACAAGATGACATGGATGGAGTACCTTAGGTTTATCTCAGCCTTCAAGTACCAAAACAAGGCCCATCACATGTAGGACTAATGATCTTACCCTCCAAGCAAGAACTACACCAACAAGGCCTCATAAAATCTTTAGCAATGAAAAGTGTAGCAGAAAGTGGTCCCCACAAAAGAATATTCATAATGGAAGACATTTTATTGCAACATTTTTTGTGTTTTGTGATATTAACAATGTAAATATCTTTTTTTTCTTAAGGATATCTGTCAGTATTCTCTATGCATAAAGCTTGCTAAATCTCACACTGTATATGTCAGATTCCAAGGCTAGAGAAATTATTTGAGTCATTATGCAACTTGTAGTTTTTTTGCTAAAATATAGTTGGTCCTATCCTTGATGTAAGTTTTCTGATGTATTTCTTTGCAAATCTAAGAATGCATTAAATTTCCAAGGTCATTGTTTTTTTTTTAATGGTTTTGAGTTATGTTCCAATGTTATATAATTTCCAAAGACAATTAATTCAAAGATGAACTATGTAATGCCCTGCTTGGAGATCCTTGGAAACAAGGATGAAATACAAGCCATAATTTTTATTTTTATTTTTTACAAGTATGAATGCACAAGACAACATCATATAGGGATCACAAAGATCACAACAGAAGGCTTCACAACAATCCCGATAACCAACAAATCTTTGAATGCCACTACCAAACTAACACAAGCAAATAAAAGTCAACAGCAACCATGCACAAGATGAGGGCTAGAAGAAATAACCACTCATAAAAAAAACACCAAGCTGGGGTAGAATGCAAAATCCTAAAATTTGGCTAAGTCTAAAATCTTGAAGCCCTAAAAATTTGCTAAGTCTTGATTTTTGAAGCCCTAAAATTTCCTAGAATCTTTATCTTATCTTCGAGAGGTCTGAAACCTATCTCAAAAGATTCATCACATATATTAAAATATATCTTAAGTATATACGTCAACTTATACTTAAATAATATATTTTAAAACCCAAAAGATAGACTTCAGAAACACACACAACAGAAATCAAAAAGCAACACTATAGGGTAGAATAACACTATAGGGTGGAATAACATCAAAAAGTTTGAACCAGACTAAAAAGTGCCCACTGCTCGCCTACACAGGTTTTTACAAAAAATAGGTGATACTTTAATACAACGTAGAAAAGTATTGCACAAAATTTCTAGAGGAGGGCGACACTTTCAAGGACTAGGTGATACTTCTCCCAAAGGTGTGTGACACTTTCAGTGTGTGTACGACATTTCTCACAAAGAGGTGTGATACTTTCCAGTATCACATGATATTTCTCCAAGAGGCATGCGATAGAATCAGGGGACACATGATAGAGTTTCAATAGGCATGTGATACATTTTTGTGTCACACCATGATGATAAAATGTTTCCCATAGAAACACAAAAACACTTAAGAAAAACAAAAAAGGGGAAAAACAGAGAAAATAGAGTTCAGAACCTCCACATCAGGGAGTATCAAATCCACATAGATCGACGAGTGAACATACAAGTGCATAAACAACAAGGAAAGAAGGACATCTAACCATCTAAACCAAAGCATTAAAGAACGTACTAAAAGTAACATCGCAGTGAACATAAGCAACATCACAATGTACAAAACAACTAACTAAGTACGTGTTTTCTCCCAACCATCAATGTCATCATAAGACCATCATGGGCCGTAGCTATCCCTCGCACATAACATCCCAAGCCACCGATCAAATTGTCAGTACTATCGTAATAGGGATGTTACTACTAAACATGCTAATAACCAAAAGCATAAGGAAATCTAACATGCTAGTAGTACAACATAAGAAAAACCTACAAGTAGATAACATCACCTATCACATGCTAATTAGCATAATAAGGAAATCTAGCATGCTAACCAATAAGCAATAGATAATCCAATACAACAATTCACATCATCTACTCATATGTTAAACATCATAATATGGGAGTTCATCAAATAAACTAACATTAGCTAAACATGATATCCAAGCATTCCAATAAAAGCATAAATCACAAGAAAGCATACTCTGAAACCCGAAGCATCAGGTGAAAACATCCAGCAATGGTCACACTAGGATAAGAGACTGTCTCTATACACTGGTCCCTATCAGTGGTGAAGGTAGCTATGCATCCCAACCACATGGCACATGTAGGTCCACACCCACCATGCTGATGGAGATAGTTATCCAACCACAAACACACAAAACAACATCCATGGCTAACACTCACGCGAGACAGTATGATGAATGTAACTAAGAACCTTAGACAATGCAAGGAGAAAAAGTCCTGGTTAGACACTCAATAGGCTACTAAGTAGGGGCTGACATCATGGAGAGTCACTTGGCATCAACAAGCCCAAGCTCAGATCTGTGTAGACTCAACTCCCTCAATGAAAGGATCATACACTAAAGTACTATTTTATTATCTTTCATTTTATTAACACACACATTTTATTTAGTTATCACTTATTTAAAACTTCCTCTACCAAACCTATGGCATCATGACACTAGGCTATGAGATAGAAGCCCCCTCCATATCCTACCCTACCCTACCCATGCTCATCCTACGACAAGTGCCCATGGGCATGCATACTCCCATCCCAACCCTAATGATCATAACTTCTAGAAGTACCACAGAAGATCAGGCCTCGCAAGTCACCCAAAAAATGTAGGTGCACATACTCTTGTGTGGTACACCACCATCACAAAGATCATAAAAAAAGGATTGGATGAGAAAAAAATGCAAGGGATAACACCCAATTGAAAGAAAAATAGGATGATGGATTCTACAAAAATTTTAGAGCCAATAAAATCCATGCATCATGAAATCACTCAACTAGCCTCAATCTGAGAGTATGGATTTTACACGAATCCCAATGATGTAGCAAGACCAAAAACATCATGAATTCACTCAACCAGCCTCAATCTAGGAGTATGGATTCTACATGAATCCTAATGTCCACAAAACAATAACAAAGGTCCAAAAGAAACCATAACACCAGGTATAAAAATTACTCAACCAAACATAATGTCAGGTGTATGAATGTGACACACATCCCAATGTAACACAAAAGTGCAATGGTGGTCAAACTGATATCCAAACAGATCATCAAGGTCCACGACCCACATTGTGCCAAGAAAACCTAAGAAATAGGGTGGCATGTAAAATGAGGTAAAAACCCCAAAATTTTGGAAAACTTCAAAATTAAAACCCAATTGGCCTTTGGGCACAAAAACCCCAAAAATCAAAAAATAGACAAGTTTGGACACCGTATAAAAAAATGACCAGCATGACAGCATAAAACCCCAAAACCTCATTCCAAAAAATAGGGAAATGTTCATACCCGCCCAACCAGGTAGAACTAGCATAAAGAAATAGAGAGGAACACTAGCTCTTAGACTCCAAACAAATAGCTACCAAAAATAGAAATAGAAACGGAGTAGAAACAATAAAACAAGAAAGCTTTACATCACATCCAAAAGGGAAAAATAGGAATCTGAACTATAAAATAAATAGCTCGTAGAAGTAGCTAAAAATTGTGGCAATCCAAGGTTTCCCCAAGCTAGATCCAATGACCTCAACCTTGTGATGATCCCACGCCCATAGCTCCCACAACGAACAAAATAGTAAATCCTCATGAAGATGATTTTGGGTTTTAATCTCAAACTTTCTAATTCAAAAGTGAGAAGTGAGGAATTAAATTCTTCTTATCGATATTTATTCACTTTTCAAGTGAATAATCAATTAGGGAAAATAACTAGCCAACCTAGTTAAACCCCGAATCAACCCAAACAAGAATAGGCTATTCCTAGAAATAGGAATTTATCTATGGAAACGCTGCCAAAAATTAAAATAAATCAATTAAAAAGCCCAAAAACCCAAAAACACATAAATTTCCTTAATAACTTTCATGACAATGTGAACCTCTAAATGCACATACTTACTTACTAGTCTAATCACATAATGCAAATGAGTTCAGATTTAATAATCACTAAAAGGTTTAATAAAATAATTAAAATAAGGATACGTTGGTCATACAAGGATGACATTAGTAAAATATGAATGGTTGAATCACTAACTCCATGTGACACTGCCAAGGATATAAATCCTACACACTAAACAACATGATCAAGTGCAATTGCATATAATAACATATATGAAGTAATAAATGCATTAAATCACCTAATTTAACCATTTATTTAATTATACTAAAATAATCTATTTACATCACTTGCGTTTGCTTAAAGCATAACAACGTAGGAATGAAGTAAATAACCATAGCATTAAATCCATCACCTAACATACTCAGAGGTATGTCCAAATAGTAGATAACCATATATCATCATAAAACACACTATCATCTCAAAATATCATCATCATGCAATATAATCAACTAAATAGCATAGTAGTCTAAAATCTATGATGCTGAAATCAAAGTATAACATCACATAAGTAACACATATCTCTCAAATCAAAATATAAGAAGGTAAATGTCCACATCACATAACCAAATAAGCCAACATGAACAATCCATTTCTAATTACTTAAAAAATTAATAATGGTTGTTTAAACAACACTTAAAGGCACTTAAAAGATATAAGTGAAAACAGTCATAAAGATGACTACCCACTACTACAAGAACCTAGTACAATGTAGCATGGTAATAGTACACAGTATAATCTCTGCACACATCTCAGGGTAATCACGAAACAACCTCATGATACCACATTGATCTTAGTAAGCACTGGCACAAACCTCAGTGAACCATAAATCATATCATAATCTCATAGATCAATCAAAATCATAATCAAAACAACTAATACAAAAACATAAATCCAAACACTTCAGTGGTGTAGACCACTCATGGTCACAATCATGATCCATCACAACAATAGATCAACAAGGTTGCATCCATCAGAATGACATATAGAATTCAAATGGGAGAGGCACTACAAACTGTCCCCACATCATTCTTCTCTGAATCTTTTCTCCACTACTATTTACTGGTAATTTTTGAAATTGTGTGGGCAAAGCCTTTTTCAATCCAGTACAACTAGGATAGGTTGTATGTTAGATCACGATTGATTTTAATTCAATGAATTAAGTAAATGCTTCTATGATATGATAGGATTCCTAGCCAATAATAAGGATATGCATAAGGATGATTTTTAGAGAGAATTGCTGAAAATATTGATTGTAATGCAGTCAATTAGATTGAAAAATTGTAGAGACTTTGAATCCCAATGGATGAGGCACTAATCAATTCATTTCAATTTGCATATGAAGGAAACATGGACGAGAATTAAGTACAATCTTAAAAATCAAAATCAATTTTACTTTAAATGTATGAAGAATGTCAAAGCTAGTCAACACTTATTTACACCTGATATATGAGTCTTAGTTAGCTACTTTTTCCCATTATTATTGGTAAATCTGAGAAGAATTGTGACCAATTTTCTATAGGAAATGAGAACTATAATAAAATTTCAAGAAGTAAAATGAAATGTTAAATTAGTATCAAGTTTTGAATCTCTTATTCCTTGGGTGCACCCGTCTTGGTTTTGTAGAGCTAGAAGAGTAGAAAGTCATCTATGATTTTTTTGAAGTTGGGTGCAGATGCAGAGGTTATCCAACTTATTATGGGAAATATCTAATCCTTAGTTTATTTTGATCTTTACCATCTTGGTATTAAGTATTTTGTTTCTTAATAGTGTAAAAACACCAATAAGTCCTTCTATCCTCATCAACTCCTAATAGGGACTCATATGTACTAAATGTTGTAATAGACTCCATACACGGTCCATCCTCTAGCAAGGAATATTTATATTAGTACATCATCTTGTGGGAATCATTTCCACTGGGGTTTTCTCTTTGATCAAGGGTTTTGTTGGTTAATATATATGGTGTAATTGTCTATGTGCATCTTTGTATGGTTGTTTTTTACTTTGGTTGAATGGTTAAGTTTATTTAAGGTGGATAAATGTTTTAATTATTGGATAATTGATTCAATGCCCCCCACCCTCTTCTTAGTTATCTTGGTGGACTATTGTTCCTAACAAGTGATCTATACCACTAAATTGATGCACTCTTTACATCATCTATTCTAAAGTAGGTAGGTGCATAACCCATAGCATACCTCTTAGGTAGTCAAAAGTATCTTGAGGAAAAATCTTTGTAAAGATAATTGTGATTTGATCTTTAGTACTCATATACTTTAACCTTATTTACATTTCAGCTAACTTTACTCTCAAAAAATGATACTTTATGGATATGTGCTTTGTTTTAGAATACAATACTAGATTCATAGATATACGTATTGTACTTGTGTAATCATAGTAAATAAAAAAAAATCTATAAACTCAATCCTAATATCCTTCAACATTTGTTTCATCAAAATAATTTGATTATAGTTGTTTATTGCTCCACCATACTCTACCTCAGTTGTACGTTGAGATATACAGTCTTGTTTCTCGATCAACCAAGAAACCAATATTCCTCCAAAAAAAATGCTCCGCTATTGGTGCTCTTTCTATCATCCATACTGACTACCCAATCTTCATCAGTATATGCACACAAAGTGAAGTCACTTTATCTATCATAGCAAATTCCATAATCAGATGTATCCTTGAAATATGTTAATATCCTCTTTATTGCTGCATAATGATACTCTTTAGGATCATCTTGAAATATTTCTATAATTTTAATTGCATTTTCTATATTTGGTCTAGTGTGACTCAAATATTGCAATCCTCAAATCATAGATCTATACTTTTTTGGGTCAACTATAGGTGTCTCATCTTTACTAGATAACTTGTGACAAGTTATCATGGGTGTACCAATAGGTTTACAACTTTTTAAACCAAATATTTTTCACAATTTTTTTAGATACTTATTTTGTGAAATAAATATCTCATCTCTTCTTTATACAATCTGTAATGCTAGGAAAAACTTCATTTGTCCTATCATTCTAATTTCAAATTCATTTTTCATCTCTTCAAAAATATTACCACTTTCTATATCATTACCTCCAAATATTATTTCATCAAAAAATATTACAATGATAAATAAACCATCATTTATTTTTTCCAAATAAAAATTACCATCTATTGTACCTTTGATAAATGGGTATGTGCAGGATCATGGTGTACCAAACTATGGGCTTAAGTGGCAATGAAAAACTAGCAAATCAGGGTTATGTCAACTTGAAACATGATTTTAAAGTGGTTTTGGACTTTATATCAAAAATTTGTAAGAAAATGATCTGTAGGAAATTGAATCTAGTTTCTAAAATACAAGGCCTTATCTCGAGAAAAAATTATTTGATTGGTCAAAAATTTGGATTTTAATGCAGTACTACAAAAATTTCAGGGTGAAAATAAAAAGTAGGTGTATGTATGACCACCTTAATCATAATCAAATGATAATATTTTTAAATATAATTTTAGATATAAATGGTAGACTCATGCCTGGATGTGATGCATATTTTTGGGAATTTTTATTGCAAATAAATAATTAATTATGAATTTTCTACTATATTATTTTTAGAATTAAAAAACTCTCGTGTCTGACCACCTTAACTAGTTCAAAATAAATCAAAATTAAGTTTTTTTTTTTTTTTTTCTTATACTAGTCGAAGCATAGAATGTGATGCATCTTTTGGATTTCACAAATCTTATACGATTTGAAAGTTATAGCTATTTTTCAACCAGTATGTCAATCAGCACTTTGTAGCTAACTCCATTAGAAAATAAGTAATAATTACTTACTGAACTCATAATTTGACAAACCTTACATTTATGAAAAGCTAAGAACATTCATAAGAAACCCTTTTCATTACATCAAATTTTGGTTTAAAAAAAGTCGCCAGCTACATGCTTGAAGTAAAAAACACTTAAGAACATGCCAAAAACACATTTTCGAGATGTTTTAAAGATGACTATATAAGGTTGGCATTGAAAGATATAGTAGAAATTATAAAGGTATTAATTGTTTTCATTTAGTATCAGGATGGGTGGAAAAAAAGTTGGAATAGATTTTGAAATTCTTTGAGGCATTTTAGAACTACATATTTTTCAGATCGCCACTTTTTGGCACACCATGGTCCTGCACATACCCAAATTGAAGATTAGAAAAATACCTATCCAACCTTGCATACCATGTTCTAGGTTCTTTCTTCAAACCATAAATTGCTTTCTTTAGTTTTCATATAAACTCTTTTTCTTCTATTAGAGGGAATCCATTAGGTTGCTTAATGTAGACTTCTTCTTTAAGTTCTCCTTTTAGCAAAGTTGATTTGACATCCATATAATAAACCTTGGAATTCTTGCTTGTTTTATAAGCCAAGAACATCCTTCCTAGTTCCATTCTTTCCTTAGGTGCATATGTCTCTTCATAATCTATACCTTCTTGCTATGAGTAACCTTTGCAAACAAGTCTAACCTTATTCCTCAAAATTTCTCCTTGCTCATTCATCTTATTTTTTAATACCCACTTGGTTCCTATTATATTCTTGTCTTTAGGTATAGGAACTGATTCCCATGTCTCATTCTTCACAATCTTATCTAGTTCTTCTTTCATTTCTGGGATCTAGTGATAATCCTTACATGCATCATTTGCACTTTTAGGTTCTATTTGAGAAATTAGACACAATTCCTCATGTAGTCTATTCCATCTCATCACACCCTTATCCTTGCACCCAATTATCTTCTCTAGAAGGTGATCCTTTTTCATGTTTCTATTAGAAATAGGAGTTTATATCTCAACTCTTATCAATTCCCTAGGTTCAAATTTATGCTCTCCTCTATGCTCAACAAATAAATCATTATGCAAGTCACTAGTAGTCTCAAAAAGGACTTCAACATTCTTTCTAATAATTCTAGAATTATCCTCTTCTTTATAGAATTATAATCTACCTTCTTTTGTTTAGCACCAAACTTTTCATAAATCCTTACATTTGTGCACTCAACTATTGTCTTAGATCTATAATTGAAACACCTATATGCTTTACTTTTCAATGAGTAACCAAGAAACATACCTTCATTGCTTCTAGGATCAAACTTACCAATTGTTTGTGTTTTTACACTACCAAGTAATAAGGATAGTTGACACAAAGATAATGAAGATCAAAATAACCTAAGGATTAGCTATTCTTCCCATAAATAGCTAGATTCTCTTTAGATCTGGACCCAACTTAGACAAAATCATAAAAGACTTTCTACTTTGTTGGCTTTACAAAACCAAGGTAGGTGCACCTAAGGGAAAAAAGATTCACAACTTGATGCTACATTCACATTTCATGACATTTTATAACAATATTCATTGCCTACAATAGATTGGTCACTATTCTTCTCATATCTACAAATAATTATAGACAATAGCAACTAACTATGACTTAGAGGTTAAATGTAAACAATCATTGACTGGCTATGACATTATTCATCATTTAAAGTAAAATCAATTTTGATGTTAAGATTTTTGCTTGACATCTATCTATGCTTTTTTCATCTGCTAACTGAAATAATTTTTTAGTGCCTCATCCATTGTGACTTAGAGTCTATCCAACTTCTTGACCTAACTGACTACATTACAATGAATATCATTAGCAATTTTACCTTAAACTCATTTTAACATAAATCCTTCTTAATTCATGAAGATCTTACCACATTCTCTCAATTCATTAAATCAAAGACAATAATGAATTGACATACAAATTATCCTATTTGCATTAAACTAAACAAGCTTTACTCATACAATCTCAAAATAACTAGCCAATAAAAATGGAGACAAGATTCAAAAAGAAAAGATATGGGAATAACTCATCTTTATATTAATTATCTTTGAAAATTATGTAAGATTGGATAATACTAAAAACAACTCAAAAAAAGACACAATGATCCTAGAAAATTAATGTATTCTCAAAATTCCAGATAAAATACATCAAGGAGCTGACATCAAAGAAAACTAGACCAAGATAAACTAGCAGAACTAAAAGTTACATAATAAATTGGACAACCTCTCTAGCCTTGGAGTCTCACTTATATAATGTGACATGCAACAAGCTTCAAGTCTAGAGAGTATTGATAGTTATCCTTAAGATAGAAAAATATTTACAAAGTTACTATCACAAAAGACAAAAATTAGTTCAATAGCAAGTCTCTCATCATGAATATTCTCTTGTAGGACCACTTCTGTTGAACCTTTTGTGACTGAAGAATTTCATGATTGGCTTTTCTATTGTTGTTGTTCTTCCTTAGAGTTCATGACGATGGGACTTGCAAGTGATGGGCCTTGTTCTAGTACTTGAAAGTTGAGTTGAACCCAATGTTCTCCATCCATGTCATCTTGTACTGATAGATTAACAATCACCATCGGTTGTCCTATTGCCAAGTCATCTATTTTGACCTCTATCCTTGTAACTAAAATTTGTTTCTTACCTCTGTCCTCTTCTACTTTTATGGATGTACAAATTATTTTGACTTCCTCCTATTCCATTTCTTTATCATTGGTTTCACCATATTCCAATTGTTTTGCATGAACAAAATCTACTATCCACTTGTCAAATAGTGTGTCATTTGGCCAATTGAAAATCAGAACATCATGTTGTATTTTGATCACACATTCTCCAATTTTGTCAATCTCAACAAAATATTCTCTCAAAGAATCATAAAATAATTCTACTTTTACAACTTCTTCAATTGTGGCTACCCAACATGCATTTCCTTTTTCATTTATGACTCTATTCATCTGAATACATAATAGGTCATTTAATTCTTGGGCCCTTTCTTCTTTGTTATTCAACTTATTCTTTCTATTCAAGGCATGGGGAAAGAGTCTGAAACTTTTACTTTATGTTTTTCCAGATAATTAATGATTCTCCTTTGTAATATAGTTCTCTTATCATCAAACTTAGAGAGGTCATTAGTCAATTCATATGTATCTTCTATATGTTCACAAGATAGAGTAATAACTGAAAAACACAAAAGATTGACATCCTTGTCTCTCTTGTTCCACTTATTAATAATTTTCTTTAGAGCATCATCATTTTATTTCAATTCATCCCATATATTTATTACCTTTGCTGATTTCTCATAAAATTTTGGCCAACCAATGTTATTAACTAAATACATAATGGCTTTTCTTAATCTATCCTCATATCTAACTCTACATGCAAAGCCCACAATTTTCTCATTTCTTCTTCAAAATCCTCTATAGTATAATTCTAAGGTCTTTGTGGTGTGTCTAGAATTTCAATAAGAGGAGTGGATTTAAAAGGCTCCATTGGTGGATAAGGATAAGTGATCCTACACCTACTAGATTTCCCTTGGTGTCCCATCAACTTATTTTCAACTTTAATTCTCTTTCAAATTTCTCTATTATAGGTAGCTAAAACTTTCTCATAGTTATCCTATAACACTAGTCTTTCCCTTTTATCCATTTGAGTTGTGGCTGGGTGAAGTTGGCTGATGCAATGCCTAGCTTTGTGGCCACTTCACTTGTAGTATCGTCCACTCTCTTTACAGTCAAATTTCCTATCAAGCCGATATCACTAGACTTGGAAGAGTAAGTTTTGGATCCTTTTCTCATTGACTAGATTACCAATGTAGCATGATCCTCACTAAACTTGGCATCTTTCATCTCTTTCTTTCCCTTCTCATTTGCATTTAATTTTTTGATGACAAAGCTAAAAACCATTGCATCAACAATCTCCCAATTTGGCAGTACTAGAATCCTAGATGGTTTTATGATTTTCCTCCCTACTACAGGGGTCAAGCTTTTAAAATATTTCATTATTTCCTCTTTTATTTGGTTTCATAGGTCTACGTCCATCTCCAATTGCTCTATTTTCATATTATTACATCTTTCTTCAAATAGTCAAATATTTGTCCTCCAAGAAAACTAATAAAAAAACTCTAGTATTAAAAAAATTATCATAAAAAATAAATTCATGACTAGTGTGTTCTACAGTAGGGTCTAATTCCCTTCCTCTGTAGTCAACAATAGTCAACTTAAGGCTTGGCATAGGAGGGTCATGAGGATTCCCATCTTCTAACTATAGTACCTGCCACTAGGTCACATTTTTGCTATTATGGATGAATTCTATTAGACTAGTTCTATGTTGATAGGTTAGTAGCATTGTTTTGAGACTATCAGATATTGTGCTATGGATTCAGTTGATATGTGATGAGATTGCTTAGACTCTACATTTCATATATGCATGATGATTATTACATTATTTCCAGTTATTGATAATGATTAGTTAGATGATTTATTATCATATGTGTTTTCTTATGGATACTTACCCCATACTTGCATGTGTATGGTGTGTGTGTTTTTTATCTTTATGTATGGCATTTATGATGTGGTTAAGGAAGGGAGTCATAGTCACCTGCTAGTCGAGATCTACATGATGCACCACTTCCTACCATTGCCTGTTTAGCTTAGTATATATTGTGCTTTTACATGCATGGATTTTATGCAAGTTGCAAGTACCAGGTATCGACTTCCCTGAATTGCTAGGATGTGCGTACCCTATCGCATTATCTCAATGTTAAGAGAGGGGAGATAGTTTCTCAAGTCCAAATCCTAAACCCTTAAACCATTTTTCCTAGAAAGGTAGGACGAGTATCCGAGAGGTTTTACGTTTTGAATGTGTCAGATGACATAATTCATGATTTTAACCCATTTAGTTTGATTTTGTGTGTGTTTTGATATGATGGGTTTTCATATTTTATTTTATGAGTTCTTCATGTATTTTCTATTAATTAAGTCTAATTAAAATATTTAATTAATGATGTAATTATATGGAAAATTAATATGATATTTTAATATTTATTTTTATTTAATTAATTGGGAAATTAATTTTAAAAAAAGAATTAAATTTGAAGATTAAAGTTATAAGCTTGAATTTGGAACATAGTAATATTTATTTAATTTAATAATAATATATTTAGAGCTCATTTTTAAATAAATGCTAAATAATATTATTATTTAAGTTAATAAATATTTTATCAATTAAGTTTCAAAAATAAATTTAAAAGTGGAAAAGATATTAAAATTATTAAAAGATTCTAGATCACATGATGCATGCATGTGATTAAAATATATTAAGATAAAACAAGTGGATTTAATAAAGTGAGTGCATGCGATTTAAAATTAATAAATTAATTTAAAAATAGTCAAGTGAATATTAAATAAATTAAGGTGCATTATTTTAATATTTGTTCACATAGGAGTATGCGAACTCTTGTAAGTTGTCATGTTGACAACACAAGATTTTGCACTCTAATTATGCACATGTTGTCTACACTTAGGAGTTAGCATATTATTTGAGCACACGGTGTCTACAACATTCTAGACACCTCATCATGTCTATCTTCTTGTTGTAGGATTTACGTGCTTAGTTGTCATGCTTATCTCCTAGTTCCTTCTAGACACATTCTAGATGCATCTTAGAGGCCTTTATCTACAGGCTCTCCTAGTGTGTATGGACATCCCCATATGCTTCGACAAGCTCATATGCTTCTACAAGCACTTCTAGTCACTTGGGGGTTTCAGTTGATTTGATTGTTGGAGGAATGGTAAACGTTGGAGAAGGAAGGGATTTCTCTATGGACTTATGAGGCATAGCAAATTAGCATCACTATCCAGGTGCACTCATGATTTTTGCATATTCCATTTGCACTCTTTCTCTTTCTGTCTTCATCGTGTCCGTTATATGTGTCTCAATATACTCCATGAATGAATCTTCAATCTTGAAATTGGAATCTAGATATGTATGTTAATTTTTAATTGGCTGCGAAGAAAACATTAGGAAATCCTTAGTTTTATTTATGAAGGAAAATTAGTTCTAACTCAGGTTTGGGTTCGAACTAGATTAGAATTTAGAATTTAACTAGATGAAGAATGTGAGGTATTCATACATCATATTAGTTCTTGGTCTTGATATATATATATATATATTAACATTCCACGTTGAAGGGGGAGTTTTGTTGTAATTAAGCAAAGTCATATTTTAGAAAAATATTGAATGGAGGAGGGTTTTTTTTTTTTTTTAAATTAAACAAAATCATAACCAAATTATGAATTTAAGATAGCAATGTAATGTCAAACATTTTTTTAAAATTTAAAATTATTAATAGTATATATATTTTGGGGTGGGCGGGTTTTATATCTACCACGCCCCACTTACCTTATCATCTTCGATGGTGACCCGTACTATTGTTGTTACAGTGTGATACGACAGAGGCAGGACAACACAACTTAACTTGAAGTAGCAGCGGCATTAAAAAAAGCCTGTGCCCGTATTTCAATTCGCAGGGGGCAGTACATTTGATATATATGCAATTCAGTTATTAATAATATTTCGATTTGCAATAATTATTATTTTATAAAGTTTTATTAATAAATATATATGTGTGTGTGTGTATGTCTATATATATAAATTGATTTTAATATTTGTTACTTTATAAATGTTTATGTTGATAATTGTTAAATATGAAATGTTGATTTAATAATAATCTATCAATTATTGTTAATCGAAAAGAGATATTGAATTATTAATTTAAATATTAAGGGATTAGAAAATGGTTGATTTTTAATATTAATTTTATTTAATGTATATTAAATTCTATTTAATATATATTAAATAATTAAGAGATGGTAATTTATATTATGTAATAGTTGTTTAATGATGATTATTATAATGATTTAAATTAAGAGACTTAAATTTTAATGATATTGGATTAAGATTTAATTAAGCATTATTAAATTGATAAGGAGTCATTGTTATATTATAACATTGCTATGATTTCAATTATTATGTTATTATTAATATGTTATATATTATTAAATAAATTATTGATATACCTTAATTGTGCTAAGAGTTAGTTAAATATTAACCAATGACGTTTATGTAAGGTTTCTCTAGATCGATTAATAATAGTTTTGATGAAGTTTATTATTTATTAATGTTTGTTGGGTCTAACAAATTATTAATAAATAATAGTATAAATGGTCTAAATAGTTATCAATTAATCTGACTTGAAGTTAATTTAGTAGAGATTAATTAATGATTGAAGTTTTGTAAAGGATATTAATCAATTTGAATTGGTTAATAACTGGAGGGGAATAATTAATTAATTTATCAGTCAATGTACATAGGAGGAATTTATTTGAGATATTAATATTTGGTATTGGGGATTTATTATAACTTATTATTATTAAGTATTAATTTGAATATTGATGGAATGAAACATAGTTTACTCTTAATGTACGAAATTATCATCAGCTGATAATCATGTAGTTATTGACATAGCTACTAGTTAATTTGATCATAGAATTAATTAAATTTAATTGATAATAGAGTTTTAATTGTTTAGTCGATCATAACGAATTCAAAGAATTTGTGGGTCACTTGATTGAAGGTGATAAGTCTTAATTTTAAAATTTAAATGTTGAGAGATGCTTTTTGGGAAATGATTGGTGACATTGATTTTAAAGAAGAATGCAAATGATATAGATAAATAATTATCTTCGAATTATTCTAAAAAATTGTTTTAAAATAATGAAGGCATAACACTATGTTTTATTCGAAAAGATAAATGGATGGACTTGTAGATTAAATGAAGAACCTGTACACTTGAAGTACACTTGAAAATAGAAATTGAGACCTCCATACTCAATACAACTATGCAATTTTAGTAAAACAAAACATGTGCTTGCATTTTGTGTTTTCTCTATGCTATTTATTTTGGGTTTTTGGGTTGACTAGTTGTTGACCAGTTATAGGATGTCTACTAGAGGCTCGGGAGTTATGCGAATGTGATGGCATGTTGATGTCTTTTGATCCCAATTCTTTATAAACCCAACCATGGTAATGTGATGGCATGCTCTATGAGATGTTTGTATTTATTGCTTGTTATTTCTTTTCAGTCTTCATGTGTGAAGCTGAGATGTATGTGTATGGGACACTTGAACTAATCATTTTTGAGTCATCAATCAGTTATACTTGGATTACTTTCCAATCACCATGATGGGACTAGAGTGTTGGTTTATTGTGACATGTTTTGACTCGACCATTTTTGGTGTCTTCAATCAGTATTACTTTGAGATACTTTTTGGTTGCTTGCTGAGAACCAATGGTTATAGTTATTATCAATGATACCTTCAATTGCCAATAGAGAAATGTTGTGGTCATGATTATTAATGGATTCTTTTAAGTTGCTCATGGAGATTTGATACTCTTTTGTGGATTATCTTTGGTATTTTTCTAGTTGCTTGTATAGGACTATGGTGATTTTGTGATTTATGATTTCATGAGCTTAGGGTAGGTTATTTACTTGTAGTGTTAGGAAGTGGCTTGCAATGGAGGTCAAGGCCCTAAGTAGCTGCCAGGGTAACTTATTGTAAGTTGTTTTAACAAGTGAAAACATTTACACTAAATGGGGATTAAATGAACCTAAGAAGATAATTGTTTGTTCTCACCCATGCCTCGAGTGCTTGTACAGACTAGGATGGGATTAGAGAGAACACTTGGTTGTGACCTTGCATTCTGTAGTATGCCTAATCTGTATAAGAGGATACTAGTGGACGCACAAGGATCACTAGGGTGTTGGGGTCTATTAAGAGACTACCAGGGTAACTCTAGCATGATTCATGTGATGACACTTTCCCAATTCCATAGTAGGTTTCCTACTTGTCTTTGTTGTGCCTCTGAGATTAGATGTCAATTTGTGTTGGAACCTTTGAGTTAGTATTCTTTTAGGGTTCTTGGACTTAGAGAGTTTTTGTGCTATGTGTTTTGATAACTAGTTTGGTACTTGAGATTATCTCCTCAGCGTGGTGGGAGTGGACCATCTAGGTACCACACAATTGGGTGGTAGTGCCTTTTCACTCTTACCATTTGAGATCTGTCTGAGACATTGTGGCTGGAGCATTCTTTGTTGGCATCTATCTTCATTCTATTCTTGGATTATGATGGTGGACATGTATCCTAATATTGATGATTAGCATATGATAGATGATGTTGTTTACTTATCTTATGTTTTAATTTGTAGTATGTTAGAATGCTTTTTTGAATATGATGTAGTATGTTTTAGGAGTGACATTCCTACTGTGATAAAATTGATGATCTCTTTGGTAACTTGGGATGTTACGCACGGAGGGATGGCTAGGGCCTACGATGATCTAATGATGCTATTTACGGTTGGGAGGAACTGTGCACTTAGTTAGTTACGTTTGTAATTTTTGGTTATCTCCTATGATGATGTATCATGTATGAATTGTGGTTTCAATTATGTTATTGCATCATGGATTAGAGTTAGTATGATGATGTACTTTATTTACATGGATGTTTATTCTTTAAGCCTTTCATACCCTGTGGCATGTACGGTGGATGATTGAGCAATCGAAAATGTAATTTAAGAACATTGGAATTTTCATTATTATTTCATGTGGATGTAGTAGTAGATGGATTCATTAATAGTTAATTTAGATGTGATTCAACATTAAGGGATCCATGAAGAATATAGCTTGTTATGTATATGTTTACTTTCAGTTGAATGTTTTTTATTGCTTCTATTACTATATGTATGTTGTGAATAGTTTAATTTTCATAATTTAAAAAAAAAAAATTTATTACCAAACTTAGTGAAACTTTAGGTTAATTCTTTGGATCCCTTGGTGGGGCATTACACTAGCTCCTAAGTAGTAATAAAAATTTCCCCTTGAGATTCCAATTGTTCTATTTTCTCCTCAGTGAGTTGTTGATCTCCTATATGTAATGGGGATTGAGTAGGTGAATACTCCTCTATTTGAGGCACTTTTTTTTATTCTACCTGTTGCCTCTTAGGCATAGGCTCATCAAGACTCTCCTCCTAAACAACACTGATTGACCAATTATTTGTTTTCCTCTATCCACTACAAGCCTCTTATTTTGAATTATATTATAGCTAGGTCTTCTTTGAATAACTAATTGCCCTAATCCTACTACAATGGTGAAAGAAAATCTTCTCATGACATCTTAGGCCTTATCAAGAAAAGAATTAATAAAAACTAATTTTTTATCATTCATGGCCTCCATGATTTTTAGAAAAGTGATCATCAATTTATTTAACTTATCTACCTCTATCTTGACATCTTCTATAGGCTTATAATTATAATCGAGATAATTAATGAATTATAAAACCCTAGAGTAAACTCTCCACTTCTCTTTTTTTATCCCTTTCTCTTGAAGAGAGAATTCATTCCTTAGTATGTCCTTAGGGAAGTAGCTTTGACAAACCTTGGCACAACTCTTAGTCCTTTGTCATAATATATCAAAAAATCCCTCACTGTCATTAAAACAAACATGGGAGACAATCATTTTATACTAGTCCAAAACCTTATAGAGGAACAACTAACCACCCTTGGTGATTATGAATTGGTGAGCAACATTAGAAGATGGGAAAATTGAGCCCCTAGACCTACCATTCAGTTGTGCTTCCTTCAATCCACTTATTTTCTATAGCATATCAGCTATCCCTACCTTTAAAGGTACTTGGTAAGGAAGTGCATGGGGAATCCCTTAGATTCCATATACTCTAAAAATTGTAGACTTAGGGTAGGGTATGATATATTCCCAATTGTGGGATACCTTCAAACTAGAAGGGTTGTGCATAGGCTTGATAATATCTAGTAGTATCTTGGGAATTATGGGATTATCCCTTAATATGAGGTTTCTCAAATTGGATGCAAAGTACCTATCAAATCTCACAAAGCTAGCCTCCTCTACATCCAAGGTCATATTTGCACTCCACAACTAGATTGACAAAGCTTCTTTCTCATATTCTCTATTTAAAACCAACTCTTTTTCAAAGTAATTAACCCCTTTAAATAATAAAATATGCATCAATAATGAATAATGACCAAATCTTTTCTCAACTTTTCTCTTTGCAATGCCAACTAGTCCTACATGAATCTCCTCTGCTAGGTAAGATGCAAAATCAAAGATGATATCCATACCAAAATAAGAGATCTGTGCCATAATGTAAATGAACTTTTTGGGCATAAAAAAGTTTCATCCTCACCAAAAACCATAGTAAATTCATGTAAATGTCTATGGCCCTACAAGTGAAAATTTTCATCTTGAAACACTTTTTATGCTATAACAAAGATCAAATTTCCAATTGTGGCTAGGTGTTCTCTAAATGCAACTTGCCTAACCTGATCCCTTTTAGACAGATACTTCTTTTCCAACTCTTGAAAATCAAAGAGCTCATGGTAATCTATAATTAGCTCCAACCTATAAACCTTTTGAATTTCTTTAGCATTAATTCTTATTAGACATTCCCCATCTACTCTTCTTAGTATCCTAGCTATTCAGTTGTAATTTTGGGCTATGGCTATAAGAAGGTATGAATCCATGAAAAGCTAAGGAACTACTAATTTACCCAAATGAAAATTCCAAATATTTCTATGGGGGCCAAACAATTGCCTTCATGAGATTTTTTTTAAAGAGTTGGAGCCCTATTTTGGAAGTAATGGCATCCCTAATCCAATTCCCTTTATGATATAAACCATTTGTAATCTTGAGTCTAGAATTCACATGAATTAGTGTTTTTAGCTATACTGACTCATTAGTGGACATAGTTAATTATTCTAACAAATCATCATGCATATTCCTATTGGAACATTATACTTTTCCCAAAAAAACCTTGTTTGGATGTATATTTGATGATAAGAATGTAGAAAAACTAAAATTCTCTAAGTGATATAATGGATATGATAATTACTTTCTTCTCCTATTTATTTTTTGAAACTTCCAGTAAGTCATTGATACAAAAATTTCTTTCACAATTCTATCAGTTAGGGAAAGATACTTTAACAAGTTATTGCTCTTAGAAAATCAAAAATATGTTTGCACAAAGAAAATCTTTGAGTTCTACAATATATCCCTAGTTTTTACTTTGCACAGGGAGCCTTAACTCTCACAAATGGATCATAGAGAAAAACAAAGTGGCACCATCTTTTGATTTTAAAAACAAGACATCAATTTTTTGAAATTCTAGCAATTGAGGTATAAAATCTTTAATGAATCAACTACAACCCTCCAAGCTGGTGGTCAACCAAATTAAATGCTTCTACATAAGCCTTTTCTTTCACTACTTGTAAGTTACATTGGACCCAATTGTCCCTTTGGACATGTGTCACACTCTCGCTAAGTCGCCAAGGGTAAACATTGATGCAAGAGCATCAAATAGTGTAAGGGCTATCTTGTATCACCCAAAAATATGTTTAGTGTTAGTTTCTATTTAAAGAGTTTTCATTTTTGGATATTGATTTAGGTTAAATAAAGATTCTAATTCTCATAGCTTCACTACTATTTTTCTAGGGTTAGAGCTTTTAGCACCTTGGGATACATGCTAATGTATAAAATATGTTATTTTGTAATTGATCCATAATTAAAATGAGTTAGAGGGTGTAAGTTGGATGGATGATTATACTTGTAATTTAATGCACTCTAAAAAAAGATTTAGGTCAAAAGGCCTTATGATTTGAAAGTTATTGTAGTTTTAAGTTGCCTAGAAACCTCCTAAGAGCACTTCAAAGTCAGATTTGAGGTACCAAAAGGCCTCGTATAGGCCCAAAAAATGGGGGATGAACAAAAATCATCAAAATTCCTATAGAGCACTTGTAGAGCTTTTCAAAAATGTAAATGATTTGTCAAGCAAAATTCCAGATCAAAAGTTATGCCTCCTAGAAGTTGGACTACCATTTCTAGATTATTCTAATTTTACACTGAATTCTAATGTGTTTTATAGAACCTTCTATTTTGGTGGTGGATTCCAAATGGAATATTCTAAAATTTATTCTTAACCTCAAACCTAATTTCATTTACTTCCCTTGGAAAAACAAAAAGAATTCCCTTGGACAGAGAATATCCCCTAAAGATTCCTTTATTTAATAGTTTAGTTATAAATTCATTTTAAATAAATCAATTAAAAAAACAAGACCATTTTAAACCATTCCTAAAGTGTCATCGAAAAATCTTGTTGTAATAACTACTCTATCCTATCTCTTCACAAACTTTCCTAAGCTACCCACCCACCTTTATTTCACCCTTACCCCTTGTTTTTGAATTCCACCTTTTTTTCCATTTATTTGAAAAAAAACAAGGGTTGAGAATAGTAAATAACATTTTTTGGCATAAAGCCTTTAAACCTTGTCACCTCCTCATTTAAGATGTGATTGGCTAAGGGAGTATAAGTTGACATTCCCTTATTCTTTCACTTCCTCGCATGTTAGGTGTACATCCTTTAGGTGGGGAACACAATTTGCAAACTTGAAATTCACCCCAAGCCCTCTTGGGCCACGTGAGCATGTGTGGGAAGTGTGGAAGAGGTTTGATGGGTTTTAGTAGGTGTTAGGGGGTAGTTAGAATTAGTTATTAGGGGTAGAATATGTTAGTAATTAGAAATTAGTTAGTTTATTATTTGTTTTTAAAATATTTTAGTTAAAGTTTAGTTATTTGTAGTATTAAAGTTAAAGTTAGGATTAAATGTTAAAGTTAGCAAGTTAATTAAGGATTGAGTTAGTTGTTAGGGAAGAAAGATAGTTCTTTTGTGTTAATATTTTTTTGACTTAGTTAGTAGTTATTTTAATTAAAAGATGTTAGAAGATTAGTAAGGATTTATTTTATTAGGATAGTTAGTGTATGTTAGGATTTAATTAAAGATTTAAATGGTTAAACAATAATTAGATTTAATTATTAATATTTTAAGTTATGTTAAAACATTTTAAAGTAAATTATGAATGGGAGCTTTATTAATATAATTGATTGTTAGTTTAGAAATTTTATATGTTGCCCATTAATATTGAAAAATAAATATAGGGATTGATATACTATAGATTTTAAAGAAATGGATATAATTATTATTTTTTAAGTGTATTAGTTTTAGTTTTAATATCTGAGTATTTCTAAATAACCTTGTAAATCCAATTCCTATAATTCATAATTTTGATAAAGTTTCATATGAACTAAGAACATTAGTCTATAGGTTAAGACTAAATCAGATGACCAACTTAACATTGAATTAACTTATGGAATAAATGTTTAAATATTTCAATGGTCAGCATTTAATGATTTTAATTAGCTTAAGAAGTTCTTTTTAAACATTGGGAATGTGTGTCATGGTAATTAAATGAATGTTCTTAAATGATGTAACTTGTCCAAACTAGGAGATAGAACCAAAAACATGAAATAGAATTTGGAACTCTAGAAAACCTAAGGTGACTTATATGTCTTTAGTCAGCTGGCATTAATATACTAGATTTATGAAAAAATAAATTAAAAAATCCATGTGTTCTTGCCCTATATTTTGGGCATGATAGTATCATCCACAATGGATGTTGCCCATTTGGGTTTTCCTCTACTAGCTATAAAGTGACAGGGTCACTTTTCACTCTACACTAGGTGTTTGATGCAGCAGCATCGAACAGTGTAAGGGCAATCTTGTATCACCAAAAACTATGTTTAGTGTTAGTTTCTATTTAAAGTTTTTTCATTTCTAGATACCCATTTGGGTCAAATAAAGAGTCCAACTTTCATAGCTCCACTATTGGTTTTTTGGGTTAGAGTTTTTGAGCACCTTGGGATATGTACCAATGTAGAAAATAGGCTATTTTGTAATTGAGCCATAATTATAATGAGTTAGAGGGTGAAAATTGGAGGGATTATTATAATTGTAACTCAAAGCACTCCAAAAAAATAATTAGGTCAAAAGGCTTTACAGTTTGAAAGTTATTATAGTTTTAAGTTGCTTGGAGACCTCTTAAGAGCACTTCAAAGTTATATTTGAGACAATAAATAGCCTTTAATGGGCCTAAAAATTGGAGGAGAAAATCTCATATATAGGGCTATAGATCACTTGGAGAGATTTTTGGAAATATGAATGGTTCATCAATCAGAGTCCTGGATCAAAATTTATGCCTCCTAGAAGTTGGACTATCATTTTTGGATTCTTCTAATTTTACACCAACTTCTAAAAAGTTTTCTAGAGCCTTATTTTTTGGTGGTGGATGCCAAATGGAATATTCTAAAATTTATTCCTAACACTAAACCTAATTTGGTTTTCTTAAGGACATTTCTTGCATTGTAAAGGCATTTTTTGGTGGAGTTCGAGAGAAGGTACTAGAGCATTTTTCTTTGGGATCATACAACATTATAAGCCCATGGGGCATGTCTTTGGGTCTATTTTCATTGTACTAGATGTAGTATTAGATCACTTATAATTATAATATGCCAATTTCCTATTGCATTCACTTTTGTTGTGGGTTGTATCCCCATCAAGTGGTATCAGAGTAGGTTTTCTAGAGTGTATAGACAAATTGCCAACTATGAGGCAGTTTGCACTAGGACTATGTGGTTGTGGGATTTGATACAAGAAGATTCCTTCATGTAGGGAGTGTGGTGGAAGGTTTGGAGTTGTTACTGCTAAGGTTAGAGCCCTCCAAAGAAAATTTTAGGCATTGCAGGAGGAGATCCGTAGAGGGATGAATGTTGTTCTAGGTGATGAAAATGATGAAGAAAATGAAGAAGGAAATATTAGGCAGCAAGGGGAAGGAGATGGAGAATTCCTAAACTAAGTGGAGGAGAATCCTTTTAGGGCCATTTCCAAGCTTGGAAAAAGAACTAAAATTTATGTCAACATGTTTTTAGAAAATCTAAACACGGATGAGTTGATCAATTAGATCAATGATCTGGAGGAATATTTTGATTATGAGGATATTGAGGACCCTGATAGGGTTAAGTTTTCGAAGGCCAAAATGTAAGGCCATGCGAAAATATGGTGGCAAGAGATTTAGTTGGAAAGAAATAGAAAAGGAAAGGAGAAAATAACAAGATGGGATCGCATGGTGGACAAACTAAAGAAGTAGTTCATTCCTATTGATTACAACCTTGATTTGTTCAAAAAATGCAATGGTTAAAGCAAGGAATAAAATCTATGCAGGAATGCATAGAGTAATTTTACTAAGTCCTTATTAGGGTGGGGCATGTAGAAGTAAACAAGGAGAAGTTTGACCATTACCTTAGTGGGGTAAGGCCTAACATTCAGGTGGAGTTAAGTCTAGTTAGAATGAATAGCATTGAAGAGGCATACCAATTTGCCTTGTGAGTTCAAGAGAAGCTAAAAAAAATGTTTTATGGAAGGTAAAGGGGGCACACTCAAGGAGGAAGGGGTAGTGGTAGGTCATTTGGAGGATGAAATGAGAAGCAAAATAAAATTGAAGATGTGGTTACTAGCCAAAATTAGAGGAATGAGGGTTTTAACCCCTCTTGCGATCAAAACCATGATGAGGCTCTCTGTGACATCATTTCAGTGGATTTCTACCATTTATTGTTGGGAATTTTGTGGTAGTTTGATAGGCATGCTATATATGATGATCATGAAAATACATACTCTTTGACAAAGGATGGAGTTCATCACAAATTGAAGCCTTTGATAAAGGAGGGTGAAAAGGTATGTATTAGTGCTAAGGTATATCTTGTTGATGGAAGAAATTTTTTGGATGGCATAAAACATTAGCATATGTGTTATCCTTTAATTCCTATAAAATATAAGGAAGGTAGTAGTAAAATTCCGCTTGAAGTTTCAGGTCTATTAAGTGAGTATGGAGATGTCATCTTTGATAATGTTCTAGAAGGGTTGCTTCTAATAAGGAAAATTAATCATCTAGTAGATTTAGTCCCTAGAGCTATTTTTCCTAACAAGGCTTCTCATAGGATGACTCCTATTGAGACTAAGGAGATAAATAGACATGTTTAGGAGTTGTTTAGGAAAATTTTAATTTGACAAAGCCTAAGTCTATGTGCAGTACCTCTAGTACTAGCACTAAAGAAGGATGGAGAGTGGAGAATGTGTATAGACTCTTAGGATATAAATAGAATCCTTTTCCAAGAATGGATGATCTTATGGATTTTTTGAGTGGATCTCAATGCTTCAAAAAGATAGATCTCAAGAGTAGTTATCACTAGATAAGGATAAGAGGGAGATGAGTGGAAGACTACATTGAAGACCAAGGAGGGTTTATGTGAGTGGTTAGTCATGCCCTTTGGACTAACTAACGCACCAAGCGCCTTCATGTGGCTTATGAATGAGGTACTAAAGATTTTTTTGGGAAATTTTATTATTGTCTATCTAGATGATATTTTGATTTTCAGCAAGTCCTTGGATGAAAATTTATTGTACATTCATAGTGTCGTTGAAAGATTGAGGGAAGAGAAATTGTTGATTGATTTGAAGAAGTGTAGCTTTGTCAAAAGGGAGTCTACTAGGGCTTTTTTGTATCACTTAATGGTCTCAAAATGGACCAAGATAACATGAAGGTCATCTTGGAATGGCCTACTCCAAGGTCTACTAGTAAAGTGAGGTCATTCTATGGTCTCGCTAGTTTTTACAAGAAGTTCATTAGAAATTTTAGTAGTATATGTGCACCCCTAATTGAATAGTGATGGGGGATAGAAAAGAGTTTAAGTGGACTACAAGAGTTACAAGGAATTTTGAACTACTAAAGAAGAAGCTGATAGAGAAACTTGTGTTGACACTTCCTGATTTCAACAAAGTATTCTAGGTGGATTGTGATGCTAGTGGTAGTTCTATTGGGGTTGTTTTGAGTCAAGAAGGTAAACATATTTCCTATTAGTGAGAAATTGAATGATACAAAGAAGAAGTATTTTGTTTATAATCAGGAGTTCTATGCAATAGTTTAGCCCTTAAAGAAATGGAGGTATTATTTGTTTGCAAAAATAATTTGTCTTGTATATTGATCACTAGGCACTGCAGTACCTAAATAGCCAAGGTAAATTAATTAGAAACATTTGAAGTAGGTAGAGTTCATGCAAAGCTATGCATTTTTATTGAAGCATAGAAGTGCAAGGTCTAATAGGGTTGCAAATGCATTAAGTAGGAGACAATTATTGCTAATAGTAATGCAGGTTGAAGTGGTTGGGTTTGATGAGTTCATGAATCTATACCCTAAGGATCTTGACTTTGTAGAGGCTTGGAAGGCTTGTAAAGAACCTATTACTCTAGATAGGACCAAGTGGCTAGATTACATGATTCAAGATGGTATGTTGTTCAAGGGAAGTCAATTGTGTATCCCAAGAAGTTGCACAAGGGAACACTTGATCAAGGAGAAGCATAGTGGAGGGATGGCAAGATAGTTTGGTCAAGATAAGACCATTGCAATTATTGGAGAACATTACTTTTGGCCTCAACTATTACAATATGTGAATAAGTTTGTGTAGATTTGTCAAGTATGTCAAACAACCAAAGGGTTTAGTCATAATACTAGACTCTATCATCCATTGTCTATTCTATCAAAGCCTTGGTAGGACATAAGTATGTACTTTGTTCTTAGTTCTCCAAGGACACAAAGGGGTAATGACTCAGTATTTGTGGTGGTTGATAGTTTCTCCAAGATGGCACATTTCATTCTATGCAATAAGACTCATGACGCAGTGCATATTGCAAATTTGTTTTTCAGAGAGGTGGTGAGGCTACATGGCATCCCAAAAAGTATATTTTCTAATAGAGATACTAAATTTGTGGGGTATTTTTGGAGGACTTTATGGAAGAAATTTAAGTTTAGTTTTGCACATCATCCACAAATTGGTGGACAAACAAAAGTAGTGAATAGGAGCCTAGGCAATTTGTTGAGGTGTTTAGTAGGAGATAAACCTAAGTGATGGGATTTGATTCTACCACAAGCATAATTTGCTTACAATAATTATATAAATAGGAGTACTAGTATATCACCATTCCAAATTGAGTATGGGAGTATTCCAATGACTGCACCAGAGCTGAGGAAGATGGAGCAAGGGGAGAGGACAAGTGCCGAGGCAGAAGACTTTGTTGAAAATGTTAAGAACCTACATGAAGAGGTGTGAGCACATATTACCAAGATAAACCTATAGTATAATGCTAGGGTAGATCAAAAGAGGAGACATAAGGAGTTCCATGTTGGATATTAGGTTATGGTATATTTGAGGAAGGAATGATTTTCGGTGGGTACCTACAACAAACTGAAGATGAAGAAATTTGGCCCTTGCAAAATTTTGAAGAAACATGATTCAGGGAATGCATATGAGGTGGAGTTGCCAAATGGAATTCACATTTCTCCTATTTTCAATATTGTAAAATTAACATAATATCATGATGATGGTGCACACAAAGAGTTGATGTTGGAGCCTTGTCAAATTCCTTCTTGTGTGAAGGAAGAGATTGAAGAATTTTGGATAGTCATGTGGGCTAGAGTACCAGAAAAAGGTAGTACGAAGAATGCCTAGTGAAGTGTAAAGGACAACCAATAGAAGACTCTACTTGGATATCTACAATGGATATTTTCCATTTGGGTTTTCCTCTACCAACTATAAAGTTATAGGGTCACTTTTCAATCTACCCTAGGTGTCTGATGCAGGAGCATCTAGTGGTGTAAGCGAAATCCTATATCACTCAAAAAAATGTTTAATGTTAGTTTCTATTTAAAGTGTTTTCTTTTTTGGATACCAATTTGGGTCAAATAAAGATTCCAACTCTCACAACTCCACTATTAGTTTTTTGGGTTAGAGTTTTTGAGCACCTAGGATAGGTGCCAATGTAGAAAATAGATTATTATATAATTGAGCAAAAATTATAATCACTTAGAGGGTGTAAGTTGGAATGATGATTATATTCATAATTTAAAGGACTATAGAAAAAGAATAAGGTCAAAAGGATTTACGGTTTGAAAGTTATTGCAGTTTTAAGTTGTCTGGAGACCTCCTAAGAGCACTTCAAAGTTAGATTTGAGGCACTAAATAGCATTTAATTGGCTCAAGAAATGGGGGACAAGAAAATTGCATCCATTAGGCTATAGAGAACTTGGAGAGCTTTCTAGAAACATAAATAGTTCATCAATCAGAATCCCAAATCAAAAGTTAATGCCTCCTAGAAGTTGGACTACTATTTCTAGATTCCTCTAATTTTACACTAACTTTTGATGTGTTTTCTAGAACTTTTTTTTTTGGAAGTGGATTCCAAGTGGAATATTTTAATATTTATTCCTAACCCTAAACCTAATCTGGTTTACTTAAGGGCATTTCTAGCATTGTAAAGGCAGTTTTTAGTGGAGGTTGGGAGAAGGTACTGGAGGATGGTTTTTCTCTAGGATTGTACAACATTTTAAGCCCATAGGGCATGTATTTTGGTCTATTTTCATTGCATTAGATGTAGTAGTATATCACTTCTAATAATAATATCCCCCTTTTCCTATTGCATTCATTTTTGTCTTGGGTTGTGTCCTCATCAAACATCAAGCAACTTCCCATGGCAATATAGTGACCATCATTGATGATGCTTTGATTGGATGGTTTAAACTTTATTATTATTCCATTGTAAATCTAGTGGGCCCTCAAAAATTCTCCTCTATTTTCATGTCATGAGTAGTAAAGTTTGAGCAAGTTTTCATAGATATAATGTGACCATCATTGATCTTGAAGAGATTTGATAGCCCAAATCTATAGTACCTTTCTATTAGACTGCATCCTCAGTGGCATGTGACACTTCTAACAAGCTGATGTGTTGATGAGGAAATTATTGGTAGGTAAATTTACAATTTCATCTTTAAGTTTGGTCTTGCCATATTTTCTTTTCATGGGCAATCATTATGTCACTAGCGGTAAAATTCATGCAACTTCCTACAATGGCAAGGTAACCACCATCAATCATAGGGAGATCTAACAGTGTGGCTAACTCATCTTAAAACCATATTTACTAACCAACTGGGCCTCACATGTAATTGTTCCTCAATTTCCATGTTGCTTGTGGTAAAAGGCACACAATTTCTTACATTGACATAGTAACCACCATTGATCTTGAAGAGAATAAACAGTTAAAGATCATTTTGGGAGCTTTAGGAAATGATGCAAACAAACTTTAAAAGGTTCCCAAAAATATAAAAGGGGAAGTTAGAAAGGGACTTCTTTTTCTCAAAATAATTTGAACAGGCACATAACCCAAAAATTTTCTAGGAAACATATTTATGATGAAATGAAATTAGGGTTTTTCTAGGATTAAGAAAATTAAAAACATCAAACCCTAATTTTAACAAAAGAAAGCTAGAACATTCACTTTGAAATATATTTATATATGCACAAAGTGAAAACATGACTAATAGTGGCTCTACCTAGGGATGATCGACGTGCATGTTCATACAAGGGCTCAAAATCCATAGGAGAAGTAGACCACACACCTAAAACAAAACTTTATGACAACTTTTGAGAGAGCAATGTAATAGGAAAAACACTATACAAGGGTTGTACAAGAAGATACATTTTCTTTGAGCAATATGACATGTTGGAATAAGTCTTCTCTATAGGCCTTAGGGTCATCATAAGACCATGCAAAATCATGTCTATACTTTCTTAGAAAATCAATTAGAGCCTTTCTTATTTCAATAGATAGGTTTTGACCAACATAAATCTTCTTTGGGGCTTTAGAATCACCAAGGTTTATCTCTTCTAGTTTGTATGGTTTATATATTTGATTCTATACATCACCCTATCTTGGTTATCAAACATGCTTTCCAAAACTAAAACCCTTTGGGTACTTTATTAGTTTTCAATTGTAAAATTTCTTGGCCAACAATTGTCTCCTTGTCATCTATTGTTTCAATTAGGGCACTACAATCTAGCTCTTGGCCATGATATTTATCTTTGGTTTACAAGAAATTTAAAATATCTCTATCATCTTCAAAGACTTGTCAATACTCTATGTTATCAGTTATTGAAGGATGATTGGGTACCTCAATCTATTAAATCCCAAAAAATAGTACATCTTTTAGTTTAATAGTTGCATTTTCCAGCAAATCAGCCATCTTGTTATGACTCCTCTCCATCCAAGAGATAAAAAATGCATCAAATAACTCAATTTGATCCCACACAACCTTTATATATTATTTCAATCTCTTGTTCTTAGAGGCATAAGTTTCTCTCACTTGAGAAATTACTAATGTAGAGTCACCAATAACATGTAACTTATTGATTCCATGATGAGTTTCAACTCTTAATCCTAATAAGAGTGCTTCATATTTTGCTATGTCATTAGTACATGAAAAATTCAAGGTGAATGAATATTTGAAAGTGTTCTTTTCAAGAGACACAAAAGCTACTCCTACCCTTGGACCTTCTTTAGAACTTTCCCCATCAAAATAAATGATCCACAAAATCTATGAATCCATGCAACATTCTACCTCATGTGCAATTATAGGTGGAAGTTTCTCAACTTCTTGGATAATCAATTTTTCCCTAAATGCATTTACACTGGTATCTAGAAAGAAAGTGGAATCCTTGTCAATTTTATCTCCAAAAATATGACTAACCCTTGGCTCCTTGTCAATCCTAATAGCTTTACCATGTAGATATGGAAAGTAGCATAAGATAAGTCACATTGTAGGCTACCTCCCATAGAAAAACTCCTTTTTTTTATATAGAAACATTCCATAATGTGGAGGAATATCAACTACAAGGATTGACACTGTCAATTCTACATTAGGGTATGGAACTAATTTGAAGGGCAATGCATTGATCTAGTGTATATGATAGGCACTTTCCTAGTATCCATACCTCTACACCTAACTTTTTTGGTGTGTACATTCAAACCTAGGGCTTCCATGACATTAAATGGCATAATGGTATTAGAAGATCCTGAGTCTATCATGAAATGCTTTAGAGTTCTTCCTGTTATAATCACACTAACAAAAAATGGGTTAATATCCTACAATTAAGCTATAGATGAATCATCTAAGAAAATTTGAGGAGTTTCAGATATAATGTCATTATCTTCAACTATCATTGAGGTTTTCTACATGGTATTTTGTTCAAAATTATTCCTACTATTTCCTATCCCACCCAACCATGATAAGGCTTTATCCTTATGTTCACCAATTTTAAACAATTTAGATAAAGGTACTTTGATAGCTATTTGGGATAGCATAGATATCATGTCAATTAGTTTAGGTACAATAGGGTTTACAAGCATACCTAGAGTTGAAGTCTTTTGAACAACATGCCCTATTATTTTCTTAGCAATATCAAACATTGACTTCTTCTCTTGCATATTTGTCTTAACTATTTCATTTGTTTGACAGTGGACCTTCCTTTTGGTCTCCTACTTCTTGGTATTACTATCTTTAGCCTTTGTTTTTCCTAAATTATCTTTCTTACTATCATCCTTCATCTTGTGAGTAATATCCTTTATAAAGATACTAGAAGGCTTACCAGTTTCATGGCCAACTATTATTCTTCTCAAATTATAATTACTATGAACTTGAGAAATCATTTCTTTAGTAATTTTGTCAATCTCCTCTTTAGGAAGCATTCTTAGATTTATATGACCAACATTAGAAGATGTAGCACATAACTTATATTCATCATATTCTTCTTTATCGAAAAATATTTTTTTATGATGTAATTGGTAAATAACTCTCTGACTAACAATGTCATTTTCAAGTTCTTCTAGGTCAAAATCATCATAGTCATCACACATATTCACCATATTAAAACTTACATCATCATGATTCTTCTCTTCTTCTTCTTCTTCTTCTTCCTCATTATGGGCATTTTGAACTACAAAAAATGATTAAGAAACTACATAGTAGTCTGAGGAGTGAGGTGATGGCCATATAATGCACCATGGCACATCATCATTCATTTTAATAGAATTCCTTTGTAAAGGATCTGGGGTACCCTTACCTTTTAGATTTTGGGGCTGATTAGGAATAGGTTTACCATCTTTCTATTTAGTAGTATATGCATAATTTTACATTTTTGGTTGCCTATTAAAATGAGTATTGTTCACTGGGGTCTTTTCACCAATATTAGGTTTCTGTGCATTGAAAACTAGTGGGTTCATCTTTTTCAACAAATCCAACACTTGACCTATTGTGGCTTCATCAAGCTTCTTACATACATGAGATTTATCATTTCCCTTCTTAGTGTTCTTAGGCTTGAATAGTTTTGGATCATCTCTCCTTCCTAGCTTATCAGATGCTTTCCTATTGTTTTCAGTATTCACAACTACCTTGTAAGCATCCCTTAAGTTTATGGGATCTTTATCTCTTAACTAATAAGCTATTTTACTATCAAAAGAATTAAAATATGTTGTAAGGAACACATCCTCATTTAATTCATAATGTGAAATAGCTTATACATTCCCTTTTGAAATATCAAATTTAAATCAAAGGAAGATTCATTAGGGTTCTTTTTAATGTTATTGAAATTATTCAACATGAATCTAGCATTAGTGTCATCCCCATGCTGTTCTTTAAATAATTTTTCTAAATCATTCCATGAAATAATGCTATAATATAGTAATCTTATAAACTAGTCCCTTGCATTTTCAATTAATGAATATATAAACAACTTTATCACTACATCCTCATGTTCAACTTCTACGTCATTTAACATATCTATGAAAATTCTCAAATGTACCTCACTAGTAATAGCATTATTTTCTAGAAATTTCACCACCTTGTCTCTTAAGTCAAATGATATTGGATGTGGAAAACCAAGAATACCTAAGAATGATATTTGTCTATACTTTTCCATGTATATAGGCTTCTTCTAAAAACTACAATATTTTATTTTCTTGCTACATTGGTCTTGTTATGAACAACATTTTGATACTATTATATTTGAACAACATGGATTTGGGTACTAGTGGTGGATGATGAAGTAGGGGCAAATTAAGACATATTTTGGTTTGAGACTACTAGTAAACAAGTAGGGACATAAATTATGGCTTAGGTAGATAAATTAGGCCATGAGGCTAAGGTAGAGTTGGACTTAATAAATGTTGGACTTAATAATTTGAATCTTTCTCCTGGTTTTTGCTACCTAGGCTTCATTTTCAACCTTCTCAAACTTTTTTGCTAGATCCTCTTTCTCTTTCCTAGCCTTTTCCAAATACAAATACAATTTATACATGTGAGTGTTTATAGATTTACTTTATATAGCTTGAGGTTCATTTATCTAGATCCCTACAGCCTGACCTTTCCATTTTTTTGTTGGTTTGACAATAGGCTCTACATACTCTATTTGAATAGGCTTGTATGGTTGGACTTAAGATATGATAGGTTCTTGCCTTTGTCTTATGAGTTTTTCTTGTTCTAAAACCTTGGATCTTAGGCTATCAATATCTCCAAAAATATCAGGATGAAGAACCCAAGTCATTTCTTCCAATCATCTATTCTTCTCTTTTATAGTAGCCATCCTTTTTAGTAAATTATCTTTCTTAATGAGAGCATCCAAAGTGGCTTTTTCCCTTTCCTTCTCCAAAAAATTATGTTTGGCTTCTTCTTCTTCAACCCATTTCTTTAGAACTACTATATCTGAGTATACATCCTTTGGATCTACAGAAGTAGCTTTTGAATTAGTAGGGTCATCAAGATCTATAAGGTTTGTTTCCACAAATGGAACTACTCTATGATTAAAAGGATCATCCATGACATTCTTATATTCCATCCTATTTTTCATTTCATCTATTACATCTAGATTATGCAATGTATCTCTCATTGAGGAAACACTCTTGTCATGGTAATTTTGTTTTTTCATGTAATGTGGCACTAAAAATCACTCCTAAGTGTCTTTTATTTTTTTATTTAGAGCTTAACGAAGAAGATTCTCTCGCTGCCATGGGTTGGTATTGAGAATTTATTGATACACTACCCCTTGGCTTCCAAGTAGGATTTACATCTTCTTTCTTCTTGTTTTTTTTCTTCCTACCACCTTGAGGAAAATCAGTATACAATAGTATTTCAAGATGGGCCCTTGTATAAGCTCATGTACCTTTTTTCTTGTCAGTAATTTCTAGAAATTACTTGTCAACAAGCAATAGGCTTTAGAACCTTAACTGAGTCACCATCCTATCTTAGGGAAAATATAACATGAAAATATTTGGATTAGAGAAAAATCATGGGATAATATGAAATAAATTGACACACAAAAGAACCAATCACAATAAACACAAAACTACAACTCTTGATTAATAGATGAGAAATGTTTGTAAAATTACTGTACATCTATCTACACCTATGGTACTAGAGACTTTCTTCTTTTCTAAATTCTCAACATTTGTCACTGGAAAATTCCAATATAACCACAAGCAATTACCTAAAGAATGAGACAAACAAGTATAGACAAGACCAAAGAAACTACAATACTTTTCACACATAAGCATGTGATGAACAAGTACCTAGTGGAGTCACAATTTTCTTTGTGATTCTACACTACCACGTAATAAAGATACCTGATACAAAGATAGTGAAGATATAAATAGCCTAAGGATTGGCTAATTCCCATAAATAGCTAGATTCTCTTCAAATCTAGACTGAACTTCAACAAAATCATAAAAGACTTTCTACTCTATTAGCTCTTCAAAACCAAGGCAGGTGCACCCAAGGGATAAAGGATTCACAACTTGATAATATATTCATATTTAATCCAATTTATGAAATTTTATAACAATATTCATCCCCTACAATAGATTGATCACTATTCTTTTTAGATCTACAAATAGTTCTTGGGAGTTGTAGCTAACTAAGACTCAGAGGTTAAATGTAAACAAGTATTGACTAGTTATGACATTCTTCATACATTTAAAGTAAAATTGATTTTGATTTTAAGATTTTAGCTTGATATCTATCTATGCACTTTTCATAGGCCAACTAAAATAATTAATCAATTCCTCATCCTTTGGGATTCAAAGTCTATCCAACTTCTTGACCTAATTAACTGCATTACATTCAATATCATTAGCAATTTTCCCTAAAACTCATTCTTGCATAAATCCTTTTTAATGCCTGGAGATCTTGTCACATTCATTGAAGAATTTACTTAATTCATTAAATAAAAGAATTAATGAATTGAAATATAACTTATCCTAATTGCATTAAACTAAACAATCTTTTCACATACAATCTCAAAATAACCAACCAATAAAAATGGAGACAAGATTCAGAGAGAAAAGATATGGGAACAACTCATTTTTGTATTAATTATTTTTGAAAATTATTTAACATTGTATAATACTCAAAGCAACTCAAAACAAGACACCACAATTCTAGAAAATTAATGCATTCTCAAAATTCCACAGAAAATACATCAAAAAGTCAACATCAAGAAAAACTAGTCCAAAATAAACTAGCAAAAGTAGAAGTTATACATTAAATTGGACACCCTTTCTAGCCTTGAAATATCACTTATATAATGTGAGATGCAACAAGATTTAGGTCTAGAGAGTACTAGCAACTATCCTTAAGACAATTTTTTTTACAAAGTTACTGTCACAAAAGACAAAAGCTAGTGCAATAGACTATCTCTCATTATGAATATTCTCTTGTAGGACCACTTCTACTACACCTTTTGTGACTAAAGAATTTCATGATTGTATATTTTGTTTTTATTTTTGTTCATTGGAGTTCCTAACCATGGGACTTGCACGTGATGGGTGTTGTTCTATTACTTGAATGATGAGTTGAACCTAAGGTTCTCCATCCATGTCATCTTGCACTAATAGATTGACAGTCACCATTAGTTTTCCTATTTCCAAGTCATCTATTTAGGCCTCTATTCTTGTAACTACAATTGGTTTCTTACCTCTATCCTCTTTTTCTTTTATTGATGTGTAAATTAATTGCACTTCATCTTGTTGCATTTCTTCTATTTAACCCTTGGTATTGGGTCTTTGAGTGTTCTCATTTATGTCAGTAATGAAATTATAATGAGCATATGATATGCTTAACATCATGTAATTATATTATTTGATGTCCTTCAATATTTTTCAAAACTTATTCAAGACAAACACCTAAGTGTTATACAATTAGCACTTAATGTTCACATTGGTTTAGAAAACGGTTATAAAAAATTATTTTTCTCTATAAGAAATTTGACAAGGATTTTTATTAGATAGACCCCAACAATCATACCTTTTTGGAAAGGGATCTAAGTTAGCTAAAATAGGTCTTTATTAGTTTTTGCATAGGACATGTATGGAAAGAGAGAAAGGTTTTTTTTATCAAAAATAGTTACCAAATTGTTATAAAAATTTTAGTTGTTTTGAGCTATTTTGGTCTAATGGAAGTTTAGGATATATACCTACCTCCAAAATTTTAACTTTCTTGATTTATAAGTAGAGCATACAATCTTCTAAAACATCCAATAGGTGGTTTTTATAGAAGTTACAAGATTTGTGTGGAATTCCTTGTAGACTGAATAATTTGTAGGCAGATTTAACACCAAAGAAGAGGATATTTTAATGGAAAAAGAAAATATATTTGGATATTCAATGTTTTGAGGAGAATAGAAGTATATTCTACCTTATTTTTTCAACGAGAATTTGAAACTACGGATTCATGATTTGTGCTATAAAAAAAATGTTTCCCTAATTTTATATCTTGTTTGTTTATTTTGGAAGTTGGTGCTTCTTCTATTCATGAAGTTGGTGCTTCAGGTGTAAGGGATGAGTGTTCCTTGAAATTAGTGTTTCTAAAATAGGGTGTTGGTGCTTCCCAGAGTTGTATCTCTAAAAGATTTTCCCAAGAGGATAATAAAGTTTTAGATTCAAAGCGGTTTTCTCCCCTAAGGGGTTTTCCATGTTAAAATATTGTGTCACTTTGTTATTCATTAACTATCTTGCTCATGTGTTAAATTTTTATACCTTTTAATTGTTTCAAGCTTTGAAAAGTATTCCAACAAGTGGTATCAGAGAAAGGTTCCCTACATCAAGTTTAACAACTTTGGGTAGATTTTTCTTAAGTGGAATACTTATCTTTTATGGCTCAAGACAATTCTTCAAAGTTTCCTATTTTTGATGGACCGGATTATATTTTTTGGGAAGTAATGATGCAAACATATTTTAAATTTTTTGTTTGGACTTTAGTTTTTAATGGTTCCAAAGTTCCTAATACTGTACCCACAAATCTTGATGAAAAGAGGAAGTATGAAACTGATAATGAAAGCTAAATTTTCTGTACTTAACAGTTTATCTAAGGATGTTTTTGTTAAGGTAATACATTGCAATTCTTCTAAAGAAGTATTTGAAAAATTGGAAAACACATATCATGGTAATGATAGAGTTAAAGAAACCAAGATAGAACATTTGAAATCAAGATATTAAGACTTTAAGATGGGTAACGGTGAAAAGGTAGGAGACTATCTCCTTAAGAGAGATGAAACTATAAATGACATAAGAGGGCTTGGTGAAAAAATTGATGATACTGATGTTGTAAAGAAAGTTTTTGAGATCTCTTTCTGATAAATTTGATCCTAAGATATGTCCTATACAAGAAACTAGAGATATTAACAAGTATACAATGGAAGATATTCATTGGGTACTTGTAGCTTATGAAATGAGAAAGTTTGGCAAGTAGGACTCCACAAGAAAAGAATAAACATTCAAGGTGGAAAAGAATGTGAAGCAAGTTTCTTCAAAATCAAAAGATCTTGATGTTCTTGAAGCACATTTATCAAGGAAATCAAGCAAAGGAGAAATTAAATACAAAGTAAACTTCCTTTCAAATGGTTTAACAATGGTAAAATAGGACACTTCACATATAAAGGTCCTTATAATAGTCATGATGCAGTAGATGATGAGAAAGAGAAATCAAGTAAAAGGAAATTCTATAACAAAAATAAATTCTTTAAGAAGCAAAATAACGTGATTGCTGATCTATTAGATAGTGAATCTAATTGTTTTTAATGTGATTAAAATGAAGTTTCAATCATGGCTATAGAAACTACTTGTCAAGAATTAGATAGTGATGATGACGTTGAACTTATTGAGGCTGAGAAAGAATGTGAATTTCTTTACGCACTTAAAAAGATCAAAAAATTAAAAAAGGAATCTAAGTGTTCAAGAAAATCAATTCTTAATATAAAAAGAGAACTTTGAAAAAGAAACTAAGGACTTAAATCAACAAGTTATAGAATTGAAATTATAAGTTGAGGGACAAAAGAGAATGGTCGTTGTCACTAAGGAAGTGTTAAGTTCTAAAGATCAGGAATGTACAAGGTTAATGAACAAAGTAGTATCATATATGAGAAAGTTAGAAAAATATGAGAACAATAATTTGGATAACATTTTAAGGAAAAAAAGAATAACTGATGATCTAACTAGAATTGGTTTTGAACTTGGACAATGTTATAGTGACCAGAAAGATAAATTTTTATTCGAGATATTTAAATTTGAAAGTAAGGATAAAAATTGGAATGCTACCACTTAAAATGTAGGTTAAAATTCATATTTTAATCAGATTTAAAATCATAAAAATCATGTTATATCAAGCACTTCATTCACGGGTAAAAGATACTCAAATAGGTTCATTTCTTTCTTTGATTGGTATTGCTTCATGTGTCATCAATATGGATATAGAATATGTAATTTCAAAGACATGTCAATGAGGTATTCAAAGTCTCATTTTCGTTATTCCTTTCCTAAAATTAATGGTCTAAGATGTTACAAATGTAATCTCTTTTGACATGTTATAAGTAATTGCAAAACTAAGTCAATTCAGAACGGTCAATATTATGCTAGTCTACAAGTTGATAAAAAATTTGATACTAAATTGATAAGATATGGAGGCCTAAGATTAATAAGTATGTGTTTTTTAAATGGGTCTACATTCTAAAGAAAAGGAATTTTGGATAATTTACAGTGGTTTTTCTAGATGCATGACAAGAGATAGAACAAAATTTTACAAATTGATTAACTACGGAGGTGTCACTTTAGTTTTGGTGATGATTCTTCAAGGATAATTAAAGGTTTAGGTTTTTCAATTCTTAGTGACAAAATGTCCATTCATGATGTGTATTATGTTGATGGACTAAAATACAATATTCTAAGTGTTATTAAAATTTGTGATCATGGATATGAAGTTGTTTTTGATGATCATGGTTGTCAAATCAAATTAAAATTAGGACAATTGGTTGCATTAGGTAGAAGATCTAAAGGGAATGTATACAATTTAAAACATATCACAAATACTAAAAATCATGAAGATGTTTGTCTTATGTGATAGGTGAATGAAAGTTTGTTATGGCACAGAAGGCTTGGGCATTGGAATTTTGACAACTTGGTAAAGGTTAGTAAGCATCCACTAGTACATTTGAGACCATTTTTCGACCATTATTGGTCGAAATTTTGACCCAATTTTTGACCAAACTTCGACCAAATTCGACCAACCCATTGGTCAAAATTTTTCCAGTCAAAATTTTGACCAATATGTTGGTCAAAAACCTCCATAGCCATGGTTCAAGTTCTACCAGGAATTAGTCAAAATTTTGACAAATGAAGGTAGAAAATTTTGACCAATAAAAGTAGAAATTTTGACCAATGTAGGAAAAAATTTTGACCAATAGAGGTAGAAATTTTGACCAATAAAGGTAGAAATTTTGACCAATGAAGGTCAAAAATTTTGACCAATGAAGGTAGAAATTTCAACTAGTGAAGGTCAAAGATTTTGACTAATGAAGGTAGAAATTTTGACCAATGAAGGTAGAAATTTCTACCAATAGGTAGGTGTAAAATTTTTGTCAGGCATTCTATAAAATAGTCACATGCCTTGCGTATGAGATGACATTTTGCATGCATCCTGGACTCTCATCCGGCTGATGATGGATTATGGAGAGTGATCTAAAACCATGATGCTAAAAAACACACACAATCAAATCCAAAACAAACTTGCATTAAAAATGGATTGTGGAAATCTAATATTGTTAATTTTGCATGCATGTCTACCAGGACAAATATATGTTTAAGTTGTGATTGTCCTGGTAGACATGCATGTAATTTTACCAATATCAAATTTCCACAATCCATTTGTAGTGCAAGTTCATTTTGGATTTGATTGTGTGTTTTTTAGCATCATGGTTTTAGATCAATCTACGTAATCCATCATTAGCTAGATGAGAGAGAGTGCAGGATGCATGCAAAATGTCATATCATATGCAATTCATGTGAACTGTTTTATAGAATGCCTAAAAAAAATTGATAGTAACTAATATGAAAAATATATAATTAGTCATATGATTGAGACAAATCATGTACCAGTGAGTTGGCCAAAATTTCAACCAAAAAAATTTTGACCAATGGGTTGGTCAAATTTGGTCAAAAATTGGGTCAAAAATTTGATCAATGAAGGTCAAAAAATGAACCCAAATGCACTAGTGCAAGTATGCTCACCAAGTTGACTCTTTGAGTTTGGTCATCAAGTCACCCCACCAAAGTGCCTCATCAAGGTCAATCTTTAGGTCTGCTCATCGAGCTTGCTCACCATGTCATGTCTCTAAGTGGCCTCACTAAGTCAGCTCGCCCACTTGCCCCACCAAGTTGCCACTTTAATCCCACTCACCATGTTAGATCGCCAGGCCAACTCCCCAAGTTAGCTCACCAAGCTGACAATTGAAGTATTCTCACCAAGTTGACTCTTTAAGTTCGCTTACGAAATCCGCCCTCTAGGCCAACTCTGCAGGTCAGCTCACCAAGTCACCCCCACCTAGTCACCTCAACAAGTTGACTCATTAAGTCAGCTCACGAAGTTGACTCACCTAGTAGTTCTACCACCTTCCCCCAGCAAGTGGGCTCACTCAGTGTGCTTACAAAGTTGCCCCATAGAGTTGCTTCTCTAAGCTCACTCACCATGTAAACTCACTTGGTTGGCATGCCAAGTTGACACTTTATGTTTTCTCATCAAGTCACCCAACCAAAGCACCTCATCAAGGTCAGTCTTTAAGTACACTTAGTAGGTCGGCTCACCAAGTCGCTTCATGAAGTCACCTCACCAACTAGCCTTGATAATTTAGCTCACCAACTTGCACCACCAAGTTGCCACTTTAAGTCAACTTGCCATATTAGCTTGCCAGGTCGACTCCCATATTCAACTCACCAAGCTGATAATTCAAGTATGCTAACCAAGTCAACTCTTTAAGTTCACTCACCAAGTTCACCCCTAGGTCAACTCTCCAGGTCAGCCCACCAAGTCATCCCCACTATGTCACCTCAATGAGTTAACTCTTTAAGTCGGCTCACCAAGTCTACTATTCAAGTACGCATGGCAGGTCAGCTCGCCAAGCCCACCAAGTCATGTCACCAAGTTGATTGTTCATGTACACTCACAAAGTTGACTCTTTAAGGTCGGCTCACCAAGCTAGCCCACCAATTCATGTTACAAAGTTGCCTCACCAAGTCGGCTCGCCCACATGTCCCACCAAGTCCCCAAGTTTTCTCACCAAGCCGACAATTCAAGCGCGCTCACCAAGTTGACTCTAAGTTTTCTCACCAAGCCCATCCCCTAGCTCAACTCTCTAGGTTAGCTCACCAAGTCACTCCCACCTAGTCACCTCAATGAGTAGACTCTTTCAGTTAGCTCACCAAGTCTACTATTCAAGTACGCATGCCAGTTCGGCTCGCCAAGCCAGCCCACCAAGTCAATTATTCGAGTATGCTCACAAAGTTGACTCTTTAAGTTTGCTCATCAAGTCAACCTACCAAAGAACCTCATCAAGGTTAGTCTTTAAGTCCACTCACCAAGTCAGCTCACCAATTCATCGCACCAAGTTGACTCACGTTTTGCCTCACCAAGTGGACTCACTAAGTCAGCTCGCCAACTTGCCCCACCAAGTTAACTATTCAAGTATGCTTGCCAAGTTGACTCTTTGAGTTTGGTCATCAAGTCACCCCACCAAAGTGCCTCATGAAGGTCAGTCTTTAGGTCTGCTCATTGAGCTTTCTCACCAAGTCAACTCACCATGTTGCGTCTCTAAGTGGCCTCGCAAAGTTGGCTCGCCAACTTGCCCTACCAAGTTGCCACTTTAAGCCCACTCACCATGTTAGATCACCAGGCCATCTCCCCAAGTTAGCTCGCCAAGCTGACAATTGAAGTATGCTCACCAAGTCAACTCTCTAAGTTCGCTCACCACATCTGCCCCATAGGCCAACTCTCTAGGTCAGCTCAAGTCACCCCCACTTGCCCCACCAACTCACCACTTTAAGTCAACTCGCCATGTCAGCTCGCCAGGCCGACTCCCCTAGTTAGCTTGCCAAGCTGAAAATTCAAGTACACTCACCAACTGGACTCTTTATCTTCACTCACCAAGTCCACCCCCTAGGTCAGCTCAGTGAGTCACCCCCACCCAGTGCTTATTGTGAACAAAGCAATATAGATCATAAGAGAAGTGATTAGAGATTATTATGAAAGGGTGTGACTAAAAAGAGAGATAACTCACATCATTTACAACATTACTAAGCATTTCTAATGAAAGCTATAAAAAGGTAGTTCTATCAGTCAACTTAGGATGATTGGAAGAACTTATTATATTTTGTATCTCACAATGATCACTCTGTAAGAGAGCATATTGCCTTTGGCACCCATTCAATGTAGGAATATAAAGTCTACCATCAAAAATGACATCATCTTTGAGTATATTTATATTGTCATATCAAAAAATTTATCACAATATTTAGAGCATAAATATAAAGTTATATCAGAGACGGCCTGCATATTTGCAAATTCTTACTTGTATATCAAACACAACGAATAGTACAAGGTACTGAGAATTTCCTTAGTCATTGCATGTAATTTCCTATATATCAAAAATAGCAAATATATATCATCTTTGATTGTTATGCAATCATAATTATTCTGATCTGAACCATACTGTATATGCATTTGGAATTAAGAATCATTCAAATATTACTTTAATACAAGAAATTGTTTCTATATTCATTGAATTGTGAAGAATTCAAGTAGTATCTCATAATCAGAAACATAAGGAAATTACAACAACCAAATTATGTGACTGAGAAGTGAGTCTGCAGTTGCTCATTTTACTATAGACAACATTTTCCTAAGAAGCTTTACCCCAGTCAGGAATTGATACTCCAATGACACATACTCACAACCACTAGTTTTCTATCCACTAGGGTCCCTACCAATATTTGAAGGTTGCATATGATGCATGACTACTACTAGGATTTTCTCCACAAAAATAAATTCATGTTGTCATAAAAGCTGTTGTCTAGTAACATCCTGGCAAATCTCGTGCCTCTAAATTTCTAATGATGTTTGTATATGTCGGATCCCAATTGTGACAGTCGCAAATAACACATTACATATCTTCCTAGAATGTTCTTGACAGGACGAGACCCCCTATTTTAAAATAAGACTAATCAGAGTCAGTCCATTTAAAAGTCAGATATAAAAATATAGGTGGGACACAGTCTATTAGAAACTTAAGCTTCCACTCTACTTACCAAACATGAGAGTCATAGTTGTTGTTCCAGTTATCGCCCATCACAAAAACATAGGCATGAGGCACATGCTGCAAATGGATATAACATGAAATGTAGAGATTTTAGTTAACTTTATTGATCATGTAATCAATGAATAACAAAAGGATATGTGATGTGTGAAACCTCTATCTTTATGGATATTGTAACTTTAATTCCCATATGAGCATTGTTTCCAGTGTATCAAATTATGTTAATTTATCAGGATTCAACTACGTGGAGGGTTTGAGTCAAAACTTATACATTTAGCATATTTTGCAGTGGGACCATTGTCTTCTACACCCAATATGTTCCCTACATTCAATGGAACAATTTCCTGAAATCTGTAAAGAAAAGAAAGAAAACCAGATGTTTAATGTTTACAACTATAAACACTTCAAAGAAATATAATAACATGTCAATGCCCCTTATTTGTGAGAATTCATCTAGTAGATTAATTACCACTCTGAGCATGGATGAAAATGCTGATTTGAATGTTTATGTACACTTATTAAGTTTTAATTTAAAGACCATATTCATGCCAAAATTTAAATGAAAATTGATTAGGATAGAAGGATTTTAATGAGTTCCAGACTAAGGAAAAAGGCACTAGTATAGGGAGAGCCATCTTGCACCTTTTGAGACATGTTTTGAAGATGGACACATCTCTGGTATGAGATATGTCTCCATTAATTTTTAGAAATTGAAGAATTTTGCAATACAAGTTAAAAGCAAAAAAGAGCAAATAAATAAAACAACAATATATAATGTTTCAAGCTGATAATTTGAATGATACAAAAATCCATGTAAAGTTATAGCGATTAGGTATACACCTTTTGAAAGGGACATAAACAATTGTATGACTGATCCTTTGTTAGAGAGAACCTTCACTATTAGCATTCTTGAATGACTAATGTACTTTTCTTATTTTCAAAGTTCTATACCATGGAATTTTCAAAAATTGTTAATTTTTTTTTTAAATACCTCCAAGTCTATTGAAAAGAAATTTAAAAACAAATAAACCCTCCAAACAATATTTTTCTTTAAATTGCTTCCACCTCTGATATTTGAATATTGATTATTAGATAGGTTCAAGAGATACTAACCAGTGTCAAATGCCAAATAGATGATTGCCATAGCAACATCCCATTTTTCTCCTTCTTTATAAAGAGGTTGGTTTTTTTGAAGATCGCCTAGGAATTCCTTGGGTGAAAGTATGTCCATTCTAGGAATACCTTCAATTGGACTAGAGGCAATACCATTTACACGTATTCCATAATCTGTCCCCCACTCTAAAGCCACAGGTCTTGTAAGACTATCAGCAGCTGCATGTAAACTAAACAAAACTTTGCTAGATAACTTGTTTAAATTATTATGTAAATAAAATGACTCTCATGTTTATGCTGAAACATTTAAATTTATTAAATAGTTAATTCAAATCTTAATCTAGGAATAATATAATGATTAAAAATGAACCTTTGTAGCAGAGACATGAATTTGATACCAGAAAGCTGAGGTACTGTATTGTGGCACTTAAGTTTAAAATAACACTAGCCTTTGAAGGAGGCTTTCCAATTCCACCTTCCCTCAAATAATTCAATGCTTCTTGACTCATTGTAAATGTACCAACAACATCAATATCCACTACTGCAACCACATGTAATTTATCTAACTTCATGCCATAGTTAGGGAGAAAAGCTAAAACATCTGAAAAGAGTTGACAAAAACTTAGCACTTCCTCCATTGACATACGTAATAATGAACTAAAAAGTATGAGTCATCTACACCCTTGAAAAACAAGTCCTTAAGAAATTATGCTTCAATAGAGAGATCAATTCAAACATCCAAGTGACTTGGCACTATTCCTCAGAACATCAATGTCAAAGAAACTTACATAAATCACTCAACCTTGTTAGGAAACCAATTTGAATTTCTTTCCACATCATTTTCCATAGCATAGCTAATCAACAACATGCATGCTTAGACAATGACAAATATTCAAGTTGTAGTCTCCCTATGTGCGCTCCCATGAAGCACTCAGTCATTTCTCATCCACAAGTTTCAATACCCTCATTAGATCATCCATGGTCGAGATAATAATTGTGAAAGACTATAATGCACAATAATTAATAAATATTGTACATATTATGGAAAAACTTAATAAATTTCTTGTGCTACTCTTTGTTTGAAGGAATTACATCGAGGGAGTGCTCACAAAGATGAAGCACCACGACTTGCTCAAAGGCTCAACCATTCCAGCACTACTCCAGCTCAAGAAGGCTTAACTATGGAGTTTCTTCCAGGGTTTAAACCACCCTACTTGGAATCCCATTTGCAAAACCTACAACAAGTGTTGTGCGTTATGAACCATTCATTAGAAAGCCCCTTGAGCTCATCAATAGATAAGCCTAAGAAATAGATTTGGACAGCCAACTCAGTTTCATAAATGCTCTTGGAGACTGCATGTTGATGACAAATCATACACAAAAGCATTATAGTATAGACTATTGTAATATGCAGCCAACCAAAGGGCCCTATACTATGCCCCATATCCTTCAAAATGTACAAAAAATTTGGGTTTCATGATTATGTCAAACATACAATATCGAAGGAATGTTCTATAAATAATCTATAAACAGTATCCTTCCAAAACCAAAGGGAGGCACATGCCTTGGAAAATTTTTCCACTTTAATTGCGTATGCAAACTTGCAATTTTGCATCCAACAGCTTCCAAAAATAATCGGCAGGCTTCAGAACTTTGGAGATTCCAATAAACTTTGTCCTTAAACAAAACCTCTGAGTAATAAATGGCATATTTCTATTTAAATGTATTAAATAGGACTCTATTAATATGATCAAGGAGAAGATACACACACTAATACATTATAGTTTATGCTCTCAGCATTTTCCTGATTAGAAGGCCCAAAGCTGGGACCCCAACACTTGTAATCCATTAAACATATTGGATTTAGTTATTGTGCCAAAAAAGTAACTTTCAAGAGATATTCCAAATATATATATAGAATGACAACACTCCAAAAGTGTAGAACCATATCCTTTATAAATCCATTATACTTCTGTTGTATAAGAATAGGGTATGTGCAGGATCATGGTGTGCCAAAAAGTGGCGATGTGAAAAAAAAAGATTTTGAAGACGCCTAAAAGTGCTTCAAAATCCGCTCTGACTTTTTTTTACCTATCCAGGAACCAAACCTGGAAAGTTAAGCCGAGCCTTATCAGATATCCGATATCATATCGGATATCCGATTTTAAATCCAATATCCGACTAATAATTAAAATCATATAATAGTATGATATATTATTTAATATTATTATTATAATAATTATTATACTATAATATAATAATATTATTATAATTATTATTATACTATAATATAATAATATTATTATTATAATTATTATTATACTATAATATAAAAATATTATTATAATTATTATTATATTATAATATAATAATATTATTATTATTATAATTATTATACTATAATATAATAATAATGTTATTATTATATTATAATCGTATAATATTATACTATAATAATAATATTATAATAACATATTATATTATAATAATATAATATAATAATAAAAAGTAATATCTTATAATATAATATATAATAAAAAAGTATAATATATTATAAATTATAATAATATAGTATAATAATAATATTTTATATTATAATATATAGTAAATTAATATAATAAATATAAAATATAATATAAAAATAAATAAACTGTAATATATATGTTATATTATATGAACAATTCAAATATGTCCCTAGGGTCCTAGGACCCCTAGGGAAATATGTCATCGTTTAATGGGTCAAAGAAGGTCATAAGTCACCCTATGACCCCCTTTGACCCATATTACCCATTCGAATATGTCTCTTGGGGTCCAAAGACCCCTAGGGACATATGTCGTCGTTTAATGGGTCAAAGAGGGTCATAGGTCACCCTATGACCCCCTTTGACCCATAATACCCATTCGAATATGTCCCTAGGGGTTCTAGGACCCCTAGAGACATATGTCATCATTTAATGGGTCAAAGGGGGTCATAGGTCACCCTATGACCCCCTTTGACCCATATGTACAATTCGAATATGTCCGTAGGGGTCCTAGGACCCCTAGGGACATATGTCGTCGTTTAATGGGTCAAAGGGGGTCATAGGTCACCCTATGACCCCCTTTGACCCATATGAACGATTTGAATATGTCCCTAGGGGTTCGAGGACCCCTAAGGACATATGTCATCGTTTAATGGGTCAAAGAGGGTCATAAATCACCCTATGACCCTCTTTGACCCATATGAACGATTTGAATATGTCCCTAGGGGTCTGAGGACCCCTAGGGACATATGTCGTCATTTAATGGGTCAAAGAGGATCATAGGTTACACTACGACCCCATTTGACTCATATTACCCATTCGAATATGTCCCTAGGGGTCCAAGAACCACTAGGAACATATGTCATCATTTAATGGGTCAAAGGGGGTCATACGTCACCCTATGACCCCCTTTGACCCATATGAACAATTCGAATATGTCCCTAGGGGTCCAAGGAACCTTAGAGAAATATGTCATCATTTAATGAGTCAGAGAGGGTCATAGATCACCCTATGACCCCCTTTGACCCATATTACCCTTTTGAATATATCCCTAGGGGTCCTAGGACCCCTAGAGACATATATCATCATTTAATGTTTCAAAGAGGGTCATAGGTCACCCTATGACCCCCTTTGACCCATATTACCCATTCGAATATGTCCCTAGAGGTCCTAGGACCCCTAGGGACATATGTCATCATTCAATGGGTCAAAGAGGGTCATAGGGTGACCTATGACACCATTTGACCCATATTACCCATTCGAATATGTCCCTTGGGGTTCGAGGACCCCTAGGGACATATGTCGTTGTTTAATGGGTCAAAGAGGGTCATAGGTCACCCTATGACCCCCTTTGACCCATAATACCCATTCGAGTATGTCCCTAGGGGTCCTAGGACCCCTAGAGACATATGTCGTTGTTTAATGGGTCAAAGGGGGTCATAGGGTGTTTGACCCATATTACACATTCAAATATGTTCCTAGGGGTCCTAGGGCCCCTAGCGACATATGTCGTCATTTAATGGGTCAGAGAGGGTCATAGGTCACCCTGTGACCCCCTTTGACCCATATTACCCATTCGAATATGTCCCTAGGGGTCCTAGGACCCCTAGAGACATATATCATCGTTTAATGGGTCAAAGAGGGTCATAGGTCACCCTATGACCTCCTTTGACCCATATGAACGATTCGAATATGTCCCTAGGGGTCCTAATACCCCTAGAGACATATGTCGTCGTTTAATGGGTCAAAGACGATCACAGGTTACCCTATGACCCCATTTGATCCATATTACCCATTCGAATATGTCCGTAGGGGTCCTAGGACCCCTAGGGACATATGTCGTCATTTAATAGGTCAAAGGGGGTCATAGGTCACCTTATGAAACCCTTTGACTCATATCAACGATTCAAATATGTCCCTAGGGGTCCTAGAACCCCTAGGGACATATGTCATTGTTTAATGGGTGAAAGGGGTTCATAGGTCACCCTATGACCCCCTTTGACCCATATGAACCATTCGAATATGTCCCTAGGGTCTTAGGACCCCTAGGGACATATGTCATCATTTAATGAGTCAAAGGGGGTCATAGGTCACACTATGACCCCCTTTGACTCATATGAACGATTCAAATATGTCCCTAGGGCTCCTAGGACCCCTAGGGACATATGTCGTCGTTTAATGGGTCAAAGGGGGTCATAGGTCACCCTATGACCCCCTTTGACCCATATGAACCATTCGAATATGTCCCTATGGTCCTAAGACCCCTAGGGACATATGTATTCATTTAATGTGTCAAAGAGGGTCATAGGTCACCCTATGACCCCCTTTGACCGATATTACCCATTCGAATATGTCAAAGAGGGTCATAAGTCACCCTATGACCCCTTTTGACCCATATTACCCATTTGAATATGTCCCTAGGGGTCCTAGGACCCCTAGAGACATATATCGTCATTTAATGGGTCAAGAGGGTCATAGGTCACCCAATGACCCCCTTTGACCCATATGAACGATTCGAATATGTCCCTAGGGGTCCTAGGACCCCTAGAGACATATGTCATGATTTAATGGGTCAAATAGGGTCATAAGTTACCCTATGACCCCATTTGACCCATATTACCCTTTCGAATATGTCCCTAGGGGTCCTAGGAACCCTAGGGACATATGTCGTCATTTAATGGGTCAAAGGGGGTCATAGGTCGCCCTACGACCCCATTTGACTCATATGAATGATTCAAATATGTCCCTAGGGGTCCTAGGACCCCTAGGGACATATGTCGTTGTTTAATGAGTCAAAGGGGGTCATAGGTCACCCTATGACCCCCTTTGACCCATAATACCCATTCGAATATGTCCCTAGGGGTTCTAGGACCCCTAGAGACATATGTCATCATTTAATGGGTCAAAGGGGGTCATAGGTCACCCTATGACCCCCTTTGACCCATATGTACAATTCGAATATGTCCGTAGGGGTCCTAGGACCCCTAGGGACATATGTCGTCGTTTAATGGGTCAAAGGGGGTCATAGGTCACCCTATGACCCCCTTTGACCCATATGAACGATTTGAATATGTCCCTAGGGGTTCGAGGACCCCTAAGGACATATGTCATCGTTTAATGGGTCAAAGAGGGTCATAAATCACCCTATGACCCTCTTTGACCCATATGAACGATTTGAATATGTCCCTAGGGGTCTGAGGACCCCTAGGGACATATGTCGTCATTTAATGGGTCAAAGAGGATCATAGGTTACACTACGACCCCATTTGACTCATATTACCCATTCGAATATGTCCCTAGGGGTCCAAGAACCACTAGGAACATATGTCATCATTTAATGGGTCAAAGGGGGTCATACGTCACCCTATGACCCCCTTTGACCCATATGAACAATTCGAATATGTCCCTAGGGGTCCAAGGAACCTTAGAGAAATATGTCATCATTTAATGAGTCAGAGAGGGTCATAGATCACCCTATGACCCCCTTTGACCCATATTACCCTTTTGAATATATCCCTAGGGGTCCTAGGACCCCTAGAGACATATATCATCATTTAATGTTTCAAAGAGGGTCATAGGTCACCCTATGACCCCCTTTGACCCATATTACCCATTCGAATATGTCCCTAGAGGTCCTAGGACCCCTAGGGACATATGTCATCATTCAATGGGTCAAAGAGGGTAATAGGGTGACCTATGACACCATTTGACCCATATTACCCATTCGAATATGTCCCTTGGGGTTCGAGGACCCCTAGGGACATATGTCGTTGTTTAATGGGTCAAAGAGTGTCATAGGTCACCCTATGACCCCCTTTGACCCATAATACCCATTCGAGTATGTCCCTAGGGGTCCTAGGACCCCTAGAGACATATGTCGTTGTTTAATGGGTCAAAGGGGGTCATAGGGTGTTTGACCCATATTACACATTCAAATATGTTCCTAGGGGTCCTAGGGCCCCTAGCGACATATGTCGTCATTTAATGGGTCAGAGAGGGTCATAGGTCACCCTGTGACCCCCTTTGACCCATATTACCCATTCGAATATGTCCCTAGGGGTCCTAGGACCCCTAGAGACATATATCATCGTTTAATGGGTCAAAGAGGGTCATAGGTCACCCTATGACCTCCTTTGACCCATATGAACGATTCGAATATGTCCCTAGGGGTCCTAATACCCCTAGAGACATATGTCGTCGTTTAATGGGTCAAAGACGATCACAGGTTACCCTATGACCCCATTTGATCCATATTACCCATTCGAATATGTCCGTAGGGGTCCTAGGACCCCTAGGGACATATGTCATCATTTAATAGGTCAAAGGGGGTCATAGGTCACCTTATGAAACCCTTTGACTCATATCAACGATTCAAATATGTCCCTAGGGGTCCTAGAACCCCTAGGGACATATGTCATTGTTTAATGGGTGAAAGGGGTTCATAGGTCACCCTATGACCCCCTTTGACCCATATGAACCATTCGAATATGTCCCTAGGGTCTTAGGACCCCTAGGGACATATGTCATCATTTAATGAGTCAAAGGGGGTCATAGGTCACACTATGACCCCCTTTGACTCATATGAACGATTCAAATATGTCCCTAGGGCTCCTAGGACCCCTAGGGACATATGTCGTCGTTTAATGGGTCAAAGGGGGTCATAGGTCACCCTATGACCCCCTTTGACCCATATGAACCATTCGAATATGTCCCTATGGTCCTAAGACCCCTAGGGACATATGTATTCATTTAATGTGTCAAAGAGGGTCATAGGTCACCCTATGACCCCCTTTGACCGATATTACCCATTCGAATATGTCAAAGAGGGTCATAAGTCACCCTATGACCCCTTTTGACCCATATTACCCATTTGAATATGTCCCTAGGGGTCCTAGGACCCCTAGAGACATATATCGTCATTTAATGGGTCAAGAGGGTCATAGGTCACCCAATGACCCCCTTTGACCCATATGAACGATTCGAATATGTCCCTAGGGGTCCTAGGACCCCTAGAGACATATGTCATGATTTAATGGGTCAAATAGGGTCATAAGTTACCCTATGACCCCATTTGACCCATATTACCCTTTCGAATATGTCCCTAGGGGTCCTAGGAACCCTAGGGACATATGTCGTCATTTAATGGGTCAAAGGGGGTCATAGATCGCCCTACGACCCCATTTGACTCATATGAATGATTCAAATATGTCCCTAGGGGTCCTAGGACCCCTAGGGACATATGTCGTTGTTTAATGAGTCAAAGGGGGTCATAGGTCACCCTATGACCCCTTTTGACCCATATGAACGATTCGAATATGTCGCTAGGGTCCTAGGACCCCTAGGGACATATGTCATCGTTTACTAGGTCAAAGAGGGTCATAGGTCACCCTATGACCCCCTTTGATCCATATTACCCATTCGAATATGTCCCTTGGGGTCCGAGGACCCCTAGGGAGATATGTCATCGTTTAATGGGTCAAAGAGGGTCATAGGTCACCATATGACCCCCTTTGACCCATATTACCCATTTGAATATGTCCTTAGGGGTCCTAGGACCCCTAGAGACATATATCGTCGTTTAATGGGTCAAGAGAGTCATAGGTCACCCTATGACCCCCTTTGACCCATATGAACGATTCGAATATGTCCCTAGGGGTCCTAGGACCTCTAGAGACATATGTCATCATTTAATGGGTCAAAGAGGGTCATAGGTTACCCTATGACCCATTTTGTCCCATATTACCCATTCAAATATGTCCCTAGGGGTCCTAGGACCCCTTAGGGACATATGTCGTCGTTTAATGCGTCAAAGGTGGTGATAGGTCACCCTATGACCCCCTTTGACCCATATGAACAATTCGAATATGTCCCTAGGGTCCTAGGACCCCTAGGGACATATGTTGTCGTTTAATGGATCAAAGAGAGTCATAGGTCATCCTATGACCCCCTTTGACCCATATTACCCATTCGAATATGTCTCTTGGGGTCCAAGGACCCCTAGGGACATATGTCATCATTTAATGGGTCAAAGATGGTCATAGGGTGACCTATGACCCCCTTTGACCCATAATACCCATTCGAATATGTCTCTAGGGGTCCTAGGACCCCTAGAGACATATGTGACCTATGACCCCCTTTGACCCATTAAACGACGACATATGTCTCTAGGGGTCCTAGGACCCCTAGGGACATATTCGAATGGGTATTATGGGTCAAAGAGGGTCATAGGTCATCCTATGACCCCCTTTGACCCATATGAACGATTCGAATATGTCCCTAGGGGTCCGAGGACCCCTAGGGACATATTCGAATCGTTCATATGGGTCAAAGAGGGTCATAGGGTGACCTATGACCCTGTTTAACCCATATGAACGATTCGAATATGTCCCTAGGGGTTTGAGGACCCCTAAGAACATATGTTATCGTTTAATGGGTCAAAGAGGGTCATAGGTTACCCTATGACCCCATTTGACCCATATTACTCATTCGAATATGTCGCTAGGGGTCCTAGGACCCCCAGGGACATATGTCGTCGTTTAATGGGTCAAAGGGACCTATGACCCCCTTTGACCCATATGAACAATTCGAATATGTCCCTAGGGGTCCTAGGACCCCTAGGGACATATGTCATCGTTTAATGGGGCAAAGAGGGTCATAGGTCACCCTATGACCCCCTTTGACGCATAATACCCATTCGAATATGTCCCTAGGTGTCCTAGGACCCCTAGAGACATATGTCGTCGTTTAATGGGTCAAAAAGGGTCATAGGTCACCATATGACCCCCTTTGACCAATATGAATGATTCGACTATGTTCCTGGGGGTCCTAGGGACATATGTCGTCATTTAATGGGTCAAAGGGACCCTTTTTGACCCATTAAAGGACGACATATGTCCCTAGGGGTCCTAGGACCCCTAGAGACATATATCGTCGTTTAATGGGTCAAAGAGGGTTATAGGTCACCCTATGACCCCCTTTGACTCTTATATATTAATAATATACATATATATTAATAATATACATATCAATATAATAATATATATATATATATACATATACATATTACATTATTATATTTAATGGAAATATTACGTTATTATATAAATATATTAATAACATACATATTAATATAATAATATTTATAATATATATTATATTTAATAAAAATATTACGTTTTTATATAAATATTATATTATTATACATATTAATATAATAATATATAATACGTATTTTATATATATATAAATTACGTTATTATATTTAGTAAAAATAATAATAATATATATTATATTTATAGATTGTAATAAGATTAACATAAGATAGTATTATATATTACTAGATTATATCTTGTATGTTTACATTACATTATTATATATATATATATAATATATTAAAATATGCCTTTACATATTAATATAAGTGAAATAATTTAAAAATAAAAAACTAAAACGTTTAAATCAAATTTTCCTCCAAAATTTGAAGATTTTTGGAATTTGACTACCGAGCCATATCGGATATTCGATGTCAAATCGGATATCTGATTTGAAATCGGATATCCGATTTTGAAACGTATATCCGATCAGGCTTGGTATTTACCAAGCTTGCTCGGTCAACCCCAAAGACGTGTTTATAGAGAGTTTTAGTGATACTCAAACTTCGGGTAGCTGTCTGACAATGTCATTTTGATCGAAATTGAATGAAACGAAATGGGTTTTTTAATATCGCTCTCTAGATTCCATCAATATAATTTCTATCAAATTCTGTGTTCGATAAGTATTTATTAGTTAATTATCAATGAAGATTATTGTAAAGTGTTGATTGACATACTGAATGAAAAATAGCTATAACTTTCAAACGGTATAACATTTTTTAAATCTAAAAGTTGCGTCACATTCTATACTTCACCTAGTATAAGAAAAAAACAAAAAAAAAACATTTGATCAAGTTTTCTATTAGTTAGGGTGGTCAGACACAGGACTTTTTTTAATCCAAAAAAGTTTTGGTAGAAAATTCATATTTAATTATTTATTTGGAATAAAAATATCAAAAAATATGCGTCACATCCGAGCATAGTCTAGTTTTCATATCTATAATTATATTAAAAAAATATTATGATTTGATTTTGATTAAGGTGGTCAGACATACACCTACTTTTTATTTTCGCCCTGAAATTTTCTTAGTACTGCATTAAAATTCAAACTTTTGACCAATCAATTATTTTTTTCTCCTGATAAGGCCTAGTAGTTTAGAAACTACATTCAATTTTCTACAAATTATTTTCTTACAAATTTTTGATATAAAGTCCATAACCACTTCAAAATTATGTGTCAAGTTGACATAAACCTGATTTGCTGATTTTTCACTGCCACTTAAGGCCATAGTTTGGTACACCATGATCTTGCACATACCCAATAGTTATAGCTTGATGTGTAAAACCTACTCATAATGACCTATACTACCATTGGAGGGTCTCATATTTCTATCCATTTACAATACCTTAGGCTAGTAAATAGGAGTTCTTCTCAAGTGTGCAACCAATAGAGTCCAATAGCTTTAGCATGTATTTAGTTTAGAGTTCATCACGAGACCTGTTGTACCTATAGATTTATCTATATAAGATATATATCTAGTGATAAGTAGATTAAATCTTGGATTTCTATATCACTAAATCAAAATGGTATCATAGAAGATGATGTCCAAAAAGGATAACTACAACATTCTAAGGTGATCTACAGAGGTCTGGTCATCAGACAGTAATAAGCCATCACAGTTGTAGATTGCACCAGCTTGACCAACTTCTTGCACTAATATCAACATAAATGAAGAAAACCCAATCTCAGGAAGAAATGTTTGCTTCTAAGAAATCCAAGATTAACTAGTTGATTGTTATGTAGATAATATAAAAAAAAGCATATCGATGCTCTGAACATGATAAGGGCAACAATGCCCAGGAAAAAGGACTAGAATGATGACAAATTTGAAATTTTCCTATTCCAAAGAAAAATTACATCTCCTCTTTCAATCTTAAAGTTTAGTTAGATAGCTCAAAAGTTAGGAATAATTAGCAGTGCAAGTGTAGCAAGTTGCCCCATGTGGGAGTACATGTTCGAACTTCAGTGAACCCTTATTAGTTTTAAGAGCCTATTGTTTTCTGAGAAATGCATGCCAAGCATTAGCAATAACCCAATATCTGTGCAAAAACCTGCTTCCTTTCTTCAAACCAGAAGCCCCATCTTTTGATGGCATGCCTATTATTATGAAATAAATAGAAAAATCCCTTTGTTAACAAGGTGGAAATAGACCGATTGGGCAACAAAAGACCTGAGTACATATTCACACAAACCTTCAGTTCCAGCCTTTGATTGATCATCAGGATTGATAGTTCCTCCCCATACAAATTCTTTTCCACCATGTACATCATCTGCCTTGAAAGATTCCATAAACTCTTAATACAAGCGAGTTGCTTCTTCATCTACTCTCTGCATGGCAAGAACAAATCATACAAGATAGCTTAACAAGGAGATTATATAATCAAGAAGAAAAAAAATTGTTCATGACTAAATCTCAAAGTTGATGATATGTACCTTTTTCTTAGCCTCCTCTTCTTCTCTATGCTTTTGAAATGGGGTCTTCTTCTGAATCACAGAGAATGAAGTCATCTTCTCATCAAATGGTATCTATTGAAAACATGGCTATTTAAGAACAAGTAGATTTCCACAATCGATGAGATATTTGCAACTTGTCAGTTGTGTAAATATTTTTGCATCAACCTTTCAGATACCAATGACTGAAGTCTCTTCACCTCATTTTTTAGCTCCAAATCTAGAAAAAAAAATGTACTGGAAGGTTTTGTCACATAAGTAAATCTCTACCTTACGTACAACAATTAGATGCATCTGCAATATATCATAATACCAAGACTAAGCTTAACAGTTACAAAAAAAAATTACAACACCAAAAACTTACTCTCTGTATGTTGTGCAAGCAGATTATTTTGCCACTCTATCTTTTCCAGTTCTAATGACCTCAACCTACACAAACATGAAAATCACAAGTACACGATATTCATTTTCCAGCATCAAGAAAAAATGCAGTGTTAAAAATCTTTTTAAAAGTAGTATATACCAAGCCAACCCCAATTAAAATTACTCAAATGAACAAACCAGTCATTAGTAAGGAATATACCTGTTAGAAAAAACTCTGATTTTTTCATCATCAACATTTAACTTCAACCAATTGTTTTCCCTTTTTTTTTATTCAAGCAACTCCTGCTGAGTTGTAGAAAAATAGTGAATAAATTTGAATAACAACAAATTCAAGAACAGGCATCACAAAATTGGATAAATTTGGTAGCAACATGATTCAAGTTTTCCATAAGGGGAGAACCCGTGACAATTTAGTCTCCAGGAACTAGCAATCCCATCCAAAGCACCATCAGCATTGGTACTTATGAATACCACAATCTTTGATAAAATAATTCTTCAATCATCCCAACTTTTCGTTCTGCATTTTTGTTTCTTGATTCATTTTTATCTAGTTTAGAATCTCCAATGAGATTCGACAAGAGATCATGGTTGTTAATGAGGGTCATTCAACCCTCATATTTTCCCCTTTTGCAACCATTTGAAATAAAAGTTGAAGTGAATCATCTTCAATCAGACTTTGTGCTGCTATGAGGCGACTAGCCAATGCCTTCATTATATGCACTATATTTCCTTCTACCTAAAAATGTTTAACCAATAACCACTATCATGCAAATCCACTTACAATTTTACATTAAAAGAGCATCTACATATAGTGGATGCATGCATTTTCATAAGTAAAGGACCTCCCATATACATTGTGGTGTCTATACATTTGTCCAAAAATAAATGTGGATTCTACAAGTCTAGTGGTTGTATCAAGCATTGACTAGATGATCTTTTGGTGCAATGGCAACCCTAGCTTGTAAGAAAGCCTTAATTCACATGAGCCCGCATGATTTCACATTCTGTAACTCATTGGTAATGATAAGTTATAATCAATGATAACAAACCAGTATTAACATAGTCCTCCCATGGATTTGAATTACAAAATTTGATAATCCTGAGTCATAGCCAGCCAAAACCTAAACAATGTGTATAAAAATTTGGCATCTTCACACATTTGTAAAACTTAACCCAACATGCCACCTCACACATAACTTCCTGGGAGTAGTAGAAAAATCACTTTTGCCACATGTACATATCAAAGACAATTCATGGCAATTATAATAAGATGTTCAAATATTTGAGTTTTTATAGCCATTATTTATATTGATATTAACGATACTACATTAAAAAACTCTTGCATCAACAAAAAAGATGATTCAAGAGCTATATTGAAAGGTAAAATGACATATAAATACATTTGAGAAATATAAATATGTCAGATGAGGCCACCTAAGTTATAGTGGTTTCTTGGTGGTCAATTTTATTGACCAAATTCAATCAAGAAATATAATGTAATTTTTGGCTACTTGTGTAATCTCACTACTCAAGTTTGAGTGTGGTTTGGCAACCTCAATTTTTGATGGCTTGAGGTGATGTCTAAAAATTTTCATTTAACAAACAAAGCTAGGTGTGACTTGTTGTATTCAGTACATGTTGCTGCTTCAGATAGACTGAAAAATTCAATTGATGCCCACCAAAAAAGTTTGGTTGTCTTGGCATTTTCAAACCTAGTTGCAGTCTTAGAGGGAGACTTGAATGGTGAACCCACACTCAAGGGTCAAGCTAAAGCTGGTTTGAGGCCATATTTAGAATTTTTTGCTTCAGGGAGGCTTTTCAAAAATCATCACATGCTTGATTGTTCCTTGGAGTGCTTAAAACTTGTTATGGTTCAAGGTAGATTGTTGAAACTTTGACTGCTATTCACTATTTATGCCTACTTATGGCTTCTTGTGCTCAAGCTCTATGGCTTGAAGATATTACAAGGTTGAATTTCAATCAAACTTAAGGTGCACTTAAGCTTTGTGGCTTGAGGTTACAATCACCTCTTTTGATATGACTTACCAAAGCCAGAGAAAATAGTTTTGCAGAAATTAATAATAACCACAACCACAATTGGGAGAAGTAAGAACCTATACTTCCACATTACTGACAATATCTAGAGATATTAGGACTTCTATAGAAATAGCTAAAGGTTTATCGAGAATACAAGCAGCATCAAGAAGGATATCAAAATACATAGAGTCCATAAAATAGCAACCCCAACAAGAGTTACTATATTAAAAAATAATCTTCTTGATACATTAATTTAGGAGTAGAACCACTACTAGGAAACTCATTCCATGACCTTGAGAGCCCACTTATGCTACAAGCTAGTAAGGATATTGATGTAAGGTCCAGATGTCTACTTTGCCCACACGTATGTGGGCAGAAATTTTTCTTAGTAGTCCTATTGTTGATCCTATTTTCCAAAGTCAAATTGTGATATTGCTATTAGACTTCAATTGTGTAGCTTTTTGGGTCAAACTCATTGACCCATGTTTCAATGAACATTTATTTACATCTTTAAGTAACTGTTCAAGAAAACAACCACCTGTGGACACTTAATTTTTAGCTATAAGAGGTTCGACAATCCGAACAACACTAAAACAAAGTCATTAGATTATGAATTACATTTTAAGAACATGTATCTACAACACTTACCAATTTCCTACATTATTCAATCAACTGAATGGAATTTTTACTTTGAAGGTTTAGAGGGTGTGTTTGGATATCACTCTCTATTCAAATTCCCCAACAATTGGCCTTCATACTGAATCACTTCTATTTTGCACCTGCATAAGTACAATGTTGACAATTATTTATAAATTTTCTGAGAAAAGATCGCAAACATGTGTTTTTAAAGTAGTACAATTTTAGACTTTCAAATGAATGAATGAATGAATTTGCGAGACTAAAGCAGCTTATGGGACTCACAAGTTAGCACACACTACAAAAGGGAGGAAGAGAACTTAAGCTAGTTGTGACCTCTGTAACCTCTTGATTGATGTCTCTTCGCTAGTGGATTTTAATAATCAGAAATTAAAAATCACAAACTATCTATAAATTTGGATGTCTTTCTAGATAAAATATCATGTCAACTAATATTAGCATATTAAGTGGCCTCATCATCCAGATGAAAAGTAGAATCTAAAACCTCATTCAAACTACAATAGATCACTGAAATAATATGATTGAAAAATGACTTATAGAATCTTTGAAGAACTTGCATCAATGCAATGGAGAGCTGAACCTACAGTTGCACTATTGCTTACATGGTGGTCATCATCAGACCTCTATTCCTGGTGGTCATCATTAGACTTCTATATCGTCAATCCCACAAAGAGTTGCAAATGGTTACAAAATCATTGATGCTTGCATTGTCATCATCAATAGAACTCTATTATAGTCAAAATTCACAAAGGGTTAGCAAATGATGAGATTAAGTTATTTTTAAGAAAATTATAATCTTTAAAGAAATTACATCAAGACTTCTAGCAGTATTGTTGCTTACACTGCCATTACCATGAGACTTTTGCTAAGTCAAGTCCACAAAGGGTTAGCAAATGTCAGATTAAGTTACTCTTAAGAAAATAAGAATATTTGAACAACTTACATGAAGACCTCTATTAAAATCATGGTTGACATGGTCATCATCATTAAGCTCATGTTTTAATCAAATCCACAAAGGATTAGAAAATGGTCAGATTAAGTTATTCCTAAGAAAATTAGAATCTTTGAAGAACTTACATCAAGACAATGGAAAGCTGAACTTCCAGTAGTATTGTTTCTTATATGGTCATCATCATGAGGTTCCTATTAAAATTCTTCAAAGGTTAGCAGATAATCAAAAAGGAGAAAAACAAACATATTAGTTGTAACAATAGCATAACCTTTAAATCTTACTTTCTATTTGAACAAGACATTCTAGACCTTTCAAGATTCTTACTTTTCTAATAAATAATATTAGCATAGTCCATTATCAACCCAACATATCTCTGATAAACTCATTCAAAAATGGAAATTAGAAAATGTCTAGATTAAGTTATTCTTAATAAAATTAGAATCTTTGAACTTACAACAAGACGATAGAGAGTTGAACTTCTAGTAGCATTTTTCTTACATGGGCATCATCATCATGCTCCTATTATAGTCAAGTCTACAAAGGGTTAGTAAATGCTCGGAATAAAATATTTCTATGAAAATTAGAATCTTCACAAAACTTAAATCAAGACAATGGAGAGCTAAACCTTCACTAGCATAGTTGCTTACATGGTCTTCATCATCAGACTCCTATTATAGTCAAGTCGACAAAGGAATAGAAAATGGTTAGATTAAGTTATTCCTAAGAAACTAAAATGTTTGAAGAGCTTACATGAAGAAAATAGAGGGTTGAACCTCTAGTGGTATTATTGCTTACCTAGTCCTCATCATCAGAATCCTATTTAAAGTCCACAAAGGTTAACAAAGAGACAAACAAAGTTAGTCTAAATTGTAACAAAACATGTTAGTTGTAATATTAGCATAAATTATTTTAGAATTCTTTCAAAATTCTTTCTTATCTAATAAAAAATATTAACATAGTCCAATATCAATCTGACATACCTTTATAACTTTTATATGTTTCTTCTTCAGTTGATTTACTTGGCTGTTACATTGCTTCTTGATCATATGGCTAGCATGTTTTGATGCCCACACACATTGAAAATCTTGAGCTCTACTTGTGAAATGTGAAAATCTATGTGCACACTCTACATGTTGGAATGACAACATCTGTTAGGCATTGCACTAGATCTCTCAAATCAATGTCTTTGCTAGAAAGGCCATGCTGCATTTTTTCATCTAGTGATTCAGTGAATGCTTTTTCATTATCTAACTCAACAGTTTTTGAATCACAATCTCCAACCTTAGTAGATGAAGAAGTATTTGAAACAGACGGTAAAATAGTGGATATAGGGCAAAATTGTTCACAGTTTTCCAGAGGTTGTCGTGCTTTCTTGAAAACCAAATCTATAGTTGCATTATTTTCCTCCACAGGAAAGGAATTCAAAGCCTCTATTTTAGTCTCCTTGCATTATTTAGTTGAATAATGTTACCAAAGTAAGTCCACATTAAACAAGTTACACCTAATATTAATACTAAAGTTTATAATTTATTTACCTTGTAAACTAAAAACCTTGAAGATTAATTGTATCTACTAATTCAAAAAAGTCAACTATACTCATTATAGCCTTCCTCTAACTATAGCTCATGTTATTAGAAAAAACACTTTGTAGATTTTTATAAAAATCCCCCTTAATTTGTAAGATCAATCATAAAGTCTCATTCTCAACGACCATCAGAGTAAACCCATAGTCTCAGATTGTAATAGATTTATCATGGATACTAAAATCAAGGCATAGATATAAATTAAAATAGTGAAATGAGATCTTTTAACTATAAAGATAATAGAAGAAGAAAATAAATGATAATGTCTGACAGTAAAGATCAGTACACTGTAAATGCTGTTCAATTTTGAATACAAGATGGATAAAGCTAAATATGAACAAATTGCTTTGAGCTTTGATATGCTCTCTGTATTTTAGAGACATACCTAATCAAGCATAAAATACCTTCTCAGGAGATTGGTTAGTGGTAATTTCAATGTTACTTCCTAGCCTTAATGCATTGTTTTCCCAAACACTATGAAACTAGAATAAAATTAACTGATGATACTAATGAGAACTTCAGCAACCTAAATTGCTTGAACATAGCAAGAAGGAAAGAAACTAAATAGATCCATCCAGACCGAGGAAACCCAATTATCTCTGGTATATGAGGGTTGATAAGGAATAAAATAGGAGATAAGATCCAAGGTTTTTATGAAGATATAGGTATCTATTCTAATAGTTATGTTGAAGGGATGGCTCTGTGACATGGTATCAGATCTTTTTGGGAACTAACGGTTGAAAAAATCATTTTCAAAGAGGAATCCAAACTCATCACAGATATCCCTTTGAATTAAGATAATAGGTCCTAGAGAAATATCATCCTTATGAATGATTGTAAATGAACAATAGCCATGTTTAGATAAGTCAAGATCACACATACTCTAAGAGAAGGAAATGGTGTAGCAGACATCCTAACTAGATTTTGGGCTGCCGGGAAGTGAAAGTGATTTTTTATGTATTCAACTAAAATGAATTTAATTAATGATAAAATATTAAATATTTGGAAAAAGGCATGAGGTTTTTTCAAATTATTTTATTATAAATGACATTAATGGGGTCTTCATTTTACGATGGCACCTCATACCATTTTGCACATTGACTTTCTTGTGGAGATTGAGAATGCCATCCCTGCTCTCCCTAATGATGCCACCGAAGAAATTAGATAGGATTACACAGTTGCTTCGAGGCATGCCAAACCTCCTAGGCACAAAATCTCCAAAGTGGAGTTCATTTTTTTCAAAAGTTTGTTGTGTCACAATGACTTTGTAATCACCAAAGTGAACAAGGGTAATGCTACTATCATCATGAACAAGCAAGATTATGTTGCAAAGATGCTTGACCTTTTGGTTGATTCTTGTAGCTACAAAACCTTGTCTTGTATCCCTTGTGCCAAAATTTTAAAAAAAGTCAAAGCAAGTGCCTTGGCCTCCTCCTTTGGTGTTAACATAAAAAAGAGTTTAGTCCCTTCTAGGGAAGTCACTCCTGGCATCTTTGGTCTCCAAAAAATTCACAGGGAGGGTATTCCCCTAAGACCAATTGTTGACACCATTGGCTCCCTCACGTACCCTCTAGCTGCCCATCTTGCCAAACTAATCTTGCCCTTGGTCGAAAAATCTAATTCCTTTGTCAAAGACTTGACCCACTTTATCAAATTCATCAAGGATGCTCATCTTGATAGTAATGATGTCTTGGTGAGTTTCAATGTTGTCTCTCTCTTCACAAAGGTCCCAATTCCCGATTCAATTGAAATTGTGAAGCATAAGACCAATATAGAGATCACAATTTTGGTTGATTTGTGCCTTAAATCCACTTTCTTCTCCTTCCAAGGGGTCATATATGAGCAAGTTGATGGTGTGGCCATGGGTTCCCCTCTCTCCCCAATCATTGCCAACCTTTATATGGACCATTTTGAAGAGTTGGACCTTTGATCATGAACTAATTATGAAGCAAAGATAAAAGAGAAGAGTTTTTGTAGCAGAAAGAAACCATGTATGAGATCTACAAGAATATTGGATAGTGCTCAATGATCATGACTATAAAGATAGCAAAATGAAAGGCAATCGGACAAAATAGTGAGGTCAGATATCCTGAAAAGTTGAAAGTGTGAAGATGAGAGAAAGACCAAACACAATTCATGAAAGGAATGATAGTATGTCAGTCAAGAATGTGAGAATAAGGGAGAAGGAATACTTTTTTTTTTCCTCAAAGGACAGATAGCCCTTTATGACTATCTTGGTTCATAGTGGTGAAACTGCTTATTGCATTTTCTTGATCTCACAATGATGTATGAACATGATAGCATCAAGAGATAAGTGGCAAGCTCCAAAAGTGGAAGGAACTTATAAATGGTCTCAATGCATGAGATCTGATTAGAATGTTCAAAGGCTTTGTGAGGACATTGTGATTTTCAAGTGTATCAGTAAGGCAAAGAACCCATCAAAAGACTGTTTAATAGAACACAGTCAAGAAAAGACAGTCATTAATAGAGAAAACTACAGTCACAAATGGAAGCATAGGACAACTCACAAGTTTTAGAAGTCTTATGATAGTTCATTAATGGGAGTCCATAGAGAAAAGGGAAAGTTCACAAAGGGATAGCTAAATATTAACAAGGAAGAGAAATAAGAAAGTGAAGTCTATTATGGAAGCCATGATAGCACCTTGTCTATGAAAATCAAAAGGAAGCATCAAATATGGCATAGTTGTCTACAATGTTATTATTTGTTAATATGTTTGAAAATAATGACTTTCAACATCACATCAAAATGAAAACAGATCCAAGGAGATAGTAGAATGCATGATGGCAGTCCTCTAAAGCCACTATTCACTAAGAGGTGACAAAAACAATGGGCAAATCTGATGTCCCAGACACAATACCAGCACACAAGTTAAACAGGTTTTGAAGATTATTAACATGCATGATAGAACATGTAATGATAGAGAAAGAGGATGAAATGCTAAATCATTTGTCATCAAGATACAGGTATGAATAACCCATAGTTATTATATCAAATTTCCTAAAGATTTCAACTTCAAACTCAAATAAACTAGTGCACTACAACTTGTGCAAAAGATTTAGGTGACTATTAAAGCGATGTAATCTTATGGCCATGTCTATGGAAGCCATTCAAGAGGTTGTTACATCATATGAATAATAATTTGTTGCTATCAATGTACAAATGAATAGAAAGAAAATATGATATATGGAGATATAGCTGTTGTGAATCAGTATATTCATGGATAATTATTGAACCATGCCTGCATGCTAGCAACTCTGAACTGGGCATTGGGACTGGGGGTTCAAAAGTTGGCAGGATCTAAGCCAATGTTAACAAGTGGGTAACCAGTTGCCATAGAATTTTAGGCCAATCAAAGGGAGCAGGCTCTATGTTGGCAATCCCACTGAATGAAACATATTCTCAGAGTAAAGCATAATCATGTTATACCATGGAAAAAATTAAGGTCAGTGATTTAGTTATTAATGCAATCTACTTCAGAAAAAACAATTCATCTCTTTCAGAAAAAAATTGTAAGGAAAACCTAAATAAGATATGTTTCTTCACCTAAAAAGAAAAGACCTTTAAAATTGGCATAACATGTAGATTTCTCTATAAAAAGTAGCATAATATGGGGATGCATCCCCCCCAAAACTAGGCCATCTCAAAGATGGGGACGTCCTTGGGACAGGGGGATAGCATCTCAAACTTTTAGGCAGCACCACTTAGAGTGCCACCTCTGCTAGAGATGGCGATACATCTCCGAGATAGCAAAATGTCTCCTTTATTGTGGGTGCAGGGGGATGCAATAGAGTCTCCTTTATTGTAGGGGGACGCAATGGAATCTCCTTTATTGTGGGTGTGGGGAGACTTGTATTTTTTTTTTTGCATTATAATATTATCTACTTATTTTGACATCATGATTCATGGAACATTATACTTATTGCAATCAAAACACATGCTTTCTAGGCATGACATGATGCTAATAGCACAAAAAATAAAATGCTAACCATCAATTTTTGGGTGTAAAAATCAACAATAGGACAAGTCTAAATCACAAATTCTAGAAAATAGTCTAACAGACATTTTAAGGACTAAACTAAAGGCTTGCTAGGCATGGCTTGATGTTCATAGTACTCCCTAAAAAAAAATAAGGAGGTCATCAACTTGTGGGCCTTAAGGCCACAAAAAAAGCCTACAACACAAAAAAATGGCTATAAAGTGTCAATTCCCAAGCCCAAAATGAGAACAAATAATGTAATGATTTCTGGTGGCTTGATTGGATGCTCATACTATACAATACACATGATGTAATATTCAAGCTCTCTACTTCAGAGATATTTTATAGGAAAAAAAAATTTAATTGTTTTATGAAAGGAAAAATAAACATCTAGCTGAAGTTCAAAAAATAAAAAAATTTAGTCATTTTATTAAAGGAAAAACAAACATTTAGGTGACATTTAAAATTAACATATGGGTCTTTAAGTTTCAAGAGAATCAAAAGATTTTCCTTTACTCATTAGGAAACCCATACTGCAAGTGTTTTCCTTTGGAGCACTTTCAAAATCCAATTTGAGCCTTCAGGACATATTTTGCAAAGGTTCAATTGGTAGCTCTTGATGTGTATTCTTGCAGCTCAACTAGCACTAACAGTAATGATCCCACTTTTAGTTGGCATGGATAATCTCACAATTTGAATGTCTATTCTATATTTGGATGGGGTTGAGGATTTGTATTATTGAATTCTTGCCAAGAAGTTACAACACTTTAGTAACTTAGTGTTTCTTACCCTTCTTTGGAATTTCAACGTACACAAGACAACTGTGAAATACCATTTGAGCCCCACCAAGGTTTTACAAATATTTTCTAGCATGCTTTCATGGATATCTAGGCCCTATCCATGTTTTTCATACATGTTTATTAGGCCACTAGGAACAATAACATTTGGCAAAAAATCCAATCCACTCTTTGGCAGGAACATCACTGCACTGCAACCCCTACTATGCAAGCATATGTTATAGTTTAATTCACTTTAAGTCAACAATAATCTTCACAAGAACATTTTCCATGCTTGAAATGTTGAAATGGTCTATGCACATACCAATAATTTCTTTCTCAACAACTTTTGAAATATACCTGGTTGCAGTGTGGCAATCACCACATAATCGAAGGTTTTTGATAATTCTAAGCATTGTTCCATCATCCATGTAACAACCCATCGCCAACTCTTCTATATGACGTGAAAGAAGATTTTTCTTCTCCTGCTTCACATCCAGTCATTACAAATTCTTGCCAAGGAGTGTCACCATAAATTCTCCCAACTGTATGTTCACATTTGATTTATAAGAGCCAAGCAAACTCGTCCAAACAATTGAATAGGGCTTCACATGCATTTCATGAAGTTTAATATACCTGATATACATGTAGTTTGGGGTAGGTAGGGTAGGCGACTCATAAGTAGCTATAGGTAGAAAGAATGCATCTGGCAACTATGGTGGAGGAATGATTTGTTGCAACTATTCTCTACACTCCATTTCTTGTTTTGTGTCTGGTCCCGCTATCAAAAATTAAAACTTAAACTCATAACCATTCTCCCGCTCCTTTGCATGCTTGGGTAAATGATTTTTCATTTTAAGTGAAAGCCCGTGTTGGTCAAAATTTTGACCAACACAGGTTAAATTTTTAAAAAAGAGAAAAATTTCCTTCTACAATCCAACCAAACTAAACCTTTTTAATTGATGGTCAAAAATTTTGGTCGAAAATTAGAGTCAAATGTAGTAGTGATCAAAAAGTAAGAGAAATTTCATGTATAAGTATGCCAGAGAATTTTATTTTTGAAGGGTGTCAATATGGTAAACAAAAAAAGGCATCTTTTCCTTAGAAAGAATATCTTGCTTCTAAACCATTGCAATTAGTACATACTAATTTATGTGGTCACATAAGGACAATGTCATTAAATGGTAAAAAGTATTTCATGCTTTTTATAGATGATTATATAAGAATGACATGGGTAACATTCTTAAAGCATAAATTAGAGGAATTTAACAAGTTTAAGATTTTTAGGAAAATAGTTGAAGATGAGTCAAACATGAAGATTAAATACTTATGATCAGATAAAGGTGGTGAGTTTACTTCAAATGAATTTTTTGATTATTGTGAAAAACATGGCATCAAAAGACAATATGCAACATCTAGGACACCTCAACAAAATGGAGTTGTTGAGAGAAAGAACTGAACAGTGAAATAAATGACAAGGACTATGTTAGATGAATTGAAAGTACCAAAAAAGTATTGGAAAGAAGTAGTTAAAAAAATAATATTTATTTTAAATAGGGCACAACTAATGGTAAAAACTAAGTACATTCATTATGAGTTATGGTATGGACATCTTGCATCTATTAATCATTTTAGAATTTTTGGAAGTAGATGCTTGATTAATAAATTTGATGATAAAATAGGAAGCTTTGATTCAAGATGTGATGAAGGAATATTTTTAGGATATTCTTCTCAAAGTAAAGCTTAAAAATTTTTGAATAAAAGGTTGAGTAAACTTGTTGAAACCATACATGTGAAAGTGGATGAAGTTTTGTAGGATAAAAAGGAAATAAGAATGGATAATGATTTCCTAAAAGATAGTGATAAAGACTTGAAAGAATCAGATAGAGATAAAAGATCAAATAGAAATACCAAAACCCACATGTACAAAGGCTACAGGAACAAGATTGAGGAAGTATCATCTTCAAGAATAGATTATAGGGGATAAACATGTAGGTATTCAAACAATAACAAGAACTACATCTAGTGAATGTGCTAATCTTTGTTTGTTATCACAAATTGAACCTGACTCATATAAAGAAGCTAGTATGGATGAGTTTTGCATTAATCCTATGAAAGAGGAACTAAGTAAAATTAAAAAGAGTAAAACTTGGGAATTAGTTCCTAGACATAAAGATAAAAATGTAATAAGTGCTAAATGGGTCTTTAGAAATAAACTTGATGAAAATGGAAAGACATCAAGGAACAAGGATAGATGGTTTGTAAGGGTTATGCACAAATAGAAGGTGTGGACTTTGATGAAACTTTTGCACAAGTGGATAGAATTGAAGTAGTTAGAATCTTTCTTGCACATTTATCTTTCAAGGGCTTTAAAATGTACCAAATGCATGTTAAAATAGCATTTCTTAATGGTTATCTTGATGAAGAGGTTTATATAGATCAACCTAAAGGATTTGAATACAAAGACTATCCTAATCATGTCTATAGGCTAAAAAAGGCTCTTTATAGATTCAAACAAGCTTTGAGGGCTTGGTATTCTAGGCTGGATAAGTATCTTATGAAAAATGGCTTCAAAAGAGGTGGTGTTGATAGTAGTTTGTACATATATGATATATGTGATGATGTTCTCATTATTCTTGTTTATGTTGATGATATAGTATTTTGATCCAATGATGATGCTTTAAGTCAAGGTTTTTTAAAGCTTTTGCAATATGAATTTGAAATCTCCATGCTTGGGGAATTATCGTACTTTCCTGGGTTGCAAATTTCCTAGTTGGAAAATGGTATATTCTTATCCCAAGCTAAGTATGCAAAAGAACTGTTAAAGAAAATCTCATATGGAAGATTGTAAGCCTATGGGAAAAATGATGATAGTAGGATGTAAAATTACTAAAAATGATAATTCTCTTGATGTTGATCAAACTACTTATAGATCATGTTTGGTGGTTTACTATACCTCACAGCTTCAAGACCTGATATCATGCATGCTATATGTTTGGTTGCAAGATTCCAATCTTCACCTAAGTAATCTCATGTTATGGAAGTTAAAAGAATTTTTAAATATATTCAGGCTACTTTGGATTATGGGATTAGGTATCCTGAACATGATGATTTCAAATTTGTTCTTTATATTGACTCAGATTGAGCAGGTTGTCTAGATGAAAGAAAAAGTACTTCAGGAGCAACATTTTTCTTGGGTAATAGGATAGTGTGTTGCATAGTATGAGCATATGATATGCTTAACATCATGTAATTATCTTATTTATTTTCCTTCAATATTGTTCAAAATATATTCAAGACAAACACTTTAAGTGTTATACAATTAACACTCAATGTCCACATTGGTTTAGAAAATGGTTATAAAAAATAGTTTAGGTCCATGAGAAATTTGACAAGGTTTTTCTATTAAATAGACCCCAACTATCACTCCTTTTTCAAAAGGTCTCTATGTTATCTAAAATGGGTCTTTGTTAGTTTTAGCATAACACTTGTATGAAAAGAGAAAAAGTTTGTTTATCAAAAATAGTTACCAAATTGTTATAATAGTTTTGAGCGATTTTGGTCTAATGGAAGTTTGAGCTACATACTTACCTCCAAAATTTCAAATTTATTGGTTTATAAGTAGAAGATACATTTCTCTAAAACATCCAATAGGTGGTTTTGATAGAATTTGCAAGATTTATGTTGAACTCCTTGTAGACCGAATAGTTTGTAGGTAGGTTTTTAATAGTAATGAAGAGGATCCTATTATGGAAAAGTAAAGTATATTTGGATATTGGATGTTTTGAGGAGAATAGAAGTATATCCTACATTATGTTACAACAAGAAGTTGAAACTAGTGATTCATGATTTGTGTTGTAATAGAGATGATCCTCTAGTTTTATATCTCATTTCTTTGTTTTGGAAGTTGGTAATTTAGGAATAAGGGATTGGTGTTCCTTGAAATTGGTGTTTCTAAAACAAGGTGTTGGTGCTTCCTAGAGTTGTAGCTCTAAAATATTTACCCAAGAGGCTAATAAAATTTCAGATTCAAAGTGATTTTTTATCCTAAGGGATTGTCCATGTTAAAATATTGTGTCACTTTGTTATTCATTAATCATCTTACTAATGTGTTAAATTTTTATAAATTGTAATTATTTCAAGTTTTAAAAATTATTTTAAACCATTGATTCACCCTCCCTCTCAGTCATTTTTTTATTACAACATTCTTCATCATCAATTTCACCATATTCAAATTATTTTGCATGAACAAAATATACCATCCACTTGTCAAATAATATATCATCTAGCCAATTGAAATTTAGAATATCATGTTGTTTTTTGATCACATATTCTCCAATTTTGTCAATCTCAACAAAATCTTCTCTCAAAGAATCATAAAATAATTATACTTTTACAACTTCTTTAGTTGTGGCTGGCCACCATGCATTTCCTTTTTCATTTATGAGTCTATTCATCTGAATACATAGTAGGTCATTTAATTCCTAGGCCCATTCTTCTTTTTTCTTCAATGTATTCTTTCTATCCAGGGCATGGGAAAAGAATCTAAAACTTTTACTCATATTTTTCCAAATGATCAATGATTCTCCTTTGTAATGCAGCTCTCTTATCATCAAACTTGGAGAGATCATTAGTCAATTCATAAGTCTCTTCTATACATTCACAAGATAGAGTAGTAACTAAAAAACATAAAAAGTGTGACATCCTTATCTCTCTTGTTCCACTTATTGATAATTGGCTTTAGAGCATCATCATTTTCTTTCAATTCATCCCATCTATTTATTACCTTTTCTAATTTCTCAAAAAATTTTGGCCAACCAATCTTATTAACTAAATATGTTGAAGTATGGAGGCATCACAACATGATAGTAGGCAATGGAAGACATGGCATAATAGTAGGCAATGACAGACAGGGAGATTTGTAGAAAAATTCCAGTACTCTAAGTAGTCAGGTAGGGTGGATTGGTTTCAACATGTTGAAGGCAAATGACTTAAATCTTGGGATGAAATCTTTTTCAAAAGGGCCATCGGGCCATTGTGTAGCCAAAAAAACCCTTTTTCTTAAACCCTAGGTTCCATATCAACAACAACATAAAATCCAAGTAGAAGGTGCCCTTCAACATTTGTGAAAAAGAGATGGCATTCAATGGTCCTCAATGGGAGTTGCTTGATGAGCAAAGGGTTATGGATGGTGATATCCCAAATCAACAAGATAATGAGCATCCTTCTGCTTCAGCCATAGAACTGGGGTTATTGAAACAATGAGATGTTGATGTTAATCCCAACCAGCTTTCTTCTCAAGCAGTAAAAGGTTTATGGGAGAAGGGTGAGAGCTCATTGCAAGGAATGCAAAGGTAAAGGATTTCCAAAAACTCTAGGAGAGCTCCCTCCAAATCCAAACCTTTGAAGGCTAATAAAATTGCTGTGAAATCAAGGAGGATTTGGAGGAAGAAGCAATTAGAGAATATTGTTCATGTAGACATAGGGTTTAAAGATCAAGTAGTAATGGAAATCACTATTCTAAAAGGGTTGATTTCCTCGCATGTTGAATTTTTGAGAAAGATAGAACTTAGGGTGTAGATTCAAATCCATAATTTAAGTAAAATGGAAATACAAGCATGGATTTTTGGTAATTGGCCAGGTACAAAAGAACTATTATTCCATGATCAAATTTTAAACTATTTTACTATTCTCTTTACTTCAGTTAAGACTAGGGATTGGGTGCACAAATTCAAAAGGTGGTTCTACAAAGGTTTTGGCATATCTACCTATCCATTTTCCCCAATTTTTTCCTCTAAATCAAGTGATGTAATCATTTTTCCCCACTGGATAGAATTACTAGATTTGCCCCTTGAATATAGAGACACAAAAATTGTTGAATTGATAGCAAACAAGGTGGGTAATTTTATTAGGCATGATCTCATCCCTTTTGAGCAAGTCTTTTTTCCAGTTAGGGTTCACTTACTTTTGAGCAATCAGAAACCAATTCCACATATATAATTTGCCACTCCAAATGGGGGGATTGGAAACAAATTGTTTGCATTCAAGAAATGGAGGTAATTGATCAACATTCTTTTATTTTGGGCCATTTTAATGTCGATTGCCAAGGTGTTGATTCAAAATAGATTATGGTATGTGAGGATCATTCATCAATGCCTGAGAATTGTAAATTTAGGTAGGTTGCTAAAGTAAATAGTACAGATATTACTTGTAACAATGATGCCACTCTTCCTATTTCTCATTCAAACTTGGATGTACCAAATGAGAATTCACAAAATTATATCCTTGCACCATTTTCACAAGATCAGATCATCGCATCAAATTTGGACATTGAGGGTAATCTTTATTCATATCATTCATCCCTCTCTTTTATAGGTCATTAATCTTGTGTAAAACCTACAATAGAGGTAGGTAAGGATAACCAAACTAGTCTTATATTGGAACTATAGATTTCCAATATTTCAGAGCATTGTCATAAGATTATGGATAGAAGGCACCTCATCAAATATCATTTTGTGAAATAGTTTCCAATATATTTGTTAGGAGTAAGTTTTTAAAATCAATTTGTTTTGATGGTGCATGCTCAAAAGTTCCATAACATTTCATTTCATCAAACAATTTCTAAGCAGTTGAATTATTAGGATTTTATTTTCTCTGATTGGTCCAAAAAAAGTTGGTCTACAATAGATTTAGTCACACATCATGTTATGCTTAATCAATCCCCTCTAGAGATGTTTGTTCCAACATGTAAATAGACTGTGCAAGGCCTCAGGTTGGGCAATAATTTGGAATCTATATTACATCAATTAGCTAATGAGATTTCAGAATTTAAGGTATTAGAACAATTTCAATTAATTGCAAAAGAAGTTATGCAAGAAGATATTTCCTAGATATCATTGGATAATTTTGAGGAAGGGCAATTACAAGATTTCCAACTTTAACACTAGACAATGGCAATATTGGTTGTGGTTCCACTTTTGATTTTTCACAAACCCTTTCAATTATGAAGTCACCTGGAGATCCCATAATGGTATCGTCTACTCCAAAGACTCATGGTAGAAAGAGAAAAAGTACCAAAGATAAAGAAGAAATTGTAGCAGGTATTTAGTCCACTTTGGAAGAAAAATTTAAATTAGTAAAAAGAGTCACCAGAAGGACTAAGTGTCCTCTAGTGGAAAAATGAAGATCATAACATGGAATGTCTAGGATATCAATGCCCGTGACAAAAGAAGCATGATTAAAAAATTGCTCGATGAGTTAAAAGGAGACATTATACTACTTCAAGAAACAAAATTATTAGATGAAAAATATGAGGAGTCTATTGCTAAATGGAAACAATGTAAATCCATTCATTGTCCTATTGTTGGGGCTTTGAGAGGTTTAACCACTTTATGGAACCCAAAGGTTTTTTTTGGAAGCTTAATAGGAAAAGATCTAGGTTGGAAATGTTTTAAGTTTCAACATTTTGAAATCTCCATGGTTATCTTTAACATTGATGGTCCCACAAGTATTTCAAATAAGGTCAAATTGTGGACAGTCATTTCAGAAAAACTTAGATCTTTACCACATCAAAATTGTATCATGGGTGGTGACTTCAATGTAATTTGAAATAATAAGGAGAAATAAGGAGGAATTTTTCCATCTCCAAAAATTATGGAGGAATTTTTTAACTTTATTACTACCAATGAATTGTTTGAAATTGAAACGGCCAATGGATGCTTCACTTGGCATAATAGAAGAGATGATTTCCTACAAATTGCTGAGAAACTTGATAGATTTTTAGTTTCACAAGCATCAAAAATTACATCTATCCTATTCTCAACAGAAATTCCCTCCTTCCTGAGATCAGATCACTTTTTGATTTCTTTATCCTTAGATAATAGAGTGGAATAGACAAAGTCATGTTATAAATCTTCTTTTAAATTTGAAAGAATGTGGTTCAGAAATCCAATGTTTCTTCCTTTAATTAGACAATGGTGGGTCAGTGCTCCTCAAGAGAAAGGTAATAGTATGTTTTCGTTCTATAAGAAACTCTAATATCTTAAAAGAAAAATCAGAATTTGGAACAAATAGGTTTTCAGAATATTTTTTAGGACAAAAACAAGGTGCAGAAGGAACTTCAAGAAATTAATGAAGAAACCATCAATTTTGGATTGAATTCAAATTCATATGCTCGTTAGAAAGAGAAGCAATTTTAATGGGTAGAGTTGTGTCATAGGGAGGAAGAATATTGGTGGCAGAAATCTAGAGAATTATGGTTAATTGATTTGATCATAGTACAAAATTCTTTAATGCTTCAACAAGTCAAGAAAAGGCAAGTAAATCCATTTTTTCAATCATGGAACAACTTACGGGTAAAAAATTATTAGATGAGGCAAGTATTAAAAGGGAAGGGGTCAGATATTTTAAATAACTCCTTGATCCATCAGTGAAAATGGATGTAAATAATCTTCAACTTAACTCATTCTTAGAGGTAGTTCCAAGAATTATATCAGATCAAGATAATGATGCTCTTAGGAAACCATTTACTTTGGAGGAAATTTAGAAACTAGTTCATTCCCCGCCCCCAGACAAAGAACCTAGTCCTAATGGCTTTACAACTCTCTTCTTTCACAAATGTTGGGATTTTCTAGGGTGGGATTTACTTATGCCCCCAAAATCCTCCCGACACAAGGGTTACATGTATGAGAATTTTAATTCTACTAATATTGCCATCATTCCTAAGTTTGGTGATTCCCAAACTTTTGCTAATTTCAAACCAATTTCTTTGTGAAACATAATATATAAAATCTTCACAAAGGTTAAATATTCTAGACTTCAAGTTTTGTTGTCTAATATCATTTCTCTAGAATAGGGTGGCTTTCTACTAGGTAAAGAGACATGGAAGGAGCAATTGTGGCTCATGAAACTTTTCATCATATCAAAGAAAACCAAATTGCTTCCTTTGTTATTAAATTGGATATGATGAAGGTGTATGATAGAGTTAATTGGTCTTTTCTTATCAAAGTATTGGAGAATTTTGGTTTCAGTAAAGCTGGGTGTAAATGGGTCAAAGCTTGTATTTTAGGGGCTACACTTTTGGTTCTTATCAATGGGTCTCTAGAGGGGTACTTCAAATCTTCTCAAGGAATCAGACAAGGTGATCCGCTTTCACCTACCTTAATTTTACTAATGGTAGAAGCCTTTAGTAGGGCCTTAATTCAATCTCAACAGTTTGAACGTTGGAAAGGCGTTCAGTTTGGAGGAAATGATCTAGTAGTCACTCATTCTCTCTTTGCAAATTATATGTTGTTGTTTAGATTTGCAAACATTAATGAAGCCAAGCATATTAAGTGTTTACTAGACCAATATTCATAGTTCTTAGGTTAGAAAGTCAGTACAATCAAATCTAAAATCTTCTTCTTCAACATAACTTCGCCTATTCTACAAAGGATAAAAAAGATTCTAGGTTTTGAGGAGGAAAAAATACCATCTACATATTTGGGTTTCCCTCTTTTTATGGGTAGTAATAAAGACTCTTATTGGAAAAACATAGTAGATATAAGTAAATCTCGAACAATGGCTTGGAAGGTAAGATGGATTTCTCTATCTGGAAAAATTCTTTTAGTTAAGTTTGTCTTATCAGCTATCCCAAATTATTACTTCTCTATATTATCAACACCTAGGTTCATTATTAAGCAGATTGAAGGCATTATTTGGGTTTTTTTATGGATGGAAAATATGTCAAGTAATAGTAAAATATCTTGTATCTCATTAAAGGAAATGTCTTTAGAGAAGCATCAAGGTGGGATTAATCTTACTAATTTGGCTTTAAGGAATATCGCTTTTAGATGAAAATTAGTTTGGTCTTTGTATGAGAAAGCAGAGGCTAAACAGTGCAAAATCTTACAAAGAAAATATTTAGATTCTTCTGACCCCTCCAAAATTTTCACTATGGATCACTTGCCTAAAGGGTTAGTTGTTTGGAACTTCTTGGTGGAATCTCATGACTTGGTTCCTAGATAGTTGACTTGGAAAATTAACAATAGTTTTAAAGCACTCTTTTGGCAAGATTCATGGAATGGCTTTCCTTTTCTTTGTAAAACTCAATCCTTTGACAATTGGATTACAATTTTTTGAACTGAATGGGGCCCCTATGTAGTTGATTATTTTCAGTCTGTTGATCTAATTTCAAGTGGGGTTTCTTGGAGAAATCTAGACAAAATACCAATTCCTAATCAGGTCAAAAAAGAATTTGTTAGTATTTGTAATACAAGGACAATTTTAGTGTCTAATCTACCAGATAGTCTGGTCTGGGCCCCACACCAAGAGGGTAGATATTCAGTACAATTGGGTTATTTATTTGCCAAGAACCTAGAATTTTCTAACAAGTCATTTCAAGCATTCAAATTTTGTTGGAATCCAATAGTCTTAACAAAGGTAGGTAATTTTTCTTGGTTATCTTTTAAAAAGATAATTTTGATAGGAGAAAAGCTATCAGAATTGAATATTGTTTAGAATATAAAATGTGTATTATGCATGGAGGAAGAGGAGAATGTTGATCACCTCTTTCTTCAGTGTAAAATGGCATATCAATAATGGATCTTCATGCTTCAAAAAAAAAATTTAGTATGCCCCTTCCAAATATCCTTTGTAATATGTTTCAAGATTGGCCAAGTCCAATTAACCACTCTTACTATTCATGTATTTGGAAGTGTATCCCAACAATTGTTACAAGTTGCAGTGGAAGTTGTAGTTGGGGAAGTTGTGGTAGCCTATATTAAAAGAACTTTTGAACATCCTATTGTTACAAAGTGGGATATTGCTTTGGCTAATAGATGGACTTCTTTACCTTCTCCATCTTATCAATTTATTACATCTAGTGGGCCTCATGAGAAATTTAATAGAAAGTTTGTGAAATGGATCCCTCCTATTAGGTGAGATTGCAAGTTAAATTTTGATGGTTTCTTGACAGGTAATTCTGGTGAATCTGGAGTTGGAGTGTGTATAAGCTATCATAATGGGAAAGTGTTAGGTATGTTGGCTCAAAAATTGTTGGTTGGCACAAATACCGAAGCTGAAGCCATCATACTCCTTGGTTTAGAATTGGAACTTCAGCTAAACATAGTTAATATTCACATTTAGGGGGATTCTGTAGTGGTTATTAATTCATGTGTAAAGAAAAAATCAAAGAAGTAGAATTTTGGTTATATTCTAGAAAAGGCTTGGACAATGATTGATAAATATAAAGGGTTGTCTTTCTCTCATACCCTTAGGGAAGGAAACCAAGTTGTAGATAATTTATCTAATATTGGTTGTGACTTGAAGACTAATGAGGCAAGTGTTACAGAATTTATTCCTACCAACTTTCCCACTTTATTTACCTTAATTCAGCAAGAGAAAATCTTTTAATACTAGCTTGATACCTTTATCATTTTATGATGGTTACACAGAAAATATAAGTTTGGGTTTAGTATTCACCAAGTTACTCTTGGCTTAATGTTTACTGAGTTCAGTATTGACCAAGTTATTTTTGGCTAGTATTGACTGAGGTACTCTTGGATTAATGTTATCAAGTTTAGTCTTGACTGAGTTATTCTTGGCTTAGTGTTACCAAGTTTAGTATTGACTAAGTTCTACTCTTGGTTTATTACTAAGTTTAATATTCATTGAGTTCATTAAGTTTGAATTCTTTATTGATCAAGTCACCCTTGGCTCAATGCTTACCGACTAAGCTCAAGTTTAGTATTGACCAAGTTACTTCAGGATTACCAAGCTATTCAGTTTACTAATTACTAAGTTACCCCAAATGGGGTATTGACTAACTTCCAGCCAGGTTGTTTACCAAGTTAACAAGGAAGAGGTTCATGTCAAATTATTTGTTCATAGTTTTTAACAAGTGCTCATGGGTATGTTGATTGAGCCACTAGATCTTCCTAATTTGGGTCCATGTGGTGGTATGGTGTCCAAGTTTTTGAACTCTTTAAGAGGTATTATAGTGGCATGAAGCTACTTTGATGTTCAAGGAGGTTCGCATGTGTGAGATTATGATGAAGTTATACTAAATCTTTCTGCACTGTTAAGTATCATTTTTTGTTGTCATCACTAGAATACTTTGTGTGGTTTTTCATTTGGAAAGATATTTGAATTTAAGTTAAAAGTGTGTCTCAAGTTTATCATGGATGACATTAATAGATGGCAATAAGTTTTTTTCCATTCCAATACATACAGATGTAGAATATTCATTCTTTATTCAATTTTGGGATTGTCAATCTTGCTCTTCACTTGATATAGTTGCAATTGGGCTTTGATGTAATGACACCTTATTTATTACTCATATGGGAGCAAGTGTGTCATACCTTTTTAGTTTTTGGTGGGGATTTTATAGGTGATAATGGATTTCATTTTTTGATTCCTTCTTCCCTACTTCATTTCATTGCCTTTTCAATTTCTAGAATGTCATTCTCAGTTATGCTTATGTGAAATGTGAGTCTTGTCATCAATACCATAGGAGCATCATACCCAAATATTAAAAAATTTTCCTTCAACTAGTGGTAGATGAAGATGCACTCTTTCATCCCTTAGATGATGAGATGTTGAATATTATGTTCATTCTAGTTTCTTCTTTAACATGTTGTGCAATTTGAAATGTCATTGGGGAGGACTTCTCTATAACTTCTAGAAAAGTGTTGTATCCCTCAAATTTGGTCTCCATTTTTCTATCTAATGCTATGGATATTCTTTAGTCAACATCAAGACTGGAAATCATTGCTTACAAGGTGGTCAAACTAGAGTTGTGGGCCCAAAATAAACTTAAGTGGGCTATGTAGAATTATGATTTGTGGTCCAAAGATGCCTTGGTGGGAGGATTATTTTCAAGGAACATGCTCATGCAAAAACATGAATTTTTGGTTAATTTTGAGGAACTACAAAAGGCATGTGAAAAGCACAACTCACAGTTCTTGTCAAAGACTTGGCAAATCATGGAAAAAACTCTAGGTTTTCAGATGTCTGAAGATGTGAAGAAATTTAGTTTTGCACTACTTGACATTTTGGGTCTTCCAATTTCTAATGCACATGTAGTATCTCCTTATAATAAGATTCCCCTAGCTCCCTCAATTTATATGGTTCATGAAATTGGTGAGTAGTCAGTTCCTACTCTTAGTGCTATTGCCTTGGGATATCTTGTCCAAAAACCCCAATTGCATCATCTCAAACCAATAGCTTAGGGGGGTATCTCTCATGTTGTTGTTGAAGGCTTGAGCTCAGGATAGAAGGTTGCTCCACTAATATGCTCTAATTTTGGTTGGGGTCACTTGGTACAAACTACTATAGAGGGTGCCAAGGATATGGAAGAAATATATTTTACTAGCATTCTTCTATTTTTCTGGGCTTTTCTTCTAAACTTCAAGCATGTTTTGTAAAATGTTTGAAAATTTTGGTTGTTATGCCTTATGGTTCAATATGCACAAAAATGAAAAACTTGATAAAGGTTGAATTTTGGTGAAATTATGTTTTTTTTTTCCATTGATAAACTCTTATTGTCAATATCAATGATTGTAATTTGTTCATAATGCAACAAAGTTGGGTTTTCTTTACTAGTTCTTTCCCAGTTGAGCTTTTGAACCAATTTTAAATTATATATATCAATGCCTTGTCCACTTTTCCAAAAAAAAAACACTAAATACATAATGGCTTTCCTTAATCTATCCTTATATCTAACTCTACATAAAAAGCCCATATTTTATTCTTTTCTTCTTCAAAATCCTCTATAGTATAATACTAAGGTCTTTGTGGTGTATTTGGAATTGCAATAAGAGGAGTGGATTTAAAAGGCTAGATTAGTGTATAAGGATAAGTGATCCTACACCTACTAGATTTCCCTTAGTGTCCTATCAACTTATTTTCAAGTTCAATTCTCTTTTGAACTTCTCTATTATAGGTAGTTAAAACTTTCTCATACTTATCCTACAACTCTAGTCTTTCCTTTTATTCCTCTAAGTTGTGGATAGGGTAAAGTTGGCTAATCCAACATCTATCTCTATGGCCTCTTCACTTGTAGTATTTTCCACTCTTTTTAGAATTAATTTTCCTATCAAGATGATATCATCAACCATTGAAGAGCTAGTTTTGGATCCTTTTCTCATTGACTAGATTACCAATGTAGCATGATCCTCATTGAACTTGGCACCTTTCATCTCTTTCTTTTCCTTCTCATATGTATTTTATTTTTTGGTGACAGAGTTAAAAACCATTGCATTAGTAATATCCCAATTCGGCAGCAACATAACCCTAGATGATTTTATCATCTTCCTCCCTTCATCAGGGGTCAAGCTTTTAAACTCTTGCATCATTGCCTCCTTTATTTGGTTTTCTAGGTTAGACTCCTCCATCTTAGGATGCTCTATTTTCATTTTATTACATCTTTCTTCAAAGAGTCTAGTATTTGTCCTCTAGTGAAATTAATAAAAGGCTCTAGTATTAACAAAATTGTCATCAGAAATAAATTCATGACTGACCTATTCTACAACAAGGTCTAGTTTTCTTCCTTTGTAATTAGCAATAGTCAACTCAATACTTGGCATAGGAGGTTCCTTAGGAATCCCCTTTTCTAACTATAAAGAAATAATAAAAAATCCCCCTTGGGAACCCAATTACTCCATTTGCTCCTTAGTGAGTTGTTCATCTCCTATATGTAATGGGGATTGAGTGGGTGAATACTCCTCTATTTGAGGTACATGTTTTTCTTCGACTTTCTGCCTCTTCAGCATGGGCTCACTAGGCCTTTGCTCCAAAACCCATTAAATACACTTGAATCTTGACAAATCAGATAAAACCCATAATCTTTTAATCCTTATGCATAGATCTCAAACATGGAATAGCTAATAGCATGACCTAAGAAATTCATAAGCTAAGTGAAGGCATCCTTTTTAGTTCCTCAACATTAAAGTGAAATACATTTGATTAATAATGTTGATTTTAGCAAAACCCCAAATATGCAACAGTAAGAACAAGTTGATCCTATAGCTGATTAGTACCTTATCTATTGAGAAATTCCATGAATCAAACACATACATCTATGATATCCAAGATGTATTCCATACATCTAGATATCAGATCTATCTTATCACTTTGTGAATTAGATATTAGTGTTCATAAAAACCTCATTCTCATGAAGTATCCTTCTCAAATAACCAAAAACCCTATCAAACACATCAAGCATTTACTTGGCCCTTTGTTCCAACAAAAAAACATATTAGACATACAACCTTAAATGGATGCAAATGGGTCTTAGTTATTTGTCCCTAAACCACATAATATTTCAAATTATAGAGATAGGAGATGAGAATTAGAATGAATCTAAAGAGATTCTACTCATCTGTATTCATTTTCTTGAAACTATACATTTAGATGCATGCAATAAAAAATATCCAAATGCCTAACATATTAGAACTATCTATATTATCTTCACTATAGCTATTCATACAAGAGAAAATATACTAAAGAATATGGTGTCATAGTGATGAGAACTCATCAAAACTGGAACCTTGGTTTCACAAATTTGAGAAAACTCAAGATTGGAACTCACATGGTATCATAGTAGTGAGTCATTTTTTCTCCAAAACTAGAACCAACCTCTTTTAATGGATGAGAAAGAAAAAGATATAGAAAAGGAATGAATTCCTAGATCTAATATGAAAACAACATGTATCCACTTGAAATTCCATCCTTTGTATTAGTAAAACCTCTTTCATCTTTCTACCCCTAGGATCTAATTTAGTTTTCATCATTATTCTACAAAAAAATTCGAAATATCTCTACTAAATAATGAAAACCCTTACACAAAAAAATAAAAATGAAATGCCTCATGAAATGCTGATAAAATCTAGATTTAACTTATTTGAGGTCGCCAAACTCAACCCTAACTAAATTTTTAGTACCTTTTACCCATATTCAGCTCATTACCTTGCTAGAAATTAGTTTTGAACTTCAATATCTAAATGTAATTGCAAGTTGAGAATTTGGGAGAAAACCTTGTATAACCTAAACAAACTGCTTCTTGTGCAAAAACAAACTCTAGAATTGGAAAGTTTGTCTTCTACTAGCTCTAGTTACATATAATGTGCCTATGTTTTCTTACCAGAAACTTCAAGAATCTCATTTCAAAAAATATACCCCTGGCATGGCTCTCTGGTCTAAAACTTATTTTTCAAAAATAAAAAATTTTTAAAGTTCAAACTTTAGGGTATACCTTTTTTAGATTTAAAAATCTTTGTATGGGACCTTTTTGAGAAAATGTTTTTTAAAAATCATATTTTTAAACATTTTTATTTTCCCTTTACCTATGAATCTAAGTTAAACCTTATTTGACCAAGCTACCACATGGTAGCATCTTATTGGTTGAACTCTACATAGTCACCATCTACTAGACTCCAAGTGGCATCCTCTGATTGGCTCTCTAATTACCTCCACATGGAAAATCCTCATTTGTTTCCCAATTGCCACTGGATTTCCATCTCACCTCACTGACTGGACTACCATGTCACCAAGGACCAAGGCCCACTCCCACATGGAAACTAGGTGCTTGCCTACTTTGCTATAGGAATCCATTAAATGTGGCCATGTGTCACAATCTTGATGCATCTATCTTGAATCCACCACATCATTGCTATAGGAATCTGTCACCACGTGTCTGTCAATGATTGGTTTACATATCTCCACATCATCAAATGCTGTGAGCACTCCATTTTGTATATTCATTCAAAATTTACACTATCATATCTAGTTGGTTAGAATGGTGTGGTCCTCATGTGATCTACAGTCTTCAAAAAGTGGTATCTTAAAGACATCTTACATATTGTGTGTTGGTATATGAAAACATTTTAAAGTCTACCCACTTGGTATATGTGGGACAATATTTTCAAATTCTTCTTCACTACAGACTCACCTGCAACTTCCTTTTTCTCTCATCTATGTGAACCATTCATTTGATGCCCTTCATTCTATAGATTTACTAACATATGGAACACATAAAAGTAGATTTGAATAATGCCAATTTGGTAAACATGACTTGGAAGGTTGTCTCAATACCAAGTTTAGCATCGTGCCTACATAAGATCCACTTTCTCCAGTATCAAACAAATTGAGCTTGGTAACTTCTAGTCTAAATTAGTATTCTTTGTGCTTCGAATCTCAATCAAACTAGGTGTTGGTTGAAACCTATGACAAAGAAGATCTAAGAGAAGACTAAGTGCAAAAAAACCTTCTTTCTCTTTTTTTTTTCACAAAACATGAATACAGACATTAGAAACAACAATATTTCTTACAAATTCTTCATTATACCCCTTTAAGAGCCCTCTCAAATATTTCCATGGGCTTTCATTATCAAGATTCATATTATCATGTTGATTAGGTCTCAAATCCCTTCCTGCTGCAAATTGCACCTCAAAACATCTTCTTCATTGGTCTAATTTTCCTTTTACAATACCCAAATACATGCACTCATTGATAAGAAAGTCTTCAAATTCATGACCATTTGAAACATCTAGTAGTTACATCAAGAGATCATATGGTAAAATCTTCACTATCTCTACTAGCATTAATACTGTCAACTACTTTAATTTGCACATTTTATTAGGCTCCAATGGAGGAAGGTGGGTAGAATTACTTTTTTAATAATTCCATGTTCGATGTATAAACAAGAAAAGTAGATTCAGAAATTCAGAGAATTATATTTCATGAAGCTCCAAGATATAGTGTACGTACAAAATATTTGAGAAAGAAAATAAGGAAGGGTTTGATGTAGCATTTATTATCAATTTGACTACTTCCAAACCTCTAGAATTCTTTTCTTCCTTCAAAAACTATTGTACAAACTTTGCCTACCTCTGCTCAATCTCCATTATTTTTTAGTGTGTATCTTGATTCCTTGCTATTATAAACAATAAATGAAAAAGAAAAGAATTGTTGGATTTGGGGTATAATGAACAAGGATAGTCTTAGTTACAAGACTAAGATCTTCTTGCACTAGAAGAGATCCCATATCAACTGGGATTAGATAAAGAGAACAAGCTTAATTTCATAAAAAAATGAAAGAAAGCTGCCACACAAAAATGTTCATTAGCTAAACCAAGGGTGCTCTTCTCCAAAGTCTAACTATAGATCATAAACTTGCTGCTATGCATCATCTTTGATCCAAATTTTATTTATGTTCCTCCTTTTAAAACGTAAAACATCTTTGGTCTCCACATTATGGAATATGTCCATCTTTTCTTGTCTGAATGTTGAATCACCATAATTTGAAACACTAATTGCATACTTTTCCTTTTCATATGGTGCACCTCCATATTTATCTTCTCTATATCTTGTAGTTTTGGTAGTAAATCATCTACATGTCCTTTTGACATTTCTAATTGTCTCATCAGTTCTTCCTTTGTCAATAGTCTTTCCTCCTCTTAGCATACAAACAAAACTCCACATTTGGAGAAGAGGGAATTCTATTTCATTCTACACTATAGGAAAATACCAGGACTTAAGTTTCTCAAACCACTCTCTGCCATCTTTCACTCATCTCAAATCATTTAGCTATTACATCTTATAGACTAGAGAACAATATTCTATTTAAAATCTAGCTTGTGAGCAATTCGAATGAGTTTTTTTCAATGTTTGAGTTTAATCCATGTAGTTCATTCAATTTCCATCCATCATAGAGATACTATAATTCATTAGTTGTAGAGATTTCAAATTTTATCTCCTTGACATAAAACTTATGAAACCATATTTATTGGAGAAAATTTTAAAATATGTTTCAAAAATATGGCGATTTGAAGATGGAACCTTTAAGATGAGTATGGGAATTAATGCTTGATTCTCTCCTTTATTTCTCTCTGTGTTTAATGACACATCATTTGACATTGAATAAAAGTGTTTCCATATCCATCATTTAAAATTATAGTTATTATAATAACTTTGAAAACAACTCCAATCTCAAATACCTTATCAGCTTGCTAAAGTCAGTCAGACCCCAAAGTGGGTCTGGCCAAAAAAAATTTGTTTTAAATGATTGACATCTCAAAGTGATCTAATAATATTTTAATACTGATTTGATAAAAATTAAATCATTGTCACATCATTTAAAATAGACCTTCAAACTTTCCTAAAAACTACTAGTTTCATGCCAAGAGGTACTTTGGTTGGCTTTAAAAACTAATCCAAACGCCTAACTAGGCTCTAAAACCATACAAAATGATTCTTTGTTCCAAAATCTCATATCTTGTTGAATCTTCTCTCATGAAAAATTCTTTGTCAAAAGATATTGACTATTAAATTTTCCTTCTCAGAACTTCCTACAAGAAAACATGTTAGAAAAAAATAAATTGCATTTGGAATTAGCTCTAAAAATAGAGCAAACTGACACTTGGGAAGATGAAAATTGGAGCATTGGTTAATTTTCATGAGGAAAATGTAAATCTATGATTAAGTCTCATGATGAATTATAGGAAGAAAATAGCAAGTAGCCAAAGTGAGCTACTTAGGATTTGCATCTTGGAAACAATGGCAAAAAAGTGGGTTTTGCATACCGAGTGGACCCAAGAAAGTGTGCAGACAGATTCATAAGGTTTTGAAAATTGACACACTTAAATTTCTTTTTCAGTAGAATGCAATGTTATAATCCATTTGATCTCACCTATAATGGATTCAAAGATATGACATCACAAATAGAGGTACTGACCAATCTACCTTTCTTGAAACCTATAAAAAGTTACAAATTGCATTTGGAATCACATTTGAAAACTGATTAAAAAGATCTGTCATAAGCTCAAAATTGAAACATAGAAACTCTTTGACATCTAAAATGAAACATAAAAGGAATTTTCTCATTTTGGTAAATTGTGTTAAAGTTATAATAAGTCAAATAGGGCCTCCCATAGTTGTGAACAATTTGCATCAGCATGACAATAATAAATGACCAACTTTGAGGGATTCAAAACCTAGTCAAATGGATTCAAAATGACTTGAAATCTGAAACATAGATTATCTAGTATGGAACTAAACAATTCCAAAGTGGTGAGTCATGAAATATTACTAGGTGCAAGATACTCAATTGCAAACACAACCTCTTATCATTATTTGACACTTATGCAAAAATGCAGATTTGAGCATTAGTCGGAATAGAACCTCATGGAATGGCTCAGAATGGAAATTTATCATCATGTAACACATAAACATACTGAATACAAGGTGTTAGAAACATTAAACACCTCGTAGGCCTCAAATGGACAGCCAAGTATGCATGCATCAAAAAGCACTTATAGGGCTTGATTTTTCAATGGTACTCAAAATCAGGGCTTCAATTTTGAGTCCCAATAGGATGTTCACATCACATAACTAGTGATATGAAAAAAAAAATTTAGTTTATAAATCATGATGGAGGTATTTTTAGAGTTGGTAAAAATGTAGTCTGTCATATTATAGGGATTGGATCTATTACTCTTGAAGGTAAAACTAACACTGACAATGTTTACTTTGTTGGTTGTTTGAAACATAATTTGTTAAGTGTTAGACAATTGGTGTACAAGGGATATCTATTGCAGTTCATAGATAAAAATTACATTATCAAAGACAACGATGGTAAGCTGATTGGTACTAGAACTAGATCTAGAGGTAATGTATTTTAGTTGAATCTTAATGAAATTTCATGTTTGGTTGCAAAGGTTAATAATAGTTGGTTATGGCATAGAAGGTTTTTCAATATAAACTTTCATAATATTGTGAATGTTAGCAATAGATCTACTGTGAGAGATCTTCCTAAGATTATTGAGCCTTATAATGTTGTCTACAATGAATGTATTCTAGCTAAGTAGAGAAAAGTGTCTTTTTCGAGCAAGAAATTCTCTACTACAGAGAAACTAGAGATTATTCACACAAATCTGAGTGTTCCTAGAAGAACTAGAGGATTATATGGTGAATGGTACTTTATGATTTTTACTGATGATTTCACTAGGATGATGTGGGTAGCATTTCTTAAAGAGAATTTTGAAGCTTTTGAGAAATTTGAAATACTCAAGAATAGAGCTAAAAATGAATCTATTGTTAAGATTAAGTGTTTAAGGTAAGATAGAGGATGAGAGTTCACTTCTAGAAAGTTCAACATGTTCTGTGAAAAGAATGGAATCAAAAGATAATTATCTTCACCTAGAACACCTATATAGAATAGGATTGTTGAAAGAAGGAACAAGTTTATAGAAAAAGGAGCAAGGGTGATATTATTTGAGAAAAATGTCTCAAAGACATTTTGGAGAGAAGTAGTCAACACTATAGTATATACTCTTAATAGAGTACAAATTAGAAAAGTTATGAGCAAGAAACCCTATGAGTTATGGTTTGGTCACTCACCATTAGTCAAGTATTTCAGAATATTTGGAAGTAAGTGTTAGATAAAGAGAGACAATGATATTGGGAAGTTTGATCCTAGAAGTAATGAAGGTATGTTTCTTGGTTAATCATTGAAATGAAAAGTATATGGATGTTTCGACTACAGAACCAAGACAATAGTTGAGTGTGAAAATGTAAGGATTGATGAAAAGTTTGGTTCTAAAGAGATGATGGTAGACTATAATTCTAATGAAGAAGAGGGTAAGTATGGATTTGTTAGATAGAATGTTGAAGTTCCTTTTGAGAGTAACAATGATTTATAGAATGAAGTATATGTTGAGCATAGAGAAGAATATAGATCTAAACCTAGGGAAGAGATCAGAGTTGAGATTCCAACTCCTACTTCTAGTAGAAACATGAAAAAGAATCACTATCTAGAGTAGATAATTGGAAGCAATGATAAACATGCGATGATAAGGAACAAACTAAATGGGGAATTATGTCTAATTTCTCAAGTGGAATCTAAGAGCATAGATGAGGCATGTAAGGATGATCACTAGATAAAAGCTATGAAAGAAGAACTAGATTAGATTGTGAAGAATGAGACATGCTTGAATTGGTTCCTAGACCTAAAGAAAAGAATATGATAGGAACCAAATGGGTATTCATAAATAAGATGAATGCGTAAGGAGAAGTTATGAGAAACAAGGCTAAACTTGTTTGTAAAGGTTACTCATAGAAAGAATGCACAGATTATGAAGAAACATATTCACCTATAGCCAGAATGGAAGTGAAATGAACATTCTTGGCTTATGTAATAGATGGATGTCAATTTACCTTTCCTCAATGGAGAACTTGAATAAGATGTCTGCGTTGGGAAACCTAATGGATTCCCCCTGACAGAAGATAAATATTTTGTATGAAGACTAAAGAAAGCAATATATGGTCTGAATTAGGCATCTATAACCTAGTATGGAAGGTTGGATAGGTATTTATCAAAGCTTGGATTTATCAAAGGTACAATAGATGGTAATTTATATTTGGGAAAAACTAATGATGGTCTATTTATCATTGTAATATTTGTGTATGACATAATATTTGGAGGAAATGATGAAGAAAGTGACAAGTTTGCTAAAGCAATAAAAAATGAATTTGAAATGAGCATGGTAGGAGAAATGAAGTTTTTTATAGGATTGAACATTGCATAGAACAAAGATTGTATATTTAATTCATAGACTAAATATTAGAAAGATTTGTTGAAAAGATTTGGTTTGGAAACTTGCAAACCTATTGGTACACCAATGATAACTAGTCACAAGTTATCTAGTAAAGATGAGACACATACAATTGATAAGAATTGTTGGTGTAAATAAGTATTTACTATTTACACTTTACTTAAGTTTACTTAGGTTAGTGCATTATTTTAATATAATATATTATTTTATTATTTATTTAGGTGAGACACCTAGGAGTTTGCACACTCTCATGAGTTTTCATGTTGATAACATTGGAGTAAGCAACTCTAATTCAGCACATGGTGTCTACAAATTTAGAGTTTGCATCATTCACTAAGTTGTCATGTAGATAACATAGTTATTTTTACTTCTATTTTAGTACATGTTGTCTATAACATTAATTTGTGTGCTACACCTTTGTAGGGTTATCCTCACATCATCGCACTTACTCTCATGCTTAATGGAGGATAACCCACATCTAGTGGACATGTGCCGGGTTGTATGACTTATCATGTTGCTAACTTCTATGCATTCTAAAAGCTTTCTAGAGGTGTTTATATACAGCCACTCCTCGTGTACTTTTATATGGAATATTGAATGAATATATTATCATTCTAATCATACTCTCTTTGGTCTACTATTGTGCTTGAGTTTGAGTTCCTTGGTCTTGGGTGAATTTTTCCCTAAGGAAAATTCTTACATGGTATCAAAGCTCAAGGAGATTCTCTACACATAGTCATTCAAGACCATAGTTGTTTCAGCACCTTGACTCAAATCTAGAGAATCTACAGAAATTGGGAGCATCCAAGGCCAAATTGAACCTTTCCATTGCATCAAAAATTTTGATTCGGTGAATGTCAACTATAAATTTTCCTATGTTGGGCTAAAGTTGATTGTGAGGAAATTTTTTTTGCAAACTAGCACCTGAAGGCCTAATTTGCAACTTGGGTATGGTCATTTAATCGATTTATTTATTTATTTTTAGATCTAAATTAATTTATTCTTTGCATTATTTTATTTTCGGAATCTATGGGTATTTTGGTAAAAAAAATTCTAAGTTAGGCTAGTAGATATTTTTGTTTTGCAGAACTGGGCAGTGACACCCTGGCCTTGCAATTTGGGAGGAATATTCTATGACATCTATTTAATCAGTGAGCTTCAACACTAAATATTGCATTACTGGTGGCTCACAAATTTCCACCAGTAGACAGAACAAATTTGGGTGTGGCCTCCATCAACCAACGACCAACTCTTATAATCTAGTGGGCTTATTTGTCTTAAGCCCTGCAGCCCTTGCCTTTTAAACTACCATCAAAGTCCAAACACCAACCAATGTGGGATATTTGAAAAAGTCTCCCATAACCTGTAAGTAGCATATGGGCACTAGAAAAGTTTTCCCAACACCTGCAAAAGTGTGCAATAGTGACACATTTCAAAGACCTTTGCACTGCAGGACATGTGGCAGCCACTACTTCCTATCATGTTGTGCTTTGTCCATGGCTCCTTGCATAATTAGACATCACATAGTAGCTTCAAAAGCCATCATGTTGGACCACATGGTTGTACCTACAAAATCAAATAGATTTGCCACATCGACCTACCAACACGGATAAACTAGCTGACACGTTAAAATAATTGCCTAGTTAGTATACGATGATACATTGACATTTGACTACATAATTTGTACAAATCCATGTCAACTCCATATGGCACATTAGCCAGTACATGTTGATTTCTTACAAATTTGTAAAGCTGACATCATGTTGACATCCATTTGACCATCATCTTAGGGAAAATTAGAAATGCTATGATGGTCATATGACCATCAAATTTAACCCCATCTTTTGCTGATCCAACCCCTCTTCAGATTGATTTTTGATTTTTTAGTCCAACTTTGGAAGGCCATATCTCAGTCATCTGGACACCAAATTAAGTGTGAATTTTTTGATTTTGGGTAAAATTTCTAAAACTTTTCAATGGTGCAACTCTTTTCTAATTTTGGTGCACAAATTTGTTAGAAATTGCATCTTTTGGCAACTATACCTATTCAATCTTGCATTTTGCAATTTCAAATGCTCCATACGGGCTCATCTTGCATGAAAATAGGTTCTATTTTTTTTGAAAGTGTGTTATATTTCATCTACTTTCTAGATTTGTAATCAGATTATGGGTTGTGTGGACAATAGTGTCACTTCAAAATTAGGTCTTTTTCTGTATTGTAATGCTTTGATATATGTTCATAATTGTTGTTTATCTAAGATACATTGTAATGTTCCAATTTTGAACTCCATAAGGATGTTGTCAAGAGGCAAAATCAAAAGTCCACTAAGGCCAAAATTGGCAAGTGGCCATTGTAAATGCACTAAATATAAAGTGCCAAAAGCATCTTTTTTTTTTTTTGGGGGGGGGGGGGGGTTCTTGATTGAGTGAAAAGGTGGGGGGGGGTGTTCCTTGTGTTGTGTTTCTCTCTTTCTATATTTTTCTTTCATTTTTTGCATTATGAGAAATTTTAAGTTTCCAAAATTAACTTCACATAACTATGCCACATGGTCCATTAAAATGTGGTATCATTTAATGCATAAAGGAGTTTCTCAATATGTATATGGTACCCTTCCTAAACCAATAGGTAATCAAGTATCTACTAGTGAAATCACTGATTGGCAAACAATGGATAGGAAAGTCCTAGGTGATATTTGTTTGGGAGATGATGACAAGATCATGTATCAGATTTAGAAGTCTTGTACATCAAAGGAAGCTTGGGATACCCTCCAAAACCTATATGGTTAAGTGTCTAAGGAAGAACTTTTAAAAATTGAAGATGACCTTGTCTCCTTGGATCCAAAGGCATTTGATTCCGTACTTGATTTTATCATAAAGGTGAATGAATTAAGAACAAAACTAGATGATTGTGGGAGTCCTATTAAAGATGATAGGCTAATCTATCTCATTCATAATAAGCTACCATCTAAGTACTCCACATTTGTTTATACTTATAACACATCAAAGACTACATTAGGGTCTACCTATCAAAAAGTATCTTTTTATCACTATGTTAAACTATTGGATAAAGAAGAAAAGAAGTTGAAATCAATGGGGATTCTCAATTCACCAAAGTCCAAGGCATTGGTAGTAAATAATGAGGGTTCTCAAAATTTAGGTTGTCAATCTTCAAATAAAGAAAAGGGTAAGAATAAGAAATGGAAGAATAAAAAATCAGAGGATGCAAAAAAGACAACACCAAAATCAAATCAACAAGGCAAGTCTTGTTCAAATTCAAATGAGAAGGGGTACAATAATAAGTACAAGAAAATGTGTGCTTATTGCAAGAAATTGGGTCATGAAGAACATGAGTGTTATCATAAAAAGATTGATGAATTGACAATTATCATGAAGAAACATAATGTTCCACTGCCTAATGTTTACAAGGAAAAAGGATCTTCTTTAGATTCAAATGGTAAAGGGAAAGCACCCATGGAAAATTCAAATTCTTCAAAGGAATGGATTCTTGACTTAGGTGCCTCATTTCATATGGGTTCTTCAAAAGGGGATTTTTCTTCATTGAAGTAGTCTACAGTACCGCACATCTTTGTAGGAGATGATACAAAATGGAAGTTGAAGGGAAAGGAATGTGGAGATGGAAAATGGAGAGTTCAAAGATGTTCCCTATGTTCCAAACCTAAGTTATAATCTCCTCTCAATTTACCAAATCACTCACCTTGGAGATGGTCATAAAGTTGAGTTCCTTCCTAACTTAGTAAAGGTGCAGAGTCTAAAAGATGACTCATTGGTTGTAGTGGGGAAAGTTAATCATGAAAAAAGGTTGTATTCTTTCTCCCACTTTGTGCCCAAGTCTCCTTCACAAGCCTTGTTGGCATAATCAAATTTAGACATCCAATTATGGCATGAGCAGTTTTGTCATCTTGCCTTTCACTATCTTTAGCAACTTTGCACAAACAAAATGGTCAAAGGTCTACCTATAATTAACTTTTCCCAAGGTGACTATTCAACATGTTTAATGGACATGCATCTAGAGGAAAAGTTACACAAAGAAAATTCTTCAAGAGAACTAGTTGTTCTTCAGTTGGTTCACATGGTACTAGCAGGTCCTTTTACACTAAAATTAGTCAACTAGGGTCACTATATACTTAGTTTCATTGATTACTTATTAAGGTATACTTGGGTCTACTTTCTTCATCACAAGAAAGAAGTGTTGGATAAGTTTTTAGCCTTCAAGACTCATGTTGAAAGGAAATCTATGAAAGCCATCAAGATTCTTAGAATGGACAGTAAAAGAAAATATGTGAAAAAAAGACTTAAAGACTTTTACAAACTTGAGGGTATTGATCTTCAGAATCGACCAACATTTAGCCTGACAAGATAGATGTTGTAGCATTGAGGATACAAACTCTTAAGTCTATGGCAAGTTACATGATACAAACCAAGTCTCTAGATCCATCACTTGAAGTCAAAGCAAATAGTAGTTCCAATCATTTACTTAATAGGTCTCCTCATCCTACCTTAGATAGAAAAACACCTTTTGAAGTATAGTGTGGCAGAAAACTAGTTGTGACACACTTCAAAGTCTTTTATTGTCCAGCATGGGCAAACATATCTTCTAGGGGATGCAAGGCACCACAACCTAGGCCATGTACTTTCATCAAATATGAAGATGGTGTGAAGGCATATAGACTTATGGATATTGAGACTAATGAGATTTTTGTGGAGAAGGATGTACACTTTGAGGAAATTTCACCCAACTTCTCCTCCAATCTTCTCTACACATCATACATTGTGGAAACTGATAGTGACACCAGTGATAGTGCTTCAAAAAATTTAGACATGTGTGGTTCTATCAATAGTTGTAGTGAGGGGTCAAGATATTAGCACATTGCACATGCATATATTTCCATAGTGATAGGTCTAGCATAGTAGGGTACACCTAGTCTTTTAGCTTCAACAACAGAGGATGACTACATAGTAGATGTTTCAAGTTTGTTTGTGGAGTCATACATAGTAGATTTGGGGAATATCATTGATGATATACATCTTCTCTTTTATGGAGAAGATCCTTCTTCAATTGTTGCAAGTGCTCACTCTTACTCGCATGTCCATTCTCTACAAGATCAATCTTTACACATTGATGTGATTGTGGATACTTATGTACAGTAGTTACAAGAGGTCTCTTTATTAGTTGAGGAGGTAGTACAGTCTTTGGAATAGGTTCTACATTTATCCTTGATAGGGATAGTTGAGCAAGTTTTAGAGGAATCAATGATCATTGGGATTCTCTTCACACATAGCAGAAGCATCTCATTTGTCCCTATGGTACTATTTCTTCCAAAGGGGAGGAACACTATTCAACATTCATGGATCAGCCTCTACATTAGAGCAACCATCACTTTTTGGCATTCTTCATTTGGAGGGGGAGACTAATTTTTCTCTCTTCTTCTTCTCTCTTGTAGGGGGAACCTTTTCCTCTTTTGGGATAGTGTTTTTCTCACATTTCTCTATTGTACATACTTGATATATGTCATAATGGGGGGGGGGGGGGGGGGGGGGGGGGCGGTCTTGATTACTTCATCCATCTATACATAAAGTTTTTTCATCTCTCTTTTTAGGGGATGGTTTTTTCCATTAGGTTTTCCCTCTTTCTTTGCTTTATGAGATATTGCATTTCATTATGTACATGGGTACCTAACATGGCCTAGTATTTGGGACCCATCATGCATTTCATCCTAGTTTTCATAAGCTTAAGGGCATTCCCCTAAGTTACACTTAAGGGGGATGTTGGTGTAAATAGGTATTTACTATTTACACTTTACTTAAGTTTACTTAGGTTCATGCATTATTTTATTATACTACATTATTTTATTATTTATTTAGGTGAGACACTTAGGAGTTTGTGAACTCTTATGAGTTGTCATGTTCACAACATTAGAGTAAGCAAATCTAATTTAGCACATGGTGTCTATAAAACTGGAGTTCACATAATTCACTGAGTTGACATGTAGACAACATAGTTATTCACACTCTCATTTTAGCACATGTTGTCTACAACATTAATTTGTGTGCTACACCTTTGTAGGCTTATCCTCACATCATCATACTTACTTCTATGCTTAATGGAAGATAACCCATATCTAGTGGACATGTGCCTAGTTGTATGATTTATCATGTTGTTGAGTTCTATGCATTCTAGAAGCTTTCTAGAGGCCTTTATATAGAAACACTCCTAGTATACTTTCATATGGAATATTCAATGAATATATCATCATTCTGATCATACTCTTTTTGGTCTACTATTGTGCTTGTGTTTGAGTTCCTTGATCTTGGGTGAATTTTTCCCCAAGGAAAATTCTTACAAGAATAAGTACAGATCTATGATTGGAGGATTGCAATATCTAACTCATAGCAGACTTGATATAGCTAATGCAATTTAGATTGTAACATGATTTCAAGCTAATCCAAATGAACATCATTATGCAATAGTAAAGAGGATATTTAGATATTTGAATGGTATATTTGGTCATGGAATATGGTATGATAGATCAAACAATTTCACCTTGTAGACATTTACTGATGCAGATTGGGTAGCAAGTATAGATGACAAAAAGAGCACCAGTGCTAGAGCATTCTTCCTTGGAGGAAGACTGGCTTCTTGGTTGAGCAAGAAACAAGACTATATATCTTAGAGTACAACTGAGGCAGAGTATGTTGCAAAAACAAATAACTATAATCAAGTTATGTGGATGAAACAAATATTGGTGGATATTGGGATTTGATTTATAGAACTTGTTATCATTTACTATGATAATGCAACTAAAATAAATATGTCTAAGAATCTAGTATTACATTCTAAGCCAAAGCGCATATCCATAAAGTATCATGTTTTAAGAGAAAAGGAAACAAAGAAGGAAATAATGTTCGATTATGTGTAGATATCTTTACAAAGCCTTTTCCTAAAGATAATTTTGAGTACCTAAGAGGTATGCTAAGGGATTATGTGCCTACCTACTTCAAAGTAGTTGATACAAGGAGTGCATCAGTCTAGTGGTATAAAGCACTATGGTTAGAATGGACTAAATGATGACACTTCTTGTATGGAGGAGTATCTGATATGTACTAAGTCATGAAGGTCTCCTAGTAATTGTTATTTGAATAGTGTCTCTAGACACTAGATCTAGTTGATGATTTGAGTATTTGATTAGAAATTAGTATGTAACAATTGGTATTGTGATTGACACCTTTGACATTGATTTCAATTGTGGAGAGAATGTACATAAAAAACATATTGAGTGAATTTACATAAGAAGAGAAACACCTATTAAGATAGAAATTATGGAGAGTTATAACTATAGGGAGACTTAGAAAGATTCATGTAATTGCATAAAAGAATATATAATTGCATAGATTTAGGTAGAAAGTATTGCAAGTTGTTTACTATTGATGTAGGAGCATCCTAGCTTGACATGTTATCCTGCTCATTTGTATTCATTCTGGTAGTTATTGTCTAGTTACAATAATTTTTGAGTGCAAATAATTTTGTAGTATAAGCTGAGTTGAAGTTATCCCATGTCATGTTAACACTGAAGTTAGTGTGTTATCCCATCTCACTCTACAATGTATGGTGAGTTCCACAATGTGTGCCAAGCTAGCCTTCATGTGTCAAGTAATCTTTCATGTACATGTGCCGAGTGTTCCTATTTATGTTGAGTGTCAGTAGTTTGGATGATTTTTCTACATTTTGATGGGAGCTGACTTGTGGGATTAATTCCAATCACAATGTTTATGATAAGATCTTGAGTTTGGTGTTTAGGCTTAGAGTTAGGGTGGAACTAGAAGTTTTGGAAACTTTAATGCATATTTGTTTTTAAGGTATGAATTTGAAGCTAGATCTTAAATCTTGAATGTATATTATATCTAATTATAGTCCATTAGCCCTTACAACTAGTCATGTATGTTGATCATTTCATGATTTAATAAAATATATTGCTCTCTCTCTCTCTCTCTCTCTCTCTCTCTCTCTCTCTCTCTCTCTCTCTGTGGTACCATTCTCTTTGTATGTTCTCTTCCATTGTGTCAACTCTATAAGGTTGGTTTGGACTGTTGGGTGTGACTTTGGCCCTAGTTATTCTTTCCCTCCTTATGTTACATGGTATTAGAGCTTAAGGTTCATCCTTGTGGAGATTGCATCATGTAGAACCCTGATCCATATTTGGTTGTAGGGTTGCAAATCTATGGATTTGACCTATCACTTGCAAAGGGTTATGGTGTTGCAAGAAGTTGATTTGTAAAGATGGTTCATGGTAGAGAAAATACCAATAATTCCATATTGGATACATTGAGACAAATTGTAACCAGATTAGATGTTGTGGAGATAGCCCAGAGGAGAGGAGCACATCCTGAGGATGTGAGTAATGATGAAGTGGTAGAACCAAACCCTAATCTAGAACTTGAGGAAGATCAAGCTGAGGAAAGATTGTTGATAGTATTGTCTAGGGTAGATTTGAAGCCTATTGTAGAAGTTGTTCCTTATGATGGGAAATTGGACACCAATGTTTTGTTGGATTGGATCTCTAATATAGACAAGTTGTTTGAGTATGAAAACACTCCTAATAGTAGGCAAGTGAAACTTTAGTTAGTTCAAAAGTCATGCTTCATTCTGGTGGGAGCATTTACAAGCTAATAAACAAAGGAGAGGAAAGAAAAAGATCAGAACTTGGGAGAAAATGGTGAACAAGGTAAAGAAAAAATTCCTTCCTATTGATTACCAAGTTAGCTTACTAAGAAAGATGCAAAATTTGAGATAAAGAGATATGGCAGTGAAAGAGTACACTAAGGAATTATATAGATTGGACATTAGATCTGGACATGTGGATGATGATGTTGAGAAAAAGTTCAGATAACTAAATGGATTGAGATCTAGAACTCAAGATGAGATAAGTCTTGTGAAATTGGAAAGTGTGGAAGAAGTATACCAATATGCATTGAATGTTGAAGAGATCTTGACAAAAAAGCATGAACAAAGACAAAAAGATAGAGGTGGTAGATTCTAGAGAGGTAGAGGAAGATCTTATAGTGAAGGTGGTAGACATGATAGTTTTTTGCAAGATAAAGCAAAATATGAATGGAAGAATGATGACAAAGATAAGAACAAGTGGAAATTTTGTACTTCATACCAAGGGGGTACAAGTTCTTACTAAGGAAGAGGTAATTCATATTCTAGAGGTGGTTTTTATGGTAATTCTTATAGATGTGGTAAAGAAGGGCATATATCTTTTGAATGTCAATCCTCTAAAAGTGGGCAAGGTAACAAAAATGTTGTGATTCAAGGAGACATTAAGAGTTCATCAAGTCGACCTGAGGCTAAAGAAAATATGATGGTGGGAATAGCCTTATGTAATAAGGGAAGTATGAGGAACCTATCCTTAGAAGAAGTCTTTTCTAGACTAGATGTTAGATGGCTAAAAAAATTTGCAAGGTGATCATTGCTAGTGGAAGTGCTACAAATTTGGCATTAGAAGAGTTGGTTATAAAGTTGTAGTTGTAGAGGCTGAAGTGTCCTAAACCCATCATGTTTTATGGATCAAAGATGAGCATAAGATATTGGTAAGTGAGAAATGTATTGTGAAGTTCAAGACTGGACATTACTTTGATGAAATGTTGTGTGATACTATGTCTATGGATTGTTTTCATATTTTGTTTGGTAGTCCTTGGAAATATGATAGATATGATGTACATGATGGAAGATTGAATCAATATACTCTTTGGGTGAATGGGAAGAAGAAAATATTGTTGCCTTTGATTGAAAGTCTAGATGAGGTTAATTGTACTACAATAAAATTTTCCATGGTTAATGCAAAGCAATTTGAAAAAGAAGTAAAGAAGAATCAAGTTTGTTTTTCTATAATTCTTAGAGGACCGAGTATTGCTCATAATGACCAAGTGATAGTAGATAGTGCTATCCAAGTACCAATAAAAATTATAGAATTTTTGAATGAGTATAAGGATATTGTTGCTTAGGATATTCATGAAGGTTTATCACCAGTAAGAAGTATAAGTCATTTGTATGGATCTGATGCCTAAAGCTAGTTTTTTAGAAAAAGCACCATATAGATTGACACCTATGGAGAATAAAGAACTTAACAAACAAGTACACGAATTTCTATAGAAAGGATTAATCAGAGAAATTTTGAGTCCATGTACTATACCTAGTATATTAGCACCTAAAAAGAATGGAGAATGGAGAATGTGTGTTGATTCGAGAGCTATTAACAAGATCATAGTGAAATATATGTTCCCTATGCCAATGATGGATGACATAATGGATCAATTGAGTGGAGCAAAGTATTTTACTAAGATTGATTTAAAGAGTGGCTATCATCAAATTTGAATCAGAGAAGGTGATGAATGGAAGACTACATTCAAGAAAAAAGTGTTTGAAATATAAGAGTAACTAAGAGGGGAGGGGTGAACGAGTTACTACAAAAATAAATCCTAGGTCCCTTAGATGTCAATAAAAAATGAATTATGTTGATGCTCAGCAAACAAAGAAATAGTTAACATGCAAATCTTATGATGTTATCTATGATTAATCATTACTTTAACTTAGTTGTATGTACATAAGAGAAATAGCATGAACATATTTGTGCCCTATTAGGAGCCAACCTTATTAAAGGTTACAAAACCCACTATTAGCTGTGACCATGTTAGAGGATTTAACCACCCTATTAAGAGTGGCCTTGTTAAAGGTCTTTAGATAATTTAATAGAACTGCCACCTTGTTAGAGGATTTACAAATAATGATTAAGACAACTTGATTAAGAGATCTAAATAACTACTACAATGGTTAGAGAGAAACAATGACATGACCTGATTTGGATGCAACTAAATTGCTGATTATAGATCTCAATTTTGGCTTATACTTGATCCTTCCTGATCGAATATATCTTTTTTTCTCCACAAGGCTATTCTAATTATCCTTCTAATTCACTTCCTTTTAACATCATTAGATCTTCAAAATCTTTCATGCATTAACAATCACACACTTTTAAATCTCAACTTAACCTTATACTTAGATCTTTTATATTGTTAGGTTGGTTAGAATACAACTTAGAATCACTTATTTTCATCTTCTCAATTGGATAGAACCAATAAATAAATCAATTAAACTTAATCTGTCAAAACAAGAAAATCCTTCATTAGCCAACCCTACTTGGTAGACACTAACTCAAAAATTATTTTCTTATGCTAACCAGCTAAAACTCAATCAACACTACATACGACCAAAAAAAATTTGGTAACCAAGTGAGCTTAGTTAGCACTAGTTCCATCCAATGTTTCCTCCATTAACTAAGTTATCTTGGTTAACAATCATCTGTCACAAACTTTCCTTTGGCACTTGAGTGAACTTGGTAGATTCTACCTTCTAAACTAGGCAAACTCTGGATTTCTCAATAGCCATAGAAAATGGTCTTCAATGTTTGAGTGAGCTTGGTTTATATTGAATAGTAATGATATGATATTTTGCATAACATCAAAGAAAATACACAATTAATCAATTGTTTCAATGAAAAGATGATTTGTATGAATGGTTGATTATGCCTTTTGGTTTGATTAAGACACCTAGTACTTTCATGAGGTTGATGAATGAAGTTCTAAAAAAATTTTCCAGTAAGTTTATGATTGTTTATTTGGATGATATTTTGATATTCACTAAGACTAAGGAACAACATCTTGAGTATGTTAGACAAGTATTATAGAGGTTGAAAGAGGAGAAGTTGATGAGTAATTTGAAGAAGTGTTCTTTTATGCAAGAGGAGATGGTGTATTTTGGATTTATAATTTTATTTGATGGTTTAAAAATGAATTTTCAGAAAGTTTAGGCAATTTTGGAATGGCCTACACCTAAGAATGTTGTTGAGGTAAGATGATTTCATGGTTTTAGCTAGTTTTTATAGAAATTTTATAAACAATTTCAGTGTTGTTTGTAATGCTATGACTGAGATGATGATTGGAGATAAAAAGGACTTCAAGTGGACACATGGAGCTAATAATAGTTTTGAAACTTTAAAATAAAATATTGTTGAGTTACCCATATTGGCTTTGCCAGATTTTAATAAGATATTTCAAGTTGAATGTGATGCAAGTGGTAGTGCAATCAGAGTTGTATTGAGTCATGAAGTTAAACTGCTTACTTTCTTTAGTGAAAAGTTGAATGATGCTAAAAGGAAGTAGTCTATGTATGATCGAGAGTTTTATGTTATTATTCAAGCTTTGAAGAAGTGGAGACATTACTTGATTCCTAAGGAGTTTGTGTTGTATACTGATCATAACGATTTATAGTACTTGGGAAGTGAACATAAATTGAATCAAAGATATATGAAGTAGGTTGAGTATTTGTGGAGTTTTACATTTGTGATTAAGCATAAGAGTAGAGTTAGTAATAGATTTTTTTATGCATTAAGTAGAAGAGGTTCTTTGTTGACTGAAGTGGAGATTTGAGTTCTTTTTTTTGATGAGGTGAAAGAGTTGGATGATATTGATCTTGATTTTTCTAAGGTGTGGAGTGAGTGCAAAGCACCAAATCTGATATATTATATGAGTAAGTATGATGAATATTTTATTGAAGAAGGTATTTTGTTCAAAGATATTAAATCATGTGTCCCTAGAGGTTCTATGAGGTTGAATTTGATTAAGGAAAATAATAGAAGTGGATTGGTTGGACATTTTGAAATTGATAAGACATTGAGTTTGCTGAAGAAAAGGTATTATTGGCCACCGATGTATAAGGATGTTAAGAAATTTTTGAACACTTGTGAAGTTTGTCAAGCTACAAAAGGAGTAAGTGAAAATAATGGATTGTATATGCCTATTTTTATTCTTAAGAAACATTGGGGTGACATCAATATGGATTTTGTTCTTGGATTTCCTAAGACATCAAAGTGGTATTATTCTATATGTTTTGTGAATATATTTTCTAAAATGGCTCATTTTATACCATGTAAGAGGACATCAGATGTTGATCATATTGTTGAACTTTTCTTCAAAGAGATTGTTAGATTGCATGGATTACCAAGAAGTATTATTTCTAACTGAGACAATAAGATTTTTGGCTATTTTTGGAGATGAGATAGGGTAGGCTAGGAGTAACTAAGGCCAATAGGCACACTCAGCTACCCAAACCAACATGCTGTGAAGAACCTCCTTATAGCAATATCGTGAGAATGCTCGAAATAACAGAATACAAAGTGATAGCAGAACTCAGAATGAATCTACTGATCGCAGGCCACTTCGAGGGGGTAACCTCCTTTGAGCAAGCTCAATACAATAAATTCGTCCGTGCCCATCAAGGGCCTCAACCTATTCTTATATACTGGGTATGATCTAGAAAAGTAATACTACCTATGCATGTGGGATAATAAAATATACTCACGGGATGACTTACAAAGCATATGCGTCCAACAACACTACTCTAACAAAATAAACAGAAGGAACACACAGGTTCCTAACATCCCCTCTCCCTTAGAAAAAAGCTTTGTCCTCAAAGCTTAAGGTGTGTAAATTGTTGTTGAATCTGAAGAAGGGGTTCCCAGGTAGCATCCTCGGGTTGCATGCCATGCCACTGAATCAAGACCTCAGAGATGGAGCGAGAGCGAAGCTGGCGAGTGCGCTGGTCAATGATTGCCACCGGCTCCAGGATAATGGATCCTTTCGTATCTATTTCAGGGAGAGTAGTTTGTGCTCTGACAGTGGTACCCAGAACTTTCTTTAGACAAGAAACATGAAAGACTGGATGAATGCGGGAAGAAGGAGGAAGTTCCAGTTTATAAGCAACTGAACCAATCTTCTGCAGAACCTTATAAGGCCCATAAAATTTTGGGGCCAGCTTATGACGCCCTTTCAGCTTTAGGGAGGATTGTTTGTATGGCTGTAGACGAAGAAAAACCATATCCCCAACTTGAAATGAGCGCTCAGAACGGTGTTGATCTGCTTGCTATTTCATCCGATTACGGGCCATGTGAAGATTATCCTGTAAGGTACGAAGAATCTGATCCCTGCTGCGGAGAACTATGTCAACTGCCTGGACTGGTGAGCTATTGGGAGTGTAGGGAAGGAGCACTGGAGGTGCCTGACCATAGACTGCTTCATATGGAGTCATTTTAGAGGCAGTGTGGTAAGAGGTATTGTACCACCATTCAGCTAAAGGGAGCCACTTGGCCCACTGATGTTGCTGTTCGGAAGTGAAGCAACGAAGATAAGTTTCCAAGCATTTATTGACAATTTCAGTTTGACCATCAGTTTGTGGGTGATAGCCCGAACTCATCTTCAGTTTGGTGCCAGTTTTCTGAAACAGTTTAGTCCAAAAATGACTGGTAAAAGTTGCATCGCGATCAGAGACAATGGAAGAAGGGAGTCCATGAAGACGAAATATCTGGTCCATGAAGATTTGTGCAACAGAGGAGGCAGTATAGGGGTGGCTGAGGGCACAAAAATGACTATATTTCGAGAGACGATCAACCACAACCAAGATCACTGTCTTGCCACCGGATTTAGGAAGCCCTTCAATGAAATCCATAGAAATATCAGTCCAAATCCATGTAGGGATGGGCAATGGTTCGAGCAAGCCAGGAAGGAGGGTCGTTTCACCCTTGTGGCGTTGGCAAGTATCACATTCAGCCACCAGCTGTTGAATCGTCTGTTTCATCCCTTTCCAAAAGAAGTTTCTCCTTGCTCGCTCATAAGTTTTGAGGAAGCCTGAGTGCCCTCCTGAAGGAGAAGCATGGAGTTCATAAAAAATAGCCTGATGTAGAGCTGGGTTCTGAGGAAGCACTAGCCGACCCTTGTATCGAAGAGAAGCACCATCCCAAGAGTAAAGTGGTATAGCAGAAGGATTATTGGCTAGCTGGTGAATGATTTGAGATAAAGAAGAGTCACTGTCATAGCCCTGCTGAACAGACGCTAACCAATTGGGAATGGGCATAGAAATAGCGAAAAGGGAAGCTTGATTATCAAATGTGCGAGAAAGAGCATCTGCCACAATATTCTCCTTACCCTTCTTGTAGGTGATCTCATAATCATACCCCATGAGTTTGCTGACCCATTTCTGTTGTGTAGGAGAGGATACCCGTTGTTCCAGGAAGTATTTCAGACTTTGGTGATCGGTTCTGATGCAAAAATGACTCCCTAAGAGGTATGGCTGCCACTTCTGTACAGCATGCAAAATAGCCATAATTTCTTTTTCATAAGTAGAGAGGGCTAGATTCTTACCAGAGAGGGCTTTGCTAGTGAACGCAATAGGATGGTCATCTTGCAGGAGAACAACACCCAATCCATTGCCGCAAGCATCACTCTCAATAGTGAAGGGTTTGGAAAAATCTGGCATCGCGAGAACAGGTGTACTGCACATAGCCTGTTTTAGTTGTTCAAATGCAGTCTCAGCAACAGGGGTCCAGGAGAAGGCATCCTTTTTTAACAGAGCTGTCAATGGTGCTGCAATTTTCCCGTAATCTTTGACAAACTTGCGGTAGTAGCCAGTCAACCCCAAAAAACCCCGAAGGCTCTTGAGAGTTTTAGGATGCGGCCAAGTTTTCATGGCATCTATTTTTGTAGGATCCACCCGCACTCCATGGTGTGCAACAATATGCCCGAGATACTCCACTTCCTCCTGGCCAAACACACATTTAGATAGTTTTGCATAGAGTTGATGATTAGAGAGAAGTTGCAAGACAAGCTCCAGATGATGGAGATGCTCAGCCCAAGTTTTGCTATATATGAGGATATCATCAAAGAAGACCAGAATGAATTTCCGGAGGTATGGTCGAAATATGTTATTCATCACTGCCTGAAATGTTGAAGGAGCATTCGTGAGGCCAAAGGGCATGACTAAAAATTCATAGTGACCATCATGTGTGCGGAAGGCAGTTTTAGGTATATCCTCCTCATTAACCCGAATTTGATGATACCCAGAACGAAGATCTAACTTGGAGAAAAAATGAGCCCCATGAAGTTCATCAAGAAGTTCATCAACAACTGGAATGGGAAACTTGTCCTTTATAGTGAGATGATTAAGTGCTCGGAAATCAATGCAGAGTCGCCATGACCCATCTTTTTTGCAAACAAGGAGAACTGGAGAAGAAAAGGAACTGGTACTAGGGCGAATAATACCTTGCTTCAGTAAGTCACGGACAAGTATCTCGATTTCGGTCTTCTGATGAAATGGGTAGCGGTAGGGCCTGATGTTGGGCAGAACACTGCCAGGAAGGAGCTGAATACGGTGGTCCTCCGGACGAGAAGGAGGTAATCTCACAGGTTCAGCAAATATACCAGAATACTTGTCCAAAATGTGTTGGAGATCGGCAGGAGTGCTAGAGACTGCTGATGGCTGCATCTGAATGGAATGGAGCTGAGCGATGACACCATGTGAATTCTTCTTAAGAAGTTTTTCCATACGGTGTGAACTGATGATGCTGAGAGACCCTGGTTGTAAGCCTTTCAAAGTGTGTTGGTGCCCCTCGGTTGAGAACTGCATCCAAAGTTCAGCAAAATCCCAGAGAATGGGGCCAAGAGTGCGTAACCATTGGGCACCCAAAACCACATCACAGCCACCTAAGGGTAAGGAAAACATGTCAGAGCGCATGTTATAATCTCCAATAGAGAGACGCACATTGCGACATTTCCCTTTACAAGGTAAAGTGCCCCCATTGGCAATCATGACTTCAAAGCTAGAGCAGGGATGGATAAAGCAATCAGCCTGTTTGGCTATTCGTGGATCAATGAAGTTATGAGTGCTACCAGAATCAATGAGTATAGTAAGAGGGATCTTCTTGAAGAAACCCTGGACCCGCATGGTTTGTGGAGTAGTGACTCCTGCCAAAGCATGGACAGATATCTCTGGTGGAGCTTCTGGTGAAGGAGGTTCAGGCTGGTGAGGCTCAACCTCATCATCCACTGTTTCCTGAGCATCTACATATTCTTCCAATTCCGGTGGAGAATCCACATCCAAGAGATAGAGTTTTTGCTGAACACATCTATGGCCCCGAGACCATTTCTCATCACAATTATAAAAAAGCCCTTTGTCTCGCCTGACTCGCATCTCTGTTTTAGACAAGTGCTTGATCGGAGTAGTTCTGGGAGCTGGTATGACTGGAGGGTTGTGAGAACCTGTATTTCTGAATGGAACAAAATTAGATCTAGAGCGTTGTAGAGCACTAATCTTGTCTTTCGCTAACTTAGCCAACCCAAGGGCTTCCATCATTGTAGTAGGTCGAAACATTTTGACTTCTGAGTGAAGTGCATCCTTCAGACCACTGACAAAACAACTACGGAAGAATTCATCAGACAAGCCCTCTGTGTGATTAGCTAATTTTTCAAACTTTGTCTGGTATTCTCTTACAGTGCCTGTTTGATGCAGTTTAGTGAGTGCTCCTGTGAAATCATCAAAGGAACTAGGGCCAAAGCGCTCCAAAATGAGGGTGCACAATTCTCTCCACGTTGGGCCTACATTAGCCTTGATGTACCAACGGAACCATTGAAGAGCTTCATGTTCCAAATGAAAAGATGCAAGGGGGACTTTGTGGTTATCCAAAGTATTATGCAAGCTGAAATATTGCTCTGCCCTATAGATCCATCCAGTCGGATCAGAACCATCAAAGCATGGAAAATCAAGCTTTGGTCCACGGAAATTGCCAGAAGAGGACCCAGTATCTCCTGAATGGTTTCGGCTCATGGCTGACTGCTGAAAGTTAAGACCCAGAATTTTGTCATCCAGATCTTGAAGTTTGGTTTTGAGGGATGCAATTTCCTCTTCCATGATTTTTGCTCCTGTACGCGTAACAACCATAAAACAAGGTTTTTTTTTTTTTTTTTTTTTTTTTTTTTTTTTTTTTTGGAATGGGTAGAAGATGAGAAACAAAAACTTTTTTAGTTACGGCAAACTTGGATTTGGGTAAAACTCATATAGGAAATGGGTGTTCGACGGGTGGTGGGAGACTATCTAGGGACAAGGGAAAAAGAAAAATGAGGGTTTCAAGGGTAGGGAGGCGAAATGAGGCGAACAGTCCAAGAGGGATAAGGGAGCAAAATGAGGAATTGAATCTTGTGGCTCAGTTTGGTGGCGATTGGATGAGAGGTGAAAAAGATAGGGCAAACCCTAAAATTAGATAAATGAGGGATTTAGGGCTTTGATATGTAAAATTTGGGGTTGGGTCGCCAAGGAAGGAAGTATGCGAAATGATATTGCAGACGTCCTGCGGAAGTATGAGCAGAAACAGAAAGCAAACAAGGAAGCTACGACTAAAAAAAATAAAAAATTTTACTCCTTTTTTTTTTTTTTTTTTTTGAACAGTCGACTTAGAAAAATTCACTCACAGACAGAACAACTGAAAAGAGTTATTGCAATAACAAGAGATATTAGAAGTGAGAGGAACCTGAAGGCCACAACAGAAAAAAAAAATTTGATGTAATTTCCACCCAGCGAGCCCAAGAGAGTGCTCTGATACCAGATGTGAAGAACCTCCTTATAGCAATATCGTGAGAATGCTCGAAATAACAGAATACAAAGTGATAGCAGAACTCAGAATGAATCTACTGATCGCAGGCCACTTCGAGGGGGTAACCTCCTTTGAGCAAGCTCAATACAATAAATTCGTCCGTGCCCATCAAGGGCCTCAACCTATTCTTATATACTGGGTACGATCTAGAAAAGTAATACTACCTATGCATGTGGGATAATAAAATATACTCACGGGACGACTTACAAAGCATATGCGTCCAACAACACTACTCTAACAAAATAAACAGAAGGAACACACAGGTTCCTAACACATGCAAGAGTTAACACAATGGAAGCAAACATAAAAGAGAACAACACCATAGAGAGAAAACAATATTATTTAATTGATTCATGAAAATATCATCATAAAATGCCAACTATAAGGCCTTTTGGATTATGGAAAGATAGAAAATAAATTCAAATCCAAGATCAAACATTAAATTCACACCTTTCGATTCTTCTCTCCAATCATCTTTCTAAAAACTGCCATAGCTCTAAGCCTAAAAATTATATTTATACTTGTCAAAATGGCTTACATATCATTCTAGAACATAGAAAAGACATAATTCATCTCTTAGAAAATATTAAATATCCATCATGAAAATAAACCTAACATTAAATACTTGAAGAGCCACAAGTTAGCCTACATCAACAATTAAATGTTCAGAAATTGATGTCCAAGAAAAAATGCAATATCTACTAGATCCAATTAAATTAGAACTTGTTCTTGAAACTATGGCTATTATTTTAGATCCTCTATGACCCTTTATGTTCTAAAATGCTGATTTTGCAAGGATAAGTTTGAATCTATCTTGAAAGTCAACCACAAAAAATTGTCATATAGAACTACAAAAAGTTGATACTCGGGGAGAATTTCCATATCTCGCAACTTGTGAGGAATCAAAATTTTTTCCTTTAAGAATAGATATTAATCTAGGCTATCTCCAAACCCTTAAAATAAAATACTCTTATTCATTAAAAAAAAATAGATACATATTCTGCAACAAGCACCCAGAAACTAGAAAACACAATTTCAGCTAAACATAGTTTCGGCAACAAGGTAAAAAACTAAAAACATGTGGGATAGTAGTGCAACCTAGGATGCTCCTACATTAGACAACCAAGGTTGGAAGAAATTATTCTCTTGAATCATTGAGGTGTGACAACATGAGCTGAATCCAACTCAAATTGAGAAATCTAAGAAGCATCTTGCATAGGTTTGTTCTTCCACTTCACCAGATATTCATAATAATCTTTTCCCCCTTGTGCTCTTACCAATTCTCTAATCCAATATCTATTCAACTTCATCAATCTAACTTTTAGGATAGTCCTCTAATATAATAACTCCATCATCTAACTCATGATATTTGTATAAATTAGCATTACTGAATATAGGAGATATATCCATGTCATCAGGTAACTCAATTTTATAAGTGTTTCCACTATCAAAATTTCTCAAGATCATACAAGGTCAAAAATCCTTCATCTTAAACTTACTATATGTTCCAACTAGAAATCTTCCTTTCTTTAGATGAGCCATCACCTCATCACCAACTTGAAAATCATGATGTCTCGTAGACTAATCAACATTCTCCTTATAGTTTTGATTACTTTGTTCTATACTCAACTTCACTTCTTTATATAAAGATTTCATAAAATCAAAAAAAAATTCTCTTGTAGCACTTCTCTTTTCTTCACCAACAATATCTCTCAAATTTGATATACCTCTAAGCTTCATTCTAGTGATAATCTCAAAAGGTGTCCTTCCTGTACTCCTATTCATAGAATTATTATATTCAAATTCAACTTGTGCCAATACCATCTCCTAATTACATGCCTTATTCCCAACTAAAAATATCAACAAATTACCCAAGCTTCTATTCACAACCTCTATCTATCCATCTATCTATAGATAGAATGTAGAACTAAAATTCAACTTAGTACCCATCTTCTTCCACAAAATCTTCCAAAAATAACAAACAAACTTACTATCTCTGTCAAAAATAATACTTCTTGGTAATCCATGCAATATCACAATCTCTTTAAAGAAAAGTTTAGCAACATGCTTAGTATCTGATGTCTTCTTACATGGTATGAAATGAGCCATCTTAGAAAATTTGTCCACTATAACAAACATGGAATCATACCCTTTCACTGTCTTAGGTAATCCAGGAACAAAATCCATACTGATGTCACTCTAAGGTTTCTTAGGAATAGTAATAGGTTTATACAAACCATTATTTTGATTCACCCCTTTTACAACTTGACAAACTCCACAACTCTTTACAAATTTCTAAACATCCTAATACATTTGTGGTCAATAATACTTTTCTTTTAAGAAAATCAATGTCTTATCAACTCCAAAATGTCCAACCAATCCACCACTATGTTTTTCCTTAATCAGATTCAACCTCATAGAACTTCTAGAAATACATAATTGAATACCTTTGAATAACATACCTTCTTGAATAAAATATTCATCATACTTATTTATGTGATTAGTAAGATTTGGTGCTTTGCACCCTCTCCACACCTTAGAAAAATTAGGATCAAAATCATACCACTCTTTCATTTCATCAAAACCAAGAACTTCAACATTCATTTTAATCAACAAAGAATGTCCTCTACTCAATGCATTAGTAACTTTCTTAGTAATGCCACTCTTTTGCTTAATAACAAATGTAAAATTCTACAAGTACTCAACCCACTTCATATGTCTCTAATTTAGTTTATATTGACTTTCTAAGTATTGTAAAGCTTTATGATCAGTAGATAGCATAAACTCCTTAGGAATCAAATAATGTCTCCACTTCTTCAATGCTTGAACAATAGCATACTTTTTTTTTTATCATACAGAGAATATTTTCTTTTAGCATCATTCAACTTTTCACTAAAGAAAGCAATAGGTTTACCTTCTTGATTTAATATGACTCATATTGCACTAACACTTGCATCATATTCAACTTGAAATACCTTATTGAAATTAGGTAAAGCTAATACAGGTAATTCAACAATCTTTTGTTTCAAAGTCTCAAAACTCTTATCAGCTCCATGTGTCCACTTGAATTCCTTTTTATCTCCCCTCATTGTCCTAGTCATAGCATTACAAATAGAACTAAAATTCTTTATAAATTTTCTATAAAAATTATCCAAACCATGAAATGATCTTACCTCGCCCATGTTCTGGGTAAGCTGACAGTAACTAAAGCCAATAGGCACACTTAGCTACCCAAACCACCACACGAGAGTTAACACAACAAAAGAAAACACAAAAGAGAACAAAAAAATAGAGAGAAAATAATTTTCTTTTATTAATTCATAAAAATATCATCATACATGTCTAGTTGTAAGGCCTTTTGTATTCTAGCAAGATACAAAATATGTTTAAATCCAACATCCAACTTTAAATTTGCAGCTCCCAGTTCTACTCTCCAATCTTTTTTTCTAAAAATTTCCCTAGCTCTAAGCCTAAACACTCTATTTATACTAGCCAAAATGGCTTAAAAATCATTCCATAACATATATAGGCCACAAGTTAGCCCACATCAAATATTAAATATCTATCATGAAAATAAACCTAATATTAAATACTTGAAGAGCCACAAGTCGAGTTACATCAACAATTAAATGTCCAAAAATTGATATCTGAGAAAAATCATGATATCTCATAGCTCTAAGTAAATTAGAACTCACACTTCAAAATATGAATATTATTTTAGGTCCTCTACAATCCTTTAAGTGTGAAAATTTTAATTCACCAAGGATAAGTGTGCATCTATCCTGAAAGTCAAGCATAGAAAACTATCGCGTAGAACAACTAGAAATTGATACTCTAGGAGAATTTCCATATCTCCCAACTTATGAGGAATTAAAAATTGCACCTTTAATAATATATAGTACTCTAGGACCTCTTAAATCTCTAAAAATATCATCCTCTCATTCATTATTAAACATTAGTTACATTTTTCACAACTGTTACATAGAAACTAGAAAACTAAAAACATGTAGGATAGTAGTGCAACCCACGATGCTCCTACATCAAGAGAACCTTGTAGAAGAAGATAGGTGCTAAGTTGAATTTTTGCTGTACATTCCATGTAAAAACTAATGGAGAGATAGAGGTTGTGAATAAAATCTTGGGTAATTTTTTGAGATGCTTAGTTAGAGATGAAAGACATAATTGGGAGATGGTATTGGAACAAGCTGAGTTTGTATATAATAATTATATGAATAGAAGTGTAGGAAATACACATTTTTAGATTAGTACTAGAATGAAGCCTAGATGAGGATAAAATTTAAGGTATTTTATTTGGTGAAGATGAGAGAAGTGCTACAAGAGAATAATTTGATGATTTTATGGAGTCTTTGCATAAGGAAGTGAAGCTAAAGTTGGAACAAAGTAATCGAAAGTACAAAGAGAATGTTGATAAGTTTAGAAGACATCATGATTTTGAAGTTGGTGATGAAGTGATGGTTCATTTGAAGAAATGAATATTTTTAGTTGGAACATATAGTAGGCTGAAGATGAAGACGTTTGGACCTTATAAGATCTTGAACAAGTTTGATAGTGGAAATGCTTATGAAGTTGAGCTACCTAATGACATGGATATATCTCCTATATTCAATGGTATTGATATGTATAAGTATCATGAGTCAAATGATAAAGTTTTTGTACTTAATTATTATTCTAAGAAGAAGATTCAAGAGGTTGAATAGATATTGGATTAGAGAATTGATAAAAGCACAAGAGGAAAAGAATACTATGAATAATTGGTAAATTAGAAGAACATACTAGTTGAAGATACTACATGGATTTCTCAATATAAGTTGGATTTAGCTAAGGTTGTGATGATTGCATGATTTAGGAGAATAATTAATTTCTATCATAGTTTTCTATTGTAGGAACATCCTAGGTTGACATGTTATCATGATCATTTGTGTTCATTCTACTCATTTGTGTTCATTCTACCAGTTGTTTCCAAGTTGTAGCAATTGTCAAGTGCTAGTAATTTTGCAGTATAACCCAAGTTGAAGTTATCACATGTCATGTTAACACTTAGGTTAGCATGTTATCCCATCTCACTTTATAGTGTGTGCCAAGTTTCAAATTGTATGTCAAGCTATCTTTCATGTACTGAGTGATCCTTCATGTACTGAGTGTTCTTGCTTATGCCAAGTGTCAACATTTTGTACAAGTTTCTTGCATTTTGATGGGAGCCAACTTGCAGGATTAATCCTAATCATGATATTTATGATAAGATTTTATCTTGGGATGTGTTTAGACTATTTTTTGGTTGGCCTTTCTATTATGTAATGGTCTAAAAAAATTTGTAAGTCATTTTGACAAGTATAAATAGGATGTTAGGCTTAGAGTTAGGGTAGAACTAGAAGGTTTGGAAACTTTGTTCCATATATGTCTAGAAGGTGTGAATTTGAAGTTGGATCTTAGATATTGAATGTATATTATACATGTTCATAACCTAGAAGGCCTTATAGTTGGGCATGTATGTTGATCATTTGATGATTCAATAAAAGAATATTGTTCTCTGTGTGTGGTGTTTTTCTCTTTGTGTTTTTTTCCACTGTGTTAAATTTGAAAGGTTGGTTCAGATTATTGGATGTACCTTTGGCCCTAGTTATTCTTTCCCTCATTGTTTTAGGTATAGAGTATAGAGTACCAAATTTGACAGATCACATGAGTAAGTATGATGAATATTTTATTAAAGAAGGTATGTTGTTCAAAGGTATCCAGTTGTTCATCCCTAGAATTTTTGTGACATTGAATCTGATTAAGGAAAAACATAGTGATAGATTGGCTAGACATTTTGGAATTGATAAGGCATTGAATTTTTTGAAGGAAAACTATTATTTCCCATAGATGTATAAAGATTTTTAGAAATTTGTGAATAGTTGTGGAGTTTGTCAAGTTGCAAAAGGAGTAAGTTACAATACTGGATTGTATACACCTATTTTTATTTTTCAGAAACCTTGAAGTGACATTAGTATGGATTTTGTTCTTATATTTCATAAGACATCAAAGGGGTATGATTCTATATTTGTTGTTGTGAATAGATTTTCTAAAATGGCTCATTTTATACCATGTAAGAAGACATCAGATGCTAAGCATTTTGTTGAACATTTCTTCAAAGAGATTATTAGATTGTATGGATTACCAAGGAGTGTTATTTCTGACAAAGATAGTAAGTTTTTTGCTTATTTTTGGGGAACTTTGTAGAAGAAGATGAGTACTGAGTTGAAGTTTAGTTCTACAATCCATCCATGTACTAATAAACAAACAAAGGTTGTGAATAGAAGCTTGGGTAATTTGCTAAGATGCTTAGTTGGAGATGAAACACATAATTGGGAGATGGTATTGGCACAAGTTGAGTTTGCATTTAATAATTCTATGAATAGAAGTAAACAAAAGACATCTTTTGAGATTGTCACTAGAATAAATCCTAGAGGAGTATCAAATCTAAGGGATGTTGCTAGTGAAGAGAAGAGAAGTGTTGCAAGAGAATAATTTGCTGATTTTATGGAGTCTTCGCATAAGGAAGTGAAGTTGAAGTTGGAACAAAGTAAGTAGAAGTACAAAGAGAATGCTAATAAGTCTAGTAGACATCGTGATTTCGGAGTTGTTGATGAGGTGATAGTTCATTTGAAGAAAAAAAGATTTCTAGTTGGAACATATAGTAAGCTTAAGATGAAGAAGTTTTACAATGGAAATTATTATGATGTTGAGCTATCTGATGACATGGATATATCTCCTATATATTCATTGTTGCTAACCTATATAAGTATCATGTGTTGGATGATGAAGTTGTTATACCTAATGATTATTCTAAGAATTAGATTGAAGAGTTTAAGAAAATATTAGATCAGAGGGTTAGTAAAGGAGCAAGAGGAATAGAGTACTATAAATATTTGGTAAAGTGGAAGAATAGACCATTTGAAGATGCTACATGGATTTCTCAATCTGAGTTGGATTCAGCTTAGGTTATGACACTTGCATGATTTAGGATAATCATTTCTTTCTACCATTATTGTTTGATGCAAGAGCATCCTAGGTTAACATGTTATCCTTCTCATTTGTGTTCATTCTGCCATTTGTTATTGAGTTGCATCAATTACCAAGTGCCAATAATTTTGTAGTATAAGTTGAGTTGAAGTTATTCAATATCATGTTAACACTTAGGTTAGCATGCTATCCTATCTCATTCTTTAGTGTGTTTTGAGTTTCACAGTGTGTGTCAAGCTATCCTTCATGTGCCAAGTGATCCTTCATGGGTAGAATGTGTTGGAGTTGATGAAATCCAACTCTGAAGATGCCCAAGATCACCTGCATGTGAAATTGTGTTAAAGAGAATGTGTTGTTGTGTTATGAAAATACAATGAGGGAGCCCAAATATAATGAGCTCCAAAAATCTCCTAGAAGAAGGTAGAAGACACTAGGAGATAAGTGTGACAACTAAGCATACATCCACATAAGGTGGAAAGTCCTCAAAGAATGTGAGAGGATAAGTATGACTTAGGAGAGAACAAACTCCTATATTGTCAACAACTTATAACTAACTCCTAGACTCCAACTAATAAATGAAATGCATTTACCTAAGTAAGCTTAGGTAAATAGAATAATTAAATAATAATTAATTATTTACTCTAACAGCCCCCCTTAAGTGTAACTTAGGGAAATTCCTTAAGCTCAAAAAATTGACATGAATGCAGAATGGGTCCTAGTAACGAGGCCATGTTAAGTACCCATGAACAATGCAATCTTTGTAACCAAAGCAAACGAGAAAACCCAATGAAAAAAAACCCTCTCCAAAAAGAGATAAAAACCTAGTGAAGAACTGAATAAGCCTCCAACTAGGGAAATGTCCCCTAAAATAGGAACAAGGAGTGATCATGAAGAGCATCATTGAAGCATGAAGAAGCCACAAATCTTCCATAAAAAAGAAAGCTGGTGATTTGAAGAACCTCCATGGAAGAAGAAGGCATGAACCGAGCATGTCTATATGGTAGATGATCCATCTCACCAAAATGCATAGGTAGCCAACTACTGCAATCGCCTTGTATATGGGATGAACCATTGAATACATAGTTCACACTATTGAACCATAGAACCATGGATGCATTAGAAAAATACCATAACCCCCCCTTAATGTAGACGGGGTGAGATGATATGCAACTGAGAAGGTGGGCCAAAGTCTCCTGTAGATGAACCAAGAACGATAAGAGAGGAAGAGGTACAAACACCTATAAAAAAATGATCACACTAATGCTACATGGGGCTAATGTCATGGAAGGGACACTCACTTTACAAAGGGAGAAAGCCTAAAATAGCAAACAACTATCCCCCCCATGGTGCTTTGTAAAATTAGTGCAAGTAAAACTAACTCAAAACAATGTTCATGACCCCAAAATGAAAAAGTGGCACTTTATCTCAGTGTGTATATAAAAAAGCTTCAAAATGATGTCTACAATGATCAAAACTAAAAAAAATCTATAAAAAAACAACGTACAATCCAAAACAAAGAAAACCGTGCCAAAAAAATGATCCTTGGGCCTAAAACACTCAAGATATCCACCATATAGCAAAAATGCCAAAGATATGGTAGAAAGAGCATGGGCCAAAATCTAAGGAAAATGACTACATTTCTGAAAAGATGGCGAAACCAACTTTTCAAAAATATAAAGTTTTCAAAAAACTAGCATGGGATGCAAAAGAAAAGCATGCCAGAGTCAAAAACACAACTTTAGACTTCAACTAAAAAAATGGGAAATAAAAATGCATCAAAACCTAAAAATACCTACACCAATGTCTCTGCCTCAGAACAAAGTTTCTAGTACTTCTTTTAGATCGAAAAAATACCTCCCTATGCTCAAGTTATGGGCAAAAAATTGAAGGTAGGTCAAAAACTGACCTAGGAGATGTGCAAGAGAATGATGATGTAGTGTTGACATCATGTTGATGTCAGCAATCCACGCAATTAAAATTGATGGCTTGGAGACCATCACAACGAAAAAAGGAGCCACATGGTAGGTCCACATGGTAGCCATGTGGCAGATGGTGATGTCAGCAGGGTGACATGTCAGTGACATGGTAGGGTCCACATGGAAAAGTGCAACGTGGCACGCATGTACAATGCGAAAGATGCAACCTCTGATTAATGTACCTTTTGGATGAGTTTAATATATTTTGGTCAAAGATGACTTGTAGGAATAATTTTGATTATGATGTTTATGATAAGATCTTGTCTTAGGATGTGTCTAGACAATTGTTGGGCTAGCCTTTCTATTATGTAATGATCTAGAATATTCTATAAGCCATTTTGGAAAGTATAGATAGGGTGTTTAGGGTAGAACTAGAAATTTGGAAAACTTTGTTGCAGATATCTCTAGAAGGAGCAAATTTGAAGCTAGATCTTAGATCTTGATGGGGACACAAGCCAAGCATAGAATGGACACAACAAGAAAGGGAAAATTTTATTAACTATGAAAATATGCTAGTACACTTAGTGCAGAGAAACAGACTCCAAAACATGCCCTATGGGCTTACAATAGCACAAATTTGGAGATAAATTCTTCTCCCAGTACCTTCTTTCAAACTCCACTCCAAACTACCTTTTACAATGCCAGAAATGTTCTTAAATAGAACCCAAAGGGTTAAGGATTAGGAATAAATTCTAAAAACTCCTAGTTGGCATCCATTGACCAAATAGAAGGCTCTAGAATTCACATTAGAAGTTGGCACAAAATTAGAATAATCCAGAAATGATAACCGAACTTCTAGGAGGCATAACTTTTGAACCGTAGCTCTGATTGACGAATCGTTTACATTACTAGAAAGCTCTCGAAGTGCTCTATAGCCCTACAGACCAGATTTTCTCATCCCCCATTTTCAACCTTATTCAAAGTCATTAAATACCCCTAACCTGACTTTGAAGCATTCTTAGGATGTCTCGATAAATTAAAAAATGCGATAACTTTCAAACCATGGTGCCTTTTGACCCGATTCTTTTTTTGGAATGCTCTAAATAATAATGATAATCATCTGACCAATTTAAACCTTCTAGTTCACCAAAATGATGGCTCAATTACATACTCCTATTTTTTTGACATTTACACATATCCCAAGGTGATTAAGAACTCTAACCCAGAACACTAATAGTGGAACTGTGAGAGTTGGAACCTTTATTTGACCCAAATGGGTATCCAAAAATGAAAACACGTAAAATAGAATCTAAGTCTAAGTAAATTTTTTGGGTGAAACAAGATTGCCCTTATACCTCTGGATGCTCCTGCATCAGACACCCAGGGTAGATTGAAAAGTGACACTGTCACTTTATGAATGGTAAAGGAAATCCCAAATGGGAAACCTCAGCTATTGATATCCAAGTTGAGTCCTCTATCGGCTATCCTTTCCACTTGACTAGATACTCTTCATACTATCTATTTCTGGTACTCCTACCCAGATGACTATCCAAAATCTCCTCTATCTCCTCTTTCTTAGAAGTAGGAATTGGACATGGCTCTAACATCAGCTCCTCTTCTGCACCATCATCATGATACTCTATTAAGTCTACAATGTTGAAAATAGGAGAAATGTGAATTCCATCTAGGAACTCTACTTCATATGCATTTCCTGAGTCATGTTTCTTCAAAATTTTGTACGGGCCAAATTTCTTCATCTTTAGTTTGTTGCAAGTATCGGCTAGGAATTTTTTTTTCTTAAGTGTACCATGACTAGATCCCCTACTTGGAACTCCTTATATCTTCTCCTTTGATCAGCCCTAGTTTTATACTGTTGGTTCATCTTGGTAATTTGTGCCTAGACCTCCTCATGTAGATGCTTGATATGTTCAGCAAATTCTTCAGCTACAACACTTGTCCTCTCTCCTTGCTCTATCTTCCTCAATTATAGTGTAGTCCTTGGGCTACTTCCATATATAATTTGGAATGGTGATCTACTAGTACTCATTTTTATAGAGTTATTGTAACCAAACTCTGCTTTTGGTAGAATCAAATCCTACCCCTTGGGCTTATCCCCAACTAAACATCTCAGCAAATTGCCCAGACTTCTATTTACCATTTCTGTTTGGCACCACACTCCACCTAGAAAACCTTTCTAAAATTTAGAAGTGCCAACACAGGTTGTTCTATCACCTTCTTCTTAGCATTTCAAAACTTCTTGTAGTTTCTGTAATCCATTTGAACTCTTTTCTATCCCCTCTTATTGTGTCAATAAGGGGTGCACATATGCCACTGAAATTCTTAATGAACTTCTTATAAAAACTAACCAGACCATGAAATGGTCTTACCTTAGTATCAAACCTTGGAGTAGGCCATTCCAAGATGGCTTTTACCTTCTCTAGATCCATTTTGAGACCTTCAGGTGATATAACAAACCCCGAGTAGACTAATTCCTTTTTAGCAAAGGTACACTTCTTTAGATTAATTAATTATTTCTCTTCCCTCAACTTCTCAAGAACACTATGAATATGTAGTAAATGTTCTTCAAAAGTCTTACTAAAAATTAAAATATCATGCAAATAGACAATAATAAATTTTCAAAAGAACTTCTCAAGTACCTCATTCATAAGCCACATGAAGGTGCTTGGGGTGTTCATCAATTCGAAGGGCATGACTAACCACTCATAAAGACCATCCTTGGTCTCAAAGGTAGTTTTCCACTCATCTCCTTCTCATATCCATATCTGGTGATAGCCACTCTTGAGATCTATCTTTGTGAAGTAGCTCCACTCAAGCAGTCCATAAGATCATCCATTCTTAGCAAAGGAAACTAATACTTGATGATTATCCTACTTATAGCTTGAGAGTTTGTACACATCCTCCACTCTCCATCCTTCTTTTATGCCAGTACTATAGGTTTTGCAAATGGACTCAGGGTCTACTGGATCAACCCCTTCCTCAATAGCTCCTAAACTTGTCTATTTAGCTCTTGAGTTTCAGTAGGAGTCATCCTGTGAGCAGCCTTATTAGGAAAACTAGCTCCTAGGATTAAATCTATCTGATGACTAATCAGGACTTCATTAAAAATCGTTCACTTACCAGGACCTTATGATCATCTTTCACCAAAGCAATCTGATAGGGTTGGGGGTGTTTCTCCCTCTTGAGCTTCAGCTTAGAGACCATCTCCTCTGATACCAAGTTATCAGTGCTACCACCATTAATGATTACATCACAAAATTTATCCTCACACTTGCACCTAGTATGGAATAAACTCCTCCTTTTTCCTTGTTCAATATCACCACTTAGTAGGACCATTTCATTTACTAAAGTCTCTCCTCTTTCTGCATCCTCTGAATGTGGTTATTGTGCATCCTCATCCACATGAGCAACCCTATCCTGACCCTCAGCTCTTCTATCTGTCCTTCCTTGTCATTGAGGGAATTCAAAGGAATGATGAACTTCTTCATTGCAATGGAAATAGGTACCATAGAAGCCTCCTCTTCCTTTTCCACATCCTCTACCTCTTCCTCTCTGATTTACAAAGTATTGATCATGGGAGTGGTTGAAACCTTCATTCCTCTAGTTTGCGCTAGTACCCACACCTTCATTTTTCTTTTGGATTTCATTTTGATCTCTAGATGACCTACCACTTACCCTTCCTCCTTGACTATGCCCTCTTTTTCTCCCTTCAAACTTTTTATTTAGCTTCTCTTCAACTCATAGGGAAAACTAGTATGCCTCCTCAATGTTGGTCATTCTTACCAGACTTAATTCCTCCTGGATGCTAGGTTGCAACCCACTAATATAATGAGCAACCTTATTCTTATTTTCTTCTGCATGCCCCACTCTAATCAGAAGTCAATAAAACTCCTCTGTATATTCCTAGACTAATTTTCCTACTTGATTTAACCCATGCATCTTCTTAAACAAATCAAGCTCGTAGTCACTAGGAATGAACTGCTTCTTTAGTTTTTCCACCATCCGATCCCACCTTGTGATCTTCTCCTTTCCTCTTCTATTTATTTCCAATTGAACCTCTTGCCAATAGATTTTGGCATTTCCTTTTAGTTTTTCCTTTGCAAACTTAACCCTATCTAGATCCTTGATATCCTCATACTCATAGTACTCTTCTAGTTCATTGATCCAGTCGATCAACTCATTCAGTTTTAGATTTCCTGAAAATACACCCACATCAATTGTAGGTCTTTTCCAAAACTTAGTAATGCCCCTAAAAATCCTATCCTCTGCTTGATTCAAAAATTCCATGTGAACTTCCCCTTCTAGTCCAATTTCTTCTTCTTGATTGTCATCCTCACTTTTGTCACCTGCAGTAACATTTGTTCCTCTACGAAGCTCCTCCTGCAATGCTTGTACCTACCTTTGGAGGGCTGTAACCTCCTTAGGATTAATAGCTCTAGCCCTTCCACCATGCTCTCTTCATGGAGTGATCTTCTTAACTTAAACCCACAACCACACAGTCTTGGTGCAAACTACTTCACAGTCGGCACTTTGTCTACACACTCAGGAAAACTAGCTCTAATACCACTTGATCGGGACACAACCCAAGAAAAGAATAGACGCAACAAGAAAGGGAAAATTTTATTAACTATGATAATATTGTAGTACACTTAGTTTAGAGAAATAGACTCCAAAACATGCCCTATGGGCTTACAATAGCTTAAATCTAGAGATAAATTCTTCTCCTAGTACTTTCTCTCAAACTCCACTCTGAACTTCCTTTTACAATGCCAGAAATGTTCTTAAATAGACCTCGAAGGGTTAAGGATTAGGAATACATTCTAGAAAGTGCTAATTGGCATCCACCAACCAAATAGAAGGCTCTAGAAGTCGCATTAGAAATTGGCACAAAATGAAAAGAATCCAAAAATGGTAACCGAACTTCTGGGATGCATAACTTTTGAACCGTAGCTCCAATTGACGAATCATTTACATTTGTAGAAAGATCTCAAAGTTCTCTATAGCCCTATGGATAGCTTCAATTTTCCCCCATTTTTTGTCCATCTTCAAGGTCATTCAATGCCCATAACCTAACTTTGAAGCATTCTTAGGATGTCCCCAAAAATTAAAAAATTGCGATAACTTTCAAACTGTGGGGCCTTTTGACCTAATTCTTTTTCTAGAATGCTCTAAATTACATTGAAAATCATCCAACCAATTTACACCTTCTAGTTCATCAAAATGATGGCTCAATTACATACTCCTATTTTGTTGACATTTACACATATCCCAAGATTATTAAAATATCTAACCCAAAACACTAATAGTTGAACTGTGAGAGTTGGAACTTTTATTTGACCCAAATGGGTATCCAAAAATGAAAACACATGAAATAGAAAATAAGTCTAAGTACATTTTTTTGAGTGACACAGGATTGCCCTTATACCTCTAGATGCTCCAGCATCAGACACCCAGGGTAGTTTGAAAAGTGACCCTGTCCTTTATGAATGGTAGAGGAAATCCCAAATGGGAAACCTCAGTTGCTGATATCCAAGTTGAGTCCTCTATTGGCCATCCTTTCCACTTGACCAGATACTCTTAATACTGCCTATATCTGGTACTCCTATCCAGACGACTATCTTGAATCTCCTCTATCTCCTCCTTCTTAGAAGTAGGAATCACACATGGCTCTAACATCAGCTCCTCATATGCACCATCATCATGATACTCTATTAAGTTTGCCATGTTGAAAATAGGAGAAATGTGGATTCCATCTGGTAACTCTACTTCATATGCATTTCCTAAGTCATGTTTCTTCAAAATTTTGTAGGGGCCAAATTTCTTCATCTTGAGTTTGTTGTAAGTACCTACTAGAAATCTTTCTTTTCTTAAGTGTACCATGACTAGATCCCCTACTTGGAACTCCTTATGTATTCTCCTTTGATCAACCCTAGCTTTATACTGTTGGTTCATCTTGGTAATGTGTGTCTAGACCTCCTCATGTAGACGTTTGATATGTTTAGCAAATTCTTCCTCTTTAGCACTTGTCCTCACCTTTTGCTCTATCTTCCTTGATTCTGGTGCAATCCTTGGGCTACTTCCATATACAATTTGGAATGGTGATCTACCAGTACTCCTATTTATAAAGTTATTGTAAGAAAACTCTACTTGTGGTAGAATCAAATCCCACCGCTTGGGCTTATCCCCAACTAAACATCTCAACAAATTGCCCAGACTTCTATTTACCATTTTTGTTTGGCCGTCAATCTGTGGGTGATGTGTGGAATACAATTTCAAGTCTCTTCTCAACTTCTTCCACAATGTTCTCCAGAAATACCCCATAAATTTAGTATCTTTGTTAGAAACTATACTCCTTGGGAGACCATGTATTCTTACCACCTCTCTGAAAAACAAGTCTGCAATATGGATAGCATCATGAGTTTTGTGGCATGTAATGAAATGTGCCATTTTGGAGAACCTATCGACCACCACAAATACTGAGTCATTACCCCTTTGTGTCCTCGACAATCCAAGAACAAAATCCATACTTATGTCCTCCCATGGCTTTGATGGAATAGAGAATGGTTGATATAGTCTAGTATCATGACTAAATCCCTTGGCCACTTGACAAACCTAGAAATTCTGTACAAACTTCTTCACATCTTGTGACATTTGAGGCCAAAAATAATATTCTTTTAGAATGGAAATGGTCTTATCTCAACCAAAATGTCCTGCCATCCCTCCACTATGTTTCTTCTTAATTAAATTTTCCCTAATGGAACTCCTTGGAATGCACAATTGATTGCCCTTGAACAGCACACCATCCTAAATCAAATAGTCTAGCCACTTAGTTCTATCTATAGCAACAGGATCTTTACAAGCTTTTCATGCTTTAGTAAAATCAAGATCCTTAGAGTACATATTCTTGAGTTCATCAAACCCAACTACTTCAACCTACGTTACTTTAAACAACAACTTTCTCCTACTTAGTGCATTTGCAACCCTATTAGATTTTCCACTTCTATGCTTCAACACAAATGTATAGCTTTGCAAAAACTCTACCCACTTCATATGCCTCTGATTCAATTTATCTTCGCTATTTAGGTATTGTATTTCTTGATGATCAATATACAAAAAAAATTCCTTTGGTAATAAATAATGCCTCCAATTCTTTAAGGCTTGAACTATTGCATAGAACACTTGATCATAAACAGAATACTTCTTTTTTGCATCATTCAATTTTTCACTAAAATATACAATAGGCTTACCTTCTTGGCTTAATAAAGCCCCAATAGCACTATCACTAGCATCACAGTCCACTTGGAACACCTTTCTAAAATCTGAAAGTGCCAACACATGTTGTTCTATCACCTTCTTCTTCAGCATTTCAAAACTTCTCATAGTTGTCAAAGTCCATTTGAACTCTTTTCTATCCCCTCTTATTGTGTTAGTTTGGGGTGCACATATGCCACTAAAATTCTTAATGAACTTCCTGTAAAAACTAACTAGACCATGAAATGGTCTTACATCAGTAGCAGACCTTGGATTAGGCCATTCCAAGATGGCTTTTACCTTCTTTGGATCCATTTTGAGACCTTAAGGTGATATAACAAACCCCAAGTAGACTAATTCTTTTTTAGTAAAGGTACACTTCTTCAGATTAATTAACAGTTTCTCTTCCCTCAACCTCTCAAGAACACTATGAATATGCAATAAATGTTCTTCCAAAGTCTTGCTGAAAATTAAAATATCATCCAAATAAACAATAATAAATTTTTCCAAGAACTTCTTATGTACCTCATTCATAAGCTGCATGAAGGTGCTTGGGGTGTTCGTCAATCCAAAGGGCATGACTAACCACTCATAAAGACCTTCCTTGGCCTTGAAGGAAGTTTTCCACTCATCTCCTTCTCATATCCATATCTGGTGATAGCCACTCTTGAGATCTATCTTTGTGAAGTACTGAGCTCCACTCAAGCAGTCCATAAGATCATCCATTCTTGGCAAAGGAAACTGACACTTGATGGTTATCCTATTTATAGCTTGAGAGTCTATACACATCCTCCACTCTCCATCCTTCTTTAGTGCCAGTACTCCAGGTACTGTACATGGACTCGGGCTCTCCCAGATCGACTTTTTCCTCAATAGCTCCTAAACCTATCTATTTAGCTCCTCAATTTCTATAGGAGTGATTGTACGAGCAGCCTTGTTAGGCAAACTAGCTCCTAGGATTAAATCTATCTGATGACTGATTTGTCTTACTAGTGGCAATCCTTCTGGAACATTATCAGAAATGATATCTCTAAACTCACCTAGTAAATCTAAAACTTCAAGTGGTATTTCACTACTACCTTCTTTATCTTTCCTAAGAATCAAAGCATAGCACATACGTTGATGTTTCATGCCATCTAAAAACTTCCTTCCATTAATAAGACAAATCATAGCATTGCTACATACCTTTTAACCTTCCTTTTTCATGGGCTTTAGTTTGTGGTGAACTCCATCCTTTGTGAGAGAGTATGTGTTTGCATGACCATCATGCATTGCATGCCTATCAAACTACCGTGGTCTACCCAAAAATAGATGGCAAACATCCATTGGAATAAAATCACAAAGAACTTCATCATGGTAACTCTTAATTTTGAACTTCACTAAACATTGTTCACTTACTAGGATCTTATGATCATCTTTCAGCCAAGCAATTCAATAGGGCTGAGGGTGTTTCTCTCACTTGAGCTTTAGCTTAGAGACCATCTCGTCTGATACCAAGTTATCAGTGCTACCACCATCAATGATTACATCACAACATTTATCATCACACTTGCACCTGGTATGGAATAAAATCCTCCTTTTCCCTAGTTCATTCTTACCACTTAGTAGGACCCTTTCATTTACTAAAGTCTCTCCTCTTTCTGCATCTTTTGAATGTGATGATTGTGCTTCCTCATCCACATGAGAAACCCTAGCTTGACCCTCAGCTCTCCTATTTGACCTTCCTTTTCATTAAGGGCATTCAAAGGCACAATGACCTTCTTCATTACAATGGAAATAGGTACCATGAAAGCCTCCTCTTCCTTGTCCATGTCCTCTACCTCTCCCTATCTAATTTCCAAAGTCTTGATCATGAGAGCAGTTGAAACCCTCATTCCTTGGTTCCTGCTAGTATCCACATCTTCATTTTTCTTTTGGGTTTCATTTTGGCCTCCATAAGACCTACCACTGCCCTTTCCTCCTTGACCACACCCTCTTTTTCTCCCTTCAAACATTTTATTTTTCTTCTCTCCAACTCGTAGGGAAAATTGGTATGGCTCCTCAACGCTGGTCAGTCTTACCAAACTTAATTCCTCCTGGATACTAGGCCACAACCCACTAATATAACAAGCAACCTTCTCCTTATTTTCTTTTGCATGCCCCACTCTAATCAAAAGTCAATAAAACTCCTCTTTATATTCCTAGACTAATTTTCTTGCTTGCTTTAACCCATGCATCTTCTTAAAAAAATCAATCTTGTAGTCAACAAGAATGAACATCTTCTTTAGTTTGTCCACCATGCGATCCCACATTGTGATCTTCTCCTTTCCTCTTCCATTTATTTCCAATTGAACCTCTTGCCACCAAATTTTTGCATATCCTTTTAGTTTGGCCTTTGCAAACTTAACCCTATTTGGATCCCTGATACCCTCATACTCAAAGTACTCTTCTAGTTCATTGATCTAGTTGATCAACTCATCTAGTTTTAGATTTCCTGAAAATACACCCCATCAATTGTATGTCTTTTCCCAAACTTAATAATGGCACTAAAAAGCCTCTCCTCTACTTCATTTAGAACTTCCCCATCAACTTCTCCTTTTGGTCCGATTTCTTCTTCTTCATTGTCATCCTCACTTTCGTCACTTGCAGTAACATTTGTTCCTCTATAAAGGTCGTCCTGCAATGCTTGTACTATTAGATTGTGGTGACTAATCAGGAAAGTACTGTACATACTTCATAAATACTGGGGTTCGGGGCATCGGCCCAAAAAATATTTTTTGGGCCGTGGCCAACATGGTAGCTGACATATTATGGCCGACATATTGCTAACATGTTATAACCCTAAAGCAATTTAATACTTGTAAAAAAGGGCTTAGGGTTGGCTATTTTTCAATATGTTGTGATGCGAAATTGGTTCTTGCGGCAGTATTGAGCTGTAAGGGATTACGGATTGTAATTAGGTTGTAATCACTGGATTGTAATAAGATCAGACTTGCAGTTTGGTGTACGTAGCCCAGGGATTGGGTGAACCACGTTAAATCTTGGTGCCTTGTGTTCATTTCTATGTGTTCTATTATTTTCTATTATTGGTTAGATTTTCATGTAGTTTTTTAATTTCTGTCCATGGTTTATCCTAACAAGTGGTATCAGAGCGAGGTTGTTTTTCAGTTATCCTCTGCAGGAAAGTCTCACGGTTAAGTGGGAGTCTCAAAGTTGAGTGAGAGCAATGGCAGATTAGGGTAAGCTGAGGGTTGACAGGTTTAATGGGCAAAACTTCCAGTTATGCAAGATGCAAATGGAAAATTATGTATATCAAAAGGATTTATGGAAGCCATTGGAAGGCAAAGCCAAGAATCAAGGAACTATGTCAGAGGCTGAATGGGATCTTTTGGACAGAAAGGCACTCGAAAGCATTCGGTTATTCTTGGCACCATCAATGGCATTTAATATTACAAAAGCAAAGATGATAGAAGATTTGATGAAAACCCTAGTGACACTGTATGAAAAGCCCTTCGCTTCAAACAAGGTATTTCTCATGAAGTGTTTATTTAATATGAAAATGGTAGAAGGTGGATCTATTGCAGATCATTTAAATGAGTTTAATACTATTACTAGTCAGTTATCTTCTGTGGGTATCAATTTTGATGAATAAATTAGGGCTCTCTTGATTTTGTGTTCTTTGCCTAAAAGCTGGAATGGCTTGGTAATGGCGGTGAGTAATTTTGTTCCTGGATCTGGTACCCTAAAATATGATGATGTGATCGGTGTTATTTTAAGTGAGGAAACTCATAGAAAATCCTCAGGTGGATCTACATCAGGAAGTGCTTTAAATGCACAAAGCAGGGGCAGAACGACTAAAAGAGGAAGTAACTCTGGAAATCGTGGGAAATCAAGAGGAAAGTCAAAGGGGAGGAGGTCTCAATCGAGAGGACCAAATGATTGCTGGTACAGTGGGAAACCAGGGCACAAAAAGAAAGATTGTTGGAATCAAAAGAAAAATGAAGGAGATAAATCAGATGGAGACAAGGAGGCAAATGTGGTAAGTAACAAATCCAAAGAGGATGCTTTGCTTCTTTCTTTAGAGAGTGTTGATGATTCATGGGTTTTAGATTTTGGTGCTTCATTTCATGCTACACCTCATAGAGGTAATTTCATTGATTATGTCCAAGGGGATTTTGGGCTTGTTTATTTGGGGGATAATGAACCCTGTCAGATTGTTGGAAAGGGAAAAATTAAGATTAAGTTGCAGAATGGGAATCATTGGCTACTACATGAGGTAAGACATGTTCCAAAACTAAGTAGAAATTTAATTTCAACAGGGCAACTCGGTGATGAGGGTTATGTAGTTACTTTTAATGATAAAAATTGGAAGGTTTCAAAAGGTTCCCTTGTAGTAGAAAAAGGTGTGAAAGTAGGCACCTTATATCTTTGTACAGGTCATATTGTTCCTTCTACATTGATTGTTTCAGAGAAAACTGAATATTCAGGAACAATTACTGCAGTTGAGCAGGGAGAACAAATAGCTGCTGTAGATTCTGATATAGCGTTGTGGCAAAATAGACTTGGGCACATGAGTGAGAAAGGTATGAAAGTACTTCATTCAAAGAAAGTTTTACCAGGTCTAAAATGTGTGAATATGGATTTCTGTGAAAGTTGTGTGTATGGAAAACAAAAGAGAGTGAGTTTTGTAAAGACAGGGAAGGAAAAAAAAAAGAGAAATTAGAGCTTGTGCATACAGATGTATGGGGACCGGCTCAGGTATCTTCCCTTGGTGGCTCTCATTATTATGTTACATTTATTGATGATGCAACTAGAAAAGTATGGGTTTATTTCCTTAGACAAAAATCTGATGTATTTCAAACTTTTAAGAAATGGAAATGCTTGGTTCAAAATGAGACTGGTAAGAAATTAAAATGTCTCAGATCTGATAATGGTGGTGAGTATTGCAGTCATGAATTTGAAGATTATTTCTCCACTAATGGTATTCATAGACAAAAAACTATTCCAAGGACTCCACAGGAAAATGGAGTGGCTGAACGCATCAATAGGACTATAATGGAGCACACAAGGAGCATGAGGTTGCATGCTGGGTTGCCCTTGCACATGTGGGTGGAGGCTGTCAATACTATAGTATATTTGATTAATAGAGGTCCCTCTATTCCTTTGGGTTGTGGTATTCCAGAGGAAGCATGGACTGGTAAGAAGGTGAGTTATTCTTTTCTCAAGACCTTCGGTTGTGAAGCTTTTGCTCATATAGACTCTGCAAATAGAACCAAGCTAGAAGCTAAATCAAAGAAATGTGTCTTTGTTGGATATGGCATTAATGAATTTGGTTATAGGCTTTGGTATTTTGAAAATCTTAAAATTGTTAGAAGTCAGGATGTCATATTCAATGAGAAAGTGTTGTACAAAGAAATGTTGCAGCAACATGAGAAGAAAGAAGATGATTATGTAGTGCTGGATGATACTCCAAAAGTTGATGTTCCAGCCATTCCTCATGATGTGCAACAACTACAACAACAAATACCACACACACCAATAAATGTTAGACGGTCAAGAAGGTAAATTAGACCTCCACAAAGGTTTTCTCCCTCTTTGTATTCTATTTTACTTACTGATGCTGGTGAACCTAAAAGTTATGATGAAGCTGTGTAGGTGGATACTAAGATTCAGTGGGAGTCTGCAATGAAAGATGAAATGGACTCTTTGCTAAAAAATAACACATGGGATTTGTGCAAGTTGCCTGCAAGTAAAAAGGCTTTACAGAATAAATGGTTTTACAGGTTGAAAGAAGAGGAAGGAGGTAAGAAAAGATTTAAGGCTAGGTTAGTTGTAAAAGGATTTGCACAAAAACAGGGAATTGATTTTGATGAGATATTTTCTCTTATTGTTAAAATGACTTCTATTCGTACTGTTTTAAGTATTGTGGCTACTGAAGATTTGCATTTAGAGCAGATGGATGTTAAAAAAACCTTTCTTCATGGTGATTTGGATGAAGAAATATATATGGCTCAACCACAGGGTTTTGAGGTCAAAGGTAAGGAGAACTTAGTGTGCAAATTGAAGAAAAGTTTATATGGCTTCAAGCAAGCACCTCAGCAATGGTATCTGAAATTTTATAGTTTTATGCATGAGCATGGATATAATAGGTGTCATTTAGATTATTGTTTTTATTTTAAGAGGTTGGATGATGATAGCTACATTATTTTATGTCTATATGTTGATGATATGCTTATAGCTGGGTCTAACATGCATCATATTAAGGGGCTAAAACACCAGTTAACACATGCATTTGCTATGAAGGATTTGGGGGCAAAAAAAAAATCCTTGGTATGAAGATTTGCAGAGATAGGAAGAATAAAACCTTGATGCTATCTCAGGCTGATTATGTTGAGAAGGTGTTGCAACGTTTTTGTATGGAGAATGCTAAATCTGTCAGCACACCTTTACCTGGTCATTTGAAATTGACTAAGGAGATTTGTCCCAAGACACAGGAAGAGGAGGATAAGATGTCCAAGGTACCCTATGCTTCAACTATAGGAAGTTTGATGTATGCTATGGTATGCACTAAGCCAGATATTGCACATGCAGTGGGAGTCATTAGCAGGTATATGAGTCATCCAGGATTTGAGCATTGGAATGCTGTCAAGTGGATTCTTAGATATTTGAGAGGGACATCCAATAAGTGTTTACACTTTGGGGGCTCTACTACTGATTTACAGGGCTATGTTGACTCAGATTTGGCAGGGGATATTGATACCAGGTGGAGTACTACAGGTTATGTCTTTACTATTGGTGGGGTAGCTGTGAGCTGGGTTTCTAGGTTATAGAAGATTAATGCTTTATCCACTACAGAGGCTGAGTATGTTGCTACTACAGAGGCAGCCAAGGAGATGATATGGCTTTAGTTCTTCTTGGAAGAATTGGGACATCCTTAGAAGGATAATTATTTGTTTACAGATAGTCAAAGTGCCATTCATACTGCTAAGAATTCAGCTCTGCATTCTAAGACCAAACACATACAGTTGCGGTACCATTTCATTCGGTCAATTTTGGAGGATGGATAGTTAAAGCTGGAGAAGATACATACCAATGAAAATCCAGCAAATATGTTGACAAAGGTTGTAACAAGGGAGAAGTTGAACTCCTCTTCAGCTTTAGTTGGTCTTTTAGACTAAACATGAATAAAAGAACAACAAAGTCTAGGGTGGTTTGATCCAGTGGGAGCCCCATGTGGTAGTTGTATTGCTACAGGACCAGTCTCCAAGTGGGAGATTGTTGTTTAGTGTGGAGCCTGATCAGTCCCCAAGTGGGGGATTGTTAGATTGTGGTGACTGATCAGGAAAGTACTGTACATATTTCATAAATAGTGGGGTTCGGGGCATCACCCCAAAATTTTTTTTTTGGGCCGTGGCCGACATGGTAGCCGACATATTATGGCCAACATATGGTCAACATGTTATAACCCTAAAGCTGTTTAATACTTGTATAAAAGGGCTTAGGGTTGGGTATTTTTCATTATGTTGTGATGCAAAATTGGTTCTTGCGGCGGTATTGAGCTGTAAGGGATTACGGATTGTAATCAGGTTGTAATCACTAGATTGTAATAAGATCGGACTTGCTGTTTGGTGGACATAGCCTAGGGATTGGGTGAACCACGTTAAATCTTGGTGCCTTGTGTTCATTTCTTTGTGTTCTATTATTTTTTGTTATTGGTTATATTTGCATGTAGTTTTTTAATTTCTGTCCGTGGCTTATCCTAACATGTACCTGCCTTTGGAGGGTTCTAACCTCCTTAGGATTAATAGCTCTGGCCCTTCCACCACAATCTCTTTGTGGAGGCATCTTCTTAACTCAAACCCACAACCACACAATCTTGGTGCAAACTACCTGACAGTCGACACTCTGTCTACACACTCAGGAAGACCAGCTCTGATACTACTTGATGGGGAAACAACCCAAGCACAGAATGGACACTACAGAAAAGGGAAAATTTTATTAACTATGAACATATGCTAGTACACTTAGTGCAAAGAAATAGACTCCAAAACATGCCCTATGGGCTTATAATAGCATAAATTTTGATATAAATTCTTCTCCCAGTACCTTCTCTCAAACTCCACTTCGAACTACCTTTTACAATGCCAGAAATGTTCTTAAATAGACCCTAAAGGGTAAAGGATTAGGAATACTTTCTAGAAAGTGATAGTTGGCATCCACTAACCAAATAGAAGGCTCCAAAACTTGCATTAGAAGTCGGCACAAAATTAGAAGGATCTAGAAATGGTAACCGAACTTTCGAGAGGCATAACTTTTGAAGCGTAGGTCAGATTGATGAACTATTTACATTTCCAGAAAGCTCTCAAAGCGCTCTATATCCCTATGGATAGCTTTTCTTTTCCCCCATTTTTTGGCCCTATTTGAGGTCATTTAATGCCCATAACCTAACTTTGAAGCATTCTTAGGATGTCTCTTGAAACTGAAAAATTGTGATAACTTTCAAACTGTGGGGCCTTTTGACTTGATTCTTTTTCTAGAATGCTCTAAATTACAATGACAATCATTCAATTAGTTTACACCTTATAGTTCACCAAAATGATTTTTCAATTACATACTCCTATTTATCTGGCATTTACATGTATCCCAAGGTGATTTAAAACTCTAATCTAGAACACTAATAGTGGAACTACGAGAGTTGGAACCTTGATTTGACCCAAATGGGTATCCAAAAATGAAATCGCATGAAATAGAAACTAAGTCTAAGTACATTTTTTTGGATGACACAGGATTGCCCTTATACCTCTGGATGCTCTTGCATCAGATCCTAAATGTATATTAGATTTGATAATAACCTAGAAGGCCTTAGAGCTAGGCATGTATGTTGATCATTTAATGATTCAATAAAGAATATTTTTGTCTCTCTGTGCTGTTGTTGTATTTGTGTTTTTGCTTCCATTATGATAACTCTACAAGGTTGACTTTGATTTTTGGTTGTATCTCTAGCCCTAGTTATTTTTTCCATTCTTACATCAATTGTGACCAAATTATTCTAATCCTAAAAGAAGAAGAAGAACAATATAGTGTTTTAGAAGATATCAGATGGATGAAGAGGTTTTGAGAAGATGGCAATTGTAGAGTACAATTTGTTAATATTTGAATTTAAATTTTTTCATCTATGTTTCCATCAACGCCAAAGGGGGAGATTGTTAGCATGAATTCTAATGATACTACATTAGAGGTGTATCCTAAGCATTGGAGTGTATTGATATGTTGCATTCATGACTGTATTTATCATTAGTGTCTATATGGCAGTAATTATGTTAAGACTGGAAGACTAACAGTCAGTAATCTTACTATGCATAGGAGCTAAGGAAGTTTCATATTATGCATAGTGGAGGACATGTTCTTGAGGTTTTCTTGATGATGTGGTTTAAAGGACTAAATCTAATTCAATGTTGTACAATAGTTACACTTGTTTTACTAGAAGTTGTATAGAAATAGAGCATTAGAAAATAGAGTTCTGATGATCCATCACTATCTTTCATCTAAGATGTAACGAAGGTGATGCATAGATAAAAATGATAAAGGTCAATCATGTGGTGAAGCCACTGTGTGCTCAAGACATGGTTTTACACATGTAAAGTTTTGTATAGACTATGAGCTGGCAGCGTTGTTGTAATTGTGAATTAATTAATTATCTTATTCTAGTTAATTAGGAAATCTTGAAGGAAAACTCAAGAAATTATTATGAAGATATGGTATAAATAAAAGTTGTTTTTATTATTTGTATATGAACTTGGATTTAGAGGATCAAGTAGAGTATGAAGTATTAGTGCATAGTGAAAGAAGGAGCTAAATGCTTGTTGAATGCATGTAAGCAATCCAAGGGATCATTGGATGTGCAGTGTGAGATCCAGTCACAAGATCTAAATGAGAAGAAGTCTATTTGATAGGACATAGATAGAGGATGGAAGTACATTTCAATGCTATTATTCTACAAGGAATAATACATAGAACATTTTGATAGCGGATTCTTGGATCTTAACCTTGAAGCTATTTGGGAAGTGGGTTTAGCTATCTTTCACAACTCCTAACTAGGCTGGCACAACTCCTAATAGGGTTGGAATCTCCTAAGAGGGATTCAAAGTCTCTTAACAGGGACCCATATGTACTAAATGTTGTAACAGACTCCTAACAAGGTTTATTCTCTAACAATGAATATTTATATTAGTACATCATCTTGTGGGTACCATCCCCACTAAGTTATTTCCTCTGATCAAGGGTTTCCCTAGTTATCATATGTAGTGTTAATTGTGTATGAGTATCATGTTGTGGTTTTAGTTTATATTACTCAAATGGTTAAGATCGTTTAAGGTTAATATTTGTGATGATAGTTGGATAACTAATTCACCCCCCCTTATTATATCAGTGGGCTATATATTCTAATAAAGGTGTGCTGCCAACTTTAGCATTCTATAGAGAGAAACCTTGTAACACCTTCTCAATATAATCAGCATGAGATGATGTCAATTTTCTTTTCTTTTCATCATTACAAATTTTCATACCAAGAATTTTCTTTGCTTCCCCCCAAATCCTTCACAGAAATGAATGTGCTAACTATTTTTTTAACCCCTTAATGTGATTCATGTTAGACCTAGTTACAAGTATATCATCAACATATAAATATAAAATGATGTAGTTGTCATCATCTAACCTCTTAAAATAAATACAATGGTCAAAATGATACCAAGTATAACCATGTGCATTCATAAAATTATCAAATTTAAGATACCATTACTGAGGTACTTGCTTCAGGCCATATAAATGTTTCTTCAATCTACACACTAAGTTCTCCTTACCTTTGACCTAAAATCCCTATGGTTGTACAATATATATCTCTACATCAAAGAATTTTTTTTAACATCAAGCTTATCCAAAGGAAAATTTTTGTTGGAGTTGAGGAAAGCTAACTCCGAAGATGCCAAGATCACCTGCATGCGAACCTGTCAAAGAGAAGCCATAGAAGGGAAGAGCATGGAGCACGGGCAAAAACCCTAAATGGACATGAGAGCCAAAAATGCAAACACAATAAGAAATGTATTTACAATAAGAAACGGCTTTACGATCTTAAATTACAATGAGAGAGAGCCCAAATATAAAGAGCTCCAGGAAGCTTGTAGAACAAGCTGGAAGGAGGTAGAGGACAAAAATGACAACTCAGCACATATCCACAAAAAGTGGAATATGCTAAAAAAGGAGAAAACTCCCGAGTTGTCAACAACTAACCACTACATGCATTAAATATGAAATATTAAATAAATGCATGACCTAAGTAAACTTAAGCAATAGAATAAATAATTAAATATTAATTATTTACTCTAACACCCCCCCTTAAGTGCAACTTAGGGAAATGCCTTAAGCTCACAAAGCTAAGATGAATGCATAATGGGTCCCGGCAACGAGGCCATTTTAGGTACCCAAGTACAATGCAAGAAGAAATGAAACCTCTGTAAACGGGGAAAGAGAGAAAACCACATGGGAAAAACCCTCCCCTAAAAAGAGGTAAGAACCTAGTGAAGAGCTGAAGAAGTCTCCAACTAGGGAAAATGTCCCCTAAAACAGGAACAAAGAGTGATCATGAAGAAGCAGCATCACTGAAGCATGAAGAACCGCAAATCTGTCAAACTGCTGATCTGAAGAAACCTCCATGGAAGAAGAAGGCACGAGCCGAGCATGTCTATATGGTAGATGATCCATCTCACCGAAATGCATAGGTAGCCAGCCACTGCAATAGCCTTGTATGTAGGATCAACCACTGAATACATAGTTTACACTATCGAACCATCGAACCATGGATGCATTAGAACATAGCATAATCCCCCCTTAATGCAGACGGGGTGTGATGACAGGTAACTGAGAAGGTGAGCCAAAATCTTCTGCAAACGAACCAAGAACGAGGAGAGAGGAGAAGAAGTACAGACACCGATAAAGACACGGTCTAACTGACTCTGCATGGGCTAATGTCGTGGAAGGGACACTCACTTGACAAAGGGAGAATGCCTAAAACAGCAAACAAATAATCCCCCCCATGGTGCTTTATGAAAATAGTGCAAGTACACCTAACTCAAAACAACGTTCATGACTCCCAGAATGTAAAAGTGACAATTTATCTTAGTGCAAAAATGAAAAATGCTTCAAAAGGATAGCTACAATGATTAGAACTAAAAAAGAGCTGAACCAAAAGAAAGTACAGCCTGAAATAAAGCAAACCATGCCAGGAAAACGATCCTCGGGCCTAAAACACTCAAAATATCCACCATAGAGCAAAAACGCCAAAACTATGATAGAAAGAGAAGAGGCTAAAAGGGAGGAAAAAAGATGACAGTTCTGAAAAGATGAGAAAACCAGCTTTCCAAAAATATAAAGTTTTCCAAAAACAGACATGGGACGCAAAAGATATGCATGCCGGAGTCAAAAATAGGACTTTGGACTTTAACTGAAAAAACAAGCAATAAAAATGCATCAAAACCTAAAAATACTTGCACCAAAATCTCCGTCTCGGAACCAGCTTTCCGGCACTTCTTTCGGAACGGAAAAATACCTCCGTATGCAAGAGTTATGGCCAAAAAACCACAAGTAGGTCCAAAAGAGAACTTGAAGGAGAGTGCAAGCAAGGTTGATGACATAGGGATGACATCATGCTGACATCAGCAGATCCTGCGATTTAAATTGACGGCCCGTCAGCCGTCGCAGCAAAAAAGAGAGCTACGTGGCATAGCCACGTGGCAGCTGACGTGGCAGGGGTGACGTGGCGGGTCCACGTGGCAAGGTGCCACGTGGCGCCCATGCCATGTGTCACCCCCGCAGTGGCCTACTCGCTGACGGTGCTGCAGAGTTGCGAAAGCGGCCGCAGGGCGGCGGAGCGGGGAGGAGCCGCCGGCGGAGGTGGCCGCAGGGCGGCGGATGGGCGGCGGGCTGGAGAGGCGCCGCCGGTGGAGGGCGGCGGCCAGGAGGCGGCCGGGCAGCGGCGGAGCGCGGGCGGCGCGCAGGTGGCGCGGCAGTGGCGCGGCGGCGGCGCTGGTGGAAAACTTTTTTTTTAAAATTTTTTTACGCTCTGCGTCCGTACGATCCGTACGGCAGTGACCCTGGGATCCTCAAAAAATCGCCAAAAATGCCCTATCTCCAAAAACGAAAAGCTTTATATGAATCCTGACTGCAAACGGCCTTCCGGATCCAATGGTGATGTCCGTTTGGGCTGAAAGTGCTCCAAAAATTGCTGATCCCCTGATTTGAAGAAAAAATGCACAAACAAACTAGGGTTTGTGACTTCAAATCACGGCTTCAAAATTTCTTCAACGAAGCAGCAGCAGGAAGGCTCTGATACCATGTTGGAGTTGAGGAAAGCTAACTCCGAAGATGCCAAGATCACCTGCATGCGAACCTGTCAAAGAGAAGCCATAGAAGGGAAGAGCATGGAGCACGGGCAAAAACCCTAAATGGACATGAGAGCCAAAAATGCAAACACAATAAGAAATGTATTTACAATAAGAAATGGCTTTACGATCTTAAATTACAATGAGAGAGAGCCCGAATATAAAGAGCTCCAGGAAGCTTGTAGAACAAGCTGGAAGGAGGTAGAGGACAAAAATGACAACTCAGCACATATCCACAAAAAGTGGAATATGCTAAAAAATGAGAAAACTCCCGAGTTGTCAACAACTAACCACTACATGCATTAAATATGAAATATTAAATAAATGCATGACCTAAGTAAACTTAAGCAATAGAATAAATAATTAAATATTAATTATTTACTCTAACAATTTTCAGAAGTCACAATACAGAAAATAATATGAATAGAAGTCATTTTAACAAGAGGAGAAAATATCTCACCAAAATCAACGCCCTTTTTCTTTGTAAATCCTTTTACAACTAACCTAGCTTTAAATATTTTATTACCTCCATCCCCTTATTTTAACCTATAAACTCATTTATTATCTAAAAACTTATTACCTATAGGAAACCTACATAAATCCCAAGTGATGGGCCTCTAAAAGGCCATTGTTTTAAGATACTTTTATCTTGTTTTGAAGCAGTTATCTTGTAGAAATAATCATAACTTTATGGTTTTAAGAAAATGAACCTATGTTTTCATGTATATGCTCTATATATGATGAGACATTAAGTAGAAGTATGAATAGTTCAAATATGCTATAATTGCTTGAATCTATAGACAAAAATGCTATAATGAAGTGATGTTGCATGCTGATAAATATTTCCTCATTTATGCTATGTCTTGGGTAGTTTTCCTACTATAGACATTGGATTTCAAAGAGTGGTAATTTGAACTTACACCTTTTCTAATATTGATGATAATATAAATATTTTTATGTGGAAGTGGTGTGTGCATTGAATTCATTTTAGGTACTTTTTGTGGATATTCAGGAGTCAAAAACTTAGCATTAAAGTTAGATCCAACTAGATTGTTGAATCATTGTGAGTGGAGAAAGTCATTATATGCTTTTTGTTGGAACAACACAAGAATTTAGCTTCCATAACTTGCTATATTCCTCGAGGATTTATTCATTGTTAATGCTGATTCTATTTCAAACTTTATGAGTCTATAATTGATCCTCATTTGATGGAGTGATCATAGAGTTAGGGATTAGTTGTAGTTTCCTTTTAAATAGCATTTGTTGTAGCTTCAAGAGAAAATTTTTTTATGAAAAGGAAGAAGATAGGTTTATTTTCATAGTAGTCAAGTGTGATTTAGTTTTTAGTCAAGTCTAAATCCTTCACCATGAATGAATAGAATGAATAGTTCAAGTGTATTTCTCTTATCTTATTTGTCTTTTTTGTTCACTCATCTAACAGGGCCCACTTGGTGAGTGAACTATTTTGTGAGAATATATTTCATTTGCTTGTTTGTTTCCTTGGAAGATAGATTTTTGTTGCTCTTACAACCATTTATAATAGAATTAATGAATTGTTCCTACAACATAGATGAATAGATAGATTTACTATTGTAGCATTACTTTCAAGATCTAAGTTAAGGTGTTGTTTCAATTGCTAGCATTTAATTCCTTCAAAATTTCTTTTGTATTAGTTTTAATAACTTGGAGAATTAGAGCATAGACTTTGTAGTCATCCTCTCAAGTTTACACTCCTAGGTTGACAAATTAAATGAAGTTACTTTACTATTTTAACTAAATATGTGATGTTGTCTAACCATGAAATCATTGTAAAAGGATGTCCAATTCTTTTCTGTTAAATTAATAATCTGACAAAACATTTTTGGCACCATTTTCAAGGAGGTGTCAATATAGTTCAACCCAAAAGTCATTATGTTAGTTTAAATTCTGCATTTTTTTTCGTATATAGAAGAAGAGACCTCCTTGGGAGATTTCTTCCCTATAATATTCAAGAAGACATTTTTAATCCTAAACCTAAAGAACCTCATAGTGAGAATAAATAAGAGCATTTTAAAAATCCATTCTTTTTTTCTTGAGAATAAATGTCCTCATCCTCTGATTAATACTTGCATTTGAATAATCTCTTTGTTAAACCTAAATACCAAGATAATCCACTTGCCCTTGTTATCTATCAATGACCACTACTAGGTCATCTTTCTAGAATGGCTTAGCCTCAGCCAACATTCCCCTTTCCTATCCCTCATCAACAAGGTAATCAAAACTTGAATAACATACCTTCTGCAGTAATTCCAAAGTTCTATGTTCTCATTACTAAAGACCTTGGCACCTTCCTCTTTGATTTTGATACCCTTGAAAATGTTATGAATATACAATTGATGCTCATCATCAGTTGTACCCTTAAAAAGTTGTTTCCATCCACCTTAAAGAAAGCTACTTTGAGATGGTTCATGGGGTTGGCTGCCAATGTTGTTGCAAAATTGGCCTGCAATGAGAAACTTGTTTCTAACAAAGTACAAAGAATGCTATGGTTGAGATTTGAAAGGGGATGAAATTTTCAAAATTTCCCAAATGGATGATGAAACCTTTGAAGACTATATTTCATGATTCCTATTCAACTTGCAATTCCTGTTCAACTTGCAGCACAATACACAACATCAACTAAATGAACAATCAAAGAAACACCTCTTTATTAGAGGTGTAAATTATGGGAGTATTAAATCTTATATTTAATGGTGGGAGGAGATATCACTTAGAAAAATTGGACTAATATATAGAGTATATGTCTGAATTATTCCAAAGCCACTATGAAGAAAGGTAGGGGATTTAGAGATCTACCACATAAGTATAATGGTAGTTCAAGAGTATCAAAAATGAAACTATCTAATTATTTGTTAGATTTAAAATAAGATATCATTAATGATGTAGCTACACAGCTAGATAACATGTAGGCTAGAAGGAAAAAGGATGAAGTTGATTCTAAGTTAGCATAATTTTGTTAATGCAAGTTTGTTGCAAGCTTGGAGACACCAGAAATGCCTACTAAGTTTAAAGCTATTGATGAAAATGGAGAGGTTATGTACTTTTCTCAATGAAGACCATGGGCTCAAAGACAAGGTATGCCACAAGATTCTTTTCAAAGTTATAATAGTAATGTTCAGTTGCAAAATATTGATTTTAGTGAAAATAATAATTAGTGACAACCTTAGCACAGTTGGTAGCGACCTTAGCAGCATTAGCAGTAACCTCTACAAGGTTGGAAAAAAACCCAAAATTGGAATACCCAACCTAGTTAGTAAGCTCTAATGCCACCACCTTAGTAGTAGACTCTAACGCCTCCTCCTCTAGCCACTAATGCTCCTCCCAAGTAGACTCAACTACCAATTTAACCTAATCCTAATCCCATCAATACCAAATAGTCAACATAACAAAAAAGCTATGCTATTCCCTTAAATAATATCCACTTAATGTTTGACACTACTCTTCCTTCACCCCCAAAATCCTATAATAACTAAAGTCAAATATTTCTCAACGAAATAGGAAAATCTGTTGAATCCATATACCTCTCCTATAGCCAAAGAACCCCCATTTCCTCATGGGCTATTGGAACAAGGCCAACATATAGAAAAATGTATAGTAATTGACTTGCTCAATTAGCTCAAGAAAATAATAGTGCAAACAAAGTCCCTACCTATAATAAATCTATCAAGGAAGCATGTATCAAACAACTAGGAAGAAAGAATGATCCAAAAAGTATTCATTTCTTAGCATAATCATCTAATGTGATGTTAGAAAAATTAAGTGCACCTAAATATTTATACCATGGAAGTTTTGTGGTTGCTGTCACCATTCCTAGGATGCAATTCCAAAATTCTTTAGTTAACTTAGGAGCATCTATAAATTTCATGACAAAGGAGGTATTGTCTTGATTGTGTATCATTGGTATCATAGAAACACCAACCATGCTTCAACTTTTTGATAGTTCTACTATCAAATTAGATGGGATGATAGAAGATGTCATAGTCACCTTGAATTCCTAGGAGTATCCTATAGACTTTTTTTTCCTTTCCCCAAAGGATACATGGGAGGGTATCCTTTAATTTTATGATGACCATGGTTAGCTACTATAGATTCCTATATAATTTTTCAATCGAGTAAAAGGACAATATCTAAGGGTATCCATAATAAGAACTTAACCCTATACTCCCCTACTTAGCCACTATTGTTAGATGACCAAGTAATCTAGCTAGACTTGGGTGGTGAAGATCCAGAGGTAAATTCCATCCATTAGCTAATGATGATTGGTTGAGATTCATTTAGAGTGCCTCAAGAAGAAGATGAGATCATCTCATCCATTATCATGAACGAATATGGAGTAGAAGCTCAAATCTCTCCTCAAGTGGAATGTATCCTGGAAACCACGTTACCAACCTTGAACACACCTTAGCATTCATAAGCATTATGATTCCTTCACTCCCTATTAACTCATGAGATGGATTATCTCATATTTCCTAGTTATTTATGATAGATAAGGTTATCAAGATAAAAGTTGGTCCAAGAAAGTAGTTGAATGTAAATAATGCCTTGTCACCTTCCCATCTGAAAATTATGTTGTTGTTACTATAAGAAAATTAGAAAACATTTTCCTTGGACTACATAGGCATGAAAGGACTAGACCCTATGCTTTTTACTCACAAGATTTACATCATTCCTAATTTTAAACTTGTCTGATAGCCTTAGAGGAGAGTTAACCCTATTTTAAAGGATATAGTTATAAATGAACTATATAAATTATTGAGTGTTTGTTTTATCTACCCTATCTCTAATAGCCAATAGGTTTCACCCCTAGTTGTTGTACTAAAGAAAGGAAATGCAGGTTGGGAGGGGAACCAAGAAAGCAAGAACCAAGCAATTATAAAGAATGCAAGAAAAATGCATCTGTGTCAGAGATTTTGCAAAAAGGGAAAGTAATGACTTATATTGAGAACTCCGTGGATATAAGCCACATATTAAAGATAAATTCTTCAAAAATTGGACTAAAGATAGGGTCACTTTGCATGGGGTAATGGTGAATCTATCTAAGGAATTTATAGCTAAGATTATATGACTTCCTTTGGAAGGACTAAAATTCAACAAGGAGACAAGTATCTCGAATGTAGCCTTTAAGAAGTTCCTAAAAACTAATGAAGAAGTGAAAAATATGGAGAAGAGTGGAAATTTCTATGACCTAAGACATATCAAGGTATAAGTTTCACTTTTTTTTTCCTAAATCATTTTAGGTATAAATATAGGATCTCTTTCCAATTTTACTTGAAATACTCTCTACTTCAAAGCCTCCATGACCATAGGAAGGAATCTCGTCATATTCTTCATGAGGGTTTAATATTACTAATATAAATTTATATAAAAGAAAGGCTATTAAACCATCTCTAATTGTGGAGAAGAAGTGAAAGCTGTCTGGTAATGACCCTCATTCTAAGAGATTTAAGGTTAAAAGTGAGGAAGGAACTATTGACAGCAAGAGTATCAAAATGGGTAACAAATGGGAGAGTAAAATGAAAAATGTGGAGTAGGCTATGAACTCTATGAACTCTATCGATAAGGATAACAAAATAGAAATGAGGGACCTAAACTCAAACCTAGATGGATATTCTAGGAGCAAAGGAATTTAAATTGGCAAGGATAATGTGGAGGGTAGCAAGGAAAAAATAACTAAGTCTAATGTTGGGTTAGAATCTTTAGGAGTTGATGAGGAGAAATAGAGTGTTCACCTTTCTATTCTTAAGAAGGTTGATAGTTAGGAGAAAATGGAGAAGGATATTGGAAAGGAAAATGAAGGTAAAGACCCTTTCATGAAGGACAATAACCTAGGTAAAGAGAAAAAAGAGGAGAGTACGAAGAAGTAGGATGTTAACACTGAAATCTAGATTAATACATAAATAATTGTTATTGATTATATGATTATGACTAATGAAGGGTGTAGGGAAGAGTTTCATGAAGAAAAATTATCCTTCCTTCATATTGCAAAGCTTAAAGAAGAGGCATCCATTCAAGGTGATTCCTAGCTTTACAATGAAATCACAGTGCTCAAGAAAAAAGTTGGGGTAATGCATAAAGAGTTGGACCATGAACAAGCAATGAGAGCACAACTCAAAAGACAAGTTGGTAATGTCCCTAACAAACTCAAGGAATATGAGTTGGAACTCTATTACTTAATCAAGGAAAGTGGACAAATAATAGAATAGGCTACTTCTAGTTTGTGTGTAGTGGTGGCCAGTCTAGGAATGAAGAGCAATGAGGATATTATCTCTCCATAAAATGTTGAGGTGGGGAGTCCAAGAGGATCAAGTAAGAGAACTAGAAAGAGCATGAGGAAAAAGGTCAGTAAGGATCTAGAATCTCCTTCTTTAGCTATGACTGATATTATCCAAAGTAATATAGAGGCAGGTAAAGAGGTAGCATAAATCATTAAAGAGTAGTTGCAAGTGTTGGTCATCAGTGTTGTTGTGCTAGTTTCTAGTCCATGTGGTTTTTCTAGTTTTTCCTTTTATATTCAAAATTTGTTTAAAACTTTATGTTCTAGGTCCTTGTAAAACCTAGACACTTTTATGTATGGTTTAAACTTATGGTTTTAGGTTCTTGTAAAACCTAGTTTTTGTGTGCCCTTTGCTATAACTTTAGGTTTTGGGTCCATGTAAAACCTAGTGGTGCTTAATATTTAATTCTAGGTTTTCTTAAAGGGTTTTGGGTGCCTCCAAAACCTATTTTTACCCTAATCTATAAAAAAGGGAGGAAAATGGAGAGTTCGTGTAGATTATAGAGAGCTCAATTCAGCCACTAAGAAAGGCTACTTTCCCTTACCATTTATAGATCAAGTTCTTGACAACCTAGCTGGCAAAAAATATTTCTCTTTTTTGGATGGTTTTAGTAATTGCAATCAAATACAAATAGCTCTAGAGGATCAAGAAACAACAAATTTCACATGCCCATGGGGTACCATTTCTTACTCGATCTTACCCTCTGGCCTATGTAATTGCCTAGCCACATTCCAAGAAGTTGTCATAAGTATCTTTTCAGATATATCCATTGACTAGATGGAGATCTACATCAATGATTTTACTATTTATGGGACTAATTTTGAGGAAGAAAAATCCAACTTAGAGAAAATGTTCAAGAGATGTTAAGACTATAATCTTTCCCTAAATAGTGAAAAATGTTATATGATGATGGAAGGAGTAGTGCTAGGTCATTTCATTTCATCTAAAGGCATCCAAGTAGATCCTACCAAGATTAATGTTATTAGTACCTTGCCTACACTACAGAAGTAGAAGGATGTCCAAAGATTCCTAGGACATGTTTGATATTATGGAAGATTTGTCAAGTATTTCAATCAACTTGCAACACCCCTCTAAAACTTTCTCAAAAAGGATCCCAAATTTTCCTGGGACTCTACATGTGCTACATCTTTCCTATAATTTAAAGAAGTCCTCAACACAACACTAGTTTAAAGAGGACCTAATTAGGGACCACCTTTCCACATCCATATAGATGCCTTAAACTATGCCATAGGTGCAATGTTAGGAGAAAAGGTAGATTCAATTGAACAGGCAATTTATTTCATTAGTAAAAATTTGCAAGGTGCTGAATTAAACTATACAGTTATTGAAAAAGAGTTACTTGCAATTATTTATACATCTAATAAATTCTAACACTACATTATTGGCTATGAAATATTTTTCCATACTGATCACTCTGCTATAAAGTATCTAGTGAATAAGGTTGTAATATTAGGAAGATTATCTTGTTGGTTATTACTTATGTAGGAATTTGATATCACCATAATAGATAAACCCAAAAACACCAATGTCGTAGCTGAATTTCTCTCTCAGCTACATGTCCTTGATGATCCTATAGGCATTGATGATAGTTTTTCATATGAACACCTTTTTCTATTGCTAGCCCAAAATCCATGGTATGTAAATATTACAAATTACCTCACCATAGGAAAGATGTTAGCTCACTTCTCTTCCAAAGAGAGGAAGTTACTCTCTAAAAAGAGTTTTAATTATTCTTGGATTTTTGGATTTATGTTTTATACTAGCCCCAATCAAGTAATGCATCAGTACATCAAAAAAGATGTAACATATGATATCTTGACAACATGCCATGATGAACCCTACAGAGGTCATTTTGCAGTGAAAAGGATAGCATTTAAAATATTAACAACTAGGCACTATTGATCAATTTTACACAAGGATATAGCTAGATACACCAAGAAATGTGGTAAGTGCCAATGTATAGGAAGACCCACTAAATCCAATGAAATTTCCTTACAACCTCAAGTATTTGTTGCACCCTTTGATAAATTCGGGATTGACTTTATAGGCCCTATTGAATCATCTTCCTAAAGGTAAATCCAATATCATATTTTGCATTGATTATGTAACTAAGTGAGCAGAGGCCAAAACCATGAAATACCCAAGGGATAAAAATGTTGCAAAGCTCTTTTATGAATCCATCTTTACATGGTTTGGAGTCCCTAGGGAATTGACATCCAACCAAGGAGCTTAGTTTACATCCAATCTAATAGTTGCTCTCATGGAAGAATATACTATTCACCATGGTAAATCATCGCCTTACTACTCGCAAGCTAATGGCCAAGTACAAGTTACCAACAGAGAATTGGAAGACATTCTCATCAAAATAGTGGGACTTCATAGGAAGGATTGAGCCATGCACCTTCCTGAAGCTCTTTGGGCTTATAAAACCACCTAGAAATCTACTGCAAGTTTTACTCCTTTTAAGCTCATCTATGGTAGGTTAGTTTTAATGCCTATATAATTTGAATATAAAACATTTCAGACCACTTTAGAACTTGGTGTGGAACTCACTATCACACAACAAGAATGAATACTAAGTTTAAATGGTCTTGATGAATGGTGCAGATCTGCACTAAACAACACCAAACTCATCTCACATTAATGGAAATAATGACATCAGATAATTTTATCAAACATAAAATGTTTTCTATAGGAGATTGGGTACTTCTTTATGATTCTAAGTATTAGCACAATGTAGGAAAGTTTTAGACCCACTGGTTAGGACCATATGAAATTATTATTGTATTTCTGAATGGAGCAGTCTACTTTTTTGCTGTTGATCTTATTGAATTCAAGTTACTTTTCAATTGGGATCACCTCAATATTTGCAACAAACTAGTAATTCATGAGGAGTTCTTATAGTAGTTTCAACATACTAGAGATATCCTCATTCATGTAGCCAAACATTCTGGGTCTTCTACCCTGACTACTGCCAAATATTGAATTCTTTCAAGATTTTCATAATAAACACTTTCTTCTTGAATGTACTTTCTTCATATTGCATCTCATCTCACCTTCTCTCTTTTCCATCCCTCCATCATTTTTTATGATCCTTTGCAAAACTCTTTCTTGTAGCACCTACCAGTTATGTGCCACATACTCTTGCATATATTTTATTTTACTCACTCTTTATTTAGAAATTTGTGTTGTCTAACTTTATTCCTCTTGCATTTCTTGGCCTAGTGGGACCCACACCTAAACTTAGTTGGGGGAAAAATATTCATTTTTTCATACATTTCAAATCACATGTAAAATTTAAAAGCTATTGTCTTATGTAATGTTTTTTGTCATACATTGAGGGCCTATCCTTCTATGATTGCATCATTAAGGAAGTTAAGGACATTAAAGTTGAGCTTAACCTTTAATGATAATTGGAAACATGTTGGAGGTGGTAGACTTGAACATGAGTGAAAATTATGAGATTAAATGTAAGGAAGGATATCATGAGATTGTGTGCATTAAAACCCTTTATGAAGCATGAAGTGATAGTATGGCATTTTCTCTAACTAGTGCCATAATATTGTAAATTCTATTAACTTGCCAATGTTGAACTCTAAAAAATGTCACAATATTTTCAAAATTATGTTATGAGTAACAATATGAGGAGGTCTCCATAAGTATGAACCAATTGATCACAGAGTTTTTGTTTGGTGATGCGACCAGTTACAAAATGTTCTAGAGAAGGGGATGGTTAGATTAATGCCTTAGTCTTAAGGGATTTGATGAGGAGGTTTCCCTTCAATTTTTTAGCACCCTATAGGATATTTTTGCAATGGTTAAAGACCTCAAAATTGAATTTATAAATATAGTGGTAGCCAAAGTCTCTAGGTTACTTGAAGAAGGAGAAAATTGAGCAAAATACTTTGACTTATGAATGACTAGGCATAGTTCAATTTGCATTCTAACCCTCCATTGGATATTGAAAAGAAGTAGGGTATCTCTAGACTATCATTTCCATTAGATTTCATTCATCTAGTAGCATTCTTCATTCAACACTTTACTTGTACAAGTCATTAAAAATACCTACATGCCCTAAATTTCAATATTCTTGCTCATCTGTGGCACGATTATCAATAGGTAAATCTGCCCAATTTCCTATTTAAAATTGTTAAGAGGAAAGATTCTTTAGTACAATCAAGAAAGTACCAATCATTTTCCCTTGATTTCTTGATAAATTTAGTTGTGGAAAGAGAATTGAACAAATAATCAATTAGGACATGGAAAGAGTTCTTGTAGTTAAAAGAGGTAGATCCTAGGTTAGTTAGCCCTAGTGGTCAATGGGTTGGATGGAGGGAAAAGACATCTACTTGATTTTTTAAGGTCATTCCTAAGACTGAAAATGTTCTTGAAGCCTCTCCCTCTATTTCTAGACTAGCTAAAAAGAGAATCTATAAAGTTGATGCCTCTATCTCTAGCAAAAAGAAATGAAAAAATTGTGAAACTACCAATGCCCCAATGACACCATCATCTATTAAGACTAGGTCTACTATTAAGGAAGGAAAAAATTAAAGCCATGGAACTTGAGGAAGAAAAATTAGAACAATAACCTAATGATAAGAGTAATGATAATGAAACCCTACACTCTTAAGAAGAGGAAGTTTCAGAAAAACCTTCTAAAGCACCTATTATCAAAATGTTTGTAGGCAAGAGGAAATGAAAGAATCATCCATGCTTGTCTACACCTCCTATGAGGTGAAGTGTGAGGCTTTCTAAGGTAAATAAGGTTACTAAAGCCTCTATTCAAGCGGTTAAATTATAATCTTCTAAGGTTGAGAAGAAGTCCTCTTCAGAGGAAAAATTACAACAAAATATTGCTACTGATAAAGAGTGTAATAACCAGAGTCCACAACCTAAAGTTGACCTTAATATTAACTATGTGATTGTTCATAGTGATAAGGAGTTTGATTATCCTGAAGCATTTGAATAATTTGAAGAAAGCCCTACTATGCAGGATATTGGTGAGAATCTAAAAGACCTTTCTTCTAAGGACTATCCCGAATTCAGGAAAAAAATTGTTGAGGAAGTATTGGAAAAGTTGAATCAAGATGGGCTAGATACATTGGCCACAATAGTAGTTGAATCTAGTAAGGAAGAGAATGTGGTAAGAAAAATATTCACAAGAGAAGGAGAATCCTCCACAACACAAAGTGTAAACAAAATTCCTCATTTGACATTTGAATGGATAGACATTTTTAACTAGGAACCATTTCCACCACCCAATTTTTCCACACCTTTGTCCACAAGAATCAGTTTTTTTCAATAGTTATTGTGGGAAAGAGCTCAATGGAAGCTAGAAAAGGAAAAATTGAAACATTGTATTAGTGAATAGAGCTATCAGATGAAATAGAGCTTCGACCATAATGAAATTTTAAAAAGGAGGATTGAACAAGTTATAGCATTGATTCCTGAATTGATGGAATGCAGATCACCATCACCAATGTATGCATTATTTCTTGAAGAGATGCTTGTGAATTTTAAGTTAACTAGAATTGTGGAAGGGCTTAATCCCTCTATTGTAACTCTACATAATTTTTATGATGTATTCTAATATGTTCCAATGCCTTTAAAGAATCTATTGTGTGAATTGTATCTCCATAATTTAACAGCACCTAATGACATAGAGTGAAACACACTCTTGTATATAGGGGATGTGTAGTTGAGAGTAGTGTGTCTTGGATGAAAAATGAGGTAAGTAGGTAACATCAAGTTGAACCTTACAAGAGTAGTCGAATGACATTACCTCTTCTGATGTGACAAAAAATTCAACACACTAGACAAACATTTCTAGATTGGATTTCTATTCTAGGCAACCTTATTGGGGCTGGTAAGGTATGCTTAGTTAGAGAATAAGCCTTGGCAGATTGGCAAAAACACTCCTCTCATGATGTTGAGAAATCTATTATTGCCTTAAGACAAAGGTGGACATGGATGCCACATGGCCTAAAGATAAGAGAACCCCACTCTCCTCAAAATTTAAATCTTGCTAATATTAGGATTCCATAGTATATTGAATTGGGAAGGAATCAGTGTCCATATTGGCTTCCATTAAAGTATTAGCCCCCTATTCTCCTACAACCACTACTAGGAGTAAACAATGAAACAAAGGATAGGGATGTTAAATTTTTCTCAATTCCATTATTTTTCTAATTGTCAATTTTTGCATGCAAATTATATTTTCATGGCAAGGAGAATATTGTTATTATTGTCCCTTATTTTTTTTGTAAGTATTGAATTATTAAATCTACTTAGTTAACCAAAGGGGACATTTTTTTTCTAAAGTGATTATAACATAGAGTTTAATGCTTTTCTTATTCATCCATGTAGAGCTATTTTCCATTCCAACAATTACAAAAATAAAACATAATCTATCATTCAAATAATTGAACTCTCATGGAGAAGGCTCAAGGAAAATTATGGGTACTTTGACTATGTTAAGAATGAGCCAGGGGAAAGGACAACTAGTGATTGAAGAGTTTGGGCTACAATCAAAAATTTCATGGTTGATGGGGACCAGCAATAGCTCAGTCAAGGGGAGTGATGGGTCTCTAAAAGGCCATTGATTTAAGATCTTCCTATCTTGTTTTTAAGGATTTATCTTCTAGAAACAATCATGAATTTATGGTTTTAAGAAAATGAACTTATGTTTAGATGTATATACTCTATATATGATAAGACATTAAGTAGAAATATGAATAGTTCAAATATTCTATAATTTCTTAAATCTATGGGGGAAAATGGTATACTAAAGTGATGTTGTATGTTGATAAATGTTCCCTCATTTATGTTATTTCTTGGGTAGTTTTTGTCTTGTAGCCATAGGATTTGCAAGAATGGTAATTTGAATAGATAGGTGAATAGATAGATTTATTGTTGCAGAATTACTTTAAAGCTTTAAGTAAAGTTCTTGTTTCATTTGCTAGCATAGAATTCCTTAATAATTTACTTCACATTAGTTCTAATGACTTGAAGGAGAATTAGAGCATAGACTTATTAGTCATCCTCTCAAGTTTACGCTCCTAGGTTGAAAAATTAAATGAAGTCAATATACTATTTTAAGTAAACACATAATGTTGTCTAACCATGAAATCATTGTGAAAGGATGTCCAATCCTTTGCTATTAAAGTAATAAGTTGACCAAACAACAAGTCTAATTTTTCAATAAGGAGTCCATTTCTTCTTTCATTGTAGACTCCCACTAAATATTTATATCCACTTGCATAGCTTCATCATAACATTCAGGGTAACCAACATTAGTTAATAAAATAAAATACAAAGAGGGAGAAAATATTTCTAGAGGTTTACTTAGCATTGTTGATCGTCGAACATTAGTTAGGGTGTATGGTATTTTTTTTTGTGGTTGTTGTGGAGCATTAGGAACTATTGGAACAACATCATTTGGAGTATCATCCAACACTACATAATCATTTTTTTCTTCTTATGTTGGTACAATAGATCTTTATACAACACTTTCTCCATTTTTTTCTTCTTATGTTACTACAATAGATCTTTATACAACACTTTCTCATTGAATATGACATCCGTACTTCTTAAAATTTTACAATTTTTAAAATCCCATAGCCTGTAACAAAATTTATGAATGTCATATCCAACAAATACACATTTCTTTGACTTAGCTTCTAGCTTGGTTCTATTTTTAGAATCTCTATGTAAAAATGCTTCACAACCAAACATTTTAAGTAAAGAATAACTAACCTTCTTACTAGTCCATGCTTCCTCTATAATACCACAACCCAAAGTAGTAGAGGGACCTCTATTGGACAAATATACAATATTATTGATAGCTTCAACCCACATTTTTAAGGGAATCCTAGTTTGCAACCTCATGCTCCTTCCATGCTCCATTATTGTCCTATTCATCTGCTCAACCTCTTCATTTTTTTATGGAGTCCTTCAAGAACATTTTTTTGTCTATGAATATTATTAGAGGACAATAGTCTTCAAATTTGTTTCTAGAATTATCACCACCATTATCAGATCTAATCAATTTTAATATTTTACTAGTCTCATTTTCAACCAAGCATTTTTATTTCTTAAAAGCTATAAATACATCATATTTATGTCTAAGGAAATAAACCCATACTTTCTTAGTTATATCATCAATTAATGTAACATAATAATGAGAGCCACCAAGGAAAGATACCCAAGTTTTCACCCATACATTTGTATGCGCATGCTCTAATTTCTCTTTTTTCTTCCTTTCCCACTCATCACAAAAGTCACTCTCTTTTGTTTTCCACATACTATGAAACTTTCACGAAAATCCATATTGATACATTATAGACTTGGTAAAAGTTTAGTTCAATGAATTAATTTAATATCTTTCTCACTCATATACCCAAGCCAATTGTGCCATGGTGTTGCATCATAATTTACAACAACTATTTATTCTCTCTATTTGACTATAGCAACTATTCTTGAACATTCATTTTTCTCTAAAATAATTAAAGTAGAAGGAACAATATGACCTATACAATGATTAAATTTTCCTACTTTCACATCTTTTCTACTACAAGGGAACCTTATGAAACCTTCATATTTTTATCATTAAAAGTAACTATGCAACCCTCATCACCTAGTTTCCCCACTGGAATTAAATTTCTGCTCAGCCTTGGAAAATGTCTTACCTTGTGTCATTGTCAATGATTCCCATTGTGTAACTTAATCTTAACTTTTCCCTTTTCAATAATCTAACAAGGTTCATTATCCCCCAAAAATACGATCACAAAATCCCCTTAGACATAATCAAGAAGCAAAACATCCTCTTTGAATTTATTACACATTTGCCTCCTTGTTCCCGTCTTTTTTGTCTCCTTCATTATTCTGTCAATTCTAGAAATCTTTCTTTGTATGCCTTGGATTTCCATAGTACTAGAAACCTCTTGGTCCTCTTGATTGAGACCTCTTTCCCTTTGATTTTCCTCTTTCAATTGATCTACCTCTTATTTGTGCATTTAAAACACTTCTTCATGTAGATCCACCTAAGGTTTTCCTATGATTTTCCTCACTTAGAATAACACCAATCACATCATCAAATTTGAGGGTGTTAAATCTAGAAGCAAAATTAGTTAGAACCATTACAAAGTCATTATAGCTTTCAGGAAAAGATCCCAAAATCAAGAGAGGCCTAGTTTCTTCATCAAAATTAATATTTATTTAAGATAACTAAATAGTAACCATATTAAAATATTTTAAATGATTTGCAACTTATCTACCTTCTAAAGGTTTTACAATCCTATAAATGATCTACAATATGGCTGCTAAGCCAATATAGCTGCTAAGTCAACCTATCAACATAGGATTTCCATTCTCATAATACAATGGTTAGAAAGTATAGAAGAATGTCTTGACTTGATGAATTGTAATCCTCAATTGCTGATTCCAAATCCTTATTCAGCTCTATGTGCTCTGATCCTTGCTTGATATGATATGTCACTCTTCAAAACATTGATACTCTTTTCTTGATCAACTAAATTCTGCAATGTTTCTCTACTCTTCTCTAAGTCTCTAAACAGCCTTCTAAACTTTGCTATAATTCACCCATACACTTCTCACACATGCATACACAATGGGGTTTAGTTCTCCTTATAAAGACTTTGAAGCCTTAGGATTAGGTATGAATTTATGATCCATATTCATTCTTCATTTCTTACTCAATTTTTACACTTTTCTATTAGTTGCATGCTTTCTCCATTTTTCTTATTGGTTACATACTGATTACATAGGTAATGCAAAAGATTCAATCTTATCCTTAAGATCCTTTGAGATTCATCCTATGTTGACTTCAAAAACGGTTTACATCTTAGTTTGTGAAGATACAAACTCATATGCTGATTGTGTGTTACTCGACACTTACTAACTATTGATGCTAAATACATATAGGAATTATGTCTCACTTGGCTCCTATAGTAATTCTATTTCACTCAGCTTCTATACTTTTCTTGACACCTATAGTGACTCAACATCATTTATCACTCAACACCTGAACTTCACTCGGCACCTGAAGTTCACTTGGCACCTATTAGATCTTTGGCTTAGCACACACTATAGTTTGGCATATGTATTATACTTGGCATCAACTAAGAGTTGGTTAAGTGTGTTGACACTCAATTGTCAAAACAAATTTGAGACCAAAAATCTCTCCCTTTGACATGAGTGGCAAAAACACTTAACTCATCATTATGAATCTAATCTCTATGAGTAAAATATGTATTCTAGTCAACATATGTACAAGACTTCAAAAACATGTTCAAAATTTTGTATACCTTAAAAGTTTGTAACTCCCCCTATGCTGATGTGCCAATTCTATAACCAAATTTCTTTAAGTTGAATTTGTCTCATGCTAATATGTTTGATACTTTTCGCTTTTTCATTCTTTTGCCTCTATTTCTATGTACCTTGTTTCTACTTTGTTTGTACTTCTCCCTTTATTTCTGTTGATACTCTTTCACACATCTTCTCACCTTCTTGTAGCTTTTCATCCTTTTGGCTTTATTCCCTTATTGTGTTACATGAATATCTCCTTATTACTTCCAAAAAAGTTGAATATCTCTCCCTATGGATATCCTTTATTCACAATATTCATATCTCCCCCATGCATATGTATATTTCCCCCTTTCTGGAACTTATTTCAAAGGGTCCTAGGAATGAATAGAATATTTAGCCAAAAAATATTTATTTACCTCCATAGTCATCTTCAAAGAAGCATACCAATTGTTCAATGATATTTCTAGTGATTTGTGCTGGATGGTTTTCTCTGTTGCAAGATGTACAAGGCCTTCTAGTGTAGAAAGATTAGGATCTTTCTTTAAAAAAAAAATTTCCATAGGCTTGTTCCTTATGTAGTACTTCTAGATGTGGAGTAATAGAGGATTGAATCTATATTAATTTGGCCTTAGTGTTGGCCTCTTCTATTATCCATACATCTAACTCCTTCTGGGTGTGAAGCGTTTGTGCAAAATGCTTCTCACTTTGAGCTAGATCTTTGGGTAGCTATGTGCTAGAAATCTTGAGATTTTGTTACAAGATTAGTATCTTTTAACTAGATTCTTTTGTGAAATATGATGAATCATACAACTTGGAGTACAATGAGAATACATTCCTAAGTACGATTTTAACTTTCTCAATTTTCTTAGTCAATTCAACTTGTGAAAGTGTTATTTCACTAGATATTTGCTCATTGACTTTCATTTTAAACTTCTTTTCTAACCATTCTAATAATTTAACATTTGTATCAAGGTCTTCATTTTGTACCTGGTCCACTATGTTGGGAAATTACTCCATGGTGGGCTTGGTTTCATCAGGTACTTGTGAGCTAAATGCATCAAGGAACATGTCTTTGATTTCTACTAATGCTTGCTTCTGTTGATACTCATTTTTAAGTATCTTCTGCTTCTTCCTTCTCTCTAGTGCCTCTTGCACTTCATTTATCTATTCTAAATTCATTTTTCTAGAGTCATAACTAGGTATGAATATTTCCTCATCAAGTGTAGGGTCATCGTAGTGAATTACCTTTTCAACTTTGGTGGAGCTCGAGCCTAGTGCTGAAATATATAATGGTACTACATCTGTGCTCAACTTTTTGGTAGGAGTCACTGATGTAGGAAAGTTCATCAATGCTTGTATTGCCTCCTACTCCTTAGGGATTTTCTCCTGCTCCTTCTCCTCTTCTCTACTACCTTGATCAATAATAATAATTTGAGGAGGTGCACCTAGGTCTTGTTCTATAGGAACATCATGTCCTATTTGTTCCTTTGATAGCTCCTTGGTAGATTTTGTTGATGTGACTATATGATCAACCCTAGTAGTTGTATAGTGTGCTTCTTTCTCTTTAGGTTGATTTGCTATAGCTATGGGAGGTTTTGAAGGTGGTTCTTGTGTGTTTTCCTTCTCCCTAGTAATCTTAGCACCATCTTCTACAACTCTTCCACACTCACCAAAATAGGATTTGTGCATAGTTGTGATTATGATGTAGTTTGGTGAAGGATCCTTTTGAGATCCTCAACTATAAGTGGATTGATGTTCTAAACTAAGGTGTCAAGAACATCTTTTACAATTATTATTTCTGTAGGTGTTGTATGTGGAGGACTTGGTGGTGGCATTTGGGTGTCTTGGACACTCTATTCTTCTTGCTGCTCTTCAACTATTGCCTCTTCACCTTGCGTCTTCTCCATTTTATCCTCTTCTTTTTCTTTGTCTCCTTCTTTCTCTTTGTCATTTTCCTCCTCTTCCTCATCATTTCATCCTTCAAAGGGATCTTCTTCCCCTTCTTTGACCATTTTCAATCCATAAATTGATTTCCACATTTATATGGATTTCTACACAACATCCTCAATTTGATTTTGTAGGATACTAAAGGCTCTATATTTTTGTGCAAATTTACTCCCATGTTTCTTGCTAGCCTAAGTTATTTGACATTTAGTTAGGTTAGGCATTACATGAGCCAATGTAGACTCCCTTATTTTCTTCTCCATTTTTAGATAGTGATGCCATTTATTTTCAACTAATGAGCTTAGCTCCTTAGGCATTGAGTTGTCCAGTTCAAGTGGGGTGGTCTTGATCTTGGCCATGATAGTGTACATGGACTCTTCCACTATGCTTTTTTCTTCCTTTGACATCTTCTTAATATCAATGGTCTTTAAACTAGTTAAATCTATATTGTCTCTAATGTTATTACAAATACTCTCCAATTTAGACTAGGTAGAACAACTTACCAATTTGAATTGATGTTCATTAGACTCCATCCTTTCTTTTTCTGATTCAAGAGTTGCAACATCTTTTCTTCTTTTCTTCTACTTTGCAAGCCCTCCTTGCTCTATTGCCATTTTTTTCTCCTATTGTTTTGCCACTTGGCTTGTAACCTTGGTATCTATCCTTGTAGTTGGCTTGGTTGGGCTTGGTTTGGTTGCCTTCTTCTTTGCCTTTGGCTATGCAAGTGGTTGTTTCTTTTCCTTTCCTTTCTTTGGATTAGCCTTTGGTGCTTCTTTCTTCACACCTTCTTCTTCTTCTACATCCTCCCCCATTCCTTTGGTTCAAGAAAGTTTTTCTTGACCTTGTTCCTCTTCCTCATCTTGTGCTTCTTCTTCTTCTTCTTCTTTCATGCCTTCACCAAATTTAGCCTTGAGTTTCTTCACAAGTTTATCTTTCTTCTTCAGTGTGGAGGTAGTCTTTAATTCCATATCCACTTTTTATGTAACCATATCATAGGTTTCAAAATGTCGTGTATTTTTGTTGATTTCTTCTACTAGTAGTGCAGTTATTGTTGTTGATGTTTCATCTATGTTTATCTCATAGCCAAGAGGTCTTAACCATCTAACTCTTTGTATGGTAGCTTGAATGTATGTATATTCAATATCTAAAAGAAAACAAACATCATTTACATGTTTCTCTACTAATGACACTAGAATTCTTAGCCTTTGCTTCATCTTCTTCTTGAAGTCTTCAAAATAGCTAGTCATTAAGGTCTCAAAATTAGCTCCCATCTACTCTATATATTCATTAACTTGAGCTATGATTGACCTATCAATTTTCCATGAAACTTTATAAAAAGAGCAAAACTCATTCTGTACATAAAAGAATATACAAATCAAAATAGCACCAAATTTGCATTGGGCTCCCTTGATTCTCCTTATAACTACTAAATTTTCATTAATTTTCTATAGTTATAGTTCTACAAGGTCATAAGTATGGTCCTTTTTCACAAATTTATAGCCTACATCCACTACAATGCAAGGCACACTGTTGAGTCTGTTGGATTGGTAAAACTTATGTGCAATGACTCTAATAGAAAAATCCACAAGAGGTTCTTGAATGGTGTCAATTGTCATCCCTCTCTTGTTCCACTTGGCACAAGTATTCTTTTCAATTTCCTCCTTCAAATAACTCCTAAGGGTCTTTGGTTGATCTAGGGTTTGATACCCTATCACTCTATGTACAATTCTCTTGGTGATTTTCACTGGGCCATCCTCCAACCATAAGCTTCTATCATGTATTCTACTAAGCACTAGTCTGATCCATTCAGTCTTAAACACTGTAGAGAATTCTAAGGCACTCATCAAACCCTTGTTTTCAAAAATTTAATACTCTTCCTTCAACACTCCATTTTCATACAATTTGTTACAAGCTTCCCTCATTTCCATGTCACCTATGGCTACAATTTTACAATTGTAACATTTCTTTACATCTTGAACCATAACAACATTAGGGGGTATGATAGATAGGGCTCTAGTTGGGTCATTTTTATATGCCACTTCTAGCATTAGGTGGAAATCAGGTTGTTTCACTTCATTGGACACAAGTTGGACCTCAAATGATTCTTTCTCCTAAGTTTTCCTAGAGTTAGAAGCCATTTGTGCAATTTAGGGTTTGTGCACAAAGAAAATTTGAAATTGTGTAGCTCAGCACTAATGTAAATACCTTGTAATCAATGAAATTATGTTGAAATTCTATTGAAATCTACTTAAATACTAGATTCTCTATTATGAAGTCACTCTATGCTCTTTTTTGTCTTTTCTCATCATTCACGATGAAGAAAAATGATTGAAAATGTGATAATATACCCTATTTTCATAGCATTTAATGCTTAGTGTATCTACAACTATCCATTCAACTTCTAAAGGAGTTCTACATTACTCAGCTTCTATTAACTTTTCATCACTCAGCCTCCATAGGAGTATTTTCCACTCAGCTTCAACCAAAATTTTTTTCCACTTGGCTTCTACTACCAACTCGAGAATACTTGTGAAATCTTGAAATTTTAGCTTTACATCTATAATCATGCTAATCACTTCCTTTTAGCACTTTGCTTGTTTAGGAACTAATGTATGATAAATCTTTGTAAATCAATCCCTCAAGGTTTTTCTTTTGTTCAGTTTGATGAAGTGTGATCACTTGACATGTTAGGTGAAGTGATCCCTTCATTTGATGTGCTACATCCATCTTTATTCTTCCATGTCTTGTTCATTTCTCCTTTGATGTGTTCAACATCTACCTTTTCTTTACCTTTGTTGTTCTTTAAGGTGGGTGCCTTTGACCTTGTTGGGCAATTTTTGCTAATATGACCAGTCTTCAAGCAATAGAAACATGTAGTTTAACTCAACCATCTATTGTAGCTTCCTTTGAAATGTGTTCTTATGCAATTTTCAAGAGTGTATCCATATTCCTAACAATAATGACAACTATACATGGTGTTGTAGTCCCAATTGTAGTGATGTCCATGGTTATTTCCTCTTGTTGGCTGATTAGGTGTCCACATAGGCTTTGATCTACACTCAAAAGCTCTATGTCCATACTTCTTGCAATTGTAGTAGTGAATTTTAAATATTTGTGTTCTAATAGTCCTAGTCCTATAGTTATGTGCTTGATGTGCTTGCTTGTTGCACTTATGATAGCGACTCCCATTTTTAGGTTTTCCATACTGATTGGAATTCTTGCTCCTGCATACATTAGAGGTATGTCACTTTTAACCACATAAATGACAAGTAGGTTTAGTGTTCTTACCTTTGTTACTCCTTTCTTTTGCAATTTTGGATGACTCTCCTTGTTTAGTGCTCCTATATCCTAGTCCTAAAGTATCATTGCTAGCCCTTGGTGATTTTAGTAGCTACTCAAAGTACTTTATTGCTTCATTAGGTTTGTTGAAGCTCTCTACAATCTTCTTCTATCTTTTTAGGTCATTGTGTAGTTGTTCATTTTGCATCTTTAGTGTAGAGATCTCAATTTCCTTAACATTCAGTTAATGATGTGCATTCATCATCTAACTTGGGGTGTCTAGCTACATGTTTGAAATTCTTGCAAGCTTAATTGACTTTTATTCTAGTCTATTGGAAAGGTTTATCTTGTCTTCTTCAAGCATAACCTTATCCTAAATGGCTCTTTTCCTCTATTCAGTCATCTCACAAAGCATCATGGCTTGTGATTCTTGTTCAAGCTTGAGTATTCTGATTTCTTCTACTAGAGCTCTATTCTTTTCTATTAGATCTATTATTTCTGCATCAAACTCTTTTGAATTTCCATTTGAAAATAGTTTTGAGGTATCAATCTCCTTGTATTATGTATCATTCTCAGCTATGGAAATGTCTCTTCTTCTCTTTAAGGATTTTCTCAGTTCCTCCCTAGCTTCTTCCAAAGTGTGTAGAGAAAGTTGTATATCAATTGCCTAATTCTCTATGATCTTCCCAAGTTGGTATACTTCCATTTCCAAATCTTTTCTCCAAGCTATAAGGCTTCTTCTTGTGAGAACTTAGCTCTGATACCAATTGATGGAATTTACAAGTGGGAAGATTTACTTTTGAGAGGGGGGGTGAATTAGAAGTAACTAATTTAAATCTTTTTAAAACCTTTTAGCTAAAAATATTCACATGCATCTAATCCATCTAATAAACATGAAAGTAAATACATGCATAAAAATGTATAACACACAAATTTGGTAACCCAGAAACCTTCCAAAATGAGAAGGTAAAACTGGGGTGGGGATGACACCCACAAAGTATCACTATAGCAATATGTAGCTATTCAAGGTTACAAAGTTTGACCACTTTCAATGGTTTTCCCTATAAAAGGCATGTCCTATTAAAGACTTTACACCCTATTAAAAGTAACCTAGTAAAAGGATTTACAAAAATTCACTTAGAATGCTACCCTACTAAAGGTTTTACAATCTTGTTAAGGATCTACAATATGGTTGCTAAGCCAATATAGCTGCTAAGTGAACCTACCAACATAGGATTTCCATTCTCATAATACAATGGTTACAAATTATAGAAGAATGTCTTGACCTGATGACTTGAAATCCTCAATTTCTGATTCCAAATCATTATTCAGCTCTATGTGCTCTCATCCTTGCTTGATTTGATATGTCACTCTTCAAAACACTGATACTCTATTATTGATCAACTAAATTCTGAAATATTTCTCTACTCTTCTCTAAGTCTCTAAACACCCCTCTAAACTTTGCTATAATTCACCCATACACTTCTCACACATGCATACACAATGGGGTTTAATTCTCCTTATAAAGACTTTGAAGTCTTATAATTAGGTATGAATCTATGATCCATATTCATTCTTCATTTCCTGGTCAATTCTTGCACTTTTCTATTGGTTGCGTGTCTTCCCCATTTTTCTTATTGGCTACATACTAATTAGATAGGTAATGCAAAAGATTCAATCTTATCCTCAAGATCCTTTGTGATTCATCTTATGTTAGCTTCAAAATTGGTTTACATCTAGGTTTGCTAAGATACAAACTCATATGTTGATTCTCTACTACTTGGCACTTACTAATTGTTGATGCTTGACACATATAGGAATTTTTTCTCACTTGGCTCCTATAGTGACTCGACATCATTTATCAGTCGAAACTTGAACATCACTTAGCTCTTGAAGTTCACTTGGTACCTATTGGATCTCTAGCTCAACACACACTATAGCTTGGGATATGTATTATATTCAACATCAACTAAGAATTGGTTAAGTGTGTTGACACTCAATTGTCAATAGAAATCTGAGATCAACACTACATCCACCAATAGCAAGTCCAAAATTACTATTATCCTATGATTACAATCAGCAATACATGAAAGATGAATACACTACAAGAAGATACAATCTCATCATAAATTATAAAATTCCTAACCTTAAGTCATTTTATACAAGTTTTTTTGCTTACCAAATTAGGGCTAGAATAAGTCAACCAATAGAAAAATAATAGCCAATGCATTTTATAATAGTAATCAATTTGGGCACTACCCCTTGACCCTATCTCGGGGGCACTACCACTAAATCTGCATTGTAACAATATGGTGGGAACCCATGTAAGAAAAACTAGGGAAAAATTAACCTCTGAGTCTGATTAGCCTCTACATCAGAAGAAAAATTAACACCCTAGATCAATCTGGACATGCCACCTAAGTAGTCAACCAAAATAGAGCTCAAGAATGAATGAATTATATCCCTAATTGGCCCAATAGGGATACACTATATCTATATTTAAGAAGAGATGTACTATGTCTCTGCTAATGTGGGCCCATCATGCTTAATATTCCCTCGAGGTCATAGAATAGGTCAAAAATACTAGAAATTAGGTGTATTTTTTCAAATAAGACTATTACATGAAAAAGAAATTGAATGATTAGTGTTGAAAATTGGATAATAGTGATATGTAATTTTTGTCATTAATGGCAACCCATGATGTACATGTTGATAGGAAATCTTAAAAATAAAGATACTTTATGTTTGGCTATCACCAAATTGTCTAAGTATAGAATTTGGTTTATAGAAGTGTATTATTTTGTTTATCACATGTTGTAGATGTCATATTATGACAAGCAAAGTTACATGGAGATAGTATACATGTTCATAATGATGTGTATAACCTTAGAAGTTTCTACAAACTATATGGAATAAAGCTAATCATGTTTTGATGAAGCAAGACAACAAAATGAATGGAAATAATTTGTTTGGTTACATAAAAATTACTTGTCCCATTAGGGCCGACATCCTCGATGTTTATTTTAACATGGAAAAGTGAATTGTGGTCTTAGCTAACCAACTAGTATTTTAAGTAAATGCATGATGTTGGCGTTTGAAAATGTTACCCATTTCCAATTTACCCTAATGAGAACAAAGCTCATCTAGGGGTAGCTAACTCCCATTATCAACACATCCATTCAGATACTAGGCCAACTATAAGGCATGACCCTTCTTCTTCTTCAGGCTCTGCAAAACCTAGGCGGGTGAACCTATAGATTCCTTATATGGTACCAGTTGTCAAAGCATACACTGAATCTATTCAAAGCAGATAAAACCCTTATTTCTCCTAAGAACTCATGAAATAACACAAACCTACGATAGCTAGATGAAAATCTATGAATCTCATAAGCTGAGTGAGGGCATTCTATGATCACTCTTCAACATGAAAGGGGAAAAGCATTTGATTTTTGATGTTGATTTCAACAACCCTCAGATATGCAACAGTGAGAAAGTAATGACCCTGTAGCTGATTAGTGCCTAGTCCATTGGGAAAATTCATTGATCACAAACATAAATATGAATATCTAAGACATGTGTGTATCTTCAAATATAGATCTATCTATTTAACTTGTAAATAGACATCTATGTTCAATTTAAAATCTCGTTCTTACCTAATATCCTTCTCAATAAATCTACAACCCTGTTGATTTCTATGAAGCATTTACACAATTCCTTGAACTATCAGCAACGATGAAACAACATACAGTCTTAGGGGACTACAACTATGACCTAAACTCTTTGTTCAGAGATCGTGAAACATTGAAATTCAATGAGAATGGAGACAAGATTCAACTGAAACTTAATTATCTGCTGCTCTTTGCATTATTCCCTTGAAAATATACAATCATATGCATGAAATGAAAGACATGAAACAACCTAACAGATCTGAACTATCTGTATTTATCTTCCTACTATCGTTCACATGAGAGAAATTGCTGAAGAAATATGTGGTATCACAGTATGGGAACATATCAAAACTAGATCCAAAATCTGGTATCTCAATAGTGACTAGTTTTTCTCCAGAGACTAGAACCTCCCAAAAACTGGAACCCTTCAAAATGACAGGAAGAAAGAATGATATAGAAGAGAAAGAATTTTCGAATCTGATCTTTACTTGACAAGTGTCCACTTGAAATTCAATCTTTTGGCAACTGAAAACTTCATCCTTCCTTCTCCATCTTGATCTAATTTTGTTTCATCATTTTTATTTTTTCCCACCGATTTGCAAATGTCTGTTTCTAAATGATGAAAACTTGCTGAGTCACCAAAATATCTGATTTACCCACTAAAATATTGGTGAAATTTTGGTTTTTACTAAATGAATCCGCTCAAATTTTGACCCATACTACATTTCTACTATTTTTTTATGTATATCCAGGTCATTTACATGCTAGAAATCAATTTTGAACTCTGATACTTGAAAATGGTTACAATCTGGAGACCCGGGACAAAACCCCCTGTAGCAGAAACACATTGCTACCTGTGCAAATACTGACTCCGACATCGGAAAATTCAGACTTCCATGATTCTGGCAGTACATGATAAGGCATATCTGGCCTTCAAGAAACACCCAGAATCTTGATTTGAAAAATGCCCCTTTGCTGTTAAAGAAACACAGGTCTGCACATTTGAATTTCTTTTAAAAATTTAAAAATTCTAAAGTTTAGACTTTAGAAAATAAACCTTTTTTAAAAATAAAAACCTGCATGTGTTTTTTTTTTTTTGAAAACAATTTTCAAAATAAAAATTTTAAGTCAATTGAATTTTCCATCCCCTTCAATTTTTTGGTCAACCCCCTTTGACCAAGTGCCACATGGCACTTTTTGATTGGTCCACCGCTGCCAGCAAGCACCACATGTCATCACTTGATTTGCTTGCCCATTTTACTGCCACATCACCATTAATGCAGGCCAAATGACACATGGCAAAATCTTGCTTTCCCGCATTTTTTATCTTCCGTGCAACTTATTATTGCGGGGAAGTAGGCATTCATCGATCTCCACCACGTGGCATCATCTCCTTGCATTGCCTCTGAACTTGTCATCTGCGCCACATCATCACACCTGTGAGACCGCTGCCACATGGTAGCTTCTCGCATTCCCGCATTATTTAACGTCCGCGCAACTCTTTTTGCAGGGAAGCACCGTTTGTCAATTTTTGACATGTGGCGGCATCTGGTTCAACGACGCCACATCAACATTCTCATGTTTCCATTTAAAATTATGCTTAGTTCTTTCAGGCTGACGTCACTTCCACATTGACCACATGGGCACAAGGCCCCACGTGCAACTAGCACTTCAAAAGTGCTTGTCTTGAAAATGTTATGTTATGTGCTTAAAATGGTATTTAAAAAACTAATTTCTAAGTTACCCACCCAATGTGTGATATTTCATAGTCTTTCCCTTTACTTTGGCTGCGTTTTCCATTACTGCACAAGGTCTTCTTCTGTTCTAGCCGTGGGATTCTATATGACTATCTTTGACTACGTTTTTACATTCACATCATGGGCATCTTTGATTGAGTGAGGAGCTTTTTATTTAACATGTTTGGGTTCTCTTCAACTAGTGGTTGTTCCATTTAACTCTGCCTTTTGCTAGCTATGAATTGGAACTCCTCTTTCACTGCCTTCCACTTGGTTGTTGGCTGCTCTCTCACAAGCCGTGGGTTCTTCAAAACGTTGACTGTTCATGCATGATGCATGGATGCTCCCTGCATGAGCAATTTCTTTTAAATATTTCCCAAGCTGCATTTTATTACCTGGCATCTTCTCTTAGCTGGCTATGAGCTCTTATTTCAAAGCTCTCACCTGAAAACTCATGTGAGCCTGCTACAAAACATGATCCATTCTCCTTCTTGTGTGGGGATCAAAATGCTTGGACTAGCAATGACAAAACTATAAGCTTTTGATGAGTTACCCATTTCAAATGGCACAGAGTCAACACCACTATATGCAAACTCCTTGGCTTGTTTACATGGTGCAAGTAATATTTATGTTACTGAATCAGCTCTGTTTCTTTCAAAATGTAAGCATTTAGAATTCTCAAACAATTTTGAGCTTTTGCTGCAGCAAATTTTATGCTTGTGTATTTCTAAAAGTCACTTTCTTTGCATAGAAAGATGTAACTGGTAAGTCTAGTAGTAAGGGCCTGAACATGCTTTGTGAACTCTCCAAAATCATTGCACATTCAAAAAATTTCTGACTATATCCTTGGCCTTTAATATTCTTTTGTAACTTTGCATTCCTTTGTTGCATTGCCGACTCATTCTTTATTATTATTAATGCCAAATTGAATTAGCCAACATTTGATGACCTTTTGCATACCTTAAATCAAATGATTTAATGGCTTCTCAAAACATAGTAAATCCTTTTGACTGTTGCATTATAGATGAAATCTCCTTTTTAATTTTGAGCATTGACAATTAAAACTCATATCACTTCTTACTTGCAAACTGTGAATTTGTGTCTGAAGGCCTGCCAGCTGGGCTTAAAAACTGACTCAATCAAATAGTTAGGCCACAAAAATTGGCACAAGTGTTCAATCCTACACACTCTATCATATTGCAAATTTCCAGCCCATGATGAACTCTTAGTCAGGAGATTTTAATTGCCTAACATGCATACTTCAATTAACCTGTAGGCAAATAATGTTAAAAAACATAAACTAGGCTCGGGTTCGGTATTATAAAATTTGGTTATTGATCACTTGGGATTCTGAAAACTAGGATATAAGTTCTTTTCCATGAGGGCAATATAAGTCCATGTTTTGGGCTCATGACGAATCACAGGGTACAATTGGCGAATTTTTGAAAACAAGCAGTTGGAAATTTTAACTGAGAAATGTGTCAAAAAATAATTTTTGGCAAATGTACGAACATATGAAAGTATGCAAATGGATTCATCATGACTTGAGAATTGGCATACTTCAAGGATTTTTAGGATACAACATGATGGTACAATCCATTTAGGCTCACCAATCACTAGATCAAAGTTATAACTTGCCAAACATGGGTACGGATCAATCAGGATACCTTAGCCGTAACAAAATAATACAAACTAGGTTTTTGATCACGTTAGCAAACTAATCAAATGGATTTTTCATGACCTCAAAATTGGAATATATGAAGTGTCTGACCCCTGGAATATAATGAAATTTTTTTTTTTCATTTGGGTCAACTGGGTCAAAGATATGATTGGTCGAACAGGGCTTCCCAAAATTGTGAACTAGTCAAATGCACAAAACAGTAAATGACCAACTTTGGGGGGTTCAAAACCTAGTCAACCAGATTCAAAATGACTTGAAAATTGAAACATAGGTTCTTTGTTATGGAAACTAAACACTCCCAAAGTGGCAGGTCATGACACATTCTTGAGTAAAAGATATTCAAATGCAAACTGGGCCTCTAGTCGCTATTTGACACACTGGCAGAATTGCAAATTTTGACACTAGCTTAAAATGGCACTTCACAGAATGATTCGGGATGACAAAATAATATTGTGGATCACATGCATATGTCAAATGAAAGGTGTTAAGACACTCAAACACCATCTAGGCCTCAAACCGACAACCAACTACATATCTCATTTAAAAGCATTTAAGGGCTTGATTTTTTCAATGGTTCTCAAAATTGACCACGCAATTTTTAGTCCCAACAGTGGCTCTTTTTGGGTATGCATGTCCCTTGCGGGCATGGAAATATTCCAGATCTCTGGGAGAAGTAGACCACACACCTGATAGCAAAAACCTCTCAAACAGCTTATTGAAAACAGGGAAATCTACTCCTACTATGTACAAGTGATGGCCCTGGTCCACCGGAGAGTTTCAGAACTCCTTACCTCTATCAAAAACCTAATTCTCATTTACATCTCCTTGAGGTAAACTGAAATTCTCAATATCATTCGTTTCACCCATCATATCAATGCTTTCAATTACTTCGTTGGGCAAAACAAAACTACTATCATCATCTTCATAGTGCATATAAAAATCAGACAAACTTTCTACACCTTGCCCACTATGGGAACATGGATCAGCATGATCATGACAACTGATATGAAACTAAAACTGATCAATACTGACTAAATCATGGATTCTTGCAATTGGAAACACAAAGTGCTCATATTCAACTTCATTCAACAAGTTACATGGAGCAAATTGTAACTCACATTGTGCCTCCATAAATGAAGAGTATGTGAAATCTGATCGTTGCCTACTTGCAACCATGTTACTCATCGAATTAGATTTATCCTTTGCTGAAACCTCTTCACATTCAAACAACTAATTAGTCACCAAAATTGAAAACTCATTCTGAAAGTGCTGATCTAAACTATGTTTACCACTATCATCTTCTTCATCAAACTGAAAGTCAGAATACACCTTGAACTTATCTTCGCAAGATTTATCGGCATATATAGAAAAGCCATAATCTGATTGACAATATTCACTATTTTCCTCTTCATCACATGAAATATAAAAACTTATTGTAGCATAACTGGCATGAAAAGAATCTGAAACAGCATTAAACTTCCCTTCACTAACATAATCAGCATTCAACAAATCATCATGTGCAAAAACATTTGAGGTGCTGTCATCTACACCTCCAAAATTTGATAAGGATTGTTCAGATACTAGATCTTTTTCTACATCAAACTTTGGGGAATTGATTTGACTGAATGAGAAATTATTATGAGAGAAAATATGAAGATCCTTAGAAATACTTACGTGCTTTTCAAACTCACGAGCCAACAAAATAGAGATTTCATTAGAACTCAAGAAGATTGCCTCACAAATCTTCTTCTGGCTGTGGTTATCATCTGGACAACATGAAGAACTTACAACAGCAAGATCCTTAGTGTAACAATATGGAAAATTAGTATTATCACAACATTCATTTCTATTATGGTAATCACTACCCTTACTATTGTTACAAATTTCTTCAACTTCATATGTACTGTAACAAAATTCATCTCCTCTTTTATATCTATCTTTTTTATGCTGATTGCTATTACTTGACTCAGTAACATTTGAATCCACCTCTTCACAATCGAAAGACAAATTATCTTGCTCTACAAACTCATTGTATTCATTACTACCTTGGCTTTTAGCACACTCATTATCATTAGGAGATATTTCATGAAATTTATAATCATCATCTTCCATCTCCTCAATGAATTTTTTAATTTGAAAAATTCTTGGTAATCTTATAGGTGCTGGCCAATTGACTGAATCGGGTACTAGAACATCAAGGAAAACACTAGGCAGTGAAGATTCCTTAGGTCTACAATGAAAAGGCATCTTACTGATTATCGATTTAAGCCTTAAATACCATTGTTCAGCACTTAGACCTTGAGTACTACCTACCTCAATTCTTATAAGATTTACAATCCTTTTGTAAACCATTGTATTCAACATAGTAATATTATTATTCACAATTTTCAAACTCTCAGAATTTGGTGAACTAATCTGAGATCTGAGATCTGACTCCATTATACAGTAAAACTTCTACCTCTTCTTACTAGTGCTAAAAATCACTGAATAGAGGCACTGATTGTAACATTTGACTTTCATGAAAAGAAAACATGAAAACCATAATACCTCAAGTGCTGATGGAAAACTTCAATTTGCTAATCTGGCATAGGTGCAAGACTGAAAATCCTTTACACCACTGGTCAAAACTTTGTAGAGTCACCACCTCTTTGCAAGAGGAAAAAAAATAACCATTCCTGTGATTGATTTTTTACATTTCAATTTCTTTATAACAGTAGATTTCAAACAACACTTTAAAACTTATCAAGAATTTAAAACTTCTTTTCCAAGATCTATCAACAGTTTCAGATCTGCCCACACAACTGAAAGTCCTTCAAGATTTTGCAATGAAATAAACTAGGAACAAACTGGTACAGAGATTTGAGAGTCACCACTCACACTTGGTGAGAAATAAAACATAATTTGTCACTTGACAAATCTGAACCAGATCTTCAATGTAGGAAAAACTTGCAGATCACTGACATCTTGAAAAGAAAATATACTTTATAAATGAATTCTTGACTCTGAAACTTTATCAACAGTATTTGTAAAAACTAAACTGATTGAAGATAGACCTATGATAGTCATAGAACACAATTTTCATCTAGTTTCAACATACTGCTGATAATGAATAAAGCTAAACTGGGGAACATGAAATTTCAGCAAGGAAAAGGAACACATCTTGCTATTGATATGCTATATCCACTCTGTTTCACATTAGAGGCTCCTGTTCTTTCAACAAAATGGATTGCCATCTTATTTCCCCAAAAGAGTCACCATTTTGTTGGTGACTCGGATGGGCAAAACCCAACTAAGAGTAGGACTGAAATTTTCAAATTATATACGAGAGATTCTTGTCCTTTTAACAGTGAATTACTTCACAGCTTCCCCAGTAGAGTCGTCATTTTGTTGGCGTTTGAAAATGTTACCCATTTCCAATTACACTGATGAGAACAAAACACATCTAGGGGTAGCTAACTCCCATTATCAACACATCCATTCAGACACTAGGCCAACTATAAGGCATGACCCTTCTTGTTCTTCAGGCTCTGCAAAACCTAGGCGGGTGAACCTATGGATTCCTTATATGGTACTAGTTGTCAAAGCACACACTGAATCTATTCAAAATAGATAAAACCCTTATTTCTCCTAAGAACTTATGAAGTAACACAAACCTATGATAGCTAGATGCAAATTTATGAATCTCATAAGCTGAGTGAGGGCATTCTATGATCACTCTTCAACATGAAAGGGGAAAAGCGTTTGATTTTTTATGTTGATTTCAACAACCCTCATATATGCAGTAGTGAGAAAGTAATGACCCTATAGCTGATCAGTGCCTAGTCCATTGGGCAAATTCATGGACCACAAACATAAATATGAATATCTGAGACATGTGTGTATCTTCAGATATAGATCTATCTATTTAACTTGTAAATAGACATCTATGTTTAGTTTAAAATCTCGATCTTATATTATATCCTCCTCAATAAATCTGCAACCCTGTTGATTTCTATGAAGCATTTACACAATTCCTTGAACTATCAGCAACAATGAAACAACATACAATCTTAGGGGACTACAACTATGACCTAAACTCTTTGTTTAGAAATCGTGAAATATTGAAATTCAATGAGAATGGAGACAAGATTCAATTGAAACTTAATTAACTACTCCTCTTTGCATTATTCCCTTGAAAATATACAATCATATGCATGAAATGAAAGACATGAAACAACCTAACAGATCTGAACTATCTGTATTTATCTTCGTACTGCAGTTCACTTGAGAGAAATTGCTGAAGAAATATGTGGTATCACAGTATGGGAACATATCAAAACTGGATCCAAAATCTGGTATCTCAGTAGTGACTAGTTTATCTCCAAAGACTGGAACCTCCCAAAAACCGAAACCCTTCAAAATGATAGGAAGAAAGAATGATATAGAAGAGAAAGAATTTCCAAATCTGATCTTTACTTGACAAGTGTCCACTTGAAATTCAATCTTCTGGCAACTGAAAACTTCGTCCTTCCTTATCCATCTTGATCTAATTTTGTTTCATCATTTTTTTTCTTGCAACTAATTTGCAAATGTCTATTTCTAAATGATGAAAACTTGCTGAGTCACCAAAATATCTGATTTACCCACTAAAATGCTGGTGAAATTTTGGTTTTTACTGAATGAATCCACTCAAATTTTCACCCATACTACATTTCAACTATTTTTTTATGTATATCCAGGTCATTTACATGCTAGAAATCAATTTTGAACTCTGATACCTGAAAACGGTCACAATCTAGAAACCTAGGACAAAACCCCTTGTAGCAGAAACATATTGCTACCTGTGCAAATACTAACTCAGAAATCAGAAAATTCAGACTTCCACAATTCTAACGGTATATGATAAGGTATATCTGGCCTTCAGGAAACACCCAGGATCTTGATTTGAAAAATGCCCCTCCACTGTTAAAGAAACACAGGTCTGCACATTTGAATTTCTTTTAAAAATTTAAAAATTCTAAAGTTTAGACTTTAGAAAATAAACTTTTTTTAAAAATAAAATCCTGCACGTGTTTTTTTTTTCGAAAACAATTTTCAAAATAAAAATTTTAAGTCAATTCAATTTTCCATCCCCTTCAATTTTGTGGTCAACCTCCTTTGACCAAGTGCCACGTGGCACTTTTTGATTGGTCCACCGCTGCCAGCAAGCACCTCATGTTATCACTTGATTTGTTTGCCCATTTTACTGCCATGTCACCATTAGCGCATGCCTAATGAAATGTGGCAAAATCTCGCTTTCCCACATTTTTTATCTTCCACGCAACTTATTATTGCGGGGAAGCAGGCATTTGTCGATCTTCGCCACGTGGCATCATCTCCTTGCATTTCCTTTGAACTTGTCATCTGTGCCACATCATCACGCCTATGGGACCGCTACCACGTGGCAGCTTCTCGCATTCTCGCATTATTTAACATCCTCGCAACTCTTTTTGCGGGGAAGCACCGTTCATCAATTTTTGACACATGGCGGCATCTAGTTCAACGATGCCACATCAGCGTTCTCGCATTTTTGTTTAAAATTATGCTTAGTTCTTTCTGGCTAACGTCACTTCCACATTGACCACATGGGTGCAAGACCCCACACGCAATTAGCACTTCAAAAGCGCTTGTCTTGAAGATGTTATGTTATGTGCTTAAAATGGTATTTAAAAAACTAATTTCTAAGTTACCCACCCAATGTCGAATATGTCATAGTCTTTCCGTTTACTTTGGCTGTGTTTTCCATTCTTGTGTAGGGTCTTCTTCTATTCTAGCCGTGGGATTCTATCTGATCATCTTTGACTACGTTTTTACGTTCACATCATGGGCATCTTTGACTGAGTGAGGAGCTTGTTATTTAACATGTTTGGGTTCTCTTAAACTAGTGGTTGTTCCATTTAACTCTACCTTTTGCTAGCTATGAATTGGAACTCCTCTTTCACTGCCTTCCACTTGGTTGCCGACTGCTCTCTCACAAGCCGTGGGTTCTTCAAAAAGTTTATTGTTCATGCATGATGCGTGGATGCTCCCTGCATGAGCAATTTCTTTTAAATATTTCCCAAGCTGCATTTTATTACCTCGCATCTTCTCTTGGCCGGATGTGACCTCTTGTTTCAAAGCTCTCACCTGCAAAGTCATGTGAGCTCGCTGCAAAACGTGATCCATTCTCCTTCTTGTGTGGGGATCAAAATGCTTGGACTAGCAGTGACAAAACTATAAGCTTTTGATGAGTTACCCATTTCAAATGGCACAGACTCAACACCACTATATGCAAACTCCTTGGCTTTTTTACATGGTGCAGGTAATATTTATGTTACTGAATCAACTCTATTTCTTTCAAAATGTAAGCATTTAGAATTCTCAAACAATTTTGAGCTTTCTCTGCAGCAAATTTTATGCTTGTGTATTTCTAAAAGTCACTTTCTTTGCATAGAAAGATGTAACTGGTAAGTCTGATAGTAAGGGCCTGAACATGCTTTGTGAACTCTCCAAAATCGTAGCACCTTCAAAAACTTCCTGACTAGATCCTTGGCCTTTAATATTCTTTTGTAACTTTGCATTCCTTTGTTGCCTTGCTGGCTCATTCTTTATTATTATTAATGCCAAATTGAATTAGCCAACATTTGATGACCTTTTGCATACCTTAAATCAAATGATTTAATGGCTTCTCAAAACATAGTAAATCCTTTTGACTGTTGCATTATAGATGAAATCTCCTTTTTAATTTTGAGCATTGACAATTAAAACTCATATCACTTCTTACTTGCAAACTGTGAATTTGTGTCTGGAGGCCCACCAGCTGGGCTTAAAAACTGACTCAATCAAATAGTTAGGCCACAAAAATTGGCACAAGTGTTCAATCCTACACACTCTATCATATTGCAAATTTCCAGCCCATGATGAACTCTTAGTCAAGAGATTTTAATTGCCTAACATCCATACTTCAATTAACCTGCAGGCAAATAATGTTAAAAAACATAAATTGGGCTCAGGTTTGGCATTATAAAATTTTGTTATTGATCACTTGGGATTCTGAAAACTAGGATATAAGTTCTTTTCCATGAGGAGAATATAACTCCATGTTTTGGGCTCATGACGAATCATAGGGTACAATTGGAAAATTTTCAAAAACAAGCAGTTGGAAATTTTAACTGAGAAATGTGTCAAAAAGTAAGTTTTGGCAAATGTACGGACATATGAAAGTATGTAGATGGATTCATCATGACTTGAGAATTGGCATACTTCAAGGATTTTTAGGACACAACATGATGGTACAATCCATTTAGGCTCACCAATCACTGGATCAAAGTTATAACTTGCCGAACATGGGTACGGATCAATCAGGATACCTTAGCCGTAACAAAATAATATAAACTGGGTTTTTTATCACGTTAGCAAACTGATCAAATGGATTTGTCATGACCTCAAAATTGGAATATATGAAGTGTTTGACCCCTAGAATATAATGAAAAAATAATTTTTTCATTTGGGTCAACTGGGTCAAAGATATGATTGGTCGAAAAGGGCTTCCCAAAATTGTGAACAACTATCAAATGCACAAAACAGTAAATGACCAACTTTGTGGGGTTCAAAACCTAGTCAAACAGATTCAAAATGACTTGAAAACTAAAACATAGGTTCTTTGTTATGGACACTAAACATTCCCAAAGTGGCAGGTCATGACACGTTCCTGGGTAAAAGATATTCAAATGCAAACTGGGCCTCTGGTCGCTATTTGACACTGGCAAAATTGCAAATTTTGACACTAGCTTAAAATGGAACTTCACAGAATGATTCGGGATGACAAAATAACATTGTGGATCACATGCATATGTCAAATGAAAGGTGTTAAGCCACTCAAACACCATCTAGGCCTCAAACCGACAACCAACTACATATCTCATTTAAAAGCATTTAAGGGCTTGATTTTTTCAATGGTTCTCAAAATTAACCACACAATTTTTAGTCCCAACACATGGTATTTATGAAAAGGATTTCTTGTGATAAGAAGTGTGCTTATATGCTTATGTAATTGTGAATTGGGAATTGAGCAAAATTCTGTGAAAGCGATATGTGTAAATTTTTATCTAGTGATCCAAGATTGAGCTAAAGATTAGAGATTAAACAAGAAAGGAAAATAATAGTAAATTACTTGTTTGAGTAGTTAGCTCTTCTTGTAGTTGAAATTACATGTTTGGATAGTGGGCTATTCTTGCATACATTATACTAAAACTCCTAATAGGGTTGGAATCTACCAATAGGGATTCAAAGTCTCCTAATAGGGACTAGTTATACTGAATTTTCTTATTGACTCCTAATAGGGTCCATCCTCTAACAAGGAACATATATATCAGTATATTATCTAGTGGATATCATCCCCATTGGGTTTTCCCTTGGTTAGGGTTTCCCTAGTTAACAAAATATGGTGTCATGAGTTATCTTTGTGAATTGTTACTATTATTGTTCAACATTACTTTATTGCTTTGTTATGCATGGTTTAAGGTAAGTAGTAATATCTAGTTGGTAACTAAAGTTTGTAGATTACTGATTCACCCCTACCCTCCGTAATCCCTATTTTCAATAATTGGTATCAGAGAATAGTTACTTTCAAGAGGCTTAATAGCTTAAGTAAGATCCCTATGGATATAGAATTGTTGATGAAGATCCTTGAAGAATCTCTTGAACAAATTGATTTCCATATTGAAAACGAGACAAGCTGAAGGATAGATATGAAGAATCCAAAGTATACATTAGTGAGTTGAAAGAAAATATTGAACATCTAAAATCAAAGTTTGAATTTACTAAATTTGGAACTACTGATGATGACTATTCAAAGTTGAAGATAGAGTACCAGATCTTGAAGCATGAATTAAAGATTACAAATCTGAAGTTGACTTTGAGAAATAATCCTAGCAAATTTGAAATTGATTTGAAGATTGAAAATGCAGATATGAGAGCAAGTCTGGCAAACAAAACATCTAAGTTTGAAGCATTGGAAGAAGATCATGAAGAAATTCATAAGTACAATATTATTGTGAAAAGTTAATTGACGCAGTACAAACAACAGCTTGAGAAACTTTATTCTAGTAGAGAAAACCTTGATGATTCTATATCTATATAGAGACCTTCTTATGACAAGACTAGTCTTGGTTATTTGATTAACATGTCTACAAAGAAACCTAAAATTATATTAGATCCAAACAAAAAAGACAAATCTAATGATGAGATTGAATAAAGTCAATCTTCTGAGAAACCTATAGAAATTGAGCAAATCAATGAAGTTCAAATCGTGAGTCTCCAAGATAGCTAGGTATGAAATTAGAGGTAAGTTCTTTATATGTAATGAAATAGGTCATATGAAAAGAGATTGTACTAATAAGTAATTTAATCATGTCAAGGACTTTTATTGTCGTAATTGTCATGGTATGGGTCATAATGCAATTGATTGTAGGAAGCCTACATATGATAATGATAAGAGAAATAGTAGAATGTCTAGAAATACTAACCCTATAGATAGAAGAAGATCTAATTAAAGGGCATCAGGAGAAAGAAGATCTTATGATGAAAGAAGATAGATCATGTGTTACAAGTGTAACAATTTAGGAAACATTTCTCAGAATTGTCATGTACCTAATAATTAGTAGAATCCTAGAAGTAGAGTACTTGTATGTCAATTATGAAAGAACTTCAAACACATAGTGAATTATTGTAGAATGGACAAAAACTTTGGAGATAGAAGGAACAATGGAAGAAACTTTAGAAATAGAAGGAATGATAGAAGGAAACATGAAAGGAACTTTGGATCTAACAATGAAGAACAAAGAAACATTGTGAGTGAACTTTAAGAAGAAATTAATGAAGCATTCATAAAAGGAATAGATATTTCAAAAGAAAATTTAGGTGATGAGATAGGGAGATCAAAGTTAGTTGTTGAGTTTGATTCAATCAAGTTGAATTAAGCTTGTTCACAGCATCAAAATTTGAGAATTTTAGTTAGAGACAAAATTAGAGGTAACAAAGTTGGGAAAAGGTGTATTCAGTCATATTTAGATGGTACCTAAGCTCACTTGTGATTTCAAGCTCATGTAAACAAGTTGTGATGAAATTCAAAGTTACTGGTACTATAGTAAAAGTCGATTCTATAACAAAAGATGAAAGGTATATTTTTGAAGAGAATTTTGTGATGCAAAGTCTTGAGGATGTTTATCATGATGGAAGGAGACTATAGTAAACTTTGGGTGACATATAAAGATCAAATAGATATGGTTGGGAAGTTATCTCATTGTAGAATGCAAATAACAACCTTTTCATATTTGTGAAGTATGCAATTAATGTAGTTTTCAAGTTGATGGATAAATGGAGTACATAATTAAATTTTACTTCATTATGAATAGTTTCAAAGTGAACAGCATCCAAAAGCAACTTGTCAGAGTACTTTCATAGAAAATCCTATTTTTAGAAAGAGGTATTTTATCATTTTGGCACAAAATTTGTTTGGTAAAAGATATTGTTGATAAAGATCATGGATATGTTAGTTGTTCACAGTGTTGAGAATAAGGATAGATGTAAGCTCAAGATAGTTTCCATAAAACTTAGTGATGGAAACCCTAACTCTACATTGTATATTACTCTGAACAATGTAGTTTACCTTGAAGATGTAGAAAATTATTTAAATTGTAAGTTTGAGTCATTTGGCAATGAATATGTGAATAAGGATATGGAACTAGTGTTTAACCATGACATGAGTATGAAGCCCAAATTTGATCACTTAAAAGAATTTGATTTGTTTAAGTATATTTCTACCACAAGCTAGATACATATGAATGTACTCAAATCATATTGAGTAGGATACATGATGGAAAATTGTGGATGCAATACAATGTAGTAGACATTTCTGCCAACTTGATTCATCAGGTAACTAGTCTTGGCAATCAAGGTAGTGTACCTATAGGTGAAAAGATGGTTAGAAGAAAGTAGAAAGTTACACTAAGGAAGTACACAATGGGAGAGCCATGGTAATCAGATCCATCAAGAAGGATGATGTGAGATTTCTTGGCACAATTGTTGCTTATTTAGTTTGTGCAAGTTCTAAGATAGATGAACTTTCAACAACATTTATTTATGTAGCTTACAAGATATGTGTTGAGAAAGAGAAAGTTAATTTGAGTGAAATACTAGGGATGCAACTCTTGGAAAATCTTGAAAAGATTAAAAGAATAAAGAATGGTGTATTTAGATTCCAAACAATGATAAATCACATATTATTTTATGTATTGAAGAGATTTCCTTACTTGTCAATAATAGATATAATGAGTAGTGATAGATGCACTATGGAAAAGATTACAAAGGTATGCAAAAGGCAGCCTGCAGACAAGGTATTAGACAATGGTAATCTAATTATGAGGACATTCCAAAATGAGATGAAATAGAGATTTAGGATCTCACCTAAAATTATGGATAGGACAAAGGAGGACATATCTATTCTATTTGATACAAACTATACATACATTCAAGCAATAGAACCTTGGAAAACATTTTTGGATCCTTTGAGCTATGAGTTGAGTGATGGTGTTGCAGTTAGCTACATTGAGTTGTTGTTAAATTTAGAAAAAGATAAAGTTAAGTATAGACTTAGTATGTATGATGAGATTACACATAATGCTCATCAAGAAACCTTGGAGAAGGCATCTCATAAGAAGCTTGAGTCAATCATGAAGAGGGCATTATCTGAGGCTAGAATGATAGAAAGTGAGACTAAGGCCATGAGATAGATAATGAAACAAGATGTATTGAACATATAACCATTGTCAATTTCATTTGCTAAGAAAAATTCAAATAGAGAACTAATCTGATGTTTATCCCAATGAACACAAGAGAAAATCAGAGAGATTGGTTGAAGCAATGTCAAAAAAGACTAAGAGAGTTAAATAGATGGCTACAAGACCTAGCAAGAGGTAGAAAACATTATTGACAATTGAATCTAGTGATGATGAAGAGGTTGAGGAATAGGAAACAAAGCAAGCTGAAAAGGTGACACCACCTAAACAAGAAGTAGGAAAATTTTAGCAACCACGGAAGCCGAAGATTGAGAATATAAATATAGCAATTATGAATGAGGAAAACTTTGTTCAAATGAACAAGTTTTATGATCTATACAATAATTTTGAGAAAGATCAAATTGATATATCTACTATGAGACATATCATTGAAAATGATCTAACTATGAAGGATATCAAAGGAGTAGTGAACCAAAAAGTCTATGAGGGACTCATAGAAAAGAAGACTCTAGAAAAAGAAAAAGACCTTGAATTTCATAAGTCTATGCTAAGGAAAATTTTCAAGACTAATGTAAGAGATTGTTAGATAACCTCACACCATACCCAAGGAATAAGTTGAGGCCATTCTTATTTATTTTTGGTGAGAAGGATAATTTGAGAAAGGAGACTGCATCAGCTATTAGCAAGATTTTGTTAGAGTCATAGGCAGTATCTCCTCTAGCTCCTCAAACCTCAGAAGTGTCAGTCAGTAGAGACACTATGAAGATTAATCAAAGCAATATTACTCTCAACATTGATGACACCAATCCATTTAGTGGTTAGAAACCAAATGTATCAAACACCAAACATATTGGGGAAAATTTGAAACAAATTGAGGAAGAGAAGAGGCTAATAGAAGTTGAAAAGAAGAAGATAGAGGAAGCCAAGAAAAAATTGCTTGAGGAAGATAGAAAAAGAAAGGAAGATGAATATAAGAAGAATGATTGTAGAAGAAGTAAAGAAAAATAAAATAGAGGAGGAGGAAAGGAAAAGATTAGAAGAGAAGAAAGAAAGAGAGGATAAATAAAGGAAGGAAGAGGAGGAGAGGAGAGCTAAGGAACCAGCAAAGAAACAAAAGGAGGATGAGAGTAAACCATCTAGTTCATCTACTCTGCTTTGTCTTACTAGTTTAGCTACTAATAATGATGATCAAATTGATCTAATTTCATCCTTATCCAAACTTTTACAAAAGTATAAGATAATTAAGACTTTGTAGAGGTCACTAATGGAAGTAACTGATAGATTGTAGAGTACCTTGACAGTACAACATATTGAGTAAGATCCTAAACTAAGAGCATAGGTAGTGCTAAAGTCTTTTGATGAAGAGTTTACTAATTTAATGAATATTGTAGAGGTGAAGGCTCAAATTTCCCATGATGCTAACTTGTTTCATAACAACATCTGCTAGAACATTAAGAATGACTTAGTTAATCTTGATACATGCATAAAAGAACTTCAGAAATGTTAGTAGGAAGGGAAAATTTTGTCTGTAAAGAAGACCTTATCATAAAAATTGACTAAGGATTTGGATAGTTAGATAGAGGAAAAGATGAATGAGCTAGAGGATTTATATAGCTTAATCTAGTACCCATCTAGCAAATTTGTTGATATTGAGAGTCAAGTTGCCAATTTTCATAGCAATATCAAGAAATTGTAACTTTAGAAAGATTAGATATTAAGGAGAACATCCAATTTCAAAGAATCCATTGCTTTGAAGTTATCATTTTTTGAGAAGCAGCTAGAATAATGTTCGAGGCCAAAGACACATATACAAACTTTTTGTATTCAAATATCAATGCAATTGAGATTGCATCATATGCATTATGTGCAATTATCACATCAGCATAGTCTACCAAAGAGACATGGAACAAAGTTATGAATAGCCTAAAGATTAGTTTTGATGATTGTATGAAGATAATATCAACATAAGGGAAGATAATAGTTTCAATAGTTTTTGATAGTTTTGGATGGAATCTTGGCATTTCGACCTTTATCATTGATGTCAAAAAGGGTTGTGATTCATGTGAAAATTGTATATATATCATTGTTGGGAAAGATACAAAGGGGAGAGATACATGTGGAGATTGTAAAAGTGTAAAGTATATTGTAAGGGGGGGCATATGTAAAAACTTATCTATTAGTTGTAAGGTGGTATTTACATTAGTTTTTGTCACTTAGCCAATTTTCCCTATTTTGTTATCATCAGTGCCAAAGGGGGCAATTGCTGACCATTGGCTAATATGATATGTAATTATTGTTATTAATGGAAACACATGATATATATGTTAACACAAAACCTTAGAAATAAAGATACTTAGTGTTTGGCTATCAAAAAATTGTCTAAGTATAGAATTTGGTTTATAGAAGTGTATTGTTTTGTTTATAACATGTTGCAAACATCATATCATGACAAGAAAAGCTACATGGTAATAGTATGCATGTTGGTGATGACATGTATAGTTTTGAAAGTTTATACAAATTTTATAAAACAAAGTTAATCATGTTTTGATGAAGTAGTACAACAAAATTGAAGGAAAGAATTGTTTTGGTTGCAAAACAATTACTTGTCCAATTAGGGCCAACATCCTAGATGTTTACTCTAACTTGGAAAACTGAATTGTGGTCTTAGCTGACCCAATAATATTTTATGTAAAGGCATGGTATTTATGCAAAGGACTTCTTGTGATACGAAGTGTTCTTGTATGCTTATGTAATTATGAATTAAGAAGTGAGAAAACTTTTGTGAAAGTGATATATGTGAAGTTTTATTGGGTGATCAAAGATCAATCTAAAGATCATAGATCAAACAAGAAAGGAAAATAATAGTAAATTACTTTTTTGAGTAGTGATCTCTTCTTGTAGTTGAAATTGCATGTTTGGGAAGTGGGCTCTTCTTACATACATTATACTACAACTCTTAATAGGGTTGGAATCTCCTAATAGGGATTCAAAGTCTCGTAACAAGGACTAGTTATACTAAATTTTCTCATTGATTCCTAATAGAGTCCATCCTCTAACAAGGAGCCTATATATTAGTATGTTATCTAGTGGGTATCATCCACACCAAGCTTTTCCCTTGGCTAAGGTTTCCCTAGTTAACAAAATATGATGTCATGAGTTATCTTTGTGTATTGTTACTAATACTATTCATGATTGCTTTATTTCTTTGTTATGCATAGTTTAAAGTAATTAGTAATATCCAGTTGGCAACTAAAGTTTGTAGATTACTGATTCTCACCCCCCACCTCACCCCACCCCCCACCCCACACACACACACTAGTAATACCTATTTCTAACAATTAGATGAAGGAAAGGGAGGACCTAAGTGGCTAGATCCTACCTTGATCTTTACACAATGAAAATAGGAGCTTGAAAGAAAATCTATTATGTCCTACCCTAATTCTTCCTAGGAGGAATGATAAAAAGAATAAGGGGGAGATATGAAAATAAATAATAATCATGCATTAAATAGGCAATAAACCATTATCAAATAGAACTTCTTCCAATTTAAGATGTTACATTTACCTGCACTTTAGTTAGAGTATGGAATCCAGATGGTTGGAAAAGTATAGCACAAGACATAAGATAAACTTATAATAATCAAGGAGACAAAGAATCCATCAAGCTCCAAAGGGATTTAGTCTTTTATAACTCTTAGATCATAATAAGAGAGAAATTATTGTTGATCTTAGATTAGTTTTGATAATTGAGTGTCAACACACGTAAGCCATTTACTTAGTTCATGTGAAACTAGTAATACATGTCGAGCACAACATGTAAATACTAAACTATGTTGAGTTACAATGAGTGTCGAGTCACTCATGTTCCAAGTCACTCAAGTGCTAAGAAAATAGACCATGTTAAGTGATTTAGGAGCTAAATAAATAGTGGATGTTGAGCAATGTAGGTCCTAAGTCATACTATAAATATTAGTGCATGTTGAGCATAAGAAACTTCATATGATGAGTGACACAATTTTGACATATTTGTTTGTAATGGCACAAACAACTATGTAAATTTTTTTTTATCTGACTTAAGATTATATTTTGATATTTTTGAGATAAGGAAGAATATCTATTTGGATTCTTTATGCAATTACATGCAGCCAATTAGAAAATGGGAAGGATTAAGTGAAAAAATGGATGAATCTGAACCATAGATTCATACCTAACCCTAAGCCACCAAAGTCTTCTTAAGGAGGATGAAGTCCTAAAATATATAGAGAATGGAATGGAATATTTAAGGAATTAAAGGAGTGAACATGATAGTTTTCATGTAGAGCATTCAAGGTGACTTAGAAGTTATGAAGAAAGAGTGAATTGTAGAATCAATTAGAGAAGAACAGATGATAGAGAAAAGGATACAACATTGAGACATCTGATCAAGAAGGATAAAGAAGACATTGTTTAGAGGTGATCTATTATTAGGGAAGCAAGTGCCAACCATAGAATCTATGCTGAGACATTTTAACATGTGATTTCAGTCAAATCTCTTTCTAAAAGTAGTTCTAACAGGCTATATGAAATCCTTTTACATGGTACTTATTTATTTGTAAGTTGAAGTCCTCTAGCAATGCACACTTCTAACAGGGTGTTGAAATCCTCTAACAATGTGAGACCTAAACAGTCTTTGTAAGCCTTTAATATGTATATCTTTCATAGATTAGATCATGTTTCATTGTAAAAACATTGTAACCTTCATTAGATACACTTTATTACTATAGTAGTGAAGATTTGTGGGTGTTAACCCCATCTCAATTTTACCCTCTCACTTGAAGGGGTTTTGGGTAATCATATCTAGTGTTATGTGTGTGAATGCTTACATGGTTATATGATTTAGATGTATATGCTTTGCATGCTATTTTAGTTTACTTATTGAATGGATGTGATGTATGTATGGTGAAAGTTTTATGGGTCCAAGTTTAAACTACTAACTCACCCCTACCTCCCCCCACTAGAATTTTACCTTTCCTATTATAATTCAAAAAATTGGTATCAGAGCCTTGTTCTCTAAAAGAGAGGCTTTGTAGCTTTGTGGAAAGATCTTAAAATGGAAGTCTACAAGTTGGGAAAGACTATTGAAAACTAGGAGATTGAAATGCATCTTATACTACATCAACTAAATGAAGCAAGAGAGGAACTCAAGAAATTCTTAACAAGAAGGAAAGAGATTGCTATTATGGAGAATGACACACTATATAAATAGATAGACACTACTAAGCTATTTGTAGATGATGAATCCTATTGGAAATATAGAAGGAGTAGTTGAGAGTGGGGGGATGAATCAGATACCACTAAAATAAGCCATAGACGCCTTAAATGTCAATAATAAAATTTAGACTAAGTAAACTGATTATTATTATTACTCGGTAAGTGTAGAGTGTGAATTAATTTTGATAGATCTTAAAACATTAATAGTAAGTAACTTCCAAGCATAAGAGAAATAACATGAACACATGAGACACTAGGATTTAACGTGGAAACCCAATTTGGGAAAAACCATCAATGTAACTAGTTACTATTTTTCACTCTTTTGAAGTGAACCCTCTTAGGAGCCAACCTTATTAAAGGTTACAAACCACACTGTTAGGTGTGACACTATTAGGGGATTTAATCACCCTATTAGGAGTGGCCTTGCAAGAGGTCTTAAAATAATTCAATAGAATTTCCACCTTGTTAGAGTATTTACAATTGGTTGTTAAACCAACTCTTACAAGATTTTAGATCACTGCTGCAATGGTTAGAGAGTAACAATGAAATGACCTGATTGTGATGCAACTGAATTGTTGAATCCATATCTCTTTTCTACTTAAACTTTATCCTTCTTGATCAAATATTACTTTTATGCTCCACAAGGATACCTACTTATCCTTCAACTTCACTCCCTCTCTTTTCCTTTTTCAATTCAATCAACACACTTTCAAGCACACTAGAAATCTCAACTTGACCTTTCATTTATACCTTCTAGATTGTCAATTCAGCCCAAATTCAAATTACAATAATCAATATTCATCATCATAGTTGGCTAGAATTAATACATAAAGTAATTAAGCTTCATATGCCAAAATAAGAAAATTCCTTCATAACTCGATCCTGCTTGGTAGAAACTAACTTTGCAATGATTTCCTATGTTAACCAATAGAAGCCTTGTTAACACTGAGGACTTGCGAAAATCCTTTAGCAACTAAGAAAACTTGATAAGTACTAACTTTGTCTGGCTTTCCCTTCATTAATCGAGAGAGCTTGTTAACACTCTTTTCTATCTTAATTCCTTTGACACCCGAGTGGCCTCGGTAGACACTATCATCCATTGAGAGTAAACCTATGAATACTCAATAAACAAGGAAAACTATATTCACTGACCAAGTGAGCTCAGTAAGTATTGTCTCTCAATTGACATGACATTTGTGTAACATTAAAGACAACACACAATTAATCAATTGTATCCAACAATCTCCCTCTTTGGCATTGATGACAACACAACATGTCATAGAGCAATGAAATTTTGAGAACAAGACTCCCTTTGACAAAAAATTTCTCCCTCTTTGATTTTACACAAGAACTTCTTCTCGTTTTTTGTATTCTCCCTTTGCATAACTTCTTTTCAAACTTCTCCCTCTACAAAATTTTAGAAAGATAAAGATATGACAATAAACTTCTTCCTCTTTGACAACACATGCCAAAAACAACACATGCCAAATTTGTATCAATGTACCTTGACTATTGATTGATCTTTAGCTTGGTTCTAGTTGATACATCACTAAACTTTATTTAGTGAGCTTCAGATAATGGAATGACCCCTAGCTTACCTCTTAGATACAAGAATGCATCCTTAGGTAATGGATTGGTGAATATGTCTACAATTTGTTCTTTTGTATGGACATATTTCAATATGATTTCTTTTTCTTTCACCAGTTCTTAGACGAAGTGATATTTTATAGCAATGTTTTTTGCTTTGGAATGCATTACTAGGTTATTTGATATGTGAATTGCACTGGTGTTATCACAATACATAACTACTGGCTCTTTGATTTCAACCTTCATTCCTTCCAGCAATTATTTGAACTGAACAATGTTAGAAAATTTTTTTGCTACTACTACATACTCTGCTTCTACTATGGATTGGGATCTGTAGTTTTGTTTCTTCCTTGTCAAAGATACCAATCTTTTTCCAAGAATGAAAGCTCTACCACTAGTACTTTTTTGTCATCAAAATTTCCTGCCCAATCAGCATCAGTAAATACCTTTAGGTCTAGATTTCCTCCAAGTTTGTACCATAAACCATAGTCTTCAGTACCTTTTAGATATCTTAGGTTTCTTTTTATTTTCATCATGTGATTCTCTTTGGGTTTAGCTAAGAATCTTGCCACTATCCCAATTGCTAAAGCAATATTAGGCCTTTTGTGAACTACATATAGTAATTTTCCCATTATTGATCTATATAAGGTCTGATCTACTTCTTTGGAGTCATTATCTTTGGTAAGCTTGAGTCCAATACACATGGGGTTACCAATTGGTTTAGAATCTTCCATATGTCTTGAGTATATCTTTTACATACTTTGATTGGGTGATATAGATACTAGTTTTGTTCTATTATATCAGAAATCTAACAAAGAATTTTATTTCACCAAACATGGACATCTCAAACTCTTTGTTCATTTGTTCTGAAAATGCTTTGCATATGTTATCATTTCCTATAAATAAAGTATCATCCACAAATATCTAGGCCAACACAATTTTGTTATCTAGTCTTTCCTTGATGTATAGACTACTATTATGATTTGTTCTCTAAAAACCAATCTATATCAAGTAGTTATGTAGTCTTTCATACCAAGCTCTATGAGCTTGTTTGACCATTTAGTGCTTTCTATAATTTGCACACCATCTCCCTTTTGTCAAGATCAACAAAACCTTTATGGTTGTTCAATGTAGACTTCTTCATCAAGAATTCTATTCAGGAATGCAAATTTAACATCCATTTGATATACTTTGAATCCTTTGTGAGTTGCATATGCAAGTAGGCTCCTAACACCTTCTAATCTTGTAACAGGGGCAAAAGACTCACCATAATCAATTCCTTGTTCTTGAGAATAGCCTTTACACACTAATCTAGCTTTGTTTCTTGATATTTGTGTTGGAAATATAGAAGGACTATTTGAGAGGGGGGGTGAATTAGTTACCACTAAAATAAATCTCAAATCCCTTAGATGTCAACAATAAAATTTAGACTGACAAAACCAATTGCTACTGTTACTCGATAAACACACAGAAAATATTGTAACTCAATAAATGCAGAGTGTGAATTACTTTTAGCTAATCTTAAAACATTAACAGTAATTAATTTGAAAGCATAAGAGAAATAATATAAACACATGAGACACCTGGATTTAACGTGGAAACCCAATATGGAAAAAAACACCAATGTAACTAGTTACTATAATTCACTCTTCAAAAGTGAGCCCTGTTAGGAGCCAACCCAGTTAAAGGTTACAAAATGCACTGTTAGGTGTAACCCTGTTAGAGGATTTAATCACCCTGTTAGGAGTGGCCTTGAGAGAGGTCTTAAAACAATTCAATGGAACTATCACCTTGTTAGAGGATTTACAAATGGCTGTTAAACTGACTCTATTAAGAGATTTTAGATCACTGCTACAATTGTTAGAGAGTAACAATGAAATGACCTAATTGTGATGCAAATGAATTGTTGATTTTAGATCTCTATTCTACTTCATGCTTGATTCTTCCTGATCAAATAACTCTTTCTACTCCACAAGGATACTTGCTTACCCTTCAAATTCACTCTCACTCTTTCCTTCTTAATTCAATCAACACTCTTGCACACACACTAGAAATCTCAACTTGACCTTTCATTTATACCATCTAGATTGTCTAGTCAGCCTAAATTCAAATTACAATAACCAGTAATCATCACCATAGTCAGCTAGAAACAATACTTAAAATAATTAAGATTCTTATGCCAAGACAAAAAAATCCTTCATTGGCTGACCCTGCTTGGTAAACACTAGTTCTGAGATGATTTTCTATATTAACCAACAAAAGCTTGGTTAACACTGCAAACTTGCAAAAATCCTTTGGTAAATGAGTGAACTCGATTAGCACTAACTTTGACCAACTTTCCTTCATTAACCATGAGAACTTAGTTAACACTATTTCCTACCTAAATTCTTTCAATGCCCAAGTGAGTTCGGTAGACACTATCTTCGAAGAGTAAACTTCACGAGTGCTTGATAGATAAGGAAATCTATTTTACTAACTAAGTGATCTTAGTAAGCACTATCTGCCATGTGATATGACATTTTTGTAGCATCAAAGACAACACACAATTGGATGATTATATCCAACAACTTGTTCATCTTCATTTAGCTTATTTCTGAATACGCATTTTGTACCAACAACATTTTTATCTTCAGGCCTAGGAACAAGAGTCCAAGTTTTGTTCTATTTCTTTTTTCATTGCCTCAATCCAACTTTCATTTTCTATGGCATCCTTAACACTTCTAGGTTCAAAATCAGCAACTAAACATGTGCCTTTCAATTTGCTTCTTGTCATAGTACCTTCTAATTTATCTCCAATAATCTAATCAAGTGCATGATGCCTTCTAACATATTTGGCCAATATAAGTTCTTTACCTTTTGAATGAATTACATTGTCTTCATTTTGAATTTCAAATTTAGGCTTAGGTCATTCAAACTTGGTAAGCATTAGCTTGGTAGATACAAAATGTGACTCAAGTCGCTGTGACTTAGTTTGTACTTCTTGCAACTTAGTATTGTGGAAGACTCGAGAGGTGAAGTCTCCTTATTGTTAGATGTGCCTAGCAATGTATCAAGTTTGACATAAACAAATCATTTTTAATCTTCTGGTTCCCTTTTGCTTTCTTCTTTAGTCTTTTCTAAAAACTCATCAATTCTCACATGTGTACTTTCTATCATTTTATGAGTAGACAAATTCAAACAGTTATATGCCTTACTTCTGAAAGGATATCCTAAGAATATACCTTCATCACCTTTCACATCAAACTTACCTTTTCTAGACTCTTTCAAGATATAACATTTACTACCAAATACTTTCAGATAACTTACATTGGGTTTGTATCCATATCATAGCTCATAGGGAGTTTTATGTGAGTCCTTCTTCAACTGTACTTGGTTCAAAGTATAAAATGCAATGCTGATGGTTTCCTTCCAATATTTGATAGCAGCATTCCTTTCAATCATTAGAGTCCTTGCATAATCCATAATTGATCCATTTCTTCTTTCAACTATTCCATTCTTCCCAGGAGTGTCAAGGGTTGATACTTGCCTTTTGATTCCTCTTTCAATGCAAAAATTATTGAATTCATTGGAGATGAATTCACCACCTCTATCTAAGCTAAAGAATTTCAATATTTTTTCCTATTTCTTTATCTACTCTTTGCTAGATACCATTTGAATTTATCAAATGCTTGTGACTTTTCTCTAAGATACATAACAGTCATCATTCTAGAATAGTCATCAACAAAAAGAATAAAGAATTTTTCTCCACTATCACTTTCTATTCCAATAGGTCCACATAAGTCAGTATGTACAATTTTTAAGACATCTTTAGATTGATAGTTTTTCTTTTAAAACTAGCATTTCCCATTTTTCCAATCTGACAATTTTTGCATAAAACAACATTTGGTTTCTTCAAACTAGGGATACCTCTTACTTTTTTGAATTTTCTTATCTTGACCATATTATCAAAGTTTACATGACAAAGTCTTCTATGTAATAACCAACTTTCTTCCATTTGAGAAATAAAACATGAGCAATCACCAAGATCAAGATAAAATAAGTTACCTCTTATTTGTTTGCATGATCTAATCAGATTCTCTTTTTCATCTAGTAGTCTTACCTTGCCATGCATGAATTCTAACTTAAATCCAATGTTGATTAGTTGTGCTAAACTTAGTAGGTTATGTTTTAGTCCTTCAACCCAATAGGCATTGTCACATACAAGTCCATTGGTTAATGATATGCAACCTTTCCCTTTTATGCAGGAAGGTTCTTTCTTTCAAAACCTTACACTACCTCCATCATAGCATTCAAAGTGTTCAAATTTTTTTTTGTCTCCAGTCTTATAATGTAAATATCCACTATCTATGATCCATGTGTTATTTTTACTAACATGACAGATAAGTGCCATCTTTTCTTCTTCATCATCAGATTCATCTTTTACAACAATCTACACTATCTCATCTTCACTATTATTAAAATCTTTAGCTATAAAATAAGTCTTCTTACCTTTGTCTTTGAAGGATTTGTGACTTTTGGATTCCTTCTTGCCTTTGTACTTGTGGCTCTTCTTCTCATCCTTTCTTTCTCTTTTTTGGCACCTAGCAAAAATATGACCAATTTCTTCATATGAAAATTAGATTAAAGAAACTTTACCTTTATACCTTCCTTTACCTTTAGAATATTTCTTTCCAAGTAAATCTTCAACAACTTAAAGATCACTATCAAAACTTTCCTCTGTTTCCTCTTCACTTTCTGATTGAATGTCCTTTATTTTTTTGCCTTTTTTCTTTGAGTGAAAGTTTAGCTTCAAATGCAGACTCAAAATTTTTGGAAATTGGAACATAATTGTCAAATTTGTCTCGCTCAAATGTTGTCAATCTTCCTACTAAGGCATCCAAACTTAACTTGTGATTTGGATCACACCTATTTTCTTGAATAGAAAATACTCTAATTGCATAGATAGGAAGAAATGTTCTAAGAACTTTACTTACAATAGTTTCTTCAGTGATTTCTTCTCTAGAAGCTCTAATTGCACTGACACGAGCTTTAATTCTTTCTACATATTTGGCAACATTTTCATCTTCTCTCATTCTCATTTGATCAAACTATCCTCTAAAGCTTTCTGCTTTGGCTCTCCTTACATTTTCATCACCATCATAGATATCTTTTAGCTTGTTCCACATATCAAAAGTAGTTTTACACTCTTTGACATCATCAAATTCATTATAGCTAAGAGCAGATGCAATATCAATCATCATGATGTTTTGGTTCTTTTTCTCAGCAAGATCTCCAATAGATAATGTACCATTAGGAGTTTTGTATACTTCATGAAGGTATTTGTAGCCTAAATCACTAATGGTGGCTAGATGAAGTCTTATGAGCCCCTATCAAGCTAAAAAGCTCTCTCTGTTTAGCTTTGGAATCTCTCTCTTGTAAGACATCTTGATCTTTAGCTTAGGTCCTTGAAACCTTTCTTGCAAGAACCAAATGCTCTGATACCAATTTTTGGAAATATAGGAGTAATTGGGGGGTGAATCAATTACCACTAAAATAAGTCATAGATCTCTTAGATGTCAACAATAAAATTTAGACTGAGAAAATTGATTACTATTATTACTCGATAAGTGTAGGGTACGAATTAATTTTGGCAGATCTTAAAACATTAACAGTAATTAACTTCCAAGCATAAGAGAAATAACATGAACACATGAAACACCAAGATTTAACGTGGAAACCCAATTTGGAAAAAACCACCAATGTAACTAGTTAATATTTTTCACTCTTCTAAAGTGATCTCTATTAGGAGCCAACTCTGTTAAAGGTTACAAAACACACTATTAGGTGTGACCCTATTAGGGGATTTAATCACCCTGCTAGGAGTGGCCTTCTAAGAGGTCTTAAAAAAATTCAATGGAATTGCCACCTTATTAGAGGATTTATAACTAGTTGTTAAACCAACTTTGTTAAGAGATTTTAGATCACTACTACAATGGTTAGAGAGTAACAATGAAATGAATTGATTTTGATGCAACTAAATTGCTGAATCCATATCTCTTTTTGGCTTAAACTTGATCCTTCCTGATTGAATATTACTTTTCTGCTCCACAAGGATACCTACTTATCCTTCAAGTTTACTCCCTCTCTTTTTCTTTTTCAATTCAATCAAGACACTTGCACACATGCAAAATCTTAACTTGACCTTTTATTTATACCTTCTAGATTGTCAAGTCAGCCCAAATTCAAATTACAATAACCAATATTCATCATCATAGTAGGTTAGAATCAATTCATAAAGTAATTAAGCTTCATATGCCAAAATAATAAATCCTTCGTAACTTGAACCTACTAGATAGAAATTAACTTTGGAACAATTTCCTCTATTCACCAACACAAGCTTGATTAACACTGTGGACTCGCAGAATTCCTTTGGTAGCCAAGTGAACTCAGTGAAAACTAACTATGTTAAACTTTTTCTTCATTAATTGAAAGATCTTGGTTGACACTCTTTTCTACCTCAATTCCTTCGACGCTAAAGCGAGCTCATTAGAAACTATCATTTGTTAAGATTAAACTTGTGAATGCTCGGTAGACAAGGAAAACTATCTTCACTGACAAAGTGAGCTTGGTGAGCACTGTCTATCAATTGATATGACATTTGTGTAACATCAAAGACAACACACAATTAATAAATTCTATCCAATAGACTCTAATGAATTTGATGTAGTAGTTGTAGATCTAATGGAAAAGAATATAGTCCAAGCTAAGGAAAACATAAATCTCAAGATAGACTAAGAATCACAAGCTATACTGCTATGTTAGGTAAGTGAACAAAAGTAGAAAGCCATGGAAGACAAACACATGACCTAAGAGGACAAAAAAATTCTAGCCAACATATTGGAAGAGAAGTCAATAGATTCTCTAAGTCAAATGATGAATGACAAGTATGAATTAAATATCAAGGAAATTGAGATAACTACATTGAAGTTGCAAATGAACAATTGCAGAGTGACCTAAAGAGAGAAAAGGAATTTCCTAAAAGTTTCAACAAACCAAATGAAGCCATCAAATATTTTGAGCAATTATTAAGATCCTCTAGGTCCAACAATGATACATCAAGACTGGGGTACATGAGCACTGAAGAAGGAGAATCATCCAAAGATGTAGAAGAAAGGAACACCAAAGGTAAGAGCTCCAAACCTACTTGTCATAATTTTGGTAAGAAAGGACATACTTCTGATGTGTACAAGAGAAAGACTACAAATTAGAATGTAAAGCCTAAGAACATGACTCATTGTTATACATACAACAAGCAAGGTCATCAAGGCACATGAATGCAAAATTAGCATCATGCCTACACAAAAATTTGAAGGATATTGCTATAGTTGTCAAAGTATGGACATAGAGCTTTTGAATGTAGATCCAAATCCATGTGGTCATCAAACAAGAAAAAAAGGTAAGGAACAATAGAAACTCTTATAATTTGAATTATAATACAAAATATAACTATAATTATTGTCAAGAATATGGACATGTTCCTAAGAATTGTGTTAGAACAAACTTCAGTGGTAATTACAAAAGATAGTTAAGTCAAACTACATGTTTTAGCTATTTGAAGATTTGTCACATCAGTAAATATTGTCCAACTAAGTCAAAGGCACCAAGTTGTAAATTTGATAAAGGTAAAGACAAGGTAGATGTTGAACACATCAAAGATGAGATGAACAAGACATGGAAAAAGAAAGATATTTTTAGCACATCAAATCGAGAAGGGATCACTTCACCCAATGGGTCAAGTGATCACATCTCACCAAACTAGGAAAACAAGAGGTATGTGGGACTGATATTTAAAGGCTATATCATACATCAGTTCCAAATGGAGATAGTACTAAAAGGAATACATTAGCACAAGTAAAGATGCAAGATGTTATTAGAAATTCAAAAAAAATCTTTATATTTTTTATGTTGTTGCCGAGTATTGAAAGTTTCCTATGTGTGTCGAGTGGAATGCAAGAAGTTGTTGAGCTATTAGACTAGGTGGTTGATGTTGAGCTCATAGTAGTTGTCGAGTGATGAAAATATCAATGAATGTTGAGTGAGCCCAAAATTGGTTATTTTTGAGCTTACATTTTTGTAAGAACTTAACATTAAATACAAGGTTTTCAAAGGGTATATGATCAATTTGAGCTCATTTTTCATAATTTCAAATTTGAGAAAGAGCAAGAAGAGCTAGAAGAGACTTGGAAATTTGTCAAAAATGATTGCAAAAGATTTGTGTAGTGATTCAATCCTAGTTCATCAAATTTTATAAGGTATTTATCAACAGTTGAACTACGTTGCTTAAATGTTCATAAACCCTAGCTTGACAAAATGACATCAAGTTCAAAAATTGTTGAAGGGAAATAAGTTTTAAACATTCAGCTAGTTAGTAATGAAGTTAAGAAGCTTGTGTTTAAAGCCATTCCTAACATCCCTTATAAACAAGACCCTTTTGGTGCATTGTCTATGATCCCACCAAATGTGATAATGGTGAAATATGTGAGGAAATGCTACAATTCCAAGATAGGAAGCATTGGTGACATGGAAATAAGAGGTGTATAGAACAGGTTGTGTGAAAATAGTATTTTAAAATAAGAATTCAAAATTATTAAGAAAAAGGGTTTAACATGAGCCCTAGATTTTCCTAATGTATTTAAAATAGAGTGGATAGCTATGGATGTTTGTTATAGGATTGTTAAGAAAGATCATGCATATGATCTAGCAGAACTTCAATTGCAACAACATATCGAGAACCTTGGAGCAATAAGGAAAATTAAGAGTGAAAAATGCAAGTTTTGTTCTATACTAGTTTGTATATTCTTTTATGTATAGAACACATTTCCCTCATTTGGAACAGTAGGATGGAGGACTAAAAGATCAGTTGTAGTACAAATTAGAGTGTATATTAAGAAACTAGGTAGAAACTTTGAATCCTTAATGACTACCTACTTTGAAAATTGCAAAAGGTCAATGAAGCAGAGAAATAGAATACCAGTTTCCTTAGTTGAGAAACATTATAATGATGTATGTTTTCTTGTTGATGCTGACTAAAAATTCGTACAAGATGCCACACCAAGGGTAAGATGGTTGAGACCCTTAGGATATGAGGTAAATTTGGATGAAGACTTAGTAGCCATAATAGCTCTACTTTTAGAAGAAGTGGAAAAAATTGCAAAAGTTTTTGGAAACTATGAGACGGTAAATTCTAAAATTACCATGGATTTAAAGACTATCTTTTTCATAAAGAATAAGGAAAAGATAGTAAAAAAGTTGAAAGAAAAATTTGGGGAAGGTGCCAAGGAGGAAGAAGAAGAAGAAGAAGAGGATGAAGAGGAAGAACAAACTCAAGCTCAAGAACCTCTAGCATTAACACAGGGCATGGGAGAAGATAAGGAAGAGGAGGAGACTAAAGGTGCTAAGTGAGAAGAAGCCAAGGAAGCACCTAGTCCTACTGAGAAAAAGAAAAGAAAGGAAAAGGAATATGTAGTGGAAAGGACAAAGAAACTTGTCAAACCAAGTTAGCCAAAGCCCACTACACCTAAAACTAGAGCTTGCATACATGCTACAACACAAAAGGCTAAAGAAAAGATAAAGAAGATAGAGCAAGGAGGTCAAGAGTAGAAAATATAGAGAAGGAAGTATGTGGCTTAACTATATTCTAATGAAAAGAAGACTGAATCAAATGATAATAGCCAATTCAAGGTGCTAAGTCACAATCCTCTCTTAGATCTTGAGAATATATGTGAAAATGTCTAGAACAATGTTGATTTATCAGGTTTTAGTCATGATGATTTTGATAAATTGGGTGAAGAAGAGAAAATCCAAATGGAAGAGGCATTATATGCCATGATGTCAAAGTTCATGACCATGCCACTAGAATTCGCCAACACAATACTAGAAATTCTATATGGCATAGTTGAGCATTATTGTCTAAATTTAGAAAGACAAATTAGGGAAACAACACTAGCCCAAGTAATGCCTAAGTTGACAAAGGAACAAATTTCTAAGATAGTAAAGAAATATCTAGTTTGGTTTACACCTAAATATAGAACCTTTAGCATTCTCCAAAATAATATTGAAGATGTTGTTAAGAGATCAACATAAATTATGGAAACTCATTTATGAGTTAACCACTGTCAAGAAAGGAGAAGTTGACCCTTTAGAGGGTAAAGATGATGATAAAAATGATGAAAAAGATGATGATAAGGAAGATGATGACAAAGATAACACAGTTGGAGGAGAGATAGAAAAGCAAGAAGATGACAAGGTAACAACTGAGCATTAGCAAGAAGAATAGAGTTTACATCACACACATTGTTGAGTGTTAGTCCTCCCAATGACATAACCAAAACATCATCTCAGAACATCAATCCTCCTATTGTAGAAGATTTAAAGAAGATCTTAGATCAATCTACATTGAAAGTCAAACTATGTGGCAATCCAATTTTGGTTAGTGTAGATGAACTAGAAAAGGTAGTAACTGATGTCACAAGGGAAAACGTGAATCCATAAGAACCACCTTCCATCATCCCTTCAATTACTAATATAAAACTTTTAATCCAAATGATAGTATATACTTTAACCAACATTGATACAATCAAGAAGAAAATAGCAGAAGAGAACAACAATACTATAGGATAACAAAAGGAAATAGGACAGATAGATTCATTTATACCTACAACACAAGAACAAGGTGCAAGCCAAGTCATAGTGATAGACTAGGCCAAGCTTGAAGAGATAGAACCAAAGGTGAAGGAAGAAGTGGCCATCTAAGCATTAGTAGCTTTACCAATATTTAGAACTCCTTCCACACAAACTCTTCAAAAGCTAAGCACATATGCTACTCCATTGTAGATCTTAGTGCCAAGCCAAAGCTCGTCAAAGGATGAAAAGGTAATATATTATGGAGATATAAGCCTTGATGAATAAATTATTATTCCAAAGTATGATTATGATAGTATGAAATTTGAATAAATAGGCATTTTGTAGCAAGCCTTAGGAAGGAAAAAGCATCAAGAAATGCTTAGGAGAGAACATAGGTAGAAGCAAACACTTCAAGATATTAAGGACATCTTTCTAGATGCATTCAGTCTATCAACCCTTGAATTGACCAAGCCACTAATAAAACAATTAATAGATATAGTGGAGAAGGTTAGTAATGAAGACATTGATACAAATGCAAAACTATTAGAATGATAAGAAAAGAAGTTCCAAAATAAAATAAATGAAAAAATATATGGTGATATAACACTTACTCAATTTGCATTAGAAACAAAGGTTGAGGATGTGAAGAAGGTACTTGAGAATATATTCTCATTGTACACAAAACTATGCAATTCTACACTCTTCACCCAAGAGACCAAAAGTCACATTCTGAGTTTCAAAATTCAAATATATGCATCAGGTACAAGACTGCCTACAAATCTAGCTTAGAGTGAGAAGCATTTTAGGACATTACTTTAGACATAGACTCAGCTAGCTATCTTAATAGCAAATGAGGCTAACATAAGAGCCAAACTAACATGCATACAAGCTATCCTCACCCCACACATAAAGATATTGTAGAAGGAGCTATTCTATGTTGAAACTCTATTGAAGAAAGATATTGATCTTTCTATTTTAGATGGTCTAGTACACCTACAATCCAAATTAAGTCATTGGATTTTGCATGTGATCACTGGGATGCAACCCTCAAGATCATAATGGATGTCTATAAATCCTTTTTGGACAAACACACACCAAGTTTACAGCCCATTTGACATAAGTTTCAAAAACACTCGAATATAAAATGTTATCATTAATCTCTAGAGCATAGCATATCCATGACTCATCTTATACATAAAATTTCCAAATGTTGCACTAACTTGTATACCTCAAAATTTGATAACTCCCCCTAAGTTAATATGTCTATTTTGTACCCAAAATATGTACTCCTTTCTAAGTAAATGTGTCTCTATTGCTACACTTTGACTTCAATGCACTATGTTATTGATACACTTTCATCTGATATGCTCTCTCTTGGCTAATAGTTCTCCCTTTCTACTCTTTCTCCCCAAAAAATATATATCTCCCCAATAATATATTAGCTAAGGCAGAGCATATCAAATGAAATAGTATCAGTAACATAGTGCATTGAAGTCAAAATGTATCAAAAAAGACACATTTACTCAGAAAGGAGCACAGATTTTGGATACAAAACAAACACATTAACTCAGGGGGAGTTATCAAATTTTGAGGTATACAAGTTAGTGCAACATATTGAAAATTTGAAATGTTGAATATAAGCCAAACCATGCATAAGTGTTTTTGACACTCATTAGATTAGTTTTGACAAGTGAGTGTTAACACACTTAAGCCATTTACTCAATTCATGTCGAACTAGTAATACATGCTAAGCACAACATGCAAATACTAGACCATGCTGAGTTGCAATGAGTGTCAAGTCACTTATTTTTTGATTCACTCAAGCACCGAGTAGATGGACCACGTCAAGTGATTCAAGAGCTGAGTATATAGTGGATGTCACGCAATGTAGGTGCCAAGTCATACTATAAATATTAGTGCATGTCGAGTATCAAAGACTTCATATGCAAAGCAACACAGTTTTGACATATTTGTTTGTAATAGAAAAAAAAACTATTTAAACCATTTTTTAGCCAACTTAATATTAGATTTTGATATTTTGGAGATAAGGACGAATCTCTATTTGGATTCCCTATGCAATTACATGTAGCCATTCAGAAAATAGGAAGGATCAAGTGATAAAATGGATGAAACTTGGCCATAGATTCATACCTAACCCTAAGCGACCAAAGTCTTCTTAAGGAGGACAAAGCCCTAAACTCTTTAGAGAATGGAATGGAATGTTTAAGGAATTGAAGGAGCAAACAAGATAGTTTGCATGCAGTGCATTCAAGGTGATTTATAAGTTATGAAGAAAGATTGAATTACAGAATCAATTAGAGAAGAATAGAGTATATAACAAAGAATACAACATTGAGACATCTAATCAAGAAGCATCAAGAAGACATTTTTTAGAGGTGATCTGTTATTAGGAAAGCAAGTGCCATAGTAGGATCTATGCTGAGACATTTTAATGGGTGATTTTAGTCAGATCTCTTAATAGAGTAGTCCTAATAGGTAGTATGAAATCCTTTAACAGGGTTCTTACTTAGTTGTACGTTGAAGTACTCTAACAAGGCACGCCTATAATAGGGTGTTCAAATCCTCTAACATGGTGAGACCTAATAGTCTTTGTAAGCCTTTAATAGGAGAGACCTTTTACAGGGTAGATCATGTTTCATGTTCAAAACATTATAACCTTCATTGGATACACTTTATCACTATAATAGTGAAGATTTGTGGGTGCAATCCCCACCTCAGTTTTACCTTCTCACTTGGAGGGTTTCTAGGTAATCATATCTAGTGTTATGTTTGTGAATTCTTACCTAGTTATATGATTTAGATGTATATGATTTACATGTTATTTCAGTTTACTTATTGGATGCATATGATGAATGTATGGTGAAATTTTTATGGGTCCAAATTTAAACTACTGATTCACCCCTTTCTGCCCACTCTCACTCAAAAGTTTACCTTTCCTATTCTAATTCCAATAATTATTGATTGAATGAAGAAAGGAGAGAAGGGGTGTAATTACCTAACCAATGAGAATTGTACATTTCATTGTCAATCATAGAAAACAAAAACAAAAAATGCATTATGAGCGTACATGACTTAACATGTTGTGCTTGATTACATTACCTATATATGAGATATAGAAAATTCTTATGCATTATACCTATATATAAGGTTTATCATATATCATTGGATATTTTACCCACATATAAGATTTAGCAAGCTCGTATGCAATACCTATATATGATATTTAGCATATGTGTGTGCAAAAGAAGGAGAGACATAATCTCAAATATTCTCACATCACAAATTGAAGGTGTGCATGGAGAATCCATTCTTTAGTAATGTGTATAATCCATAAAGGGATTTACATAATGTGTACAAAAAGGGTGATGAAGCAGCAATGCATAGATTTAGGGATGACTCAAAAATCATACCAAGCATTGAAAGATAAAGTACTCCAAGCAATGCATAGAATTTGTATTGGCTACTCCATGATAGTAAGAAAAACTTATTAAAAAGTAAAGTCCACCAAGATAACTAAGATGGGGGAGAATAAATTATGAATTTAAAATAAGTCTCAACATCTTTATTAGTTATAAAAAAATTAAATAATAAATGCAATAACCCACTAATACATTTGGTACCAAATTGCAACGGCAGTGCCGTTGCAGTTTTTCCATCACAACCTTGTCGTCATCTCAATTGCGACGGTAGACCATCGCAATTGCGATGATGACAAGGTTGTGACGGAAAAACTGCAATGGCACTGCCGTTGCAATTTGGTACCAAATGTATTAGTGACCATAAAAAGATAACCATGCAACACTATATATTTGATCTAGGGAAATCCTTTATTATAGGGAAATATAATGGGGAGGATCCCTTCTATGCCATGGTTCCCCACTAGAACTCTCCTAGAATTCTTTCTAAGCCTCTTAAGATCTTTTACTTTATCCTAACACAAGAGGAATCTCTTTCCTATTCCCCTTCTTCGCTAGTCCTCACCAATCAATTCAAGAACCTCTCCAAACATTGAAACACACCTTAGTTTTCAATTGATCAAATACATCACCTAACAAATTAAGGAGCATTTTTTAATAAGATAGCATACAAGAGATTCTTTCAAGGTCCACTCAATAGTTTTTTTTTTCACCTTGGTAGTTTTACCCATGATTTCCCAATCGATCTCTTTGTGCACTTGTTAGAAGGGCTCATAGGCCTACCTAGTGCACAATTAGACCCCCAATTGGACTTTTTTCTTAATAACTCTCCAAACTTATTAAATATTCTCTAAAATAATCAAGGATATAGATACCATTTTGGAAGTACTCAATTTTATTTTTTTGTCTTGGGGTCCCAGACTATCTATATAGTGTTTTTCCAAATCTAGGCTACAAATGAGGGTTTCTAACTTGGTATGGTTGTAGTCCTTAGGGTATGTTTAAATAATGGTGTGATGGGATTCTAAAAAATTTCCCCGTTTATCCTTCATTTTATTCTCTTTCTATCCATTCACTTGGATTGAGAGAATTAATTCATTCAAAGTGCTATTCAAACTTCTGATTATTGAATGATTGCCTAGTTGTGTGTGTTAAACTTGTATATGGATTCTTCCCAAAACTAGAAAACCTACTTAAAATGAAACAAAAATGTATATTTACATAATTTACATAGTGTGTTACTTGTTTGCAAATGGCCATTAAGGTTTGACCGTTAGAATTCAAGTTAGAGTCATTTCATGGTTGATTTCTCTATTTAGAATAATGAACTAGCAACTTGAAGCAAATTTGAAAAATATTATCCAAGATTAGTAACCAAAAACCAAATAATTGTCTAAGAAAATAATAAAAATGATCTATCGAAACATGTTGAATAGAGTTCCCACTCAATCCATTAACACGTGGATGATGGGTTTGCATAGAAAACTAAGACAACTTTGCTTTGTGTTGATGCTAGTCGCAGACTCCAACAACATACAAATGACTTCCAACTCTTGTCATGGGTTTGGCATAGTCTTATATTGTTTTCTTTCACATGTGGAAATTTTTAGAATGACCATTTGACTAATTCTCTTGAAGTTGTTCATTTTTTGTCAATGTTGTGATGACAACTTTACAAAGTTGCAAAGTTGTAATAATCCACTTTTACAATTTTTGTATTTTGAGTCTTTCTAACCTCAAAACCTTACCAAATGAGCCTAATGTGAGTTGATTCAACAATTTGACACATTTTCACATCTTTTTACTTAATCTGAGGTCAAAGTCAATGATTGGCCAACTTTGACATGCCTAAAAAACTTTTGCAACTATAGACTCATATTACCAACTTGTTGGTGAACAATTTTTTTTGGTTAAAACCTACAAGCCTTTTCTACTTGATTCTAGGAAATCAACACAATTTTCATCGACCAAAAAGGTTGAAATGAAATTACTCAACCTCCACTCTTCCCAACTCTTATAGAGGAGGAAAATTGCCAATGCAGACTTGAAATTGATACTCTCGAGTGGGAAAGCACTTTCTCAAGCAGAAATCAATTGTAAAATTGAATCGTTGAATGTTTTATGAATTTTTTTAAGATGATTTCAAATAATTATTAGAGATGAAGATGAAAATGGATGAATGATATGCAGGTGATTAGGGTAAAGAACCACACTACAATGCAACTAGAAATTTAAATAAATTAATGAATACCATTCCCTAGGTCTAATTGGGAAAATGGAGTCAATACTATAAGAAATTGTCATCAAAATCTTATGGAGATGGTTGGCCAAACCATCAACTATTGGACAGAGAACTTAGAACATAAAACCATTGTCTAAATAAATTTAAGTCAAGCTAAAGGAGGCGAATTAGACAAATACTATAATGCACTATGAAAATATTTGATGATCAAGAGTAATCATGAAGTTCAATCTATCAAATAATAGTTATGTATCCAAGAGGACAATATAGCATGCAAGTTTCAATAGAACCAATTTCTAATATTAGATAGGAAACTACATCATTTTATTTATTCAAAAAAAAAAAACAATTGAGTTTTGTTCAAGTTGCATTACCAAACCATACTACTATAAGCATACATCCAATATCTATAATTTCAAAATGTTTTTCTACTACTTAACTACATCTAACTTGAACGATCCAAAGGATTCGTACAAGGTTCAGATCATTGCACCATTTCCTAAATAACTAAAATGAAATTGAAACACTTAATAATTATAATTCAAAGATTAAATAAAATAATTAGTCTGGAAGATCATCTTTGTAGGAAAGTCAGGGCCCTGTGATTGAGAGAATAACTAAATCTTTGACACCTTTTCTGATCTCCTTCATATCTCTTAGTAAATACCTTCATGCTTTAGATTCTAAAATAAGTCTTGCACAAAACATAAATTAACAAGTGCCACTTAGTGGCATGTACTTGCCATAAAATAATTGTACTAGAAATAACTTTTGAATATTATAATAATTAATCATAGATTAAAAAAAAAAGAGGAATAATAAAAAATTTTCATTATATAATATATAATTTTAATATTATAAAATGGATTATAAAACAACAGATTTTAAAATAATATTTTATTTTAAATTTAATTTGAATTGAGTTGTTATTTTTTTAGTAAAATAAGAAAATATTTATGAATGAATTTAAGAAATAGATTATATTCATTAAATGACAAAGTTGAAATAGAGAAATAAAATATCAAAATATAATATAATTTGTGTCATTGAGAAAATTAAATATCTTAATTAAAATAAAGCACATATTAATTGAAACATTGGTGAAAAAATTAGATAAATAGTTTGTAAAATATTTAAATTTGACCTTAAGATTATAATCCTAAAATTTTGCCAAAAAAAATGAATATGGAGTATGGCTCCAAAAAAAAGGGGTCTTACAAGACCAAATTGATTGAGCCAATCATAATTCAAATAAATCATTTGTATAATATTTCTAATTAATAAATATTTATGAAAATTTAGAGATATGTAATTAAGAAACACATGTTTATATGACTGATCAAAACTATTGATCAATTGAGTTGAACTGAATGAAATAGTACATTGCCTATGAAAAGTACAATAAGACACCTCATAATATAAATTTAATCAAATATAAGTGTTTTAAAATCATTTCCTATATACAAATATGAAGTCAAAACATTTTACTTGAAATAATCTTCAAATATCATTAGAAAGATATTCTCATGAACTAGAATGAAATCTCAAACCCTAGTTTTGGTCCTTGCATTAATTTAGGAAAGCATAAGATATCTCACTAAGAAATTATTTTAATCAGATAATCTTAAGAACATTATATTATATTTAAAGATAAATGAAATACGTATACACTTATAAAAATATATTTCATTTAATAATGTCATGAGAAAAAATTATTCTCTCAATGAAATAATAAAAATAGACACCTTACACTTACCATTTCGTCTCCCGGGAAGATAAAGAAACTCACCATGTGAGATGACAAAAAAATTTCATTTTCGAAAACTCATACTTATGTGTACACTTTTTTAGGAAGACCCAAACCTATGATGTATGTTTTCATGATTTTAGAATCTTGTGGTGAGTTGCTTTCCAAATTGCCGATATTTAGGTTTGCTTAACGATTCCTCCATTTCAGAGCCTTCCCACATCTATCTCTACAACTTAGTGATTTAGGGTTGAAAGAAACTCTCGCTGCTATAAATATCTTCTTTATTATAAGAAATGAAAGGTCGATGTTTAAATCATTAGTTCTCCATATGGGATATCCATTTGAAATTAATTCAACTATGGATATTTTTGCCCCATTGCAATGTTTCGAAGACAATAGTGTTTCTCCTTAATCAAACTCTAATTTTTAATTATACTCCATTCCTCGGTTGATGAAGTGTTCTTTAGAATGATTCACAGTGGACCCATTTGGAATCAATTCACCATTACATAATAATGAAGAAGATCCAAAATCCTCAACATTGGAAATGTCTATGATATTCTTTCTTGCAGCTTAAATTTTTGAATCCATTTAATCAGCAACACATTGGCAAACCATTCCCATAATCTGGAATCTTGTTTAATACTGCTAATCGCATTTTCATAAAGTTTCTAAAGCCTTTATGACAAATCCATGCAGTGCATTATCTTGGATTAGACATCTTCATTTTCTCAAAAAATGAATCGCGTAATTAATAAATCTGGTCTATTTTTCAGCTTCCAAATGTTTCAAAAACATTAAGAACATCGACAAAATGTCTCCCAAGACATAGCATATGGTTTGGGCATCTTTTGGTAAACCAAAATCACCATTTAAAGATCATATTCAGTCCCCAAAGCTGGGTGAAATAGCTTATGTCTTATTTGAGTATTAATCTAGGGTCTATTATTGGATAGATTTTCATTCTATGATATATGGGATAAAATTTAAAAGGTCATACAAAAATCATATTCAACATGTTTAAATAACAAATTTTTATCTGTATACGATCTACCTCTCATAATATAATATCCTTGAATCTTATATATTTCTCAATTTTAAATCACTCTTTTTCACATCAATCATATGTAAATAAGTCTTATCTCATTGGGAAAATATATATCAAATTTAATTCTATTTGTAAATGATCAAGTGTAATTCCAAATCATTTAAACTGTGATATATCTCTCAAAAAAGCTCTTTTGGAATTGAACAAATTATTCTTAAAATAGATTCAAAGTACTTACTTGAAGATGTCAAAGCCCATATATGTTAAACATTGTATAGCCCTTTTACCTAAGACCTTCTTAGTAATAATTTGGAAGTCTGAATTTATGCAAATTTAGAGTGTCATCTCAACTTAATGATATCAACTTCTCACACACCTAATAACCTATATACAAAGACTCTCAAACACTCTTGGGACTTTATTTTAGTCTTGATTCCTTGGTGGTTGGCTAGAACCACCTATAAGCCAAAAAAAAATTGGACCTTAACTAAGATCCCAGGTGCTCCTCTGTAATGCACTGCCCAGAGATCCTTGGATGCAAGGATGAAATACAAGCCAAGAATTTTTTTTTTTACAAGTATGAATGCACATGACAACATCATACAGGGATCACAAAGATCGCAACGGAAGACTTCACCACAATCCCGGCAACCAACGAATCTCCAAATGCCACTACCAACAGATACACATGAACCAAAGCCAACAACCACCACAAACAAGATGAGGGCTCAAGAAATGACCACTCATCAACAAAACACCAAGCTGAGGTAAAATGCATAATTCTGAAATTTGGCTAAGCCTGAAATCCTGAAGCCCTGAAAATTGGCTAAGTCTGGATTTTTGAAGCCCTGAAATTTCCTAGAATCCTTATCTCCGAGAGATCTGAAACCTATCTCAAAAGATTTGTCGCATATATTAAGATATATCTTAAGTGCAACTTATACTTAAACGATATATTTTAAACCTCAAGAGATTAAAACAGAAACACGAAAATTAGATTTCAAGAGAAACCGACAGAATTCAAAATGCAATAGCATAGGGTCAAAGAACACCCAAAAGGGTATCCAAAACAACTCTCAAAAAGTTCAAATCAAGACAAAAAGTGCCTGTTGTCTGCCTGCATAAGTTTTTACAAAAAATTGTGCGACACTTCTTACTAAGGGAGGGTAACACTTCTCCTTAAGGCATGTGACACTCTTCTAGTGTCATGCGACATTTCTCAAGAAGGCGTGCAACATTTTATAGTGTCGTACGACATTTTTCAAGAAGGCATGCGACACATTACAGTGTCGTACGACATAGTTTGCATGGGCGTGCGATACATTTTTATGTCACACAATGCTGACAAAATGTTGCCCATAGAAACACAAAAACACTCCTGGAAGCATAAAGGACCAAAAATAGAGCAAAGAACCTCCACACCAAGGAGTACCGAATCCATAAAGGCTCGAGGAATGAACACTCGAGTGCAAGAATAACACATAAAGAAGAACATCTATCCATCTAAACTATAGCAGCAAAGAACACACTGAAATAAACATCGAAGAGAATAAAAGCAACATCACAATGAACTAAAAAAACAAACTAAGTACGCAATTTCTCCCAACTGTCAATAGCATCATAAGACCATCGTGGGTCCTAGCCATCCCCCGTGAGTAACATCCCAAGCCACCGACCAAATCGTCAGTACTGTCATAATAGGGACGTCACTACTAAAACATGCAACAATATAAGCATAAGGAAATCAAAGATTCTAGTGAAAATGCATAAGATAATCTTACAGTAGATAACATCACCTATCACGTGCTAAATAGCAGTAAGCAACAGATATACTACTAAAGCAAATCACATCATCTAATCATATGCTAAACATCATGATAAGAGAATGCATCAAATAAAATAACATTATCTAAACATGATATACAAGCATCCCAATGAAAGCATAAATAACAAGAAAGCATACTTTGAAACTCGAAGTACCAAGTGAAAACATCTAGCAACGGTTGCACTAGGACAAGACCATCTCTGTACATCGATCCCTAGCAGTGGTGAAGGTAGCTATGCCTCCCAACCATGTGGAACCCGTAGGTTCACACCCATCGTGCTGATGGAGATAAAGATCCAACCACAAACACACAAAAATCACAACATCCATGGCTAACACTCACACCAGACAGTATGATGGCTAAACCAAGAACCTAAGACAATGCAAGGAGTACAAGTCCTGGTCAGACACTCAAAAGGCTACTAAGTAGGGACTAACACCATGGAGAGTGGCTTGGCATCCAAAAGCCCAAGCTCAAATCTTTGTAGCTCAACTCCCTCAATGAAAGACCAATACACTATGTAGCTCAACTCCCTCAACGGAAGGCCAATACAGAAAAGTACCATTTTATTATCCTAAGTTTTATTACCAATCACACATTTTATTTAATTATCACTTATTTAAAAATTTCTATCCTCCACCAACCCTATGGGACTAAGGTCACCAGGCTACGAGATAGAAGCCCCCTCCATATGCTACCCTACCCTACCCATGCTCATCCTACAACAAGTGCTCGTGGGCATGCATACTCCCATCCCAACCCCAATGATCATAACTTCTGACAGATCCACGGAAGATCGAGCCTCGCAAGTCACCCAACAAATGTACATATACATACTCGTGTGTGGTGCACCACCATCACGAATATCATAACACAATGATAGGAATGAGAACACAATGCAAAGAAGACACCCAACTAAAAGCAACACAGGAAGGATGGATTCTACATGAATCCCAAAGCCAAAATAACTATACATCATAAAATCACTCAACCAGCCTCAATCTAAGAGTATGGATTCTACACGAATCCCAATGATGTAACAAGACCAAAAGTCATGAACTTACTCAACTGGCCTCAATCTGAGAGTATGGATTCTACACGAATCCTAGCGTTCACAAAACAAAAGCAAAGGTTTGAAAGAAACCATAACAGGTATAAAATCACTCAACCGAACACAACGTCAGGAGTACGGATTTAACACGCATCCCAATGCAACATAAAAGTGTAGAAGTGGTCTAACTAATATCCAAATGGATCATCGAAGTCTACGACCCACATTGTGCCAAGAAAACTCGAGAAAATAGGGCAGCACGCGAAACAAGGTAAAAACCCCAAATTTTAGAAAAATTCCAAAATTAAAACCCATTTGACCTTTGGGTTCAAAAAATCCAAAAATTCAAAAATAAATGGAATTGGACACCTTATGCAAAAATGGCCAGCATAACAACGTAAAATCCCAAACCCTCATCTCAAAAAATAAGGAAATGTTCATACCCGCCCAATCGGGTAGAACTAGCATACAGAAATGGAGGGGAACACTAGTTCTTAGCCTCCAAACAAATGGCTACCAAAAATAGAAGCAAAAATAGAGCAAAAACAATAAAACAGGAAAGCCCTACCTCCCAGCCAAAAGGGCAAAACGAAAATCTGAACCATAAAATAAATATCCCATAGAAGTAGCTAAAAATTGTGGCAATCCAAGGTTTCTCCGAGCCAGATCCAACAAGCCCAACCTCTTGACGATCCCATGCTCATAGCTCCCACAACGAACAAAACAGTAAATCCTCATGAAGAGGATTTTGGGTTTTATTCTCCAACTTTCCAATTTGAAAGTGAGAAGTGAGTAATTAAATTCCTCTTTGGATACTTATTCACTTTTCGAGTGAATAATCAATTAGGGAATTTAACTAGCCAATCTAGTTAAACCCTGAATCGACCCAAACAAAAATAGGCTATTCCTAGAAATAGGAATTCATCTATGGAAAAGCTACCAGAAATTAAAATAAATCAATTTAAAAGCTCAAAAACCCAAAAAACATAGAAATCTCCTTAACAACTTTCGCGACAATGCAAACCTCTAAAAGCACAGACACGCTTACTAGTCTAATCACATAATACAAATGAGTTTGGATTTAATAATCACCAAAGGGTTTAAATTAAACATTTAATAAAGGATACATGAACCATATAAGGATGACATTGGTAAAATATGAATGGCTGAATCACTAACTCCTTGTGCCATTGCCAGGGATATAAATCTTGCACACTAAACAACACGATCAAGTGCAATTGCATATAATAACATAGCTAAAGAAATAAATGTATTAAATCACCTAATTTAACCATTTATTTAATTATATTAAAATAATCTATTTACATCACTCACATTCGCATAAAGCATAACAACACAGGAATAAAGTAAATAACTATAGCATTAAATCCATCACATAACAAAATCAAAGGTATGTCCAAATACCAGATAACCAGATATCATCATAAAACACACTGTCATCTCAAAATGGCATCATCATGCAATATGATTAACTGAACAATATAGTAGTCTAATATCTGTGATACTAAAATCAAAGTGTAACATCTGACCCTTAGGTCATCTCAAATGTAAAGCATCATATAAGAACAGATATCTCTAAGATCAAAATATAACAAGGTAAATGTTTGCAGCACATAACCAAATAATCCCACATGAACAATCCATTTCTAAATATTAATGCATTTAATAAAGATTGATTACTCTACATTAAAAAGGCATTTAAAACACATAAGCAAACACAGTCATAAACATGACTAACCACTGCTACAGGAACCTAGTCCAGTGTAGCATGGTAAAAATTACACAGTGCAATCTTTGCACACATCTTAGGGTAATCACGAAACAACCTCATAATACCACATCGATCTTGGTAACCACTGGCATAAACCTCAGTGAACCAAAATCACAACATAATCTCATAGATCAGTCAAAAGCATAAATAAGCAACCGATACAGAAACATAAATCCAAACACCTCGATGGTGTAGACCACTCAGGGTCACAATCATGATCCCATCACAACAAAAGATCAATAAGGTTGCATCCATCAGGAAGACTTACAGAAGTCAAATGGGAGAGGCACTACATCCTCTCACACTACAAGAAGAAACTAAGTTACCTTAGGAGATAACATGTCCAAATTGATTCCAAACTTCTTGAAGTCAACTTCTTCTACCCAAGTAGCTTCTGATTTAGTCTAGGATTTCCACTCGACAAAGTGTTCCAGATAGACTTGATGCCTTGGTTTCTTATTAAACCTTGAATCAAGTATCTTTCCATCTTGTGGCTTGGTCTTTACTTTTATATTGATGTCTTTAACTTCCTCATCAACATCTATACTATTTTCCTTCTCTATTATCTCAAGCACTTCATATTTGACAAGATCTTGAACATTAAAAATGGGGAAGAGCTAATTATTTTTCCAAATCTACTTTGTAAGCATTTTCTCTATACTTTGAAAAAACTCTACATGGTCCAATCCTTCTCATTTGGGGCTTTCTTGGCATTCTTTTTTTGTAATATATCCTTGTTCAAGTGCACTAACACCCAATCACCGACTTCAAACTATAGATCCTTTCTCTTTTCATTGACTTTTACTCTTCAATTTTGATGAGATTCCATTAAGGTTCTCTTAACATGTTCATGCACCTCCTTCATGGATTGTGCAAAGTCGTATAATTTGTAAACTTACCTCTTCATAGTTCTTTAATTCTTTGATTTCACAAACTCCTCTTGGATGAAGGTCATAAACAATCTAAAATGGATTCTTTCCAATAGTCATGTTTCTACTATCACTATAAGAAAATTCATCTTCAAGAATCACTCAGTCCCATGCTTGAACATACTCCTTTTTAAAACACCTTATAAGGTTTCCAAGCACTCTATTAACCACCTCTACCATCTATTTGAGGATGGTATGCTACATTATGTGCCAAATTTGCACCTAGTCTCCTCCATAGATTTTTCCAAAAGTGTCTCATGAATTTAACATCCCTATCAAAAACTATATTGATAGGTTAGCCATGAATCCTTACCACTTCTTTGAAAAACAAGTGAGCAATATAACTAGCATCATGAGTTATTTTACAAGGAATAAAATAGATAATTTATCTAAATCTGTCGACAACTACAAACACACTCTCCAAACATATTTTTTTCCTTGGTAAGCCCAATATGAAGTTCATACTTATGCACTTCCATGGCCTATTTGGAGTAGGTAACAGCTAGTACAACCCTACATTTGAAGAAGTTCCCTTAACCTTTTGACATAACACACATTGTTCCACATATTTTCTAACATCCCTTTTTATTTTGGGCCAATAATAGAACCTTTCCATTAAATCTAATGTCTTATTCAAACCAAAGTGACCATTAAGACTACCATTATCCTTTTCTTTTATTATATTTTCTCTCATTTATAATCTACACATAGATAACTAATGTCCCGTAAATAATAGTCCATTTTGCAAGGTATATTCAGAAATCTTACTATGGAAGTGATTGCTATACCTTGTAGGCCTCTGAGAAGTCCTCATCCCCAATATATAAGCCTTCTACTTAATGTGTATGCTACCTTACATGTTTGTCTTTTCTTGTGCTTTAAAGTGAATGTGTAATATTGGAGAAACTCCATCCACTTGATATGTCTAAGACTTAACTTCTCTTAAATATTAATGTAGCTTAAGGCTTGGTTATCTGGGTAGACAAAACACTCCTTGGGTAAAAGATAGTGCTTACACTTCCTAAGTGCTTGAATGAGTGCATCAAGTTCTAGATCATAGGATGAGTACCTAGACTTGGCTTCATTCAACCTTTCACTAAAGAATGCTATTTGCCTCTATTCTTTCCTCAATACTACTCCAATAGAAATATTACATGCATCACATTCCACAATGAACAATTTATCAAAACTTGGCAATACTAGGATGTGTTTTGTAGCTACCTCTATCTTCAACTATTCAAACCCTTCATTGGCTTCTTTGGTACATTTTAACTTAGGCTTTAGACCTCCCTTGATGGTGTCCAGTATTGGTGCACATATCTCATTGAATCCTTTTACAAACTTCCTATTAAATTGTGCCAAACTATGCAAACTTCTAATATCAATCCTTATATTTTTTGTTGGCCAGTTTAGGATAACTTCTACCTTACTTGGTTCCAATTTGAAATCACCTTGAGAAATTACAAAGCCTAGGTACATAAGCTCCTACTTTAAAAATTCTTTCTTTTCTAGGTTGATGGTTAACTTTTCTTCTTGTAGCCTTCTCAAAACAATCTCCAAGTGCCTCATATGTTCTTACTTAGTCTTGCTAAAGATAAGAATGTCATCAAGCTAAACCACAAAAAAATTCCTATGTAGTATTTTAACACTTCATTCATTAGCCTCATGAATGTTCTAGGTGTGTTAGTGAGGCCAAATGACATTACTAACTATTCATAAAATCCTTTTCTTTTCTTGAGGGTTGTCTTTCATTCATCACTTTCATTTATTCTAATTCTATGGTAACCTCTTTTAAGATCTATTTTTGAAAACTATCCATCACCCCCTAAGCACTCCATCAAGTCTTCTATTCAAGAGATAGGAAGCCTATATCTAATAGAAATCTTATTTATTTCCCTTGAATCAATACCATCCTCCACTTTTCTCCTTTCTTAGGTTCTAGCACAACTAGAAATACACATGGGAAAATACTCTTCCTAATAAAGCCTTTATCTAGAATTTCTTGGACATGTCATCCAATTTCCTTATTTTGATCTAGTATCATCTTATGTGCAACCTTGTAAGGCAATGAAGCTCCTAGCACAAAATCAATTTGATGGCTGATAGCTCTATGTGGTGGAAGTGTGGCAAGTTCTCCATCACTAATGATGTCTTCAAAATGATCTAGTAGACCTTGTACCTCTTTAGGAATTGATATTTTATTGTTTTTTTCCTCCTCCTTTGGTTTCACAACTATGGAAAAACCAAATCCTTCTCCATCCTTGAGGTAATGTAGAAACTCCTTCCCACTCATAAGTAGCACACTAGGATCTACTAGTGTATTTGCCCCTTCAACCAAAGATTAAATTTTATAAACTACTGCATTTTTCTTGAATTTATACAAATTCATATTTCATGGTATACAACATCTCTATCATATTTTCATGGTCTACCCAAGAGTATATGTAAATATCCATGGGAAAAACATCACAATAAGATTTTTTCTTGATATTCTCTAATTGAGAACTCAACCCAAGATTTATCATCAACTAGTACATTATGCCCTTTATTTAGCCATGTAACCTTGTAAGGGTGATTAAGAGGAAATTTTTTAGTTGTATCTTTCAAATAGCCTCCTCTGATATGATATTATCAGTTGAACCTAAGTCCGCAATAACCTTACAAACTTTTCCAAGTATCTTTCACTTCACTTTAAAGAGCACCCATCTTTTCTTAGGCTCTTCCTTGTTAGGTTGTTTCAAAAAAAACTCTTATAAAAATTACATTCTCTCTCTTTTCTAAATCAAGATTCACCTTTGAATTTTTAGTGCTACTATGCTCTTCTTGGACATATACAATCTCTTTTCACTTTGAGAGGATGGTGCCTTTTCAAGGGACTTATAAGCTGGATGGCCAATTTTCCCACAATGACAATAGTTCATGTTGGAAAAGTGTGGACGTTACTTGATCTACCTATATCTACACCATTGAATCATTTTCCTTTATTAAAATAACCTCTACCATTTCATTCACTACTTTATTCAATCATCTTGGAGTGTCCTTGGTTCTTTGGTTCATTTCTGGTACCATCATATCCACCTCTATGTTTTCTAGAGTTTCTTCCTCTTTTTGTACCCCTAGAGTTAAATTATATTTTCATTTTATTCTTCTCTTCTACATTGAATGCTAATTGGAAAATCCTATGAATAGTAGTAGGAGTCCATAGGTTGATCTCTTCTTGGATACTCTACCTTAATCCACCTAAGTACCTCACCACCTTAATACTTTCCTCTTCTTGAACCTTAGATCTATAGAAAAAAAATTGAAATTCTTTAGGGTAGGAGGAAATATACATATCATTTTTCTTCAAACTCTACCTCTTCTTATGTAGTTAAATCTCATATTCTTTAGGTAGATAGTTGTTTCATATTTTAGCCACCATATCCTTCCAATTTTCTATTGTCTTGTTACCTTATCTTTCCCTCTCTTTTTGATGGAATTTACACTACATGTTGATCCCCTCAATCTTGACTTAGCAACCTTCACTTTTTGTGCTTCTATAATGTACTAACATTCAAAGTTATTTTCCATGCCTCCTATCCATTCCATAATTACCTCTAAATTGATCTTTCCATTAAATAGGGGTTTACCCTCAAAAGCTTTATCACCCAATGCCTTGATGGCTAAGAAAGGGTTCTTCTTGCAATGGAGAATCAAATTCAAGTAAAAAATCCTCTTCATCCACTTCATTTCCTTTATCTTCAATATTTTCTAGTTTTTCTTTAACCTTATCAGTTGCCTTTGTAGCCTCATCAAGTTGTGTCTTCATAGCCTCTAGGTCTTCCTCCAGGAGTATATTCTTCTCCCTTTGATCTATCACTTCCCTAGCTAACTTGGAATTTTTCACCATGGTGGTTTCTCACATTGCTTCACCTTTAAAGTTAGACATATACAATGCCTTGTCTAAAATCTTTTGTAGCTCTAATACTAGTTTGATGGGGGATGATCCCAACTAATCCCTAGTTCCCCTCTAGAACTCTCCTAGGCTTCTTTATAAGCCTCTTAGGGTCCTTTCCTTTATCCTAACACAATATTAATCTCTTTCATATTCATCTTATTCTCTAGTCCTTACCAATCAATTCAATAACCTCTCCAAACCCTGAGACTCACCTTAGTCTTCAATGGATCAAATCCATCACCTAACAATCCATTATACATTTCTTGATGGGATAGTATAAAAGAGATTTTTTCAAGGTCCACTCAATACTTTATAAATATAAAAAATATTTAAGGATTCCCTAAAATAGTTATGGATATGAATACCCTTTTTAATTACTCAAATAATTTTCTAGTCTTGGGCACCCAGGCTATCTATATAGTGCTTTCTCCAAATCTAGGCTATAAATGAGGGTTTCTAATTTGGTATGACTATAGTCATAATGGTATGTTTAAACACTAATATAATGGGCTTCTACCAACTTTTCCTTTTTCTTATTTATCCTTAAATATGTATTGTTTCAATCCATGCATTTGGATTAATCAAATCAAACCATTCAAAGTGTTATTCAAACCTCTGATTATTGACTGATTGCCTAGTCAAGTGTGTTAAACTCACCTAGGCCTTCTTCCCAAAAATAGAAAACCTTTATAGAATTTTAAAAAAAAATCATATTTACATAGTTTACATTGACTAATTTCCTAGTCAAGTGTGTTAAACTCACCTAGGCCTTCTTCATAAAAATAGAAAACCTTTATAGAATGAAAAAAAAATCATATTTCAATAGTTTACATAGTTATTTAATTTATTGCAAATGTACAATAAGGTTCAAGCATTAGAATTTAAGTTAGATCCATTTCTTGATTGATTTCTCTATTCAAGATGGTGAACTAGCAACTTGAAACAAATTTACAAAACTACTATTGGTCTGATTTTTCATAGTATAGAAAAAGTCTGAAATTTTGGTGAAAAATCAGTTTAGGTCTTTGCATTTGGCAGACTAGGGTTTTCATTCCTCATAATTTTCAATAATTTTAGGTTACCCTAGTCATGCCCTAATTCATATGTTGTCAAAATCTATTAAATTCTCAAAGTTTTTCTCTTAACACAGCTATTATAATACCCTAAGTAAGCCCTAAGTCTCATGTGTTTATTTAAACTCGGGCCCAAGTATTTTAAAGTTTCTAAATATTCCCTTATGTTCTTTAGCTTTCACACCTTGCATCTCTTTTCCTTTTAAGGAGCACCACTCGATCGTGACAAGATCAAGGGCTATCACTTTGTCATTATGATAAGATATGAGTTAAGTGACCATCACGACATAGTGACTATCGTCAAACCAAGATATGGTGCCCCGATAAATGGAGGCAATGACGAAAAAAGTTTTGCATTGGTTTTAAATCACATAAACTTTTTTTTTTCTTCTTCAGCTGGAAAAGTAACCAAGGATCCTAGAAATATTTTAGGCTCTGGTACTCGTGTCTTCGCTATCAAGAAGTTCAAGTCTCTTACCGATAGCAAGGTAGTGATCAACCTAGAAACTTGTGTCAATGCAGTCATCAAACTTCCCAGTGGTCATTAATAGTCCCAAGTGGCATAATAAATGATGATATCATTTCCATGTTAGAACTACTAAGTGGGTAACTATGATGTGACATGATTTTTTTTCTAGCATTGAGTTTTGTTAAGTCATCGAAGCTCGGTACCTCGCTAATCAAAAAATCTAGGCCTCTCATCATTAGCGATATAGTGAGTTGCAATGAAATGAGCATATAGTGGAACCCAAGCAACATGGAAAGATGACTGGAATTAAAATATTATTTTTCTTTCACCAGCTATATAGAATTTATCACATCATCAGTCTTCTAGACCCACCCCCCATTCACAAAATGTAGGAGGGATTTTGATCATCAAGTCAAGCTAAGATCAATGATTCTCGTTGTCTCACCATAAAAAAAATGTGTGTGGTTTACTCCAAGTGAGATAGCGACTATGGGACCCACCTCAACTTAAGAAGTTTGTGTTGTCTTTTTACCCCTTCAATTGATCTTAGATCAATGGTCATTGTTATCTCTCTATGAAGAGTTGCTCAGAGGATACATATAATGAGATAGTGAATATGGGCCCCACCACTATTCTTCTAAAAAATGCAGTTGTGTGTCATCTACATGATCAAGATTAAATCAACAAGTGTTGTTACTTCATTGTGGCAAGGTGCTCGTTCTTTATGTATAGCAAGGTAGCGACCTATTGACACGTGTCCTCAATTGCTAGTGGGTCCAAATGGAGATGCCACTAGGAAGGGAGCTATATATGCAGTTTGTTCGCATTAGATTGATTAACCAACTTATTAAGTGGAATAGTTGTCACCTTTTTTTGCATCCCTTGATCACAGGATTTGTTAAGATCGACATCATAGATTTTAAAAACAAAAGGTGGTGCCACTCTATGTATTTATTTGATATTACAACTTCACATGTGTAAAAGATAGATTATGACATAGAAGATTTTCTCAGTCCCACCTTATGTGAATAAAGATTTCAAGCATTTTCTAAGTAGAAGCAATTAATGAGAAGATTGTATTTGGCAAGTGTATGAAGTAATTTGTTCATGAAAAGGTTGTAGAATTGCAAAAAGGAATAAGAAAGAACATCAATTAAGTAACTATACTATAATTTTTGTTGTGCTCCAATCCTGCAAGTATAGTCAAAGAATGCCTCCAATGGACTAAAAAATCTTAGGTTGTGCATAGTAGAGGGATTTCTTAATGAAGGCAATTGGGTCTAAGATGTTGATACCTCACAAACTAATTTAAATTTTTTCAAAAGATGGTTTGCAGAGAGGAAGTTGCTTACTCCACTTCCTAGTATATGGAATTTTGACTGAGGAAGACTAGTAATCCTGGGTGTTTTTGTTGATTATGATCTCCTTGAGACTGTGTTAAAGCATTGTGATTGAGCCACTAAGGTAGTGAAAAGAGAAAAAGGTGAACTTGGCAAAATTGGAATCTTGTCACCAATAACATCATTCTCTAAAGATTTTTTCAAGAAAGTATACTTCAATACCAAGGTAGTCGAGATATATAGAGCCATGTGTAGAGTTTTTGGAGAGGGTGAAGAAGATTTTATACATACAATTACTCTTACTTTTTGTTAATGCATGTCTTTCTTTTCAAAAGAGGGACATATTTTGGTAGAGGAATGGTTTTGAATGTAGATATGGTTGAGGAAGTAGAAAATGCTCATTTTGTTATATTTGATAGCCACATTGCCTCTAAATCTATGATGCTTCATATTAAGTGACAATTCCATTACCCTAGGATACTGGTATAACCAAGGAATACTAACAAGTAAGAGTGACTCTTATAGTATAGTATAATGATGTTGAAACCCATGGGTTGAGGTCAGTTAGCAATATTTAGAATAGATTTTGTCATTGGTGGGCTTAACAGTTGCATACACAAAGGAATCAGAGTTGCAGCCAAATCAGAATAATAAAATGTAATATGAAGGGACCCACAAAAGAATATTTGATTTACATGTCCTTTTGTTATTTGCAGTTTTGTCTTTTCTGATAGGTGTTTTGAATTTGTTGTAAAGAGATGCCTATTAATCACAATTTCCCTTTGCTTGTGGCAACTCATGCTATATAAATGAGTTTTCAAGGCATTGTGATGGTCCAAAAAAATTTATATGTCTTCAGTTATTCCAAGAAAATACATTCGATCTAGTCATACGTAGTTGTTCTAAGTTTATTTCTAGGCATATATGTTCTGATAACGAATAGAAATACAGAGTCAGTATGATTCTCTAGGTTCTTTACTAAGTTCCTATTGGTCATTGTATTAGTCAACAAGAAGGATAATACAAAGGGATATTTACAGAAAAATCTATGTTATTATTTTTCTATCTCCTTTTCATGAGTTAATTAGTTTTGACATCATTTGGATAATGTTCATTTGATTCAATGCATTCTAGATGGAGTTTGTATTTGTTATATTGTTGCTTTTAATTCAATGAGTTATGTAAATGCTTCAATAAATTGGTAGAATTCATGAGTTTATGAAGAGGATATCATGTAAGAATGGAAATAGGTGATTATAGTTGACAGACTCAATTACAAGGTAATTGAACAAGGTCTCCTACCAATAATCAACTCTGTTGCCCACTAGATAAGGTACTAGTCCTATAAATAAAAAATGATCAAGAGTAAATTCTACCTCTACATGTTAAAACTATTATAAATTCGAAATCATTCATATATTATTTTGTTCAAGGTTGTAATGCTGGTCACCACTCACTTACATCTAGTTTTTTGAGTCATAGGTAGCTACTATTCTTAGAAAACACTTGTAAACTCTAGGAGAACTAGGCCTAGATCTACTTATAGGGGATGCATATAGATTGGAGAGCTTCAAAGACATTGATAAAATGTGTATGTGCCTAAGGGTAGAAGATGAAAATTCGAATGAAACTAAGATAATTGTATACAATAGTTTGCTTTAGAATAATCCCTTGGTATATCCACCTTGGTTTAGCAGAGCCTAAAGAGTAGGAAACCATCCTTGGTTTCATTGAAGGTGGGTCTAGATGATCTACTTGTGTAATTGATTATGAGAATTAGCTAATATTTAGATTATTTGAGCACTTTCATTCTAGTATTGAGCATTTTGTTTCTTAGTGGTTTCAAAAACCAACAAAATGGGGACTCTGCTAAGGATTAACACTTTATTTGTCATAAACCAATGTATCATTTAAGATCTATGTTTCCCTTGGGTAGAGTCTTAGGTAGATGTTTTATTGAGATATTTTCTATGGTCTCAAGGGTTATTAATATTTTTTTTGTGGAATTTAGTGAAAGAAGTGTGATCCATTCAAAAATTTTTCCCATTCTGATAGGATGGGTGGTGACTCATAAGGTTCTAACCAGTGTCATTATTCAGAAGATTTAGTATCTCAAAATCATGGAAAACAAAAGAAACACACTAGAAAATGTGAGGAAAAATCGAGGAATCAAATTACAAACTGATCTCCCTCCTAAGGGAAAATAAAATTGGGCTGTGAAGAGATCTTAGATGCATAGAGAAGACCATCCTTGAGAGAAATAAATAAGGGGAGAGAATGTTCATTTTTCTACTATGGAAGAGTTCTAGATCACATCCTGGGCTATCTAGTGATGATTTTTTTAGCACACCCAAAGTAATATGCCAAGAAAATGCAAAGCTGCATAATACACTCAATTTAGACAAAAGGAATAGCAATAATCTTTTTCAATGAAGTACGAGCCCTTCCTTATCTGACTATTCTCAAGGAGAAGTAGCACCAAAACATCTAGATCCTGAAAGTCTCAATAATGAAAAAACTGCTAGTTCTAAGTTTACTATCCTAGATCCTAATGAGATTGAAGTCTTGAGAATGCAACTAGCTAAGCAAGAATCCATAGATAAAAAGTTACAAAAGGAAAGGGAGGATAATATTACAAAATTCTTTGAAGAACAATAGACATTACTTAGGAAAGTTGATATGGTAAAGAAGAAAAATGAAATAGCAGCTAAGGCATGGCAACTAGAGATTATAAGTCAAGTTGAATAGCTTAAAATACAAGAACAAAAGCTGTTGGAAACTTAGAACCTAAACCTAGAAGGACCTGTAATACAACAGATTAAAAACTATAGTGCTCTAGAAGCTAACAACAGCAAAGCAAAGGATATAAGGTATATTGTTGAGGTTAAAGATAAGGGAAAACAAAAGGAGATTGGTGTTAAGATTAATGAACTAGAAAAAGTTGTTCAGATCCATGATTCCATGTCACTTTAAGATATTGAGCTGAAAAAGAAAAGAAAAGAGAAGGATGCCTTGGTTAAGAAATTGGAGATCGCAAAAAATGAAGTAGCCATAGCTGAGATAAACAATAACATCAAATTCTTGGAGAATGCTAAAAGGCAATTTGTAGTTATGCCTGAAGATGATGGTGGATCTAATGATGCAAATCAAAATACTACTAAGGTACCTACTCCTTTCTTATTCTCATTTTCACATAAAGTAGACCTTAACAAATCTATTGGTGATGCTAGCACTAGTAATACTGTGGGTAACACGAGGAAAGATGTTGACCATAATCCTAAGCTTGATTCACATAGAAGACCTATCCAATTAGAAGGCTATAGGAAAATATGTTTTGATGGAATCCCTGGTTACCCTAATCTTATTCCACAAGAAATGAGAAAAAGGTTGTCTAAATTTGCTGGGAACAATGCTATAACTTGTGAAGACCATTTGAGGAGTTTTCTTGATATAATGAGTGATAATGAGGTTGAGGTTGAGGATGTTATTATGAAGTTGTTTGTTCAGTCCTTAACTGAAGATGCTAGAGAATGGTTCAAGAGACTTCCTAAATTATCTATTGTTGACTAGAAGGATATTGAATACTTTTTCAAGGAACAATATGGTGACAGGAAAAATTAGAGCTACATTTTGAGTGAATTCAATAATATGAAGAGGTTACCTAATGAATCTATTTCTAAATTTAACATTAGATTCTAGAAGAGGATGTGCAAGCTAATGCAGACCATGTGATTAGATGATAAGGTATGTTTGATTACTTCTTTGAATGCTTTTTATCATAAAATTGCATACCAACTTAGGGATAAAGAGCCTAGGACTTTAAGAGATTCTTTTAGAATTGTCATAAATGTGGAAAATAATTTGAGAATTTTAGGAAGGCTTGAAAGTAAGAGAGATGACCCTAGATTGTTTGGAAATAAGGGAAACAAAAAGGAGGATAGCAAAGGTGTAGGTGGGAAGAAGCAAGATCCTAGTGAGATAAGTCAAGTTTTAAATGCTACAAAGAATTTAAATATCCCTTAGGTGAAAAATGATAAGAATCCTACTGAAAATAGGGTCCCTTACCAGTCAAATTTTAATAGACAAAATAGGTTGCAAAATTTCCTTTATACTACCAACTAGAAAGATGGTCAACCAAATGTCCCTTCCCCCAAGAATACAAACAACAAGGTCACCCCTGATCCCTTATCTAAAAACTCTATAAATGTAGTAGATGAACCTAAATTCACTGTTGAACCCATATGGTGTTTTGTGTGTCAATTACCCCATGCTCCTGAATCTTGTGCAGTATACTTGTCTTTCCTTGGAAATCAAAATGTAGTAGAAAAATGTCAATAATATCAAGAAGACCAAGAGGATGTAGGATGTAACATGTTTGAATAACATTACGATCATTCTGACTATGAGGATCATGATAGAGATGTAAATGAGCAAAGGTAGTCTAAGAATAAAGTGCAATAGCAAGTGTTCTCTAATGAGAGTGATGTTGAAGACATTGTATGTAACATGGTAAGTGCCAAAGAAGAAATCACTTTAAGGAAGCCCTCTATGGAAGAGATTGACCAAATTACTACAAACATGATAGCTCAAGTATAGACTAGAAACATGGCTAAAAGGGAAGGAAAGGATAAGGTGGTTGGCATGTTTATAAAGGAAGTTAATCCTAAAAAAGGGGAAGCTATGAAGCCTAAAGAGATCCTTGCTAAGAAGGTTAAGATTAAAAATAAAAAGTGGGAACCAAAGAAGGAAAGTAATCCTAAAGTTGGTGAGTTCTGAAATAGTGTTTCGAAGAAGTTAGATGAGAAGATAGCAAAAGAAATCATTACAAGTGATAAGAATCACCAAGGTAAGGTAAGTATTTTTGATAAGCATCATGATAAGAGGAGTATAGTCATTGATAGCTCATTTGATTATTTTATAGATATGACTACAATGTTAGAACAAATCACTGTCAAAGTTCCTTTATCTGAATTATTAAGGAATCTTGAACATAGAGATAAAGCTTTATCACGATTGGGAAATATTGGTATAAATGTGAGACATGAGTGCAATGAAAGCCATAGTCCCAAAGAGAGTAGTAAAGAAAGGGTAAAGGCCAATGAAGCTAAAGTGGTTGTGTATCAAATTCCTCAAATGTTTTTTGATAATTTTGTAAATCAGTTTTTGGGAAATGTTGAACCATTTTTCTTAAGAATTTTAGTAAATGGTAAAACATTAAAAAATTGCATGATTGACTCTGGTGCCTCCAATACTATGATGCCTTTTGAAATAATTAAGGAATTAGGTTTAATGATGGATACTACTCAAGGAAGATGTTGTGCTATGGATAAAAGAGAAGTTACAGTCATAAGCACTATAAATTTTTTGCCATATAGATTAACAACCTGTCCTAACAAAGAACTTACTGAGTGTGTTGGTTGTTGGCATTCCGCCTCAGTATGGCATGTTGTTATCAAGAAAGTGGAGTGATGCCATGGGTGGGAGTCTAAAATGTGATTTGTCATTTGCAAGTTTTAATATTGAGGGGAATTCGATAAAAGTCAATAGGAAGCCTAAAAGTATATACATGATAGAGGAAGACATAGAAGACAATATGACAAATGTTGTGGATACATACATCAATGCATTTAGAGCTGAAATTTTGACTTTGAAGAAATCCTAACATAAGTCTTAGATGGAAATGGAAGCTATCACAAAAATAGACAAGGGTGATCTATGGACTATGTTTTTTGATGGTGCATGCTGCAAAGATGGATCTTGTGCAGGCATTTTTTTGATATCTCCAGCAGGGGTAACATACAAGTTCTCCTTTACTTTAAGTTTCCCTTGTACTAACAATATAGTAGAAAATGAGGCTTTTTTGTTAGGTCTTAGATTAGCTCATAAGCATTGGATAAAGTGTCTACATGTTGTAGGAGATTCTAAATTAAATGGTATAGAAATGTAGTGTGGGATATGATTGAATGTTTTGATGCATTTGGGATAATTTGAAAAGATAGGACAAATAATAAGATGGTAGTCTTATTGGCAAGCATAGCAATAAAACTTGATGATATTACATTTTTTGGTGTCTCTAAGATTGAGATTCAAACTAGACCTTTTTTCCCTAATAATGTTCAGAATTGGCAAGTGTTTGAAGATGATAAGGATATCATGAGATTTTTGAACTGTGATAGTATGTTGTCAGGACAAGAAATTGAATGTGCAACTTATGCAAAGAATATAGATGGAAAAGATATTGTTTTTGGGCGGGAAGTTGTGCAATTGAAGATAAATAAAATACCTAAGGGTCTAGTTGTCTTAGAAACTATTTTGGACAACTAGGATAGGTCACACATGAATACTAATGAGTACAATGCCAAATATTTGGAGGAGGTGAACTTGGGAACTCAAAGAACACCTAAAAAGGTGTATATTGGTAAGAAATTACCTCCTAAAATTAGAAAAGATTTGATAGACCTACTAAGGAAATATAGACATGTGTTTGAATGGTCATATGATGACCTAAAGGCATATAGGGAAGATATTTTTTAGCATGAGATCTCTTTGAAACTAGATGCCAAACCTTTTAGGTAGAAACAAAGACCAATAAATCCAACTTTGGCTCCCAAAATGCAAGAAGAACTAATCAAATTAAGAGATGTAGGAATCCTAAAACCTATTAGAAATTCTTCTTGGGTATCCAATTTAGTTCTTGTCAGGAAGAAAAATTGAGACATAAGGTTATGTGTTAATTTCAAAAATTTCAATATATCTTCCTTAAAAGATAATTATGGATTGCCAAATATGGAAGCCATGAGGCAAAGGGTCACTGGTTTAGAGCTTATGTCAATGATGGATGGATTTTTAGGTTACAATCAAGTGGTTGTTAAAGAATCAAAATAGTTCAAGACTTATTTCACTACTCCATGTCGTACTTATGTTTATGTCAAGATGCCTTTTGGGGTTACTAATGTTGGAGCTACTTTTCAAAGGGCAATGGATGTGGCTTTTGCTGATATTATTGACAAATGTTTGGTTGTATATCAGGATGACCTCACTACCTATTCCAAAGATGAGAATGATCATTTCCTACATTTGGAAAAGGTATTTATCCAAGCCCTTAAGTATGGTATTTCTTTGAATCCAAGGAAGAGTAATTTTGGTGTTACTAAAGGAAGGTTGCTAGGAAATTTAGTTGGCAAGAATGGAGTGAGGATTGACCCTGAAAGAGTAGAAGCAATAGACAAGATTCAGAAACCCAAAACTAGTAAAGGCATTCAGACATTCTTTGGACGAATCAACTTTCTTAGGAGATTTGTGACAAATTTTGCAAAAACTAGTAGGCCTATATCAAGGATGCTAATGAAAGGATCTAAGATAAAATGGGATGGTGAACCTAGTATTGCATTCTAGAAAATTAAGCAAACCATTAAAGATGCCCCTATCCGCAAAGCTCCAAATTATTATAAACCAATACATATATTTTCTTTTGCCTTGTTTCACACTGTTGTTGTAGTATTGTTACAAAAAAATGAGGAAGGTTGTGAGCAGCCCATTGCATTCTTTTGCAAGTATTTGCAAGCAGTAGAACTTAAGTATGACATCAATGAAAAATAAGCATATGCACTGGTGAAGGGAGTCAAGGCTTTTAGATGTTACTTAGTGGGAGCTACTATCATTTCTTTTGTTCCTACTACTGTTGTGAAGGAAATTTTTTTACAACAAGAGGTATCTAGCAAGAGGTTTAGATGGATTAATATGATACAAGAGTTTAATATTGATATTTAGATTACCAAACTAGTCAGGGGTCAAGGTTTGGCTGAATTGATGATAGAAGCCAATCTAGAGGTAAATCAAATTAATCAACTTGATGATAGTTACAAGGATAATTTTTTTGATATGGATACCTCTGACTAGTACAAAGATGCAATTTATTATTTGAAAAATATGAAATCTCCATCAAAGTTAACAAACAATCACAAAAGATCCCTCAAGTTGCAGGCCATAAAGTGTGTTATAGTGTAGGGTCAATTGTGGTGGAGAAATATGGAAGGGGTACTTTTAAAGTGTGTGGATGAGGTTGAGTCTAAAAGAATTTTGAAAGATATGCATGAAGGTGTGTGTGGTGGTCATTATATGGCTAAAACTAGTGCTCATAAAATTCTTAGGGCTGGTTTTTGGTGGCCAACACTTTTCAGAGAAACTCATGAGTTTGTAAAGGTTTGTGATGCTTGTCAAAGCTTTAGTGAAAAGTTTAAATTCTCTAGGAATTTTCCATTGAGACCAATTGAAGTGAAAATACCATTTCAACAGTGGGGAATTGATTTTATAGGTGAAATCAAAAATAAATCCAGTGGTGGACATTCATGGATCTTAGTAGCCACTGATTATTTCACCAAGTGGGTTGAGGTAGTCCCTACTAAGAATGCAACAAGAAGGTGGTGATTAATTTTATTCTAAATAATATTGTGACTAGATTTGGGTACCCACAAAAGATTGTAACAGATAATTCTATGTGTTTTAGATCAAAGGAATATAAATTTTTTTGTAAGAAATATGGCATTACAGAGTACACATCATCACGCTATCATCCTCAAGGAAATGGTCAGGCAGAATCAAGTAATAAGAGTATATTAAAGAGCATCAAGAGGATTTAAGTAGAAAATAAGAAAGCCTGGGATTCAAAATTGCCATTAACCCTATGGGCTAATAGGGTTGCTATGAAAAGGGCCATTGGATGTGCTCCATTTGACCTGGTTTATGGTATAGAAGCTAGACTTCTATAAAATAACCTAAAAGAGATGTATAAATTTGTTCAATTGTATGAAGATGATGTCGTTGATGAAATGCAACTTAGAATGGATGACATATTGCAACTAGAGGAAGCAAAGAAAGAGTCTTCTATTCAAAATGCCAATTTGTAATCACAAATGAAGCATCTATGTGACAAAAGAGCCATTAAGAGAAAATTCAAAATAGGTGACATGGTACTGATGTAGAATGCTAGAGTGGAAGATAAAGGAAAGTATGGTAAATTTGACCCAATCTAGCTTGGCCCATATAAAATTTGTGATACAAATGGAGATGATTCATATTTTTTGAGAAATTTAACTAGAGATATTCTTGAATTTCCAGTTCATGGACAATTCTTGAAGAGATATTTTTCTTAAGATATCTGCTTTTCCATGAACAATAGTTTAGGTTCTTTGTGTTCTCATACATTGTGTATATTTTGTAGATCCTTGTAAATTTCTCTGTACAATCTAGTCTCTTGTTTTTGTGTGTTGCTTTGTGTTCTTTGAAGAAGTTTTCATTTAGAATGTCAAGTATGTGGTCTACTCTTCCATAGATCATGAATTCTTGCATAGACTTAAGTAGTCTATCATCCCCAGACAAAGCCACTATTGATCTAATTTTTCATAGTATAGAAAAAGTCTGAAATTTTGGTGAAAAATTAGTTTAGATCTTTGCATTTAGCAGACTAGGGTTTTCATTCCTCATAATTTTCAATAATTTTAGGTTACCCTAGTCATGCCCTGATTCATGTGTTGTGAAAATCTATTAAATTCTCAAAGTTTGTGTCTTAACATAGCTATTATATTACCCTAAGTAAGCCCTAGGTCTCTTGTGTTTATTTAAACTCGAGTGCAAGTATTTTAAAGTTTTTGAATATTCCCTTATGTTCTTTAGCTTTATCACCCTGCATCTCTTTTCCTTTCAAGGAGCACCACCTAATCATGAAAAGATCGAGGGTTGTCACTTTGTCATTATGATGAGATGTGAGTTAAGTGACCATTGCAACATAGCAACTGCCATCAACCCAAGCTGCGGTGCGCAGATAAATGGAGGCAGTGACTAGAAAAGTTTTGTGTTTTTTTTTAATCACATGAACTTTGTTTTTGCTCCCTGAGTAGGAAAAACAACCAAGGATCCCAAAAATATTTTTGGCTTTAGTACTCATATCTTCGCTGTCAAGAAGTTCGAGTCTCTTGCCAATATCAAGGTAGTAATCAACCTAGAAACCCATGTCACGGTAGTCGTCAAACTTCCTGGTGGTCATTAAGAGTCCCAAGTGCCATAATAAATGATGAATCATTACTGTGTCAGAACTAGTAACTGGGTAACTATGATGTGCCATGCTTTTGTTTTTTGGCACCAAGTTTTGTTAAGTCACCAAAGCTTGCTCCCTCACTAATCCAAAAATCTAGGCCACTCACCATTAATGATATAGCGAGTTGCCATGAAATGAGCATATGGTGGAACCCAAGCAATGTGGAAAGATGACTAGAATTAAAATATTATTTTTCTTTCGCCAGCTATGAAAAATTTATCATGTCATCAGTCTTCTAGATGCACCCCCCATTCATAAAATGTAGCGAGATTTTGATCATCAGATCAAGCCAAGATCAATGATTCTTGCTATCTTTCCATAAAAAAATGTGTGTGGTTTACTCCAAGTGAGATAGTGAATATGGGACCAACCTTAGCTTAAGAAGTTTGTGCAGTTTCTTTACCCCTTGGATTGATCTCAAATCAATGGCTGTCGCTATCTCGCTATGAAGAGTTTCTCAGAGGTTATGTACAATGAGATAGTGAATATGGGGCCCACCACTATTCTTATAAGAAATTTAGTTGCATGTCATCTACATGATCAAGATCAAATCAACAGCTCTCATTACTTCGCTATGGCAAGGTGCTTGTTCTTTATGTATAGCGAGGTAGTGACCTGTTGACACATGTCCTCAATTGCTAATGGGTTCAAATAGAGATGTCACCAAGAAGGGAGTTGTATACACAGTCCATTCTCATTGGATTGATTGACCAACTTGTCAAGTGGAATACTTGTCATCTTTTTCCACATCCCTTCATCATAGGATTTGTTAAGATTGACGGCATAGATTTTAAAAACAAAAGGTGGTGCAACTCTATGTATTTATTTGATCTGAAAGCTTTACATGTGTAAACAATAGAGTTAAACACAAAAAAATTTCTCAGTCCCACCTTATGAAAATAAAGATTTCAAGCCTCTTTTTAGCAGAAACAATTAATGAGAAGGTTGTATTTGGCAAGTGTGTGAAGTAATTTGTTCATGAAAAGCTTGTAGGATTGCACAAAGGAATAAGAAAGAACTTCAATTAAGTAACTACACTATAATTTTTGTTGTGCTCTAGTACTACAAGTATAGTCAAAGAATGCCTCCAATGGACTCATAAAATCTTAGGTTGTGGATAGCAAAGGGATTTTTTAATGAAGGCAATTGGGTCTGGGATACTAATACCTCACAAACCAATTTAAATTTTCTCAAAATATGGTTTGCAGAGAGGAAGTTGTTTACTCCACTTGCCAGTATATGGAATTTTGACTGAGGAAGACTAGTAATCCTAGGTGTTTTTGTGGATTATGATCTCCTTGAGACTATGGTAAAGGGTTGTGATCAAGCCACTAAGGTAGTGAAAAGAGCAAAGGGTGAACTTGGAAAAATTAGAATCCTATTAGCAATAACATTATTCTCTAAAGAATTTCTCAAGAAAGTATACTTCAATACTAGGGTAGTAGAGATAAATATGGCCTTGTGCAAAGTTTTTGGAGAGAGTGAAGAATATTTTATACTCATGGGTTTCATGTGTATAATTACTCTTACTTTTTGTTACTGCGTGTCTTTCTTTTCAAAAGAGGGACATATTTTCATAGAGGAATGGTTTTGAATGCATATATGGTTGAGGAAGCAAAAAATATTTATTTTTTCATATTTGATAGCTAGATTGCCTCTAAACCTCTGATGCTTCATATTAAGTGACAATCCCATTATTCTAGGATACTGGTATAACCAAGGAATAGTGACAAGTAAGAGTGACTCTCACAGTACAGTATAATGATGATGAAACCCACCAAATTGAGGTTAGTTAGCAATCTTTAGAATATATTTTGTCATTGGTGGGCTTAGTAGTTGCATACACAAAGGAATCAGAGTTGTAGCCAAATCAAAATATGGAAATGGAATAGAAAGGGACCAGCAAGAGAATATTTGATTTGGATGTCTTTCTTCTATTTGTAGTTTTTTTTTTCTGATAGGTGTTTTGAATTTGTTGTAAAGAGACACTTGTTAATCATAATTGTCCTTTACTTGTGGCAACTCATGCTATATAAATAAGTTTTCAAAGCATTGTAATGGTCCAAAATTTTTTGTATGTCTCCAGCTATTCCAAGAAAATACATTTGGTCTGGTCAATGTAGTTGTTCTGAGTTTATTTTCAGGGATATATTTTCTAATAACAAATAGAAATGTAGAGTCGATATGATTCTCTAGGTTCCTTACTGAGTTCCTATTGGTTATTGTATTAGTCAGCAAGAAGGATAATACAAAGGGATATTTATAGCAAAATCTATGTTACTATTTTTTTATCTCCTTTTCATGATTTTATCAGTTTTGAGATCATTTCGATAATGTTCATCTGGTTGAATGCATTCTGCATGGGGTGTGTATTGGTTATATTGTTGCTTTTAATTCAATGAGTTATGTAAATGCTTCAATAAATTGGTAGAATTCATTATTTTATGAAGAGGATATCATGTAAGAATGGAAATAGTGATTATAGTTGACAGATTCAATTACAAGCTAATTGAACAAGGTCTCCTACCAATAATCGACTCTATTGCCCACTAGATAAGGTACTGGTCTTATAAATCAGAAATGATCAAGAGTAAATTTTTCCTCTACATTTTAAAACTATTATAAATCCAAAATCATTCATATATTATTTTGTGCAACGTTGTAATGTTGGTCACCACTCATTTACATTTAGTTTTATGAGTGATAGGTAGCTACTATTCCCAGAAAACACTTATAAGCTCTAGGAGAATTAGGACCAGATCTTCTTATAGGGGATGTATATAGATTGGAGAGCTTTAAAGAAATTGATAAACTATGTATGTGCCTAAGGGTAGAAGATGAAAATCAAAATGAAACTAATATAATTTCATACAACAGTTTTCTTTAGAATCACCCCTAGGTATACCCACCTTGGTTTAGCAAAGCCTAAAGAGTAGGAAAACATCCTTAGTTTCATTGAAGTTGGGTCTAGATGATCCACTTGTGTAATATATTATGAGAATTAGCTAATCTTTAGATTATTTGAGCACTTTCATTCTGGTATTGAGCATTTTGTTGCTCAGTAGTTTCAAACACCAACAACTACTATCAAAGATTAGAAAATAGATACCAAGCTTTTAAATAAGAAACTACAAAAACTTATATATCAAATCATGTTTAATATATTTCCCACTCAATCCATTATCATGTCAATGATAGGTTTGCAAAGAAAACTAAGACAAATTTTCTTTGTATTGTTGCTAGTTTTAGACTCCAACTTTATACAAATGACTTCCAACCCTTAAATTGGGTTTGGCACGGTCTTATATAATTTTCTTACATTCGTGGAAACTATTATAATGACCATATAATTGATATTAGGGAGTTTTTTCATTTTTTATCAATGTTGTAATGATAACGTTGCAAAGTTGAAAAGTTGTCATGAGTCACTTTTACAATTTTTGTATTTTGATTCTTTCTAACCTCAAGTCCTCACCAAATGAGCCCAGTGTGAGTCAATTCAAAAATTTGACACATATTTACTTATTTTCACTAAATTTGGGCTCAAAGTCAATGTTTGACCAACTTTGATGTACCCAAACAAATTATGCAACTATAGACTCATATTAGCAACTTATCTCAACACCAACTTCTCACACACCTAATCACCTTTTTAAAGACTCTCAAACACACCTAGGACTTTATTTTAGTCCTTATTCCTTGGTGGTTTGCTAGAACCACCTATGAGACAAAAAAAAATTGGACCTTAACTTAGATCATAGGTCCTCCTTTCCAAAAAACCCTAGTGGGAATGATGCCCACAAGATGATGTACTAAAATTAAAATTCTTTGTAAAAAGAGGGACTCTATTAGGATCCTGTAAAATAAAATTAGTACATTTAAGTCCATTTTAGCAGATCTTGAATCAATTTTAGAAGATTTTTACCCTATTAGGAGTTGTACAACACTATTAGGTGTTGAAAGGATGACAACTAAACCCGCTATTCAAATAATTCTAGACTATCTTCCCTAAAAAGTCTTCACAATAAGATATCCAAGTTTTGAAATGACTAAAGAACAAATTATTTTTTACAATACATTTCTTTTGAAGCATAAAGTACATCCTTGACATCGATCTCTTCTCTGATCATAGCCAAATTTGAATTCAAGCTTGCGTAATGAAAAAAATAATTTCATTGATGATTTAACATAAGGAAAGAATCTTACCTTTTTGCTAAGTCATAAAATAAGTATTTATTTGGCCTTGAGGATTTCTCAATTTACAATGAATATTATAGGGCATCATAAAGAAGATACATTACAATTAACACTTCCTATAATGATTTTATTAAAAGTTGGCTCACATGAAACATGTTAAATAGACTTCATAGGTAGGCTCAAACTACATATCAAATTTTTATGTCTTTATTGTAGCATCTTCAATAGTTCTTTGACCATCTTCTAAGGTCACTTAAAACCAAAGTCCATATCTTCTTAAAGATACAATTATTTTACTAGTACCCATTGTCTAGAAACTCTCTCTAAAAGCTAACTTCAAAAAACATCACATAACTTTAGAATATCTTCATATTTCTTTATATGCACATAAATATATCAATATACAAATTACTAAATATATTTCTATGAGCACAAAGCCCAACTTGTAATACTCTAACATTGTTAAATGAATCTTCCTCTGTAACTTATTAATCTTTATAGAATAGTGTATATGTTGACATCAATGAAAACCACTATCATGAATGCAACACATAAGCACTCAATCATATCTTCACCAATGTTAACATCCTCCCCCATAGGAATCTTATTAGTATTCATGCTAACAATCTCTCACTTTTGCATTGATGACAACATAGATGGAAACATCTAACTACCATGAATACCAATTACCATGAATGCCAAATATACATTTTCTCATCTACCTTTACAATACACTCACAACCATAAAATACATTAAATAATTAGTATTTACAAATAATATGTTAATCTACCCTATACATAACATAAATACTCTCTCCTACATTGATGTCAATAAATTTTTTATTCATGTGTAAATCTTTCCCATAAGGATTACTCTCTCTCTCTCTCTCTCTCTCTCTCTCTCTCTCTCTCTCTCTCTCTCTCTCTCTCTTCTCTAGTACCTTCCAGAAAAATATTAATTTAGAATAATGTTTTTCTTGTGTTACTATCTCCCCCATTGACATCAATGACAAAGGTTTCATTAAGTCAATTCAATCATTTCCAAAAAATAATTGTTCAAGCTCTCAACAAAGTATCAAAAAATAGTGTTAAATACCACTACAAAGATTCCTTAATGACTCATCCCAAACATAGATACTCCCTTAAAGGAGAAGCATAAGGCATCTATTCCAAACAAAAAAAATAGTTCTCTGACCATACTAGATTGATGCATCCTCTACATCAGTTACTCTAAATAAGCTTGGGGGCATAACCCCAAGCATCCCTCTCAAATACTCAAATGTATCTTTAACCAAAGTTTTTGTAAATATGTCTTCTTGAGCTAACATATTCCAATATGATCTCTTTCTCTACTACCTTTTCTATCAAAAAGTGATACTTAATTGAAATGTTCTTTTTTTTTAATGTAAAATTGGATTCTTGGACATATGTATTGTACTTTTATTATGACAATGTATGATAATATGCTTAGTAAACTAAATTCTATTATACTTCATTATCTACTTCATCCAAATAATTTGATTATACCTATTTCATGTTGCTACATATTCTACTTATGTTGTACTTTATGAAATGAAATCATATTTTTATTGGAAATATAAGAGGAGTAACTAAGTAACTAGATATTAAATGTAATTTGGTTAAAAAATCATCTTGAGATATTAATCTGTATTAACCTTTAGTAACTTAGTTGCAGGAAGATAAAGTAGAAAGAAAATAACATGAACAAATGAGACACCAAGATTTAACATGGAAACACAATTTTGGAAAACCACCAATGCAACTAGTTACATGGTGATCCAACAATAGTGTGTGCCACATTGTGACCAATTTTGACATTGAAATCAATATTTTTGAAACCACCCTCACATTTGAGAGACTATATCTCTAAAACTATGAATAAATTAAAGATGAAGTAAAGTAGTGATTTCTAGTACTCTATTCCTACTTTGTAACCATATTTTCTAAAAAAAATTTAAAAAGTTTATTTAAGTCAAATTTTTCTCCTCCCTTAAAAAGTGATAAATATGAAAAATCAATATTTTTAAAGAGTGACAAGCATAACCTTTTTTTTCTATACATGATAATGAGGTAATTCTTTCAAAGTTTATTTTCTAACATCAATATCTAGAGGATGCATTTTGTTTGATTCAATTTGGTTGAATATTATATAGTTTAGGAATTTTTGAAGTGACATCAATTGTAATTCAAACATACATTCAATTTGAAATAGATAACTTGAACTCAATTTATCATAAATCAATTTTTCTTTTTGTAATAGAAAGCTATCTCAACAGCCTATTTCCTAGATATTTTTCAAAAAAAGGAACTAATTTACAATTTTTTCTAAAGTGTTGAAATCAATTGATGTCTAATCGTTAATGAACCTATAATGAGTTAAACTCATATTTGAAAGTCTTAATGAATAATATGTATTACAATTATAGTCATTGGAAAGCTTGCTTCAAGCAACACAAATTGGCACTTTTTGTTTTACAGTGAGATATCATTTGATCTAAATTTTGGGGGTCAAAATAGACAATATCAATTTTTTTTAAGAAAACAACCCCAAAATTTTGGAAATTAATGTGTTCACATGAACACTATGTTCTCACGAACATATTTAATATGTTTGCATAAACACTTGTTCATGCAAATGCACAAGGAAAAACATTTAGGTGGCTGGAAATTTAATTTGATGAGTTTGCACAAACATTTTTTAAAAGCTCCTGTTTTCTCAAACATGCCAAAAAAAAATGTTGACATCACCTAGGTAGTGAAGAAAAAAGTATGAAAGTAAAACCAAATTTTATAAAGTTAATACAAAATTTGTATAAAGTTACTGTGAATTTTTTAGGGCAATGGCAAATTTTTAATTTTTTGATTTTTTGATGGGAAAGAAGAAAGGAATACAAAACAAAAAATGAAAGGAAGAGATCTCATGAAGATATATATATATATATATATATATATATATATATATATATATATATATATATATATATATATATATATATATATATATATATATATATATATATATATATATATATATATATATATATATATATATATATATATATATATATATATATATATATATATATATATATATATATATATATATAATTTATTTATTTTCATGGTCTTGAATTTAATTATGTATCAATCATTTATAAACTTGTTGTAGATAATCAACAAGGTGAAGGTGAAGAAAATGTTGAAGGACGCTCGACAAAAGTACAAGAAGTTCATATAGAAGAAGGGTGATGATTACTCCCTACAGAATCTCAAAAAATGAATGTTGAAGAAGGTTCAAGATCGCTCCCTATAGAGGTTCAAGTAACAGAAGTCAAAGAAGGGTCAAAATCTTTCCTTGTAGAATCTCAACCAATGAATATTGGAGAAGGCTCAAGGTCATTCCCTATAGAAATTTCAGTAATAGAAGTCAAAGAAGGGTCCATATTAGGTGAAAGTACTAGTTTAGACAAACTCATAACTATTGCCCAATCTATAAAGAATGGAATTTCTCATAAAAATTTTGATCATTTACTTAAAATTGATGTGGATAAATTGAGAACACTTGTAGCTACTGCTCAACCCTTAATTATTTCTAAGAAAAGGTCAATAAATAAGAAGATAAGTGAAATAAAGACTAAATTTGATAACATTGAAACAATTGAACAAGCTCAGTTGCTTTTACTTTTTCTTATACAAAAGAAGTTGAAAGAGGCATTGAAATTGTTAGGTGTAGACACAACATCAAAGAAGAGAAGATTTCTAACATGCAAATTGATGTGATTGAAAATTTTAAACAAGGTTTGAGAAACATAGGAAAGAAGACTATGTTGATGTCTATTGTAAATAAGAATATGATCCAAAATAGATAAATATCTTCAATTTTTTCTGAAATGGGTTTTAGTAGGAAAACAATGAGAGACTATGTTAAGAGAAGATTAATTTTGGATGACAATACTACGAAAGGCAATCGGGAAACCATGTGTAGAGAACTTGATTCTGATAGGATTGATGAGGGATTCGAAAATTTAGTCATATCATTTTGGATTGATAACACTCTTCCTTCATCAAATAGTAGAGATATTATCAGGCATAGGATTGTATCTAGTCAATATGAACATCATACAAGATATTGGTTGGACCCAACGCAACATGAGTTATATGTTTAATTTTTTTGTCAATATCCTAAGGTAAATATTAGGCAACCATTGTTTTTAAAATTGAATTCATACTTTGTGAGGTCAAACAAAGTGTTTGAAAAATGTTTTTGTTGTCATCATACTAAGTTTGATCTCCACTATCAGTTATTTTGAAAGTTGATAGAAGACACATATGGTTTTCATGCTACTCCTCCTAGTAGGAGAAGCAAGTTTATATCATCCATTCTATATGACAAAATAGATGATCCAACTAGTCAAATAAGTTGCATCAAAGGATTATGTGAAACATGTGGTGAATTGGCAATGAATTGGCTCTATTTCCTTTGAAAATTGAAAATATTGATGTAACAAAAAAATTGAATTGCAAAAGTTACAAGTATGTGGATAATGAAACAAAGTTGGGGAAAGAGACAAAAAGGTTAGAATATGTTGAAGAGGAATTACCTATTATAACATTTATGGATAGATTTAAGAATTTGATTCAACCTTATATTTTTCATGCATTTTTTACAAAGTGGCAAGCCCAATAGTTTCAAATTTTGAGAGATAATTTTTTGCTTGGAACGATTGTATCAGTCTTTGATTTTACAGAGAACTAAATTCCTTTGTTCATTAGAAAGAAATTCAATCAGATTATTTCTTTTCTAAGTAGGTCACTATTATGGTAGATGTTTATTGTAGACATTCATAGTTACATTTTGATGGTGTTTAGAGTACACTTGAAGTACCATGTATTAATTACTTCAATGTGTTCTTTTCTTATTTGAATGAAGGAGACATAAATGTTGATAGACATTATGTTTGGTCTGATCGATGTGCTGCATAGTTCAAATCATCTAGACCATTTTATGCATTATGTATACATCATCATAATGAGAATATAAAACACATATGGAATTTCTTTGAGAGTGGGCATGGAAAAGTTTAACATAATGGTGTCGGACCTTGCATTAAACATGCTTTGCAAAAGTATCAAATGAATTATTAGGGATTCATATTAATGATGCACATGATGTTTTTGAATGATGGAAGACACATTTTGCATTACATGAGGTTGGGACATTATCAACAATGAGTCAATAGGTACTATTGGGACTCAAATTGGAGCCCTAATTTTGAGTACCATTCAGTGAATCAAGCCCTTAAGCACTTTTTAATGCATGTGTATGTGGTTGTCCTTTTGAGGCATAAGAGATGTTTAATGTTTATAACACCTTGTATTTAGTACATTTATGTGTTCCATGATGATAAACTACCATTTTGAGTCATTTGGTGAAGTTCCATTTTGAGCAATGACCAAATTTACATTTTTGCTTAAGTGTCAAACAATGACAGGAGGTCTTGTTTGCAATTGAATATCTTGCACCTAGTTATGTTTCATGAGTCTCCACTTTGGGAGTGTTTAGTTTCCATACCAAAGAGCCTATGTATCATATTTCAAGTCATTTTGATATGTTTTGACTAGGTTTTGAATCCCTCAAAGTTGGTTGTTTATTTTGTCATGCTAATGTAAATTGTTCAGAATTTTGGGAGGCCCTTTTTCACCAATTATAACTTTGACCTAGTTGACCAAAATGAGAAAAATCCTTTTTATTTGCATTCTAGAGGTTAGATACTTGCTATGTTTCAATTTTGAGTTTATGAAAAATCAGTTTGATTAGTTTTCGAATGCGATTCCAAAAGCAATTTCTAAAGTTTTACTGGTATCATAATTGTAGATTGGTTGGTACCGCTATTTAGAACATCATAAATCTAAATCTATGATAAGTGAGATCAAATGGATTAAACCACTATGTTCAACTCTAAAAATACTTTATGTATGCCAGTTTGCAAGTTTTGATGAATCCATCTACACACTTTCGCTAGTCCATTCCATTTGTAAAAACCACCTTTCTACCACGATTTCTAGTTTGCAAATCTAAATAGCCCTCTTTGAACGCTTGCCAAATTTTCCTAATTATTCATCATGAGCTATAAGCTCAGATTTACACTCTCCTCATGATAATGAACCAACACCCCATCTCTTGTTCTCCCAAGTGTCAGTTTGCCCAATTTTTGAAGCCAAAATGGAATTTGATTTATGGTTTTTTGACATGTTTGCTTGCAGGTAATTCTTAGAGGGCAACTTTGATGGTCAATATCTTTTGACTGAGAATTTTTTATGAGACAAGATTCAACAAGGTGCAAGAATGTAGAACGCATAATCAGAATGTTCAGTCTCAGATCTTGATTAGGTGTTTTTGTTAGTTTTTAAAGCCGATGAAAAGACCAAACAAGGTGCAAGAATGTGGAACAAAGAATCGGTATGTTTAATCTCAGATCTTGGTCAGGTTTTTTTGTCAATTTTTAAAGCAAGTCAAAAGACCCCTTTGGCATGAAATTTCTAATTTGCAAATAAAAGGTAAAATGAGTTCAATTGATAGTTCAGTGGTTTAGTAAGGGTTAAGTTTGAGTGTAGTTAATGTTGGATGCTTATTGAATCATTTTAAGGGTTCAATATTTTGAAACAAAAAAAAATTAGCCAGACCCACTTTGGGGCCCGACTAATTCCATTAGGTCTATGAGACATGATGATGTTTTGATATGGATAAATGAGATTATAATGAATTTGATTTATTAAAACGTCATAATACAAAGGTGAGAAATGGTAGTGGTGGTTAGTACAAGAAAGGTTGCATTAAAAATGGGTGATCATGTGCATAAAATGTATTGAAAGTTGAAAATCCATAGGAAAGTTTCCAAATTGGGGCCGAGTTCTATCAATGGATGCAAGATTCCTAATATACCAAACAATAGACTTATTAAGCTTCACACCCATAAGAAAGTTATTTATACCATTGATGTATTTGAGATGAGTCCTATGTAGGAGCTTCATTGTGCCAATTCACCTCAAGACATTATTATCTAAATTGTACTAAGTGCATAATACCCATAGATGATGAAATAGGAGATATATCCAATGATGACATGAGAATAGATAAAACCTTTTTTGATGACATTATACCTATATTAAGAGACACATTAGGAATGGTGTTAGTAAAGGTCAATCTTGACTTTTCCTCTGAGGTTGACAAGCTAATAGGACTAAGAGTGTCATTACAAAGTATGAGCCAAGGTGATGATAGATGAAAGCTGTATTATGGACTCCTATTGTTATTTTCCACAAAATGTGCATTATCTTTGTTTGTCCAAGGATATCATAGCAATGAAGGATTAGGGTATGAGGATCTACAAATTTCCCTAAGTATTTATTCTTTCAAACTCTACATAGACCAAATCATTTGGAGTATAGCAAGATTGTTAGTATTTTCATAGTTGATGTCATTTGACAGATCCACAATAGGGATAGGAATAGTAAGAACCAACAAATTATGTATAATAATTGTTATACGTGCTCCTCTATCCAAATTTAAAGAAATTGGGAGTATGTGTCTATGAAGGAAGAGATAGAGGAAGACTTAGAGGGGATAGGTCAATTCCCAGAGAGTGTTATGTCTTTATTAAGGAGTGTAAAGCATGTGATACTTCAGGAGTTGGATATGATAATAGTAGTGCATAAAGGGTATCTAGAACATATAATGGTCCCAAAATTGAATTGCACCTATTGAGAGTATCAGATAATGTTAGGATTTTTGATGCTACATATCAGATGTTATAATTGTGCTAAAGCAGCAAGTGAAATGGAAGCCAACTGTAGGCCACAAATGCATAGCATGCACTTTAGGTAGAAGTGCCAAGGAAGGAGAGGAGTCAATGGAAATATGAAAGATAAAAGCCTCATCCACATCCATGTACAAGGAAGAGCAAGTGTAGTAGGGGCAACTTATGGCATGGAGGTCCAAAACATAGAAAAAACTTGAGCAAGGGGACAAAATAGTCATAACTCAATATCCCACATCCATTGTGATGTGGTTCTTTCAAGTCTTTAAATATAACAATACACCTATTACATGGTGTCTATTTAGATAGTGCCTTTTGAAGGCAACTACTCATGCATGGGACCTAGCCAATTGACCACAAAGTAAATTTTGATCTAGCACGATGACAAAGTAATGACATGGAATTCTAATAAATCAAAGACTCAGAAGTGGCACCTTAACAATGAATCTTGAGATTAGAAGTGGCAAGATGTGCTCTAGCTAGGTGCAGATTCTACAAATGATGATGTGGCACAAGGGACATATGTCACGAAGGTGCATCCCTGCATGCACAGTCAGTAGCCTAGTAATTGTAATGCAGGAAAGTGCCTAGCTAACACATGGTAGAAGGCCCCAATTAGTGATGATGTTGCAATCTAGTGCCAATCCAATTAGTAGGTGAGGTGGCAATGATATATCAATTAGGTAGTGAATAAGAAGCTAACATGTGGTTGTGACATGTTAGCCAATCAGAAAGTTCCATGTGGCACTTAGTGGCAGATGACATGGTAGATGCCAACTAATGGCTTACTGTCACATGGTGGTAAGAGTCAAACTTTAGTTGACCTAAAATGCATGGGTAGAGTAAAAAAAATAGAAATGATTTAAAAATATTATTTTTAATGTTTTTCAAATATTCACATATAGTGATTTTAAATTCAAAAAAATGATAAAGCTAAAGTTTGAACTTTAGAAATTTTTAATTTTTTAAAAGTGAATTTCAGATCAAAAAGCCATAATAGGGGCATATTTTTAAAAATGAGTTTCTGGGTGTTTCTAATGGGCTAATATAGCAATATTATATATCGATGGAATCAGGAGAGAATAAACTTTCTATTTATGGAGTTTTCATTTGTACAAGAAGCCATTTGTTTAAGTTATACAAGGTTTTCTCCTAGATTCCCAGTTTGTAACCACATTCAAGTATTGAAGTTCAAAATACAATTTCTAGCAAGGTGATAAATTGAATGTATGCAAAAGATAGTAAAAATGTAGTTGTGGTTGATTTTGGTCACCTTCAAGTTAGTTGAATCTAGATTATATCAGCATGCCATTATGCATTTCAGATATTTGAGTGACATAAGGGTTTTCATCATTCATATGAGATATTTCTAAGTTTGTTACACAATAATGATGAAAACTCAATCAGATTTCAAGGGTAGAAAGATGAGAGATGTGTTACAACATCAAAGAATGGAGGTTCAAGTGGACACATGTCACTTCCAGATTACATCTGAGATTCCATTCTTCCTCTATATCTTTCTCTTTCTCATCCATTATAAGGGTTGGTAGTTTTTTTATTGTAAAACTAGTGTGTTTGTTCTAGTTTGTCTATGAGACCACATTGTTGGATCCAAAGCTATGATTCCACCACATTCTTCAGCATATTTTCTCTTGTATGAACAATAGTAGTGAAGATAATATAGCTATTTTTTATCTCTTTAGTAGTTTTGTGAATTATTTGCATGCATTTGAATGTATAGTTTCAAAGAAATGAATACAAATGAGCAAGAATCTCTTTAGTTTCATTCTAATTCTTATATCCTATCTCTATAATCTGCAATCTTATGTGATTTAAGGACACAAAACTAAGACCCATTTGCATCCCCTTAAGGTTGTATGTCTGATATATTTTCCTATTGGAACAAAGGGCCAAGTAAATGGTTGATGTGTTTGACATGGTTGCTAGGTATTTGAGAAGGATACTTAATAAGAATGAGGTCTTTATGAATACCAATGTCTGACTCATAAGGTGATAAGATAATTCTGATATTTGGGTGTATGAAATATGTCACTAATGTCATAGATGTATTTATTTATTTTGTGCAACTACCCAATAGATAAGGAACTGATCAGTTACAAGATCAACTTGTTCTTATTGCTGCATATTTGGGGTTTTGTTAAAATCAATGTCATTAATTAAAAATCTTTCCCTTTAATGTCGAAGAACTGAAAAGGATGCCCTTACTTAGCTTAAAAATGTCTTTTCTCATGTTATTAGCTATTTCATGTCTAAGATTTGTGCATAAGTGTCAAAAGATTAAGGGTTATATATGCTTTTTCAATACTCAAGTTTATTTATTAGCACTAGTACCATATAAATGAATCTAAGGTACACCTAGCTAGGTTTTGCAAAGCCTGAAGTAGAAGAAGGATCTAGCCTTATAGTTGGCTCGATTTTTAAAAGGGTATGTTGAAAATGGGAAGTAGCTACCCCTAGATGTATCTTTGTTCTCATCGGGATAATTTGGAACTATGTTGTTTCAAAACACCAACAGGTACCATATAGAGTCTTTTGGGAGATAACAAGTATGGATGTGTACATTTTTTTAAATTTTATGCAATTACTTTTTAAAATTTCATTATTAAGTTTTATCTTGATTCGTTGAAGTTTAAATTTAATTTTTCCATATTTTCAATGTAATGAAGTTTTAAGTGTTAATAGAAAAACCATGCATGGTTGCAAAGGATAGAAAAGACATGTTCTGTACGTTCAATCATGAGTATAGATAATCACAATTAGACATTGAAGACAAAAGAATGCTCATGTTTTTGAGACAGTTGCAATGACAAACACTACCAAGAATGTATCAATCAAACATGTGGATATATAGGTGCATGGATTTTAGTACCACTTGATGTCACTATTGTTTTGATATTGGTTTTGACAAGTGAGTGTCTATACACTTAAGTCATTTACTTAGTTCATATTGAATACTTGTACTACATGCCAAGCACAACATCTATATAAGATACAACATGTCAAGTCTATAATGAGTGTCGAGCCACTAATGTGCCAAGTCACTCAAGTTCCAAGCAAACAGAGTATGCCGAGTGATACATGAGCCGAGTAAGCAATGCATGCCAAGTTATTTAGATGCCAAGTCATAGTATAGAAATTAGTATATGCCTAGATCAAAGACTTTAGATGTCGAGTAAGATATTTTTGACATAGTTTTTTGTAATGGCACAAACTACTATGTAAACCATTTTTGAGCCAACTTAAAGATTGAATTACAATATTTTGGAGATAAGGACGAATCTTAAGTTGGAATCCCGATGCATTATATATAGCCAATTAGGTAAAGGGAATGTTTAAGTGAAAAAATGGATGAATCATAGCCATTAATTCATACATAACCCTAAGTCACCTAAGTCTTCTTAAGGAGGATAAAACCCTAAACTATCTAATGTGTATGGAAGAAGAGAAGAGAGAACCTTGCATACGTAAACAAAGCATTCATGGTGGCTAAGGAATTGTGAAATGAAACTGCATTGTAGAATTAGTTAAAAGAGAATAGAGGAAGGGAATAGTATACAATATGGAGACATATAATCAAGAAGGATCAAGAATACATTAATTTAGAGGTGATCTATCATTAAGCAACCAAGTGCTAATTGCAAGATCAATGTTGAGTCATTCTAGCAGGTGAATTAGTTAAATCTCTTAAAAGAGTAGCCCTAATAGGCTATATTGAAATAATTTAATTTGTGAGTTAAAGTCCTTTAACAACGCACACTTCTAATAGGGTGTTGAAATCCTTTAGCAAGGTAAGACCTAACAGTCTTTGTAAGCCTTTAATAGGGTAGACCTTTCATAGGGTAGATCATGGCTCATGATCAAACATTGTAATCTTCATTGGATACACTTTATTACTATAGTAGTGAAGTTTTTTGGGTGTCATCCCCAACCCAATTTTACCTTCTGATTGGAGGGTTTCTAGGTAATTATATCTGGTATCATATATGTGTGAATGTTTACTTGTTTGCATGATTTAGTTGTACATGCTATACATGGTATTTCGTTTACTTATTGATTGTATGAGATGAATGTGTGGTGAATGTTTTATGGGTCAAAGTTTAAACTATTGATTAACTAACCCCCCACCCCCCAAGAAGTTTACCTTTCCTATTGTAATTTCAAAAATTGGTATCAAAGCCTAGTTTTCTAAAAGAGAAGCTTTGCAGCTTTGAGGAAATGATTTGAAAATGGAAGTCTACAAGTTGGGAAAGATCATTTAGAATTAGGGTTACAAAATACAACTCATTATACATCAAATGAATGAAGCAAGAGAGGAACTAAAGAAATATTTGAAGTGAAGGAAGGAAATTTCCATTGAGGAGAATGATAGACAATATAGAGAGATAGACACTACTAAGATATTTTCTAATGGAGACTATTATGAGTTTGATGTAGTAGTTGCAGATATGATGGAGAAGAATAGAGCCCAAGCTAAGGAAATCAAAAATCTCAAGTTAGAGCAAGAATCACAAGCCACACTACTATGTGAGATGACTAAATAGAAGAATAAAGATATGGAAGAAAAATTCATGGTTGAAGAAGACAAAAGATTTTTGACCAATAGACTAGAAGAGAAATCATCAGAGCTAACTGAGATTTCCAACATGTAATTGGCTACTCTGAGTCAAATGGTTAATTTCAACTATGAATTGAATGTCAAGGACATTGAGATAACAACATTGAAGTTGCAAAATGAGAAATTTTAGAGTGACCTAAAAAGGGAAAAGGAATTTATTGAAAGTTTCAATAAACTAAGAGAAGCCATCAAATAGTTTGAGTAGTTATTGAGATCCCCTAGATCTCATAATGATACACCTAGACTAGGATATAGAAGCACCAAAGAAGGAGAGTCATTCAAAAATGCTAAAGAAAGAAACAACAAAGGTAAGAATTCCAAACCTACTTGTCATAATTGTGGTAAGAAAGGACATATTGCTAATATGTCTAGGAGCAAGACTATAAATTAGAATGTCAAGTATAAGAGCATGGTTCATTGCAATAAGTGCAAAAAATAAGGTGAATATAGAACTATGACCATGCACACACAAAGATTTGAAGGATATTTCTATAACTATCAAAAGTATGGTCATAGATCTTTTTAGTGCAGATCCAAACACATATGGTCATCTGACAGACAAACAAAGGTAAAGAACAATGGAAACTCTTACAACTGGGATTATAATACAAGATATAGCTATCATTATTGTCAAGAATATGGACATGTTCCTGAGAATTGTATTATGACACACTTCATAAGTGACTACAAAAGGTGGTTGAGTCAAACCACATGTTTTAGATGTTTGAAGATTGGTCACATCAATCAACATTATCCAACAAAGTCAAAGGTACCAAGTTGTGAGTGTGATAGAGGAAAAGGCAAGGCAAATGTTTAAAATGTCAAAAATGAAATGAACAAGACATGGAAGAAAAAGGATGACTGCAACATATCAAGTGGAGAAGGGATCACTTCACCCAATGGGTTAGGTGATCACACCTCATCAAACTAAGCAATCAAGAGGTATGTGAGACTGATATTCATAAGTTATATCATACATTAGTTTCAAAAGAATTTAGTACTAAATAGTCTACATAAGCATGAATAAAGATGCACATGTTATTAGGAATTAAAGAAAAATCTTTAATTTTTTCATGTTACTAACTAGCATAAAAAGTTTCTTGTGATTGCCAAGTGAAAATAGTTAATGCTAAGCTCATAATGATTGTTGAAAAATTAAAAATGCTAATGGATTCCAAGTGAGCCTAAAATTGGTTGATGTTGAGCTTATAGTTGTGTAAGAACTCAACATTAATTGTGTGTTTTCAAAAGTGTATTTGATCAATTTTCAGCTCGTTTTACATCATTTCAAATTTGAGAAAGAGCAAGGAGAGAAAAAGATGATCAATAAACTCATCAAAAGAATTTGTAGAAGATTTGAATAGCAATTCAACACCATTTCATCGGATCTTGCAAGCTATTTATCATGTGTTGAGCTATGCTATTTCTATTTTAAAAAACCCTAGTTTCACAAAATGGCATATAGTTTATAGGGTGTAGAGGGCAAGGAGGTTTTGAATGTTAAATTGGTTAGTAATGAGGTCAAGCAACCAATTTTCAAGGCCATACTAGATATTGCATATAAACAAGATCCCCCTGATGCATTATCCATGATACCATCATAATTTTTAATGGTTCAAGATGTCATAAAATACTATAACTATAAAATTTGAAGTATTCAAGAGATGGAGATTAGACAAGCATATGATAGACTATGTGAAACTAGTGTGTTAAAGGAAAAATTCAAAATTGTAGAGAAGAAAGGGTTAACTCATGCCCTTGATTTCTTGAATGTTTTCAAAACTAAATGGATTAGGATTGTATTAAGTAGGATTCATGATAGTACACTTTGGTTAGATAATGGGCCTCTCAAAATAACCAAAAGAATAATGTTAAAAATAGTGTAGATGCTAAGCCTATTAGTGTAGATGCTAAGCCTATCTAGATCACAACCCACTAGAGATTTCTAACTCTATGCCTAAAAGCCTATATGAAAGAGTTGAGTAGAAATGGCATTATTGTTTGAATTTAGGAAGGAAAATAAGGGAGATATCACTTGCACAAGTTATGCCTGAACTCAGTATGGCACAAATTGCTAAGACTATGAAGAAATATGTAGTTATATTTGTTCCAAAATATAGAGCCTTCAACATAGTGCAAAATAATATTGAAGATGTTGTGAAGAAGTCCACACAGATGTGGAAGGTCACATATGGGCTTGCTTTAGTAAAATAAGGAGAATAGGAACCCATTGAGGTAAAAGACGATGAAGAAGATAATAACAGTGATGACAAACCTGAGGGAGGTATAGAAATGAATATAGATGACAAGGCAATAGATGAGGTAGAGTAGAAAAAAAAAAGTATACAAGATACACAATTACCTAATGTCATCCCTCAACATATAACAAGTGAAAATACTAAAACAATAACAATGAATGATTTTTCTAATCTAACTACTTAGAACATCAACCCCCTAATAGAGGAAAATCTGAAAAACATACTTGATCAATCTATGCTATAGGAAAAATTATGTGACAATCCTGTATTAGTAAGTGTAGATGAGATTCAAAAATCAATGATTGACACTAAAATAGAAGATGTGAAAACACAAGAACCACCTACCATCACCCATTAACTCACTAATGTAAAACCTTTATATAAAGTCCCAGAAGCTACACCAATAAAGGTTGATACAATTGGAAAGGATACAATGGAAACCCAAGCCACTACTAAAGAAAAGAGTCAAACATGTTAGATAAATCTATCTGCACCTCCAACACAAGTACAAGGTGCAAGTCAAGGCATTATGGAAAATAAGGACAAGCCTAAAGAAAATGAGTTGACACCAAAGCTGAAGGAGAAAGCAACCATTCAAGCACTGGTAACTTCACTAGAATTTGGCACTCCTTCCAATCACACTCTTTAGAAGCTAAGCACAGATGCAACACCATTGCAAATTCCAGTGTTGAGTCCAAGTATATCAAAGGTAGAAGAGGTAATTACATATGGATATGTAAGCCTAAATGAAGAGATTGCATTACCAAAGTATGATTATGACACAATGACAACTGAGAAGATGGATATATTGCAAGAAGCCCTAGCTAGAAAGAAGCATCAAGAACTACTTAGAAGGGAGCATAGGTAGAAGAAAGAATTGTTGGATATTAAAGACATCTTCCTAGATGCATTCAGCCTACCTACTCCTAATGAAACCAAGCCACTAATTGAACAACTAAAAAATATAGTGGAAAAGGTAAATGATGCAAACCTTGATACAAAAGGTAAATTGTTAGAATGGTTTGAAAAGAATGTCAAAGTAAAGTGAATGAGAAAACATCAAGTGAAATAGCACTCACAAAAATTGGACTGACAAAAAAGGTAGAAAGTGTGAATAAGGTACTTGGGAACATTTTCTCAATGTACACCAAATTGTGCAACCCCACACTCATCACACAAGAAACAAGGAGTTGAATTTTGAGTTTGGAAAGTCAAATTAATGCATCAGGTGAAAAATTTCCTATGACTCCATCCCAAAGTGAGAAACATTTTAGAACTTTATTGCAAACATAAAGTTAGTTAGCAGCATTATCTACCATTGAAGCCAACATAAGGGAAAAAGTTATTAGCATCCAAACCACATTGACCCCACACATGGAGATTTTGCACAAGGAGTTAGGCTACATAGGAACTCTTATGAAGAAAGATCCCAATATTTCTACATTAGATGGCCTAGTCCACCTTGTTGATGAGCTAGCTATCCAAATTAAGTCTTTGGATGTAGCATGTGAAAATTGGGATGCAACTCTTAAGATTATACTAGAAGTCCATAAATCTTTCTTTGAAAAACACTATCAGTGTATAGCCCATTGACAAAAATGTCAAAAAGGGGGATAAATAAAGTAATAAAGAATAAGGGGGAGAAAAATAAGCTTAAGAAAAAGGGGGAGAAAAGAAAAGAAAAGGGAGAAACAATAAAAATAGATAGTAAAAACAAAGAGAAGGAAAGGTAAGACTAAACCAAAGTAAGATCATGGGAGAGCAAGAAAAGAATAGCACAAAACAACATGATGTGAAGGAGTATCACTTGAAGCATATCTACTCAATAGGAGTACAAAATTTTGAATATAGAACAGACCTATCAACTTAGGGGGAATTATCAAATTTTGAGGTATAAGTTGTTGATAAATTTTGATATTTTTAAAATTTTGTATAAAATTCAAATAAGAGTTATGTTATACTCATAAGAATAAGGATATCAATGCATGACCAAGTTTTTTTGACACTAATGTCAAATGGGGAGATTGTTAATCTTAGATTGGTTTTGACAAGTGAGTGTATATACACTTAAGTAATTTACTTAGTTCATGTCGAATAAGTAGTGCATGCTGAGCACAACATGTATAAGATAGAGCATGTTGAGTCTATAGTGAGTGCCAAGCCACTCATGTGCTGAGTCACTCAAGTACCAAGAAAATAGTGTATGTCAAGTGATATAGGAGTTGAGCAAGTAGTGCATGATGAGTTATTCAAATGCTGAGTCACAATCTAGAAATCAGTATATGTTGAGCATCAGAGACTTCAGGCTTTGAGTAAGAAAATTTTGACATGGTTGTTTTTAATGAAATAAACTACTATGTAAACTATTTTTGAGCTGACTAAAAGATTGAATTATGATATTTTGGAGATAAGGACAAATCTTAAGTTGGACTCCCAATGCATTACATGCAACCAAATAAGTAAAGGGAAGGTTTAAGCAACGAAATGGATGAATCATAACCATTGATTCATACCTAACCCTAAGTCACCTAAGTCTTATTAAGGAGGAAAAAACCCTAATCTATCTAATGTGTGTGGAAAAAGCAAAGAGAGAAGCTTGTTGGTGTTGGACTAGTTTTAACAATTGAGTGTCAACACACTTAAGAAGCTTTCTAAGTTGATTTTGAGTATAATATAGATGTTAAGGCACAATATGTGTCGAGCCAAAAATTCAGCAAGTGCCAAGTCATTTAGATGTTGAGTGACTAATAAATGTCAAGCTAGCATATGTGCCAAGTAAATTATAGGTGTCAAACAAGATAGAATTTCTATAGATGCTAAGCAAGACATAATTTCTATAGATATCAAGCAAGTCAAAATTTCTATATTTGTCGAGCATTAGTAATTAGTAAGTATCAAGTAACATAGAATCAACATAAGATTGTGTACCCTCACAAACTAAGATGTAAACCATTTTTGAGCTAACATATGATGAATCTTGAAGGATTCAAAGATAAGATCAAATTTATTTGATTCCTTATGCAATCAACATGCAACCAATCAAAAAAATGGAAATATTTGATTAGAAAAGATGGACAAATCTTAATCTTAGATTCATAACTAATGCTAAGTCATGAAACAATTTTAATGAGGTTGAAACCCCATAATTTAGTAATCTATGAGAGAGTATGCAAGAAGAGAATGCATGCAAGGAGTGAATACTAGAAACATTTGAAGGAAGTGAAAGGGGTGAAAAGACTTAGAAGAAGGACAACATTGCAGTATCAGTTAATAGAATAGAGTATCAACACTTTTATGGAGTCATATCCAATCAAAGAGGATAAAATCAGAATGGAATGAACATTGATCTAAAATCATAAATTGAAGATTGTAAGTGATTAGGTCAACACATTGTACTATACTTTCTAGCCATTGTATTAGGAGACGAAAATCCTATGAAGACAAGTTGGTTTAATAGTCATTTTGTAAATCTTTTAATAGGGTGACATTCCAAGTGAATATTTTGTAAATCCTTTAGATAGGTAGACTTTTAATAGGGTGTGGAAGCTTTTAACAGGGTAGGCCTCTGATAGGGTAGATCATTGATGATGGTCAAACTTTCTAACCTTGACAAGTTACATATTGCTATAGTGATAAGTTGTGGGTGTCATCTGCACTCTAGTTTTACCTTCTCATTTTGGAGGGTTTCTAGGTGATCAAATATTGTGTTGTCTATTTTCATGCATGCCCTTACTTTCATGTTAATTAGAAATGTTTCATGCATGTATTGATTTCAGTTAAAAGTTTTATAGCTTAAAGTTTAGTACTTCTGATTCACCCCCCCCTTAAAAGTATTCTTCCCATTTGTAAATTCCAACAATTGGTATCAGAGCCAAGTTCTTACAAGGAGAAGCCTCATAGCTTGAAGAAAAGAACTAGAAATGGAAGTCTACAAGTGGGAAGATTATAGAGAATTAAGAGATTGAAATACATCTCATTCTACATTCTCTAGAAGAAGCTAGGGAAGAATTGAGGAAATCCTTAAAGAGAAGAAAGGAAATCACCATAGTTGAGCACGATACACAGTACAAGGAGATTGACACCTCAAAAGTGTTTTCCAGTGGAGATTCCAAGGATTTTGATACAAAAATTGCAAACCTAATGGAGAAGAATAGAGCTCAAGCAGACAAGATCAGAACTCTCAAGATTGAACAAGAATCACAAGCCATGATACTTTTTGAAGTGACTAAACAAAAGAAGAGAACCATTGAAGATAAAGCTATGATAGAAGATGACAAGAGAAACCTTTCCAATAGACTAGAGGAAAATTCATGTGAGCTTGCAAGAGTTTCCAACATGCAGCTAGACAGCCTAAGCCAAATGATGAATGCCCATCATGAGCTGAATGTCAAGGAAATTGAGATCTCCACATTGAAGATGCAAAATGAACAATTCCAAAATGACTTGAGAAGAGAAAAAGAAATTGAAGAAATCTTCAAAAAACCTAATGAATCCATCAAGTACTTTGAATGGCTACTAAAGTCACCAAGATCTAGCAATGACACCTCAGGACTAGGATATACTGACACTGAAAAAGGAGAGTCATCCAAGACTATAGAAGAAAGAAGTAACAAAGGTAAGAACACAAAACCCACTTGTCATTTTTGTGGTAAAAAGGGACATACCTCTAATGTGTGTAAGAGAAAGAATGCCAATTAGCATGACAAATCTAAAAACATGGGTCATTGTCACAAGTGCAACAAGCAAGGTTATCAGGCACATGACTACAGGACTAGAGCTATTAGGACACCAATATTTGAAGGTCACTGCTACACTTGAAAAAAGTATGTACACAAAGCTTTTGAATGTAGATCCAAGCCCACATGGTCATCAAACAAAGGAAGAAGCCATGAAAACTACTATAATTTGGACTACAACACTAGGCACAGCTATCACTACTATTAAGAGTATGGACACATCCCTAAAAATTGCATAAGAACACATTTTAGTTGAAACTATAGTATATGGTTGAGCCAAACTACATGCTTTAGCTATTTGAAGAATAGTCACATTAGCAAGCGTTGCCCAAGAAGGACAAAGGTACGTAGCTCTAACTTAAACAAAGGAAAAGATAATGTTGATTTTGAACACAATAGAGGATAGATGAATAAGATATGGAAGAAAAGAGATGAAAGTAGGACATCCAATGGAGGGATCACTTCACCTAAAAGGTCAAGTGGTCACACTTCATCCAACTAAGCAAAAGAAGGTATGAGGAATTGATATACAATGCTTTATCATACATCAGTTCCAAGATGAGTTAGTACTGCAAAGGTTATAAATAGCATGAATAAAGATGCAAGTCTTTCCTCAAAAGCTTTCATGAAAAGTTACCTTCAGTTGCCAAATGAAATCATAGTATGTGTCGAGTTGTTGATAGAACTAGTGGAAGCTAAGTGATTAGTTGCTATTAAGTAAAAACTATGCTAGTTGAAGCCGAGAAAGGGGAAAAACTTCAGCTACTGAGTGAAATAGAATTGCATAAGGAGTCAAGTGGATAGCTATATATGCACTAAGCATTAAATGCAATCAAATGAAAGGTATAAGGTTGAGTTTTCTATCATTTTTCATCATCGCGAATGATGATCTATTTTTTCATAGTGTAGAGAAGTTCCAAAAATATGTGTGAAAAATCATTTAACTCTTGTGTCCTATAGATTAGGGTCTCTCTTTTTAAAAAAAAATTCAAAATCTTTTGTTATCCTAGTTATGCCCTGATCTCTATATTGCTTGAATTTTATTAAATTCTCAATGTTTGTCATCAAAATAGTCATTAAAATGCCCTAAGTATGTTTAAGACCCTAGGTTTATCTTCAACTTTTTGAAAGAGTTTTCAAAATTCCTAAGTTCCACTCCTTTATGGTGTTACAGTGTTAGTGTTTCCTATAGGAGCGTTAAGCTCTCTTTCTTTTCTTTTTGTGGTCATGCTTCACTAAATGGCATAAAGGTGTAAAGGCATTCTGGTTTACAACCATATGGTTATGTAACTCGTAACCATGAAGTGATGGACTTTGAAGCTTTCTAGGTATACAATTCATCTTTGGGCAAAGAGGTGAAAAAGGTTTTCATATATTGTAAGTTTTGACTTACGGTTCCATAGTGACAAGTTGATCAGATGAGCAAAAGCACTTCATTAAGGTACTTCTAGTTATATGTTTTCCTTTTAAATGTATGAGTGTAATAAGTTTTAAAGTGATCATCTATTGATTTATGGGGGTATGAACAATAAGTTGAGTAGACGAGTAGAAAGGTGTAGGGTATGTGCAGAATCATGGTGTACCAAACTATGGCCTTAAGTGGCAGTGAAAATTCAGCAAATCAGGTTTATGTCAACTTAACACATAATTTTGAAGTGGTTATGGAATTTATATCAAAAATTTGTAAGAAAATAATTTGTAGAAAATTGATTGTATTTTCTAAACTACTAGGCCTTATCAGGAGAAAAAAATAATTGATTGGTCAAAAGTTTGAATTTTAATGCAGTACTAAGAAAATTTCAGGGCGAAAATAAAAAGTAGGTGTATGTCTGACCACCTTAATCAAAATCAAATCATAATTTTTTTTAATATAATTATAGATATGAAAACTAGACTCATGCCCGGATGTGACGCATATTTTTTGATATTTTTATTCTAAATAAATAATTAAATATGAATTTTCTACCAAAAATTTTTTGGATTAAAAAAACGTCCCGTGTCTGACCACCCTAACTAATAGAAAATTTGACCTATTTTTTTAATTTTTTTTCTTATACTAGGTGAAGTATAGAATGTGATGCAACTTTTAGATTTAAAAAATGTTATACCGTTTGAAAGTTATAGTTATTTTTCATTTAGTATGTCAATCATCACTTTACAATAATCTTCACTGATAATTAACTAATAAATACTTATCGAATTCAGAATTTGACAAAAATTATATTGATGGAATCTAGAGAGGGATATTAAAAAACCCATTTCGTTTCATTCAATTTCGATCAAAATAACATTGTCAGACGGCTACCTGAAGTCTGAGTATCACTAAAACTCTCTATAAACATGTCTTTGGGGTTGACTGGGCAAGCTTGGTAAATACCTAGCCTGATCGGATATCGGATTCCAAATCGGATATCCAATTTCAAATCGGATATCCGATATGGCTCGATAGTCAAATTCAAAAAAATTTCAAATTTTGGAGGGAAATTCGATTTAAACATTCTAGTTTTTTATTTTTAAATAATTTCACTTATATTAATATGTAAAGGCATATATATATATATATATATATAATAACATAATGTAAACGTACAAGATATAATCTAGTAATATATAATAATATCTTATGTTAATCTTATTACAATCTATAAATATAATTATATTATTATTATTTTCACTAAATATAATAACATAATTTATATATATATATAAAATACGTATTATATATTATTATATTAATATGTATGTTATTAATATATACAATAACGTAATATTTTCATTAAATGTAATATGTATTATATATTATTATATTAAAATGTATAATAATATAATATACATATATAACAACGTAATATTTTTGTTAAATATAATATATATTATAAATATTATTATATTAATATGTATGTTATTAATATATCTATATAATAACGTAATATTTTCATTAAATATAATAATGTAATATATATATGTATGTATGTATGTATATGTATATTATTAATATATAAGAAGCAGAGGGGGTCATAGGGTGACCTATGACCCTCTTTGACCCATTAAACGACGATATGTCTCTAGGGGTCCTAGGACCCCTAGGGACATATTCGAATGGGTATTATGGGTCAAAGGGGGTCATAGGGTGACCTATGACCCTCTTTGACCCATTAAATGATGACATATGTCCCTAGGGGTCCTAGGAACCCTAGAGACATAGTCAAATCGTTCATATGGGTCAAAGGGGGTCATAGGGTGACCTATGACCCCCTTTGACCCATTCAACAATGACATATGTCCCTAGGGATCCTAGGACCCCTAGGGACATATACGAATGGGTAATATGGGTCAAAGGGGGTCATGGGTGACCTATGACCTTCTTTGACCCATTAAACGATGACATATGTCAAGGACCCTTAGGGACATATTCGAATCGTTCATATGGGTCAAAAGGGGTCATAGGGTGACCTATGACCTCATTTGACCCATTAAACGATGACATATGTCTCTACGGGTCCTACAACCCCTAGGGACATAGTCGAATCATTCATATGGGTCAAAGGGGGTCATAGGGTGACCTATGACCCTTTTTGAACCATTAAATGACGATATATGTCTTTAGGGGTCTTAGGACCCATAGGGACATTCAAATGGGTAATATGGGTCAAATGGGGTCATAGGGTGACCTATGACCCTCTTTGACCCATTAAAAGATGATATATGTCTCTAGGGGTCCTAAGACCCCTGAGGACTTATTTGAATGGGTAATATGGGTCAAAGGGGGTCATAGGGTGACCTATGAACCTCTTTGACCCATGAAATGATGACATATGTCCCTAGGGGTCCTCAGACACCTAGGGACATATTCGAATGGGTAATATAGGTCAAAGGGGGTTATAGGGTGACCTATGACTCTCTTTGACCCATTAAACGATGAAAAATGTCCCTAGGGGTCCTAGGACCCCTAAGGAAATATTTGAATCGTTCATATGGGTCAAAGGGGGTCATAGGTCACCCTATGACACTCTTTGACCCATTAAATGATGACATATGTCCCTAGGGATCCTAAGACCCCTAAGGACATATTTGAATCGTTCATATGGGTCAAAGGGGGTCATAGGGTGACCTATGACCCCCTTTGACTCATTAAACGATGACATATGTCCCTAGAGGTCCTATGACCCCTAGGAACATATTCGAATGGGTAATATGGGACAAATGAGGTCATAGGGTAACCTATGACCCTCTTTGACCCATTAAACAATGACATATGTCCTTAGGGGTCCTAGGACCCCTACGGACATATTCGAATCGTTCATATGGATCAAAGGGGGTCATAGGTCAAGCGGGTCATAGGGTGACCTATGACCCTCTTTGACCTATTAAATGATGATCTATGTCCCTAGGGGTCCTAGGAACCCTAGGGACATAGTTGTCACCCTATGACATCCTTTGACCTATTAAATGAAGACATATGTCTCTAGGGGTCCTAGGACCCCTAGGGACATAGTCGAATCATTTATATGGGTCAAAGGGGGTCATAGGGTGACGTATGAATCTCTTTGACCCATTAAACGATGATATATGTCTCTAAGGATCCTAGGAGGCCTAGCGACATATTTGAATGGGTAATATGGGTCAAAGGGGGTCATAGGGTGACCTATGACCCTCTTCGACCCAATAAACGAAAACATATGTCCCTAGGGGTCCTAGGACCCTTAGGGACATAGTTGAATCATTCATATCGGTCAAAGGAGGTCATAGGTCCCTTTGACATATTAAACGATGAAATATGTCCCTAGGGGTCCTATGACCCCTAAGGACATATTCGAATCGTTCATATGGATCAAAGGGAGTCATAGGGTGACTTAAGACCCCCTTTGACCAATTAAACGATGACATATGTCCTTAGGGGTCCAAGGACACCTAATGACATATTTGAATCGTTCACATGGGTTAAAGGTGGTCATAGAGTTACCTATGACCCCCTTTGACCCATTAAACGATGACATATGTCAGTAGGGGTCCTAGGACCCCTAGGGAGATATTCGAATGGGTAATATGGGTCAAATGGGGTCATAGGGTAACCTATGACCCTCTTTGACTCACTAAATGACGATATATGTCCCTAGGGGTCCTAGGACCTCTAGGGACATATTCAAACAGGTATTATTGGTCAAAGGGGGTCAGAGGGTGACCTATGACCCTCTTTCACCCATTAAATGATGACATATGTCCCTAGGGGTCTTAAGACCCCTAGGGACATAGTTGAATCATTCATATGGGTCAAAGGAGGTCATAGGGTGACCTATGACCTCCTTTGACCCATTAAATTATGACATATGTTCATACAGGTCCTAAGACCCCTAGGCACATAGTCAAATCATTTGTATGGGTTAAAGGGGGTCATAGGGTGACCTATGACCCTCTTTTACCCATTAAACGATGATATATGTCTCTAGGGGTCTTAGGACCCCTAAGAACATATTTGAATGGGTAATATGGGTCAAAGGGTGTCATAGGGTGACCTATGACCCTCTTTGACCTATTAAATGATGACGTATGTCCTTAGGGGTCCTAGGAACCCTAGAGACATAGTTGTCACCCTATGACATCCTTTGACCTATTAAATGACAACATATGTCCCTAGGGGTCCTAGGACCCCTAGGGACATAGTCAAATCATTCATATGGGTCAAAGGAGGTCATAGGGTGACCTATGAATCTCTTTGACCCATTAAACGACGATATATGTCTCTAGGGATCCTAGGACCTCTAGGGACATATTCGAATGGGTAATATAGGTCAAAAGAGGTCATAGGGTTACCTATGACTCTTTTTGACCCATTAAATGACGACATATGTCCCTAGGGGACCTAGGACCCCTTAGGACATATTCTAATCATTCATATGGATAAAATGAGGTCATAGGGTGACCTATGACCCCCTTTGACTCATTAAATGATGACATATGTCCCTATGGGTCCTACGACCCCTAAGGACATAGTTGAATCGTTCATATGCATCAGAGGGGGTCATAAGGTGACTTATGACCCTCTTTCACCCATTAAATGATGACATATCCCCTAGGGGTCCTAGGACCCCTATGGATATAGTCGAATTGTTCATATGGGTCAAAAGAGGTCATAGGGTGACCTATGACCTCTTTTGACCCATTAAATAATGACATATGTCCCTAAGGGTCTTAGGAGACCTCGGGACATATTTGAATGGGTAATATGGGTCAAAGGGTGTCATAGGGTGACCTATGACCCTCTTTCACCCATAAAATGATGACATATGTCCCTAGGTGTCCTAGGACCCCTAGGGACATATTCGAATCGTTCATATAGGTCAAACGGGGTCATAGGATGACCATTGACCCTCTTTGACCCATTAAATGATGACATATGTCCTTAGGGGTCTTAAGACCTCTAGGGACATATTCGAATCGTTCATATGGGTCAAAGGGGGTCAAAGGGGGTCATAGGGTGACCTATGACCCCCTTTGACTCATCAAATGATGACATATGTCCCTAGGGGTCTATGCACCCCTAGGGACATATTTGAATGGGTAATATGGGTAAAATCGGGTCATAGGGTAACCTATGACCCTCTTTGACCCATTAAACAATGATATATGTCCCTAGGGGTCCTAAGACCCCTAAGGACATATTCGAATCGTTCATATAGGTCAAAGGGGGTCATAGGGTGACCTATGACCCTCTTTGACCTATTAAATGATGATATATGTGTCTAGGGATTCTAATACCCCTAGGGACATATTCGAATGGCTATTATGAGTCAAAGGGGGTCATAAGGTGACCTGTGACCCTCTTTGATAGATTAAACGATGACATATGTCCCTAGGGGTTCTAGGACCCCTAAGAAAATAGTCGAATCGTTCATATGGGTCAAAGGAGGTCATAGGGTGACCTATGACCCCCTTTGACCCATTAAACGATGACATATGTCCCAAGGGGCCCTAAGACCCCTAGGGACATATTCGAATCGTTCATATGGGTTAAAGGTGGTCATAGGGTGACCTATGACCCCTTTTGACACATTAAATGATGACATATGTCCCTCAGGGTCCTAGGACCCCTAGGGACATATTCGAATCGTTCATATGGGTCAACGGGGGTCATAAGGTGACCTATGACCCTTTTTGTTCCATTAAATGATGATGAATGTCCTTGGGGGTCTTACAACCCCTAGGGACATATTCAAATGGGTAATATGGGTCAAAGGAGGTCATAGGGTGACCTATGACCCTCTTTGACCCATTAAATGATGACATATGTCCCTACAAGTGCTAAGACCTTTAGGGACATATTTGAATCGTTCATATGGGTCAAAGGGGGTCATAAGGTGACCTATGACACCCTTTGACCCATTAAACGATGACATATGTCCCTACGTGTCCTGCGACCCCTAGGGATATAGTCGAATCGTTCATATGGGTCAAAGGGGGTTATAGGGTGACCTATGACCCTTTTTGACCCATTAAATGATGATATATGTCTCTAGGGGTTCTAAGACCTCTAGGGATATATTCGAATGGGTAATATGGGTCTAAGGGGGTCATAGGGTGACCTATGACCATCGTTGGCCCATTAAACGACTATATATGTCTTTAGTGGTCCTAGGACCCCTAGGGACATATTCGAATGGGTAATATGGGTCAAAGGGGGTCAAAAGGTGAGCTATGACCCTTTTTGATCCATTAAGCGATGACATATGTTCCTAAGGGTCCTCGAACTCTTAGGGACATATTTGAATGGGTAATATGGGTCAAAGGGGGTCATAAGGTGACTTATGACCCTCTTTGACCCATTAAATGATGACATATGTCCCTAAGGGTCTGAGGACCCTTATGGACATATTTAAATCGTTCATATGGGTCAAAGGAGGTCATAGGGTGACCTATGACCCCCTTTGACCAATTAAACGACGACATAAGTCCCTAAGGGTCCTAGGACCCCTAGGGACATATTTGAATCATTCATATGGGTCAAAGGGAGTCATAGGGTGACCTATGACTCCCTTTGACCCATTAAACGATGCCATATGTCCCGAGGGGTCCTAGGACCCCTGGGGATATATTCGAATGGGTAATATGGGTCAAATGGCATTATAGAGTAACCAATGACCCTCTTTGTCTCATTAAACAATGACATATATCCCTAGGGGTCCTAAGACCCCTAAAGAAATATTTGAATCGTTCATATGGGTCAGAGGGTGTCATAGGGTGACCTATGACCCTCTTTGACCCATTAATCGACGATATATGTCTCTAGGGTTCCTAGGACCCCTAGGGACATATTTGAATGGGTATTATGGGTCAAAGGGGGTCTTAGCGTGACCTATGACTCTCTTTGACCCATTAAAGGATGACATATGTCCCTAGGGGTCCTAGGACCCCTAGGGACATAGTCGAATCGTTCATATGCGTCAAAAGAGGTCATAGGATGACCTATGACCTCTTTTGACCCATTAAATGATGACATATGTCCCTAGAGGTCCTAAGACCCATAGAAACATATTCAAATCTTTTATATGAGTCAAAGGGGGTCATAGGCTGACCTATGACCCCCTTTGACCCCATATGAACGATTCAAATATGTCCCTAGGGGTCCTAGGACCACTAAAGACATATTTGAATGGGTAATATGGGTCAAATGGGTTCATAAGGTAACCTATGACCCTTTTTGACCCATTAAATAATGACATATGTCCCTAGGGGTCCTAGGACCCCTAGGTACATATTCAAATCGTTCATATGGATCAGAGGGGGTCATAGGGTGACATATGACCCTCTTTGACCGACAATATATGTCTCTAGGGGTCTTAGGACCCCTAGGGACATATTTGAATGGATATTATGCTTCAAAGGGGGTCATAGGTTTCTTTGACCCAATAAACGATGACATATGTCCCTAGGGGTCCTAGGACCCCTAAGGACATAGTTGAATCGTTCATATGGGTCAAAGGAGATCATAGGGTGACCTATGACCCCCTTTGGCCCATTAAACGATGACATATGTCCCTAGGGGTCCTATGACCCCTAGGGACATATTTGAATCATTCATATGGGTCAAAAGGGGTGATAGGGTGACTTATGACCCCTTTTGACCCATTAAACGATGACATATGTCCTTAGGGGTCCAAGGACACCTAATGACATATTTGAATCGTTCATTTGGGTTAAAGGTGGTCATAGGGTGACCTATGACCCCTTTTGACCCATTAAATGACGACATATGTCCCTAGGGGTCCTAGGACCCCTAGGAACATATTCGAATGGGTAATATAGGTCAAATGGTGTCATTGCATAACCTATGACCCTCTTTGACCCATTATACAATGACATATGTCCCTAGGGGTCCTCGAACCCTTAGGGACATATTCGAATCATTCATATGGGTCAGAGGGGGTCATAGGGTGACCTATGACCCTCTTTGACCCACTAAATGATGATATATGTCCCTAGGGGTCCTAGGACCTCTAGGGACATATTCAAACGGGTATTATTGGTCAAAGGGGTTCATAGGGTGACCTATGACCCTCTTTGATCCGTTAAATGATGACATATGTCCCTAGGGGTCTTAGGACCTCTAAGGACATAGTTGAATCATTCATATGGGTCAAAGGAGGTCATAGGGTGACCTATGACCTCCTTTGACCCATTAAATTATGACATATGTCCCTAGAGGTCCTAAGACCACTAAGCACATAGTCGAATCATTTGTATGGGTCAAAGCGGGTCATAGGGTGACCTATGACGCTCTTTGACCAATTAAATGATGATATATGTCTCTAGGGGTCCTAGGACCCCTAAGGACATATTTTAATGGGTAATATGGGTCAAAGGGGGTCATAGGGTGACCTATGACCCTGTTTGACTCGTTAAACAATGACATATGTCCCTAGGGTTCCTAAGACCCGTAGGGACATGTTAAAATTGTTCATATGGGTCAAAGGGGTTCATAGGGTGACCTATGACCCCCTTTGACCTATTAAACGATGACATATATCCCTACAAGTCCTACGACCCCTAGGGACATAGTCGAATTGTTCATATGGGTCAAAGGCGATCATGGGGTGACCTATGACCCTCTTTGACCCATTAAATGATGACATATGTCCCTAAGGGTCCTAGGACCCCTAGGGACATAGTCAAATCATTCATATGGGTCAAAAGAGGTCATAGGGTGACCTATGGCCTTCTTTGACCCATTAAACGATAACATATGTCGCTATGGATCTTAAGACCCCTAGGGACATATTCAAATCGTTCATATGGGTCAAAGGGGGTCATAGGGTGACCTATGACCCCCTTTGGCCCATTAAATGATGACATATGTCCCTAGGGGTCATAGGACCCCTAGGGACATATTCGAATCATTCATATGGGTCAAAGGGGGTCATTATGACCCCCTTTGACCCATTAAACGATGACATATGTCCGTAGGGGTCCTAAGACTCTTCGGGACATATTCAAATCATTCATATCGGTCAAAGGGGGTTGTAAGGTGACCTATGACCTCCTTTTACCCATTAAACGATGACATATGTCCCTAGGGGTCCTAGGACCCCTAGGGACTTATTCGAATGGGTAATATGGGTCAGAGGGGGTCACAGTGTGACCTATGACCCTCTTTGACCCATTAAATGATGAAATATGTCCCTAGGGTTCCTAGGACCCCTAAGGACATAGTCAAATCATTCATATGGGTCAAAGGAGGTCATAGGGTGTCCTATGACCCTCTGTGACCCATTAAATGATGACATATGTCCCTAGGGGTCATAAGACCCCTAGAGACATAGTCAAATCGTTCATATGGGTCAAAGGAGGTCATAGGGTGACGTATAACCCCCTTTGACCCATTAAATGACAACATATGTCCCTGGGGGTCCTAGGACCCTTAGGGTCATAGTCAAATCCTTCATATGGGTCAAAAGGGGTCATAGGGAGACGTATGACCCTCTTTGACACATTAAACTACGATATATGTCTCTAGGGGTCCTAAGACCCTTAGAGACATATTCGAATGGGTAATATGGGCCAAAGGGGGTCATAGGCTGACTTGTGAACCTCTTTGACCCATTAAATGATGACATATGTCCCTAGGGGTCCTAGGACCCTTAGGGACATATTCGAATCATTCATATGGGTCAAAGGGGGTCATAGGTCAACCCATTAAACGACAACATATGTCCCTCGGGGTCTTAGGACCCCTAGGGACATATTTGAATTGTTCATATGGGTCAAAGGTGGTCATAAGGTGACCTATGACCCCCTTTGATGCAGTAAACGATAACATATTTTCCTAGGACCCCTAGGGAGATATTTGAATCGTTCATATGGGGCAAAGGGGGTCATAGGGTGACCTATGACCCCTTTTGCCCCATTAAATGATGACATATGTCCCTAGGGGTCCTAAGACCCTTAGGGACATATTTGAATCGTTCATATGGGACATATTTGTATTATAGATTATTATATTAATATGTATAATATATATATATATATATAACAATGTAATATTTTTATTAAATATATTATATATTATAAATATTATTATATTAATATGTATGTTATTAATATATCTATATAATAACGTAATATTTTAGGATATACTATTTATACTATTTTAGGATAATAATTATAATATAAATAAACACTAAATATTAATATTATTATATGTATAGTAATAATAAATATACTATTATAGCTATAATAATAATATATATTAATACTATATATTGTAGCTTAATATAAATCAACACTATATATTTACACTATTATATCTATATTAATAATATTAATACTATTATATATTAATATTATTGATACTTTATACTAATACTAATATACTATTAACTTAGTTATAAATTAAAGTTGTTTGCCTCCAAATATTTTCATAATATTAATATTATTGTGGCAAAGGAGGAAAACCTTAGCAAGTTTTACCCCAAAAAGTCCTTTTCCTATATCGGATATCCAATATGAAATCGGATATCCGATTTTACTGGCATCAATTTCCAATGTTTGACTATCCCTACAGACCTGACAACATTACTTTTTTACTTCTTTTTTCACACAATTTGTAAAAATTCACATTCCATTTGGATTCAGCACAACGATCTCGCTCGATGCCAAAACTCGCAGTGTGCCTCAGTTCATAGGTGCACCACAGCGTAACTTTGAAACTGCTGATCTTGGCATCGAATCGTCAGTGCCATTAGCTCTGGATGGGCAAGTGAACCCTAGTCACACCCTTTTTCTGGCCATGAAGACCATCCATCATTTGCGGCCACCGCATATCGAGGAGTCTCCAAGGTGCTCTAAGTGCATTTGGACGTCAATCTTTCGAGGGTCATAAGTCAAAACTCGTGAGAGCTATCGATGAACTGTCAAATGCTACAGGATGGTGATCCTGAGGCCTAAAATAACCTATCATGATGGCTTGGAATGATCATCTTGCAGATTGATGTTGGATGAGAAAACTTGACATTGTGGCCTCATTTGTGAAGGAGGATTCACCAGCTTGTTCATTTTCTCAATGATCATGTTGGACAATGTTCATGCTACTCATTTTCCATATCTTTCAATGTCCATGTTCCTTATGATTTTGAAAAGTCCCTTATGTTGCCCCATTGTGATGGAAGGAGATTGTTTCATTGTTACCTAATGTACATGTAGAATAAATAATTGATAAGGTTGTATATGCATGTTTCATTTGGAGTTTATATTGTTATGAAAGCATTGCTATGAGTCACAGATTTGCTTTGACATCATTGTTATCATTTTAGAATGTGAAAGAAAGTTTTCTCCTTGTGGTATTGTAAATGACTAGTTGATAATAACAATCCATAGATGTTATGTGATACCATTGATTGTATAAATTTAAAACTTAGTAGATTGCTTACAATCTTGTTGTGCACTCAGTAATTTGGAAGGAAATTTTTATGTTCATATCACATGCATGGATAACATTGATTTTAATTACCAAGCTTAATGCAATTCTAAGCAAGAAAATCATCAAATTAATTTTATGATATAACAAAATGAAGTTTGTTGTAAAAGAAGACATAATAAAATGTATGAGATACATTGTTGTAGGCATGCATTTTCCTCTCTAGAAAATGTATGGTAAAGGAAAATAAATCCCTTCCTTAATACAGAGCAATAAAATATTAAAGAATATTCCCAGATTCTAGACTGCTATCCAATAAAAATAAAAATAATAATAGCATATAGAGACTAATGAGTGTCCTAGACTAATATATTTTCTAAGTGACAGAATGGTACACATTACAATCTTGTGACCTCTAAGTCACATCCAACACTCAAATAATAAATTAGTAATTGAATAAATAAAGGCATATTAGTGTGCATGTTAGAGAATATGACTCAAATCTAGTTTTATCTAGTCAATAAAGCACATTGATACATTGATACATATATGTCAAAACGACAAGGTATGTTATATACAAACCTTATTTATATGCTTGCACCTAATATTTGCATAAACAATTCATCTAACAAATTTAAATTGACACACTCAATATGATGATGTAGTAGGATGTGTTTAAATACAGATCGTGAATTATTATTGAGTTAAGTACTTTGAATTGGCCCTTAGACTTACTAAGAGTTTCTCATTTTATGTGCTTACTAATTCATACTATGAAACTACTTTGAATCTTAACATGCTTTGATAATAATAATATTGATAGTGAGAAAGTGAGCTTATGGTGAATAGTTAGATGTAATTTAATGTAAAAAGTTAATGTAATAGTATAGTAATTATAGTAATTAAAATAGTAAATGTAAAAGCATGGAAATGTAGCTAGATTAGTTAGTAGTTGATGAGCTAGATAGTTAGTAATTGTCTTTTGTTAGAGTGAGTTTAATTTATGTATTGAAATAGTAATTTTTGTGTTTAGAAAACTGTATTGAGTGCTAGTTTGGTGAGGAAGCAATGTTGATAGATAATGAGGATATAGTAATATAGTAATTATCACATTAATATATATTTTAATGATTAATGAATTTGTGTACATTGGTAATGAGGATAACAAGTAATTCTGATCCCCTTCCCTTACATGCTAGAATCATGACCTAGTCCATATGATACAACCGATAGACCCTAATAGAATATTAGTATCAGAGGCTTGTTAGGATATGAATTACCTCACTAATTTATGAGTGTTGTATCTTGAACTTTCTCGTTTGACTCGTGACGCTAACTTGAACTAGACTGTCATCCAATCTATTTGAAAACCACCTGTGACTAAAATTTTAACACCTTCACACTATTCACATGAGTCTTGAACTCCTATTCAATGATAACCTTGTTTTACAATATGTAATTTCTTATGCGATTTCATAAGCTACAAAAAAATATATATATATTGTTGTGTTTTTACTAGTAAAATTTAGGGCATGACACATGATCCACGATAAATTGAACAATACTAGATACTAAATTAATATGTATATCATTGTGCACGTAAATCACAAAAATATATATCAAATTACATGTATCCATAGAAATTTTTTTACACAAATATATATCAAAGATCATGTATCCATAGACAAAGTACTCAAATATATATATATATATCAAAATACATAGATCCATATACAAAATGTGGCTGATCCTACCATCAGAATGTGTATAATATCAATGTTTCTATATACAATGTGGCATATGCCATCTCAAAATGCGTCATGATGCATCCTACAAAAAATATACTATCCTAGGGTGCTGGTAGATGATCAAAATGTAGCCTCTTCACTGCACTAGGTGGATCGGATGCCTCCTACATAAACAAAAAAGGAAAACCCAAAGTTAGACTACTAAATTTATATGATTCTACGTATCTAACATTGAATTACTCAAATGCATAATGATCTTTTCCATATTGGAGATTAATACTATCAAAATTTCATAATAAATACCTCTCTCGTCAACCTCCTGCACCGGTCAAGAGTCCTCTCGTATGCCCTCAGCAATGCTGGTACCTTTGTGATTTTGGGTTGTATATGTTCAAATACCTTTGTCAGATGAATCTACAATTTAAACTATAACATTATAATTCATTGCATGCTAAATTTATAACATATTTAATCATGAATTCAAACTACAACTTACTATTGTGGGCTCCTCCTCAGGAGTGAGTGGCTGCATCATCAAATCTACATAACTGTCCCGTCAAACCTCATGTGCACTAGGAGTCTCCTATGAGATACAAAATATTAGTTGGTAATATCATGGAAATTAGTTTTGAATTTATTTATGAAGATAAGTGATGCAAGAGCATCCCATGATCATTAGGGGAACATTGAAGATCCAAGGCATTATAGAGGTCATGGAACATCTCTTGAAGTCAATTGGGCAATCCTTGCACCAATTATGGCTCATGGAAGCATACAAAGTTATAATGTTGGAATCATATGTGGAAGATAGTTGTAATTGGGCATGAGATAGGATTTTAGAATTTCATATGGTAGATGAGTCATTTGATAGGTTCGTGTAGGTTGTCATGATCATATCTTGTCATTAGACAAGTCAAAATGTTATAGAATTGAGTTTTGGGGTTTGAACAAGCAAGCCCTGGTTTTTAAGCCATTTTAAGGAGGGTTTTGAAGTTTGGGTGTTTAGGAGTGTGACCAAGACCTATAATCTTGAAAATCCTTAGTGTGCTGATCCCTTTGTTGAAGCCTTGGTGTTCTAATTCCTCCTTGTGTGTCCCAGAGTTGAAAGGTACATAAGTGGTGTCTAGAGATTTCTTGGTGAGGAAAGAAAGAGAATCAGTGAGTTGGCCCTTGGGAAGGAAGAAAACTTTTTGTGAAAATTCCTACTAAAAACCAAATGGCTAGAGAACTTGAAGAATTGAGAGAAGAGTTGGCAAAAGAGAAAAGAGAGAGGAGAGAACTTGAAACATCTAGAGTGAGGGAAGAAAGACAGATGAGAAGAGAGAGGCTGAAGCTTATTGCAAGGATAGAATCCTTAGAAAAGGAAAGGCAAGAACCTAGAGGAGAAGAGGTTAGAGGAAGAAATCATGGAGAGAACCATGAAGAAGAAGAGGTTGGTAATGCAAGGCAAGAGCATGAGACAATAGATGATCCTGAAGAAAGGAGATTTATGAGAATCATTAAGGTAGTACAAGGTAATGGTGGGAAGAACCATATTGATTTTCCAATATACCAGGGTAAAATGAATAGTGAAGAAGTGCTAGGGTGGATAGAGGCCCTTGAGAACTACTTTGATCTTGAAGACATAGAGGTAGATAAGAAGGTAAAAGTAGCAAAAACAAGACTAGGAGGAACATCACTCACTTGGTGGACTAGTGTTCAGAATGAAAGAGAGGAAAGGTGGTGCAGGGAACCTAACCTATGTGGCAAGGGGGAACAAGTATCTCTATTGCCAGACACCTTGCCACTCCATGAAAGTGAGGATTCAACTAGATTAGGAAGTTGGAATAAAGGTTTGGTCCATATTTTACAAGTTGGTCTATGTTTTGTAATAAAGGAACATGTAAGGCCCACAAGCATTTTGGTGTGGTTATAAACCAAGTGACTCCATGGGACCAAAAGGCCTTAGAATAGGGTATTTAGAGTCTAAACAGTATTAGCAAAAAGTGGTTGTTTTTTTTTTTTTATGGTTGGGAACACCTATATGGTTGTTCCAACAGTCATGTAGACCTTTATATATGTCATATGTGATCTCATTTGAAAGGGGGAGATCAGAGTGTACGGTGGTTTGGAGAAAAAACAATAATAACTTCAATTTTCTAAAAATTTACTTAGTTGCATTTAATAAATCCATATGACCAATTTTGAGTCAATGGAATAGTTTAGAAAGTTAGGGAATGCATAAAAACTATAGTTTGAAATTTGAATTTCAAATTCAAATGATCATATTAGTTTTGGAGGGAAAGTAGTAATTTGGTATTTGTTTGATTAAATAAACCTTTGTAACCAACTTGGTCAGTTGGATAGGTGCATATAAGCCTATTTAAGTTGTAATAAACATATGCAAGACATGAATCATTATTGGTATGGAAAAAATCACAAAAATTGTATAGAACAACAATCATACTTTCCTCTACATCAATTTTTTTTTTAAAAAAAAATGATACTTATGAATACAATGGGGCTCTCTGTGCGAATGAAAATCCCTGATGATCTAGGACGCCGAATCTGTACAGGCTCATCGCTAGTAGCCACACCCTATATACAATAAATAATGTAATTAAATGAGATTACCACAAAAATTTTACAAGAATGCATCAATATTTAATCAATTAGAAAACATCTAATTACCTTTCCTTTGTCAATGCATGTTGGCTCACCCCCCGCACTTTCTCCCCTCGGGGCAGGTGGTATCTGCAAGATAAAAGAAAGATTAGCAACCATATATGCTACAATATCAAATAGAAAAAAGAAATGTGAACACAACATAATGTACCGTAGATGTCTAAAGGCCAAATGAAATGGCCGAGAGTGTAGCATCATCTATTTGTCTGAGCTCCTCCTTGGTCATCAACTAAACATGAATGAAGATGACATACATGTAAAAGTCAGTATGGCTTAAAAATTAAAATTACTCTATTATAAAAATTAACTTTAAATCACATATGTCATAACAAAAAAATGTATACACGTACCGACACCAAAGGAGTCCATGCCTCTGCATTCCCCTCCTCTCTCGCATCAGGGTCTGTAGCCTCTACACGTGCGTCTGGTGTATCCTCGTCTAATTCAAAATGATACTCAGTAAGATCACCTATGGGACCTAGGCAAATATTCTTGCATGTAATGCAAGTGTGAGGCACACAAACGTGTGATGAGCTAGCCGATGATTAACTGGCACCAACATCATTAACACGAGGAGGCAGGGCTGACCTAGCCTGAGATATCATTAGGCTACTTAGCCTATGAATGGCTCTGATGGTTTGAGAGCTAGCCTCTGCCATAATATCTGGATGTTGCACTCAAGGAATGGGGGAGATATCTGGGGGGGGACAAAAGTGCCAAGTTTCTTCCACTGGGAAGAGGGTCTATCCTAAGGAGCTTCTAGTCCTAAGCCCATGTTGGGCTTCATGCTCCAATAGTTCACTTTAAGTTTCAACACAAATTCTGCATATAATTTTCTAAGAAAATAAAATGGTATGTCTAAATTGCCATGTGGAGGGATATCAAAGACCATCCACGAACGGTCCCAAAAATTTGCACGTATGGCATCACTTGTGCACCATTTAATCGATAGTTTGGTTTTTTTGGGGTCAACTAGTATACCCATTTTTGGGTTAGCAAAAAGGCTTGCCAAATCGTCTTTGGTTATGTTGAGGGCCATGACCTCATCATAATCCAAACCATCATCAAACATCTAGTGCATTTCATCATGCCAACGAAGAGCGGCATTTTGTTGGTTTGTAAGGGTTTCAATGTTATCCACTATGGTGTTTAACATGGACAACATAGGAGCCAGTACAGGTACATTATTGTATGTTCTATGCAAACTTCTCAACTCAGTGAGATTTTCATTTATCAAATCCTTGATTCGAGGAGGGTTTTGAGGAGGTAGAGGATCATTTGGTGGTGGGTTGCAAGGAATATTATTCCCTGCCTCAGTGTCATCATTTTGATTAGCCATTCCTATTGAATTGCAAAACGTAATATATATTAAAAAAAAATCTAAATTTTAACCATTTTTGTCAAAAAAACCCTAGATTCAACTAAAACAAACAAAATCATGTTAAAATCTATTAAATTTAGGTTAAAAATGAGTCGGGGGGGGGGGGGAACATACCTGATATCTGATATTCGATTTAGTATCTGATATCTGATTTGGTATCTGATATCCAATCCGCGATAGAAATACTGGCCCAAATTCGCATAAAATAAGGGTCGTGGGTCTGTGATTTTGTTTAATCCAATGCATAGGTATCAGATATCCAATATTATATCGGATATCCGATATAACATCGGATATACGATATGACATTACAATATATATAATATAACATATAATATATAATATATATTACATTTTATATATTTTTATATTATATTTTATATTTATTATATTAATTTACTATATATTATAATATAAAATATTATTATTATTATATTATATTATTATAATTTATAATATATTATACTTTTTTATTATATATTATATTACAAGATATTACTTTTTATTATTATATTATATCATATATATATATTATATTACATTACTATATATTATAATATATGAAATATTATATTATATTATTATAATATAATATGTTATTATAATATTATTATTATAGTATAATATTATACGATTATAATATAATAATAATATTAAATAATATATCATACTATTATATGATTTTAATTATTAGTCGGATATTTGATTTAAAATCGGATAGCTGATATGATATCGGATATTCGATAAGGCTCGGCTTAACCTTCCAGGTTTGGTTCCTGGATAGGTAAAAAAAAGTCAGAGCAGATTTTGAAGCACTTTTAGGCGTCTTCAAATTCTTTTTTTTTCACATCGCCACTTTTTGGCACACCATGATCCTGCACATACCCTGTAATGCTTTGATCTATGCTCTCATATTTTCTTGAATGGCGTAAGAACATAAAGACCCATCATGGCATAAAAGGTATATCACAAAGATATAAAATGGGTTTTATGGTTCTACGCATAAGGGAAACTTCTAAGAGCAAAGCAAGATTTGAATTCTTTTATGAACCTTTGCTATTTTGGTTTGCAGGAAACCATAAAGTGATGTCATAAGGAAGAACATGTTGTGTGGGGTGGGACCTGATAAATTGTCACTTGAGCCCTGAGAAGAATGAATCAAGTTGCGACATGTCACATTTGTCAGATAGGACCAGTTCGCATGGAAGATAATGTAAGTTATTCTTTTTGCATGTGCTTAAATCAACGATGATGTTTTTCTAAGATTTGATCTAGGTATTTGATTTGTTGAAAAAAGAAATTTCCCATTACACTCTTACATTTTCAAGGTTACCATATGGACGAAGAGGTATTTCATGTCTTTCTCTATAGATATAAGATTGGTTTAGTGTATGAGTGTAAAGGTTAAAATGAGGAGTAACATGAATGCTTTACACTGGTATGAGATGTGTTGGAGCATAAGCACATAAAAGTATGTGAGAGGGCTTGAGATTCTATGATAAAAGGGGCCATGTAAGAGTGTAAAAGGAATTGCAAAGCCATGCTTTAAGAACCCTAATGCTTCCACGCTTGAAGTTTTCTAAAGCATCACCAGAAAAACATAAGGGTTTGATAGTTGTATCTCCAAAGTTATGAGGATCAAAGGGTTTTGACATAGTGTATAAGAAAAAGACAAAACATGAAAAAGGAGGTTGACTGAGGGTAAGTGTACCAAGTTGTGGTGCCAAAAGGGGGGTATAAGTGGACACCTTTTTCCTGAAATCAGCAAATTCTGGACTTCAACAAGAATTTGAAGATAGTTACGCTCAAAATTTTAAGATATGACAAAAACAAAAGTCGTAGTCCTTTGAATCTAGTTTCTAAACTACTAATTTTTTTTCAAAATGGTTTAGTTTTAGGTCCTCAAAAAAGGGGGCCACAGAAAGTGGTACTGTTTATTCCAAAAAAACATAACATAGTACAAAGTGTGGCCCCCCTAAAATTTTAACTTTTTTTTTGAAATTATTTAATCGCTCCGGTCAAAAGTTACCTAACACTATGTAGTTTATCCCAAAATTTTTGGGTAATTTTATAATGTGTATTTTTTTTTAATGAATTTTTAAATTAGACCCATCCCAAAAATGTGAAATATCTGTGTGCTCCCCCTAGAAATGATTGAAAACTAATCTAAAATCAAAACTTATTTTTTTCAAAGTGTGTATAATGGACTCTAGTTTCTAAAAAACTAAGTTGTTACAAAATTTGATGAATGAGCTAAAATCTACAGCCCAATTAGTACATGGTGGTTTCTGACAAAAAATGAACATACATTCAAAAGAAATTATAGATGAAATACTTAAAATAGTTCAAATTAAAAATAAATTATATGGTTAGATAGCTAACATAGAGACCTATAATGTTATGTAACCTGATCTTATCGATACCCAACCACGAGGAATCTTGAAGGGGAGCACACAAGAAAAATCAATCATTTTTTGTATGTTTGCTGGAAAACACATCTCAGACCTGTTTATAAAATCCAAACCTTTGGGTTGGATCTCCAAGGAAAAACCAAGCCTTAGGCTTGGTTTTAATGCAAAGCTTTGAATAGCGTGTGCGCCCTATAGCGCATGCACACTGTTAAAATGCTAGTGAATTCGAGGTAGTGTGCATGCGCTATAGTGCGCACGCACTATTGAGACCTAAATTGCAAACCAAAAACCAAGAGAGAGCTAGGGGGGTGGGGCGAGGGAATGGCTATTTGTGTGTGTGAGAGAGATAGAGAGAAAGTAGGGGATGGGAGAGGGGAGAGAGGAAGTGAGAAAGAGTAGGGGTGGCAGAGAGTATAGGATGGGAGATAGAGGAAATGTGAGAGAGTAGGGGTGGCAAAGAGAGTACAAGATGCAAGAGAGAGGAAGTGTGAGAGAAAGAGTAGAGGTGGCAAAGAGAGAGTATGGGATGGGGGAGAGAGATTGAAAGTAGGGGATGGGAGAGAGAGGAAGTGTGAGAGAGAGTACAAGTTGGGAGAGAGAGATTGAGAGTAGGGGATGGGGAAGAGAGAGAGTAGGTGGTGGGAGATGGAGTGGGAGAGGAAGAGTGAGAGAGAGGAGGATGGGATTGCATGTGTGTGAAAGAGAGAGAGTAGGGAATGGGAGAGGGGGAAGATAGAGTATCATGAGAGAGAGTAGGGGATGGAAGAGAGAGTAGGGGATGGAAGAGAGAGTAGGCGATGGGAGGGGGAGTGGGAGAGGGAGAGAGAGAGAGGGGGGGGATGGAAATGTGTGTAAGAGAGAAAGAGAGAGTGTGTGAAAATGTGAGAGAGGGTAGGGGGTAGCAAAGAGAGAGTAGAGAGGGAGAGAGAGAGAGAGAGAGAGAGAGAGAGAGAGAGAGAGAGAGAGAGAGAGAGAGTAGGTAGTGGGAGAGGGAGAGTGAGTGAGAGAAAAAGTAGAGGATGGGAGAGGAGAGAGGGGGGATGGGTGTGTGTGAAAGAGAGAGAGTAGGGAATGAGAGAGGGGAGAGAGAGATAGAGAGAGTAGGAGATGGGATAGAAAGAGAGTAGGCAATGGCAAAGGGAGTGGGAGAGGGGGAGAGAGGGTGGATGGAAGAGAAAGAGATTAGGCAATGGCAGAGGGAGTGGGAGAGGGAGAGAGAGGGGGGATGGAAGTGTGTGTAAGAGAGAAAGTAGGGGATGGGAGAGAGTGTGAGAGTGTGAGAGAGAGTAGGGGTGGCAAAGAGAGAGAGAGTGAGAGAGAGAGAGAGAGAGAGGGAGAGAGAGAGAGAGATAGTAGGCGATGGGAGAGGGAGTGGGAATGGAAGTGTGTAAGAGAGATAGAGTTGGGGATGGGAGAGAGTAGGAAATGGGAGAGGGAGTGAGAGAGAGAGAGAGGGGGGGGAATGGGAATGTGTATAAGAGAGATAGAGTAGGGGATGGGAGAGAGTAGGGGGTGGTAGAGAGAGCTTGTATAGGATGGGGGTGAGAGAGAGAGAGAGTAGAGGATGGGAGAGAGTGTGAGAGAGAGTAGGGGATGGAAGAGAGAGAGAGAGTAGGGGATGGGAGAGAGAAAGTAAAGAGGGAAAGAGAGTACTTGAGAGAGAGAGAGAGATAGTAGGTGGTGCAAGAGGGAGTGGGAGAGGGAGAGAGAGGGGGGATGGGAGTGTGTGTGACAAATCTAGAGAGTAGGGGATGGGAGAGGAGAGAGAGAGGGGGGGATGGGAGTGTGTGTCTATGAAAGAGAGAGAGTCGGGGATGGGGGAGAGAAAGTAGGCAGTGGGAGAGGGAGTGGGAGAGGGAGAGAGAGAGAGGGGGAATGGGAACGTGTGTAAGAGAGATAGAGTAGGGGATGCGAGAGAGTGTGAGAGTGTGAGAGAGAGTAGGTGGTGGCGGAGAGAGCTCATATGGGATGGGAGAGAGAGAGTGAGATTAGGGGATGAGAGTGTGAGAGAGAGTAGGGGATGGGAGAGAGAGAGAGAGTGAGAGTAAGGGATGAGATGGGAGAGAGAGAGAGAGTAGAGAGGGAGAGAGAGAACTTGAGAGAGAGAGAGATCTAGTAGGCGGTAGGAGAGGGAGAGGGAGAGAGATAGGGGGGATGGGAGTGTGTGTGACAGATGTAGAGAGTAGGGGATGGGGAGAGAAGAGAGTGGGGGGATAAGAGTGTGTGTGTCTGTGAAAGAGAGAGAGTAGGGGATGGGAGAGAGTGTGAGAGTGTGAGAGAGAGTAGGGGGTGGCAGAGAGAGAGAGAGTATGGGATGGGAGAGACAGAGTGAAAGGATGGAAGAGATAGAGTGAAAGGATGGGAGAGAGAGAGAGAGAGAGTAGGGGGCGGCAGAGAGAGAGAGTACGGGATGGGAGAGACAGAGTGAAAGGATGGGAGAGAGTGTGAGAGAGAGTAGGGGATGGGAGAGTGTGAGAGAGAGTTGGGAATGGGAGAGAGAGAGAGTAAGAGTAGGGGGATGGGAGAGAGAGAGTAGAGAGGGAGAGAGAGAACTTGAGAGAGAGAAATAGTAGGTGACCTGGGAGAGGGAGTGGGAGAGGAGGAGAGAGAGGGATGGGAGTGCGTGTGACAAATCTAGAGAGTAGGGGATGGGAGAGAAGAGAGAGGGGGGATGGGAGTGTGTGTGTGTGTGCGTGTGTGTGTGTGTGTGTGTTTGTGAAAGAGAGAGAGTAGGGGATAGGAGAGAGTGTGAGAGTGTGAGAGAGAGTAGGGGGTGGCAAAGAGAGAGTACAAGATGAGAGAGATAGAGTGAAAGGATGGGAAAGAGTTTGAGAGAGAGTAGGAGGTGGCAAAGAGAGAGAGAGAGTACGAGATGAGAGAGATAGAATGAAAGGATGAGAGAGAGTGTCAGAGAGAGTAGGGGATGGGAGAGAGTGTGAGAGAGAGTTGGGGATTGGAGAGAGAGAGAGAGTAAGAGTAGGGGATGGGAGAGAGAGAGAGTAGAGAGGGAGAGAGAGAACTTGAGAGAGAGATAGAGATAGTAGGTGGTGGGAGAGGGAGTGGGAGAGGAGGAGAGAGAGGGATGGGAGTGCTTGTGATCGATCTAGAGAGTAAGGGATGGGAGAGGGGAGAGAGAGAGGGGGATGGGAGTGTGTATCTACAAAAGAGAGAGTTTAGGGGATGGGAGAGGTGAGAGAGAGAGTAGCCCAAGAGAGAGAGAGAGATAGTAGCAGATGGGAGTGTGTGTAAGAGAGAGTAGGGGATGGGAGAGAGTGTGAGAGAGAGTAGGAGGTGGCAGAGAGAGAGAGAGAGTAAGAAGTGGGAGAGGGAGGATGGGAGTGTGTGTGAGAGATCTAAAGAGTAGGAGATGGGAGAGGAGAGAGGGTGAGAGAGATAGAGAGAGTAGGCGGTGGGAGAGGGAGAGCGAGAGAGTATAAAGGATGGGAGAGGGGAGAGAAAGAGAGTGTAGGGGATGGGAGAGGGGAGAGAGAGTAGGAAGAGAGAGAGAGTAGGGAGAGAGAGAGTAGGGAAGGTGGAGAGTGATGTGTTCTCATATAGTGCATACGTGCTATGTGAAATCACCTAAAAATGTTCAAAAAGCAACTTTGGGGCCCGTTTCATTTATTCTCTGCTTTTGTTCTATTATGCACTCTGTTATCCTGATAGAAATCATGGGTTTCAACATAGCAAACACTCTTTCAAGGTGGCAAACACTATTTAAAGCTAACAAACACTATTTCAAGGTGGCAAACACTTTTGGAAGCTAGCAAACACCAAATTCAATCATTGGATACACGATTTGAAGACTTTTTGAATATTCCTTGTATAGAAAAGGTTAGTGCAATCTATTTTTAATATTGTTTGTTGATATATAGATACAAATTTGATTATAATTTGACATGTTGTTTAATACATAGTGAATTCATTGAAATTTGTATGTTTCAATCAAATGTTATTTTGAAATGGTTAGAAATTTGACAAGTCATTTTATATATATATTGTGTATTCATTCAAATAATTATAATTTTTATATGTATTTGAATAATTTGTAATTTACACATTTTAAGTAATTCAAATGTTTGAATAATTTTTCATGTAGAAATTATCATCATGCCAAGGAAGAAACTAAAAAATCAAACAAATGAAGATAGGGAGAGAGATTTGGAAATTAAAAGAGATAAAATGAAATTACTACGTGAGCAAAGAAAATTGCAAAGCAAGAATGAAGAATTGACTTTTGAAGAGGATCAAGAACCACCGGTACCAAGAAACAAAGAGGAAGAATTGGAAAGACAAAGAGAATGAATGAGACTATTACGCTCAAGAAGATAATTGAATTGTGAAGCTACATCATCTTCTAATGTTGGAGTCATATCGTCCGCTACACCATCTTCCAATGTTGAATTCATATCGTCCTCTCATGTTGAAGAGACACCGATTTGTAGATCCGACGATATACACACTCCATCATGTCATGTTGAAGGCACAACATCAACACATCAAGTAGGTGATATTCCATCTTTTGCATCTTATTGCCAAGGCACATCATCTTTGGTTCAAGGTATGCAATACACTCAACCTTATGTTGATGTTCAAAATGTTGAGAGAATTGAAGAGATTATAACACCTTCTAGAATTCATTTTAGAAGACCAAAATATTTGATTGATATTGATAGTAACATTTTGAAATCAATGCCTGACAAGATTAGCAAGCGTACTTGTCAAAGAAAAGTTAATCGCGTGTGGATATTATTTTTTGATGAATTAAATATTACAAGTCAATGCCAATTATTTGTTGAAATGATGAGGAATTTAAAATTTAGGCCTATCATGAAGATTCTTGGGCTAAGAACGATGGATGATTCAAATGAAAAAATATTGTAAAGAATCTAATGAATGCTTATGACAAAGTGGGTTCTAAATCATGCACCAAAGATAGTAATATCGCAAGACGAGTACTTACATCTACAATAGTAAGTAGCCAAATGAAGAAAGCTCGACTCATGAGAAAGACAAGAAAAACATTAAAAATTGGTAGAGGTACTCTAAGGAGAGCCATGCTAAGGCGTGAGAGATTGGAAGTTCCAACAAAAAATGAGTTATGGACATTTAGCGGTAGACTACTGCGAAAGGATAAAGAAATTAGTGAAGCCTTGAAATCATTGATCGAAGATTTTTGGAAAAATAACACACGTGTTTCCCCTAATCAAAGAGATGTTGTAAGAAGGAGGATTGGTAGCCAAAATCATGAGCCACATGCGAAACATTTTTTGGACACAACTCAGACACAATTTTTTGCAAAATTTATTGGTATGTATCCTCAAATTCAAATAATTCAAATATTTTTTGAGATGGGTAAACCTTTTTATGTGAAGATAAATCACACACGCACAACTTGTTGTTGTAGGATACATATTGAATTTTCTAACCATTTTGATGTTTTTAGGCATATATGCGTAATTTTGCATTCTCAGTTTGTTTTGCAGGATTGTGACATAAATGAGCCACCAAGATCTTCAAAGGAATTCATATCCAACATTTTATGTGAAATAAGGGATGACCAACAATTTTACAAGACATCATGCTTGGATGGTACGTGCTTATTTTATGGTTCTTTGCAACTTTTATCAACTTGTCAACATATGGATAATACACATGCAATTGAAAATGAAATAGTAGATTATGGAAAATTTAAGACAGTGACATATGCTCTAAAAGATGGGAAACATGGTAAAAGATGTGATTTATTCATTGAAAAGATTCCAGTGTATGAGTTCATGAAGATTTTTTGTGAAAACATTATTTACGAGTATGCAAGGTATACCCATAGAGCTCGATGGCTGCATTTGCAATTCAAGTTGTGCAAGGATACGTTTCCACTGGATACCATTTTTTTGGTTGTAGATTTCGTAGAGAACTACACACTACAAACACAAAATGAGGTGTAAGAAAAGTATTATACTTCTCAACAGGTTTCCATATTTGTTCACATAACATTCATGCATTCACCTACAAGTACAGAGGATGACAGGAAGATTTTGAGAGAGTACCATTTTTACATCAGAAATGATCGATCACATTCTATGAAGTTCATACATGGTTGTTTTCAACTATTTTATGGAGATTTGGCTAACAAGGGCATCACATATTGTTAGCACATTATTTGGTCAGACAATTGTGCATCTCAATTCAAGAATGCATGGATGTTCTATTGGTTTAGCAGGATGCACAAGTTGTGTAGAATTCAATACATGTGGAATTTCATAGAGGCTGGTCATGGAAAGGGAGAGCACAATGGTGTAGGCACATGCATCAAAAGAGCCTTAGCTTGTGAAGAACTAAAGTACAAAGATGGAGCAATATTGACAGATGCAAAATCCATCGTCTAGTGGTGTAACGCTACAATGGGTCCAGGTAAGGAAGGTGAGTCTACGGTTCATAGATTTTTTTGGTTGATAGATAATACTAACATTGCACCATATCAGGATTGCTGCACACTAACATGATCCAGTGAGTTGCACTCTTTTAGAAGCTCTGATGCAGGTTCATGGAGTATCCACACACGAAAAATGGCATGCTATTGTCCATCATGTGCAGAGAAAAATTGGGATGACTGTGAGTCGACTGAATGGGTGGACAAATGGGATATACGAGTTTTGGACCCAATTGACACCTATCGTCCCCTACAAGCACTAGAAATGGTATAGATGGAATCATCTATTGACTTTGACTACTTGTCTAATCTAGTGGAACTTGGTAATATATATATTTATATATCTTTGTAATTTCAATATGTAACTTTATAACTTTTACACAAGTATTTTCAGAATTAATGACCGCATTTTGTACATTTGTCACTGCAGGCCATGTTTTTGTTATTATTGCACCTAAAGACAATGAAGAAGGGATAGATTATTATTTGTGTCGTTGTGTTCAAGCCAAAGAAAAATTGGATCACTCGGTTATAGATGGTGAAGGTTTAGAGTACCATGTCAGTGTGGTAGTTGTAACCGGCACATGGCTTAGACGATATTCTATGAAGAACCCTAACTTGTGGTTATTCAAGGATTGGCAAATAGAGAGGAAGATTCTTCATTATTCAAATCTTGTTGTTGCATCAAATGTCCACTTGATAAAATATGGTGGAAAACCACATAATAAGAATCTTTGGAGAGTTCACGAGTCAGACCACGAGGCAATACTTGAGACATTAAAATGTCAAGCAGATCCAGTTGGCTCATTAGATTGAATACAGAGAGAGGGAGAGAGAGAAAGAGTGATCAACTGGATCCAAATACATTGTTGCAACCTCTTCCCCAAGACTGTCCACATGACTAAGGTGGACTGTATTGTTATGATGCGTAAGTGATGAGATTTAGTTTAAATCATAGATTTTATGTTTTGATTTGTTTAGAATCTAGATTTTATGTTTTGATGTCTCCAATTTTTTTAAAGTTAGAACAATATTTTTCATATTTTCTTATTGTGATGATATTTTTCTTTCATTGCATGTTCTCTTGGATGATAGGAGGCAAAGAAGAAAAATAAGTAGATTTCCAAACAGCCAGCCACCCTTCTTCGTGTAATTTATTCATTTAAGGTAAAAGTCCCATTTCCTTTGTTTGGCTTTGGTATTTGGTTATTTAAAGTCATTATTCTAGTTGGACCTTCGTATGTTTGAATTTGGGATTTTTTAGTGTCTATTTGTTATGATTATACTAAATTATTAATTCTACGATGTTTCTATTATTTAATTATTTAAAATAAATTAAAACTTTTTGTATAAAATTATTATTATTTATTTCTATCTATTTGTTATGATTATTTCTATTATTTAAAATAAATAAATTATATAATATCTCTATGATGAACTATTTATATTTCTAAACTTTACATATTTTACACCATGACCAACAATCAAACTATTATAACAATACAAATACATTTAAATAGTAATGTAAGAATGGTTTAGTTCACATAAAAAATAAGTCTATCTTAGATACTATAAATACATCACAAAACTTTATCGCTTCAAAAAAATTGGAATTTCTCCCATCTACTTGAGTTCCCATCAATTGTCCATAAAACTGGGAAAGGGAATAGGTGATATGCTCCCAATCCCAACATCCTCCTGTCCACTACTAGGAGATGTGTGTAATGTAGGATTCAGCTCCATCAACTTAGTCATTTTTTTCACTAGTTGATTGGGACTCTCACCATTTTTTGCCAACTATGGTGACAATGCTTGGGGTTACACTTATTAAGTAAGAATATTTCCTAATCTAGGGATTAGAGCATTGAACATATTAGAATGTGATTTATGCTATGAGAGAAGAGGTATGTTGGGTTCCAATATTGATTTGAGGGTTCCTAGCCAACTACACATTCCAAATATGTTTTAAGTAAGATTTTAATGGTGAGAAAAAACTAACATCTAATGATTGACACCTATAGATGGTATACATTACAAGTGACACACAATCTATGCCCAACTTCTTTGCTTTATCAATTATTTTCCATGTCATATGGATTCCATGATAATCAAATACTAGAAGACACCTTTTTGAGAGAAACGCCCCACATGGAATTGTTCTTACAAAGTGGTCTAGCCAATTCAAGAATAATTATTTCATCATCCATCCATATACTTGGACTGCCATGCAGGCCTTGAGATCATAATTGAAAATGTAGTTTTTTATATGTCTCTTAGCCTTGAACAAATAAAAATTGGAATTCTCTAACCAACAGTAATGTAAGGAGACCCACCCTAATAGTTTAGGCCACTATGCCCAAACTAACCAATGACTTCTTCTGATCCTATAGGGTTTCTTCTTGACCCTATTCCCAAGATGATATCTCCCAACTATCCCCTTCCCTAGGATCTATGCACACCAATTGACTATGTGACAAAGAACTCATGGTGGATAAATCTGAAGGAATTTCATAGGAATACCTTTCTTTCCAAAATCACTCTCATCTATCCATGTTACTTCAGATTCTAGTTGATCCTTCCATTTGATAGGATGATCCATATAGGTGCCACGACAAGTCTTCTTCTTGATTCTTGAATCCATAACCTTTTCAGCTTTTGGCTGAGATTATGATGGGATAGTGACTTCTTCAACCTTTGATTTTGTTTGTCCTTCTATGAATGTTGGCCCTTTATATTGAACTTAGTCCTTGACATTAAAGATATGGTAAATTTCCAAGTTTGGTGGGAGTTCTATTTTGTCGGCATTAGAACCATAATTTGCAAGTACCTTACAAGGTCCTATCCTATGCATTTGTAGCTTGGTTGGAACACCCTATGCAAGTACCAAAACTCATCCTTGGCATCATATCATGGCCTCAACACCTTGTATAATCTCAAAAAATATCATCTAACATGTTCCAACTCCTTGCACACTCTTAGCAACTCATCTCTTACACTTTCTCAATTTTGCCTCTTCTAGGCTTGTTCCAACTAGCCCTTGCCAGTCACTAATTTGTTGTTTTCTCCAAAATTTTCCACACAACTTCCTAAAATATTGGGTGATTAAAATAACCTTTTCCTCACTCTAAAATATACTCCAAAACCAACTACACTTGTTTTGTAAAATACCACTCAAAACTGGCTATTTCAGTTTGCCAACTAGGCCTAGTTTGAGGCCATTTACAAAGAAACACACAATCCCTTGACTTTTGGAACTCCCATGACCCAAAAAAGTCTTAATAAATTACTCAAATGCAAGGATTCTTCTATTTTTTTGGTCTCATGATCAACTTTACAATGGTTTTTACAAAACCCTCCTTTCTAGCCCCTTTACCCTAGGGCTTTCTAGAAATCTTAATTTGCAACGTCTCTAGAACCCCAAAATGGCTCAAACACCTTCACTTTGGTTATATTAGATGACTTCAAACATAAAATATAACTCTTGTTTGGAGAAAACACTAAATCCACCTTGGGAGCAATCACATACCCCTTTTTATGCTCTCAAATTTTAGGGAAAACTATGCAAATACTTCTTAAATGATTTCAACACTTGACTTTTTAGATGGAAATGGTTATTATAGACTCAAACCAACAAGAAAAATCCCAAACTTAAGGTTTCTCAACACTCAACAATCAAATTTCAAAACTGTTACCAGCACTTACTACTACCACAATTTTTAGTTTTAATGGTCAAACTCCCAAACCATACAAAGGACCCTCTGCTGTTTTTGCATTTTTAAACACTCTTTTTGGAGACCTACAATAACCTCTCTCACTTTTTGGAGATCACACTTTGTTTTCATTTTACGACGCCATCTCGGGTGATGCTGAAACTTGCAATGTCGGCTAGTACAAAGTTGCCAACTGCCAAATCTCTCTCACCTTTCCTCGTGGGATCGAACTGTCTGCTCTGTTAGCTCCACATGGTTAGGTAAACCCTATCCCCAACCTCTTCCTATCCCCTTTAGTGCTCAAACGTTCTCAGGCATGCCAATCCAGAATGTCCCCAAGGGTCACTAAATGCCTTAGGGCTGCAATCTTTGACGGGGCATATCTTAGAGCTCGTGTGAGGTATGGATGCGATTCTAGTTCCTATAGGACCATGTTGTAGAGACCTACAATAAAATCTCTCACTTGTTGGAGATCACACTCCATTTTGATTTTACAATGCCATCTTGGGTGATGCTGAAACTTGCAGTGTGGGCTAGTACAAAGTTGCCAACTACCAAATCTCTCTCACCTTTCATCGTGGGATCAAACTGTCTGCTCCGTTAGCTCTGGGTGGCTGGGTAAACCCTATCCCCAACCTGATCTTATCCCATTTAGTGCTCGAACATTCTCAGGCACGCCCATCTGGAATGTCCCCAAGGGTCACTAAATGCCATAGGGCTGCGATCTTTGATGGGGCATATCTCGGAGCTCGTGCAAGGTATGGATGCAATTCTAGTTCCTACAGGACCATATTGCAGAGACCTACAATAACCTCTCTCTCTTTTTGGAGATCACATTCTTTTTTCATTTTACAATGCCATCTTGGGTGATGCTGAAACTTGTAGTGTTGGCTAGTACAAAGTTGCCAACTGCCAAATCTCTCTCATCTTTCGTCGTGGGATCAAACTGTCTACTCCATTAGCTCCAAGTGGCCAGGTAGACCCTATCCCCAACCTAGTATTATCCCCTTCAGTTCTCAAACGTTCTCAGGCACGCCGAACCAGAATGTCCCTAAGGGTCACTAAATGCCACAGGGCTGCGATATTTGACAAGGTATATCTTAGAGCTCATGTGAGATATGGATGAGATTCCAATTCCTACAGGACTGTGTTGTAGAGACCTACAATAACCTCTCTCACTTTTTGGAGATCACATTCCATTTTCATTCTATAATGCCATCTCGGGTGATGCTGAAACTTGTAGTGTTGGCCAATACAAAGTTGCCAACTGCCAAATCTCTCTCATCTTTCATTGTGGGATCAAACTGTCTACTCCATTAGCTCTGGGTGGGTGGGTAAACCCTATCCCCAACCTCTTCCTATCCCCTTCAGTGCTCGAACATTCTCAAGCACACTGAACTAGAATGTCCCTAAGGGTCACTAAATGCCATAGGGATGCGATCTTTGATGGGGCATATCTCGAAGCTCGTGTGAGGTATGGATGTGATTCTAGTTCCTACAAGACCGTATTATAGAGACCTACAATAAACTCTCTCACTTTTTGGAGATCACATTCTGTTTTCATTTTACAACGCCATCTTGGGTGATGCTGAAACTTGTAGTGTTGGCCAGTACAAAGTTGCCAACTACCAAATCTCTCTCATCTTTCATCGTGGGATCAAACCATCTACTCCATTAGCTCCAAGTGGCTGGGTAAACCCTATCCCCAACCTTTTCTTGTCCCCTTCAGTGCTCGAACATTCTCAGGCACGCCGAACTAGAATGTCCCTAAGGGTCACTAAATGCCACAGGGCTGCGATCTTTGATGGGCCATATCTCGAAGCTCATGTGAGATATGGATGAGATTCCAATTCTTACAGGACTGTGTTGCAGAGATCTACAATAACCTCTCTCACTTTTTGGAGATCACATTCTATTTTCATTTTACAACGCCATCTTCGGTGATGCTAAAACTTGTAGTGTTGGCCAGTACAAAGTTGCCAACTGCCAAATCTCTCTCATCTTTCGTCGTGGGATAAAACTATCTACTCCATTAGCTCTGGGTGGCTGGGTAAACCCTATCCCCAACCTTTTCTTGTCCCCTTCAGTTCTCGAACGTTCTCAGGCATGCCAAACCAGAATGTCCCTAAGGGTCACTAAATGCCACAGGGCTGTGATCTTTGATGGGGCATATCTTAGAGCTCATGCGAGATATGGATGAGATTCCAATTCCTATAGGACTGTGTTGCAGAGACCTAAAATAACCTCTCTCACTTTTTGGAGATCACATTCCACTTTCATTCTACAATGCCATCTCGGGTGATGCTGAAACTTGTAGTGTTGGCCAGTACAAAGTTGCCAACTATCAAATCTCTCTCATCTTTCATCGTGGAATCAAACTGTCTACTCCATTAGCTCCGGGTGGCTGGGTAAACCCTATCCCCAACCTCTTCCTATCCCCTTCAGTGCTTGAACATTCTCAGGCACCCTGAACCAGAATGTCCCTAAGGGTCACTAAAAGCCATAGGGCTACGATCTTTGATGGGGCATATCTCGAAGCTCGTGTGAGGTATGGATGAGATTCTAGTTCCTATAGGACCATGTTGTAGAGACCTACAATAACCTCTCTCACCTTTTGGAGATCACATTCCATTTTTGTTTGACAACGCCATTTTGGGTGATGCTAAAACTTGTAGTGTTGGCCAATACAAAGTTGCCAACTGCCAAATCTCTCTCATCTTTCGTTGTGGGATCAAACTGTCTGCTCCATTAGCTCCGAGTGGTCGGGTAAACCCTATCCCCAACCTTTTATTTTCCCCTTCAGTGATCGAATGTTCTCAGGCACACCGAACTAGAATGTCCCTAAGGGTCACTAAATGCCACAGGGCTGCAATCTTTGTCGGGGCATATCTCGGAGCTCATGCGAGATATGGATGAGATTCCAATTCCTACAGGACTATGTTGTGGAGACCTACAATAACCTCTCTCTCTTTTTGGGGATCACATTCCATTTTCATTCTACAATGCCATCTTAGGTGATGCTGAAACTTGTAGTGTTGGCCAGTACAAAGTTGCCAACTGCCAAATCTCTCTCATCTTTTTTCGTGGGATCGACCTGTCTACTCCATTAGCTCCAGGTGGCTAGGTAAACCCTATCCCCAACCTCTTTCTATCCCCTTCAATTCTCGAACATTCTCAGGAACGCTGAACCAGAATGTCCCTAAGGGTCACTAAATGCCACAGGGCTGCGATCTTTGACGGGGCATATCTATGGGCTGTCAATACTTCGACTATAATTTAAGTCAACAATTATCAATATGTGAAAAAATGGAACTCGTTGTATTTTGAAGTACTGAGAAGATGGCCTTGCCCTTCCCCAAGAGTTTCAGAAATGGGAGACATTAGGTAAGAGAGTGAAAATGTTACTATCGCTTCAATGCACATGACACAATTGGAAATGCAAATTTTGATGGTAATCATTTTGTGATAAGGGAGAGACTAGGGATGTTCATTGTTACTATCTCTTTAGTAGTGGAATTTTGAATTCTCTTGAATTTGGTGGTGGGGGGTCAGTGGTAAGACTCCTTGGATATTCCTTCTTATGATGTTAGTGACAAGTGTTGCTCTTTGAAAACACTTGTACAATCCTTTTTAAATTATTAGATAAAAATAGAGAATTGTAAGTATTAAACATGATTAGCCTTTAGTTCCTAGAAGATCTTTATGTCCCCATCAATGCATTTAGAAAGTTAAGTTTTAAGAAGATCATAAATAGAAAAAATTAGAGAAGCGATTTAAACATTTATATTGATTGGAAACATGTGATTCTTGAGTTTTCTCTACCTTTTAAAGAATGTTCCTTAGCTAGCAGACCTAATTCCACATTCCATAAGACTGTCATTGCACTAAAGATTTAGGAAACCAACTGCTCTGAGATAAAGCTTCCCGGTCAATAATAATCTAGCCTATTGAGGTACATAATACTTCTTAATTAAACTTGTGTTAATTCAGTATTAATTTTGTAATTAACTACAATTTTAGTATCTGTGTACAGGAGGTGACTGAGAAAACTATTTGAGGTCCAATTTGAAAATATATTTGTAAGGATCTTTACCAAAGTTCACAACTTTGATGATTAATACATTCATTCAGGCCAGAACCTCACTACAAAAAAATAATATATAAAAAAGGTAGTGGATAACCTCATGTCTAGACCCAAATCAACCAATGAAAGTCAAATTATGCATAATGTGGAATAACAATATATGCATTGAGTGGGTTTTCATAAAAAAGCTTCATAATAAAATTCATGTCTAGAATTAAAAGACCTTAAAGAACATTTATGCTTGTAACACAAATGGCCATTCAAAACTGAATATGATTACAATATGTGAAATAGCATTACAAGAACTTGTAATGCTCTTGTGAACATCTTGTTAATTCTTGTAAGAATCCCTAAGATGCTTGTTATACTCTAAATTTTGTTGAAATTGAATTAATTTTTATCCTGTCGGTTAATTGGCTTAGGGTGATTTATGCTTCTTGGATGGAATTATGAGTTCGTGATTAACTCTGTATTAAGATTCATAGCATCTTCTAGTTATTTGCAAAGGAAATTTATAAATTACTTGCTAATGTCATATGGCTTTCTTGAGAAAGATGTCTGTGTTCTTATTGATGGGTACTAATGAGTATCCACATTTAGTTCTTCAATATCCTATTTGACAAGGTTTCCATAGACATTTCTTTGCCATACTAAGTATTTTTGAAAACATATTTGAGTAGAAGGACTACAGTAGATACTACATGATGTTTTAACAAATAAAGTAATGGGTTAAAGACTATTATTTCCAAGGTATTATGTCATAGTATTTTAATTGTAATGATCTTAGACTAATGATATTCTTGAAGGTAACTTCGACATGCAGCAAGAAAGACAACCTATAGCCAAGGCTATATTGTGCCTACAACCAAAGCCATAAATGCTCACAACCAAAGCCACTAGTGCACATAGCCAAAGCCATGGATGCTTATAACCAAAGTTACAAGTGTTCACAGCCAAAGCCATGAGTACATGAAGTCTATGATCACAATTGTTTAAAACTATTCACCAGAAACAACTTCTTTGCAATTTTTGAGAAATACTAATAAAGCAAAAAAGAACATCTACTAGTTGGTAGACATAATGGCAACTCTCTAGCAATTGAATTTAATTTCATACATGCACATATCTAATTTAATGCCATACATGAACATATCTAATTTAACGTCATACATGAACAAACATATAATATAAAATGATAACCAATAATGTCATATACATTAACAAACACATAATATATTATGATAACCAATAATGTCATATATGAACAAACATATCATATATTAACCAATAATGTCATACATCAAATATTTCATACATCAAATATGTCATACATCAAATATAGAATGTCATATGTACATCAAATGTGTATCGAATATGTCTCTCAGATGCCTATATATATACATGGGGAAGGAAACAAGTCTCTATATATATGTATCAAATATCTCAACTACATCTTTTCCTTCCCACGAGGGGAAGGAAACAAGTCTCTTGACATCCTCTGCCGTCATGTGGAGGGAGACAGTGGAGATGATGGGGCCCTCCTAACACGCTCACTTGACCTCTTGTTGAGGCTCTTCTCTAGGTCCAACTGATACAAAGAAAGTAGATATGAATCAATATTTATTATACATTGAAATCAAATATATGTACTCACAAAATCAATTATTTTCTTACCGCCAACAAATAGTCACTCTGTAAGTCCACCTCAAATGCTCGTGGACGATCAGGTGTGACAAGACCCTACAACAATTCAATAAATATAATCACTTATAAATAACATTAGAAATTTTGAGATTAACTATTATAAACAACAACTAAAATGAAGAAAATTCTTTCATACCTCTGTCAGTGGCTGTGAGCTAGCCACAGCTGCTACCACTCCACTATCAACAGATTGTCGCAGATGAGGAGGTGTGTCTGACATCATGAGCTGCATGTCATACAATACACATTATATCTAACATGAAACATGGAATAAATATAATCAAATGAATTAAATTAACATGAAACAATTGTACCTATGTGAAGCTCGTATGATGTCTTTGCTCTGCATCTGTGGTAAAGGTTGAGGGTCCTGTGGAGAACTGATGCACATGCATTTTTTTTTGGTCAATCCTTAATATGATTATGTAATAAATATATGTATTAATTAAAATGATTAAATTGATACATACCTCAGGACTCATCGAAGGGACAAAAAATGGGCCTGGAGGATTGTTGCTAGGCCCAGGAACACTTTGACCCTAAATTTTGAACAATGTCAATAAATCCTAATTAATTAATCATTCACTATACGTATGAAATGTGATCAAATTAGTAATTTACCTGTGTGTCAATGCCAAATGTCTCTTTTAGGAACTGATTGGTGACAAGCCCATCATCTGCACCATCTCCGACATGAGTGCCAAATGTGCATAGGGATCCGCATGAAGTGCACATGTGACCATGACATATAGAAGGCTCCCCCTCAACTAATAGGCTCATGGAATGGATGAGGGTCTGAGTCAAAGCATTAATGGTCCCTAGAGTGCTGGCCTCTACATGTTCCTTCACAACTAAAGGAATAATCACATGCTCACGCTGTGGATGGACCACAGGTGCCCTAACTACATTAGGGTCATGACGTGCTCCGGACTTCTCAAATGATGACCCCCCACCTCTACCCTAGGAGTCTAACATATCAAAATAATTGGGGATCTCCCCAAGGACAAACTCACAATATAATTTCTTCAAAAAATACATGGGGACCTCATGATTGTTGTAAGGAGGTGCATCAAAAACCATCCACCATCTATCCCAAAAATTATTTCTATTAGCATCATGTATGCACCAATGGATGGGGAATCATTTAGTACCCTCTCTAATAGTATTTTTCTCACCGAGTTTTCTAAATAATGCACATATACTACCTTTTGGTATTTCCTTTTTTCTAACATCTTCATATGACAATTTATTTGCATAAAATCTTTTTTGTTCATCCCTCTTAGCCCGCCAAATATCTAACTGACCACTAACTGAGGCTATCTAAGTGTTAATGGATTCAAGGGATGATGCTAATTGAGCCCTCATTGGATTGGTTTGTCTGGATTCTTTCAACCAAGCAATGATTCCTTCTAATTGAGTTTTACCTGTCTCTATTTCATTTCTTATATTTTCTTGTGTGCCTGGTGGAGGTCTTGCAATTGGTTCGGGTTGTGGAATTTGTTCTTCTTCTTGAGGAGGGTTTTGGTTTTGGGGTTCTTGAGGGTTTTGATGTTCTTGTGGATTTTTTGGTTGATTATGAACATTTCCTGATAAAAAATCAATTGAAATTCAAATAAATAAACAAATCTAAATGAAATTTGTAAAAACCCTACAAAAGAATATAAAAAACTTACAAAATAATATGAAAAATATATCAAACAATGCAAAGTTAGGTTTATATCACTTACGGCATTGTCGTGGGTGCGCTAGTGGTCTTGGATTTCGTCGATGAGGAGGCATTTTGGCAAATGGTGGTGCAAATGTTGAGTCTTCAACTCACGTATGCGCTACTCACTGTAGGAGTATAAGAAAATGCTGATGAAAATGATGGGCTGTGGATTTGCAACCCATCATATATACTTTTTATTTTTTTTAAAGCGCATGCATGCTATAGCGCGTACGCACTTTTTAAAATAGGAAAAAAAAATTTCCTTGTCACCTTTTTTGGCACCACAACTCGGTGCATATGCCCCTGAGGTGTCATGCTAGTTAAGAAAAAAGGATGAATTCACCGTAGTCAAGTAAAATGAAAATAAAAACATACTTTAGGATCAAATTACATGGTTATATTCTTTGCTAACATCCTACAAGGGTGGTATTAAAACTCATGCATACAAAATTCATTAAAGTTGGTAGATTACATGATTAAACTATAAAGATTTGATTTAAAGTTCAGAGTATTTTCCATTTCGAAGAGCTTCTATCTTCTATTTTAAAAATTCTTTAGGAGTCCATAGGTTTTTTCTCTCTGTACCATTGTTGCAAGAGTTTGAGATAGATTTGCAAAAAAAATGGCTGACATGGATGTTGAAGAGATTCTTGTTGGGGAACTAATGGTTGAAGAGATGTTATATAGGTCACACTAGGAGGGAAGAAGAAGAAGGGTACATTAAAAAAAGTAAAAAAATGAAGGGTTTGAAAGCTAAATAAGCATGCATAGGACTAGTTGAAGATACTTCCAGGTCATCCAATGCAATCTCAGCTAATGACCACATTTTCAAAGAACCTTACTTCTTATGCAAAGATGCAAAATACCCTAAGGTCAATGGTTTTAATCTATATATTTCTTTTTACCAGAATATAATTGAGAATGTACCAGTATGCAACCCATGGATTGAAAACATGGAAAAATTGATATTCCTGAAGGTATTTGTTGATGTGGAAATGTTGAAAGCTTTCATAAACTTGTAAGACCTAGTCATGAGATCATTTCATAGATATAATGGGAGCATTTTATGCACACTTCATAGGACTTCTTTCATAGAAGCTTTTTATTTGGAGAGAAAAATGGATGTGCTCATAGACAATGAGGATTTATAGGGAAAATTTGGGGGAAATAAAACTCATTATCTGAATAATGTGATGTTGACCCACATCCCCTATAATGTAAAAATCATAGGGCAGATACCAAAGAAAGTAGAGGATCACTTGCCATTGAGTAGATTCAAAAACTACCTCAAGAATACAGTGTATGGATTACACTAGGTTTTGGGAAGTGAAGGGGTAGAGGATTGTGTATATGGCTCATTATTTCTGATAGCATGTGACATAGAAAACACTTTCCACAATAGAGAATATGATTATGTGGGTTTCATTATGGATAGAATGCACCATCAGATTGTGATTGCCAAGAAGGGAGAGATGAAGGACTTCAAATTTCATCATTACTCATTGCTGATGTACCTAATCCTATATAAGAACATTGGTTACATCAGTCAAGATTTCATTGATCAAAATTTTGATGAATTTGGTGAGTTACCTGTGCAACTATGGACTCACATTTGGGATAAAAAAATTCATTATTCAAATGCAATTGTGTTTTTCAATATGTTTAGTTCTATGATTATGATAATGGTAGACCATACCTTTTTTAGGACCCCTAATGTTCTGAGAACATTACTCAAACCTTCCTATCTAGATAATAAAATAAAATTGGACCATAATTGGGGTGGTACACTTTTTTTTCGAAGTGTATTCCTTGATGAGAGTTTATGCCTGCCCATAGCCACATCATATATTACCCAAATATCTTCCTCCTAGGTTAGCAATTATTGAATTCTTTTGGCAATTCTTATTGATGAATAAAGAGATGATTACTCCTTCCCTACATTAACCCACTTTTGGTTATAGATTTTTTAAAGTAGGAGATTTCATAATTGGGAAGAATACTTAGGAGGAACTTAGTACATATTTAAGCCAGTATAAGTTTGCACTGGACAATATAGAATGTATGATGTACACAATTATGTAACCAATGAGGTCAAAGCCATTAGGGGTTGTATTCTACCTCCTAGTAAACCCATCCCTATAGAAGATTTGATTGCAAATATAGTAGCAACAGGGGAGTCTAATGAGTTACTTGGAAAGTATGCTAAGGTTAGAAAGGTGGAGGATGCCTTGAGAAGAACCAACCCAGTTTTCAAGGGTTTTTACATAGATATATCATATCTTGGCAATTTGAGGAAGATTATTGAGAATTTTGATCATATCATGGCACAAATACCAAGTGAGACAATGGGAGAAGAGGCAAAAGTGAATAGAGAATCCCCTGAGCCTGATGTCTAATTAGAAATTGATGTTGAGGAGGAAGAAGAACCCTAATCTTCTACATAGGTGGCTAAAGGAAATAAGAGATAGAAAACCATGCACATCCTAGAGAGGGTGGTGAGTAGAGGTTTGTAGGATATACTAGGAAATGATCAATATTTTTCTAATATCAAGAAGAACTACTTGTAGGAAAGGTCAATAGAGGCAAGAAGAGCCTCAACTGATTTACAAATTGTAGCTTCTAGATTGGATGACAGACTCATCCAATCTAAGAAATTCATGGAGGATGATGATTTTATTAAATCATTTGAATTTTTAAAAAAATTTATATAGAATTTAGAAAAATGAGCTCACATTGAGCTTGATGCCAGGAGAAGATCCCAAGAAGAATAAAGAACTAGTGGATCAATTATTGGCATATCATCCAGACAGTGAAACAATGACCCCTATAGAAGCCAGGGAGTTGGTGCATACAAGTGGCATGATTTTGGTGCCAAGATGGTACATAGAAAGGTCCTTTGTAGTTGACCAAATTATAAGGCAAGGCAAGGCAATCAGTTATGAGGCCAGCAACAGTGAAGGATTGAAGGGTTAGGTTTTAGTATAGATACAAAGACCCTAGCTATGTGGAGTGTTACCCCTAACACTAAGAAATCTAAAATGATGAATATAGAGGAGACTAATTAGGGAAATATGATTGTTTGGACATTAGATAACACCGCTGGCAAGGAGATCTCTAGCATGGTTAAACACTTTCCACTCATCAATGAGGCAAAGGTGGATCAAATTGGGTATAGGCTTGCTACTACCTATAATGAATGCTTGGATGTTAGAAAGTTGTGTGAAGAAGAACTTAAAATAAGTTATTAACAAAAAAAAAAGAATAGAAGAGTTGGAGGGAAAATTTTAGAGCCTGGAAGAGAAAATTACATCCCTGAAGGACAAACTAAAAATTGCAGTAGAGGTAGAACATGCACAAAAAAATGTGGAGGAGGTTAGGCACACAATTGTAGTAGAGGTCAAAATAGAGGATATACCTAGGGGTAACAATGCCAGTGCCAACTTTGAATGTGGAAGCTGAGGTTTTTCAATCTGATAATGCACCAAAAAGGAGTGTAATGCTAAGTATGTTAAATCATATGGTAGGCATCTTGAAGAGAATATCGAAAGATGCATATAATGCACTCACCAACTTGCAAGATACAGAGAAAATATGTAGAGAAGCAATAGATTGGCTTGAACCCATTTTTCAGCAATGAGGACCTTATATGCAATTTTTTGATAGATTGACACCTTTGCTAGCTAAAAGGCTCGATATTCTTGATAAGGTCATCTCTATTAAATAGGGCATGGTTAAAGCAAAGGATTTGTTATAGTTCTTTAGAAGAAAATTGGAAATTATTCAAAATAAGATGAAAGTGTTGATTAATGGCTTTTATTCTTTCATCATTTCAATCCTCAAATTTGATAACCAAATAAAAGATTGGAATGAGTGGTCTAGTTCTTTTAACCATATTGCAAACTTTCCATAGGTGGTATCCATTTTTGAAGGTGACACTAATGAGTTTTCTTTTAACAAACTCATTGATACTTTGTTCAAAATTGAAGCTACTATGAATAGGTTCATCACAAAGGGGAAGACAGTTATAGATGTCAGGTGGAAAAGGTACATTGGTGAGTTAACAACAATCAAAGCATGTGAGTGGCCAACAAAAAGAGAAGTTATTGTATGGGAGGCAATCATAGAAATAAAGGCTTTATCAAAAGGGGTTAGTTGAAGAAGAGGACAAAATTGAAGATTTAATGCTCCAGCTATCATGTGCAACTATTTCTACTTTTTTCTATTTATGTTAAGGATTCAAAAATATTTTGAAAACTTTTTGTATTCCTTGTTCTAAAAGGACACCTAAAAATCACATTTTTCCCTTATCTTGTTGCAGCTCATGCTTATATAAATGAGTTTTCAAGGCATTTTGATAGGTCTAAGAGTTGCATAATTTTTCTTTTGTTCAAGAAAAGTACAGTCGGTCCACCTATGTGTAGTTTTTTGGAGTTTTATTTTCAAGTCTTTTATTCTCTAATGTTTATTTATCAATGACAGGATCAGCAAGATATTCTGAGTTTCATTGAGTTTCTATTGGTTGTTGTATCAATCTATTCAAAGGATAATACAAAAAATGGTACTTACATTATGTTTGTCTTATCAATTGTTGTCTCCATTTTATAAGCTTGTTTACTTTGAGGTCAATTAAATAATGTTTAATTGAGTCAATGCAACTGGGTAGTTTGTATGCTGATTTTATTATTTCTTTTGATTCAAGGAATTAAGGAAGTGCTTCAATAAGTCAGTAGGGTCTTGGATTTTATAGAAAGGATATTTCATAAGAATGGGAATCGGTGATTACAGTTGATAAATTCATCTACAAGTTATTTGAATTAGATCCCCTACTAGTAGTTGACTCTATGTAACAATGGATAAAGCACTAACCATATGAATAAAATACAAATTGAAGTAAATCTTTCTACACATATCCAATTTATATTCAAATTCTAAATCTATCAAACATTATATCAATTGTATAAGGGTGGTCAACATTTGTGTGTGAGAATTCATGAGATATTGTTAGCTATTGTAGTTCATGTTTATTTCACATATATTAGAGAAATTGGACCATATCTACTATTTTTAGGGATTAAGGGTAAGAGTCATAAAATAAATTAAAATCCCTAAAGGTACTCCCGCCTTGGTTTTGCAGAGCTAGAAGTGTAGGAGGCATAGTGCTTCATACTATTGGCCCAAAGACATAGTGTGTTATACTACCCATAAGCATTGGTTACCTCTAGTTATAATACATTTTGTTGTCTACTGGTAGTAAATAATCACTGTTAAGTTAGGAGCCAATAAAATATGTGACTCTATTGGGGAAAAATTGTACAACACATGCTTAGGTGTTGAATTACTATATTTTCCTTGGCCATGTCAGTATTTCAATTGTCAAATATTTTGGGAATTACCCATGGTTTTAGGGGGATTTCATAGTGACAAACCTTGAGAATTTAGAAAGAAAAGGAGAAAATCCCCATGCCACAAGTGTACACTAACATGTATGGTCCTTACAAAGGTGTATTACCCATAAAGAAAAACTTGCAGTCCTAAGAACAATTCTGATTGCTTGTATTCTATTTGTCAATTTTTTTGATAATCCTATGATATTTGCATTACTTTTCCCCTAGGTGGGTGGTGACTCAAAAAGGTTTTAACTAGTGTCTAATTTAAAGAAGTTTTTAGATCATGGGAAGTTTGAAAAATATGCAAGCAAATGTGAAGAAAAACCCATCTATTAAGTTACAGACTGATCTTCCTCCTAAAGGAAAGAAAAATTGGGTTTTGAAAAGAGCTTAGATGTAGAAAGGAAATCATTCCCAAGAGAAAATTTCAAGGAAAGATAATACTTACCTTTTTGCTATTGAAAGTGAACCCTTCTACAAGGGTCCTAGATCTCATCTAGGTTTATCTGATGATGATTTCTATAATACTCCTAAAATGATATGTTAGGAAAAAGTTGTACAATTGCATGCACTTATTCTAGATGATAGGAATAGTAATAATCTTTTCTAGCATAGTATGAACCCTTTCATGTCATATTATTCTCCTAAAAGAGTAAGACCTAAACATTTAGAACTTGAGAGTTTCAATGATGAGAAGACCTCTAGTTCTAAGTTTACCATTCTTGACCTTGATGAGAATGAAATCTTGAGAATGCAACATGCTAAGCAAGAGGCTATTGATAGGAAATTTCAAAAGGAAAGGGAAGAAAAGATCATAAAAGCTTATGAAGAAAAGAAAGAATTACTTGGAAACCTAAAATTTTGGGTTAAGTTTAATAGCTTAACTTACAAGAGAAAAAGTTGATAAAAGCCAAGATACAAACCAACAGGGTCCTATGTTACAACAGATCAAGAGTTATAAGACTCTAGAAGTTAAAAGGGATGTAGTACATGTTTTTGATGTTCAAGATAAGGGAAAACAAAAGGAAGTGGGTATTAGGATCAATGAGCCAAAAAAGTTCATCCAGATCCATGACTCTTTGTCACTTTCTAATATTGAGTTGGAGAAAAGGAGGAAGGAGAAGGATGCTTTGGTTAAGAAATTGGAAATTGCAGAGAATGAGGTAGCCATAGCTGAGATGAATAACAAGATTAAGTTTTTGGAGAATGCTAACAAGAAATATACATATATTCCTAGAGATAATGTTAGATCAAATATTGTAAATTAGAATGCTGCTAAGTTGTGTACCTCTTTCTTGTCTTCTTCATCACATAAAGTGGATCTTAATAAATATACTATAGAAACTAGCACTAGTAATACTTTTAACAACAATAAAAGAAATTTTTTTAATACCTCTAAGATTGATCTACAAAGGAGACCTATTCACTTAGATGATTATAGACAGATATGCTTTGATGATATTCCTAGTTTCCCTAACCCTATCCTACAAGAAATGAGGAAAAGATTTCCTAAGTTTGCAGGAAATAATGCTATCAATTGTTAGGATCACTTGAGAAATTTTCTTGACATGATGAGTGATTATGAGGTTGAGGCTAAAGATGTTATCATGAAGTTATTTGTTCAGTCATTAACTGAAGATGCTAGAGAATGGTTCAAGAGGCTCCCTAAGTCATCCATTGCAAACTAGAAAGACATTGAATGTTGTTTCAAGGAACAATATGTTGATAAACAAACCTGAGTTTTATTTTAAGTGAGTTCAATAATATTAAGAAGTTGCATAATGAATCTGTTACTGACTTCAACACTAGGTTCCAAAAGAGGATGTATAAGTTGATGCAAGCCATGTGAGTTGATGATAAGATATGCATGATCACTTATTTTAATGATTTTGATGGTAAAATGGCATACCAACTTAGGGATAAGGAGCCTAGGACCTTAAGAGATGATTTTAGAATTGCTATCAATGTAGAAAATAATTTGAGGATTTCAAGGAGATTAGAAAGAAAAAGAGATGATCCTAGGTTATTTGGGAGCAAGGGAAATAGAAAAGAAGAACACGAATTTACAGGTTGAAAAAAGAAAGAGCCTAGTGAGATGAGTCAATTTCTAAATGCTATAAAAGGTTTGAATCTTCCTCAGGGAAAGAATGATAGAAATCCTACTGAAAATATGGTCCCATATTAGTCCAACTTTAGTAGACAGAATAGACTACAAAATTTCCCTTATAACACTACTTGGAAGGATGGTCAGCCCAATGTTCCTCCTCCTAAGAACACCAGTAACAAGGTCACCCATGATCCCTTATCAAAAAATTCTATAAATGTGTTAAATGTTCCTAATTTCGCGGATGAACCCACATGGTGTTTTGTTTGTCAATTACCTCATGCTCTTGAATTTTGTGCAGTAGCTTTGTCATTTTTTGGAAATAAAACTAAGGTAGAAGGAAATAAGGAACATGAAGAGAATAGAGATGATGTAGGATGCAATATGTTTTAGTCACATTATGATTATTATGATAGTGATGATCATGATAGGGATGTAGAGGAGCAAAGATAGTTTCAAAATCATATGCAGTAGCTAGTATTTTCTAATGAGGAGAGTGATGTTGAGGACAATATATGTAACATGGCATCTAATAGAGAGGACATGATACTGAGGAAGCCTTCTAGAGAAGAGGTTGATTAGATCATTGCTAGCATGGTAGCTCAAGTAGAGACCAAACATATGGCTCAGAGTTCTGATGGTTGTAAGGTGGCTAGTATATTTATCAAGAAAGTTGACCCTAAGAAAAAGGAAGTTGTAAAGCCTAAGGATATCCCCTCTCTAAAGGTCAAAATTATAAACAAGAAATGGGAGCCAAGAAAGGTAGATAATCCCAAGGTTCCTAAGCTTCAGAATGATAGTCCTAAGAAGTTGAGCATAAGATATCAAAAATACCAAATGTAAATGACACAAATAATCATGGTGTTGTAAGTATTTTTCATTAAAAAATGAGAAAAATGGTGTAAATATTGATGTCTCTTCTGACTCTTCTATAGATATACTTGTTGTTTTATCACAAATTAATGTCAAGGTTCCTTTGTCTAAATTATTAAGAATCCCTAAACACTGAAATAAAGCCATAGCATGGGTAGTAGGTACTGATGAAAAGATAAAATATGATTGTAATAAAGATCATGCTTGTAAGGAAAACAATGAAGAAAAGATAACAGACAAAGAAACTAAAGTAGTTGTGTCTCAAATTCCCCAAATTTTCTTAGATAGCTCTATAAATCAATGTTTCGGAAGTGTTGAGCCATTTTTCTTGAGTATCTTAGTAAATGGTAAAACATCAAAAAATTTATGATTGATTCTAGTGCTTCCAATACTGTGATGCCTTTTGAGATAATGAAGGAATTGGGCTTGAAGGTTGATACTACTCAAGGAAGGTGTTGTGCTATGGATAAAAGAGAGGTGATAGTCATAGGCACTATTAATGCTTTACCATATAAATTGATAGCTTATCCTAGCAAAGAGCTTACTATGAGTGTATTAGTTGTTGACATTCCACCTCAATATGGCATATTGTTGTCGAGAAAGTGGAGCGCTACCATGGGAGGGAGTTTACAATATGATTTATCATTTTATACTTTCAACATTGAGGGGACCTTGGTAAAAATAAATAGAGAGCCTAACAGTATATATATGATAGAAAAGGAGATAGAGGATGATATGAAAAACTTTGTAGATACAAATGTCAATGCATTCTGAGCTAAGGATCTCACTTTGAAGAAAGGTAAGCATAAATCTCATATGGAAGTAGAAGTTGACACAAAAATAGACAAAGGTGATCTATGGGCTATGTTTTTTGATGGTGCATACTGCAATGATGGATCTGGTGTAGGTATTTTGTTGATATCTCTAGCAGGGGTAACATACAAATTCTCCTTTACACTATGTTTCCCTTGTACCAACAATATAGCAGAATATGAGGCTTTGCTATTAGGACTTAGATTAGCTCATAAGCATGGGATAAAATATTTTCATGTTCTAGGAGATTTTGAATTGGTTGTATCCCAAGTAAGGAATGCTTATGTGTCAAAAAACAAAAGATTAAAATAATGCAGGAATATTGTATGGGACATGATTGAACATTTTGATGCATTTGGGATAGTTTGGAAAGATAGGACTAATAACAAGATGGCAGACTTGTTAGAAAATATAGCAATAAAGCCTAATGATATTAAATTTGTTGGTATATCCAAAGTTGAGATTCAAACTAGACCTTTTGTTCCTAACAACGTCCAGAATTGGCAAGTATTTGAAGACGATAAGGACATTCTAAGATTTTAGAATTGTGAAAATTTATTGTTAGGACAAGAAATTGATTGTGGAACTTATGTAGAAATTATAAATGAAAAAGATACTATTTTTGGGCAATAAGTTGTGCAATTGAAGACAAACAAAATTCCAAAGGATTTAGTTGTTTTGGAAACTATTTTTGAAAACCAAGACAAGTCACAAATTGATGCCAGTAAGTATGATGCTAAAGATCTGGAGGAGGTGAATTTGGGAATCGAGGAAACACCTAAGAAAGTATATATTGGTAAGAAATTGCCTCCTAAAATTAGGCAAGAGTTGATAGATTTGTTAAGGAAATATAGACATGTGTTTGCATGGTCATATGATGACCTAAAAGCTTATAGAGAATATATTTTTTAGCATGAAATTCCTTTGAAACTAGATGCTAAACCTTTTAGGTAGAAACAGAGGCCAATAAATCCAACTTTGGCTCCCAAAATACAAGAGGAACTAATCAAGTTAAGAGATGCAAGGGTCATAAAGCCTATTAGACACTCCTTTTGGGTGTCCAATTTAATCCCTATTAGGAAGAAATATGGAGACATAAGATTGTGTGTTGACTTCAAGAATCCTAATATATTTTCATTAAAGGATAATTATGGATTGCCAAATGTGGAAGCTATGTTGCAAAGGGTCACTATTTTTGAACTTATGTCTATGATGGATGGATTTTCAGGTTATAATTAAGTGGTTGTTAAGGAATAAAAGTAGTTTAAGACTACTTTTACTACTCCATGGGGTACTTATGTCTATGTTAGGATGCCTTTTTGGCTTACTAATGCTGGGACTACTTTTCAATGAGAAATGGATGTGGCTTTTGCTAATATTATTGATAAATTTTTGGCTATGTATCAAGAAGATTAACTGCTTATTCTAAGGATGAGAATGATCATTGCATGCATCTAGAAAAGGTATTTATCAAATCCCTTAAGTATGGTATTTCTTTTTATCTAAGAAAGTGTATTTTTTGTGTTACTGAAGGAAAGTTGTTAGGACATTTAGTTGATAAGTGTGGAGTGAGGATTGATCTTGAAAGGGTAGAAGCAATAGGAAAAATTCAAAAGCCTAAAAGTGTTAAGGGAATTAAGTCATTTTTTGGGCAAATCAACTTTCTTAGAAGATTTGTAACTAATTTTACAAAAAATAGTAGGCCTATATCAAGAATTTTAAAGAAAGGATCTGAGATAAAATGGGATGGAGAGCCTAGCATTACATTCTAGAAGATCAAGCAAGCTATTAAGGATGCTCCTATTCTTGGGGCACCTAATTGTGATAAGCCAATGCATATATTTTCTTTTTCTTCATTTCACACTGTTGTTATAGTATTGTTATAGAAAAATGAGGAAGGTTATGAACATCCCATTGCATTTTCTAGCAAATCCTTGTAGGCAGGAGAACTCAAGTATGATATAAATGAAAAATAGACATATGCATTGGTGAAAGAAGTGAAGGCTTTTAGGTGTTACCTAATAGGAGCCACTATCATTGCATTTTTCCCTACTACTACTATAAAGGATATCTTTTCACAACAAGAGGTATTTGGCAGAAGATGTAGGTGGATTAATAAAATACAAGAATTTAACATTGATATTTAGATCACCAAAGTAGATAGGGGTCAAGGTTTGGTCAAATTAATGATAGAAACCAATTTAGAGATAAACCAAATCAATCAACTTGATGATAGTTGTAGGGATAATCTTTGTGATATGGATATTTTTTAGTGGTATAGAGATGTGATTTATTACTTGCAAAACATGAAATCTCCACCAAGATTAATAGATAACTAGAAAAGATCTCTGAAGTTGCAGGCTATAAGGTATGTTATAGTATAGGGGCAATTATGGTGGAAGAATATGGAAGGGGTCATTTTGAAATGTATAGATTAAATTGAGTCTAAAAGGATCTTAAGAGATGCATGAAGGGGTATATGGTGGTCATTACATGGCTAAAACCACTACTCATAAAGTTCTAAGGGCTAGTTTTTGGTGGCCAGCACATTTTAGAGATGCTCATGCTAAGTTTGTTAAAACATGCGATGCTTGTCAAAGGTTTAGTGGAAAGTTTTTTTTTTGGGGGAATTTACCATTATGACCTGTTGAAGTGTAGGCACCATTTCAACAATGGGGAATTGATTTCATTGGTGAGATTGCAAAAAAAATCCAGTGGTGGACATTCTTGGATACTAGTAGCTACTGACTACTTCACTAAATGGGTTGAAGCAATTACTACTAAGAATGCAACAAGTAAAGTGATGATTAATTTTATTATAAAGAACATTGTGACCAGATTTGGATGCCCATAGAAGATTGTGACTCTTAAGAGAGAAGCAAGATTTGATTTCCTTTACGAGCCTTCATTTCTTTGGCTTGCAAGCAACTATAAAGTGATGTCATAAGGAAGAACATGTTGTGTGGGACCTAATAAATTTCCACTTGGGCATTGGGAAGAATGAATCAAGTTGCAACATGTCACATTTGTTAGATGGGCCCATTATATATGGAAGATAAGTCATTCTTTTTGCATGTGCTTAAATCAATAGTGATGTTTTTCTAAGATCTAATCTAGGTCATTGATTTGTTGAAAAGGGAAATTTCCATTATGCTCTTATGTTTTCAAGGATATCGTGTGGACAAAGAGGTATTTCATGTCTTTCTCCATAGATATGAGATTGGTTTATTGTATGAGCATAAAGGGTAAAATGAGAAGTGACATGAATACTTTATGCTGGTACAAGATGTGTTGGAGCATAAGCATGTAAAGGTATGTTGAGAGGGCTTGAAATTATACAATAAAAAAAGGCCATGCAAGAGTGTAAAAGGAATTGTAAAGCCATGTTTAAAGAACCCTAACACTTCTATGCTTCAATTTTTCTAAAGCATCACTAGGAAAACATAGGGGTTTGATAGTTGTATCTTCAAAGCTATTAGGATCAAAGGATTTTGACTTAGCATGTAAGTGGAAGACCAAATTTGAAAAATGAAAATAAAAAGGTACTTTAGGATTGAATTACATGGTTGATATTCTTTGCTAGCATCCTACAAGGGTGGTTTTAAAACTTGTGCATGTAGAATTCATTAAAGTTGGTAGATTGCAAGATTAAACTATAAAGATTTGATTGAAAGTTCAAAGCATTTTCCATTTCGAAGAGCTTCTATTTTCTATTCTAAAAATTCTCCAGGTGTCCATAGGTTTGTGTTCTGTATACCATTTTTATAGGAGTTTGAGATGGATTTGCAAAAAAAATGGCAGACATGGATGTTGAAGAGATTCTTGCTAAGGAATTAGAGGTTGAAGAGGAAAGTGATGATGTTTTAAGGTCACACCAGAAGGAAAGAAGAATAAGCATGTAGAGGACTGGTTGAAGATACTTCCAGGGTCATCCAATGCAATCTAAGCTAATGACCATGTTTTCATATACCCTTAGTTTTTATGCAGAGATACAAAATTCCCAAAGGTTGATGGTTTTAATCTGTATTTATACTTTTACTTGAATAGAACTGAGAATGTACTAGTATGCAACCCATGGAATAGGAACATGGTGAAATTGATATTCCCAAAGGTATTTATTGATGTGGACTTGTTCAAACCTTTGATAAAATCATATAACCTATTTATGAGGTCACTTCGTAGAAATAATGGGAGTATTTTATGGACACTTGATAGGACTTCTTTCATAAAAGCTTTTGGTTTTGAGGGACAAATGGATGTGCCCATAGACATTGAGGATTTAAAAGGAAAATTTGGGAGAAATAAAACTCATTATCTGAATAATGTGATGCTACCTCACATCCCCTACAATGTAAAAAAGGCAAGACAGATACCAAAGAAAGTAGAGGATCACTTACTATTGAGAAGATTCAAAAACTACTTCAAGAATACAATGTATGGATTACACAAGGTTCTGGGAAGTGATGGGGCAGAGGACTGTGTATATGCCTCATTGTTTCTAATAGCATGTGACATACAAGACCCTTTCCACAATAGAGAATATGATTATGTGGGTTTCATTATGGATAGCATGCACCATCAGATTGTGAATACCAAGAAGGGAGAGATGAAGGACTTCAAATTGCATCATTACTCATTGTTGATGCACTTGATCTTGTATAAGAACATTGGTTACATCAGTCAGGATTTCATTGATCAAACTTCTGATGAATTTGGTGAGTTACCTGTGCAACTTTGGACTCACATTTGGGATAAAAAATTTCATTATTCAAATGCAATTGTGTTTTTCAATATGTTTAGTTCTATGATTATGAGAATGGTAGACCATACCTTTTTTAGGGCCCCTAATGTTCTGAGAACATTACTCAGACCTTCCTATCTAGATGATAAAATAAAAGTGGACCATAATTGGTGTGATATATTTTTGTTAAAAGAGTATTCCTTGATGAGATTTTATGCATGCCCATAGCCACCTCATTAATTACCCAAATATCTTCCTCCTAGGTTAGCAATTATTGAATTCTTTTGGAAATTCTTATTGATGATTCCTTCTTCCCTGCATAAACCCACTTTTGTCTGTAGATGTTTTAAAGTAGGAGATTTCATAATTGGGAAAAATGTTTATAAGGAACTTAGTGAATATTTAAACTAGTATAAGTTTGCCACTAGACCCTACAGAATGTATGACCTAGACAATTATGTAACTGATGAGGTCAAAGCCATTAGGGGTTATATTCTACCTCCTAGTAAACCCATCCCTATAGAAGATTTGATTGCAAGTATAGTAGCAATAGGGGGGTTTGATGAGTTACTAGGAAAGTATGCTAAGGTTAGAAAGGTGGAGGATGCCTTGAGAAGAACCAACCTAGTTTTTAAGGGTTTTTACATAGATATCCCATATCCTAGCAATTTGAGGAAGATAGTTGATAATTTTGATCATATCATGGCCCAAATGTCAAGTGAGCCAGTGGAAGAAGAGGAAAAAATGAATACAGAATCCCCTTAGACTAATGTCCAATTGGAAATTGATGTTGAGGAGGAAGAATAGCCCTCATCTTCTACATAGGTGGCTAAAGGAATTAAGAGATAGAAAACCATGCACATCCTAGAGAGGCTGGTGAGTAGAGCCTTTTTCATTATACTTGGAAATGATCAATGTTTTGCTGATATCAAGTAGAAATACTTGTAGGAAAAGGAAACAGAGGCAGGATTGAATGATAGACTCATCCAATCTGAGAAATTCATGGAAGATGATGATTTTATTAAATCATATAAATTTAAAAGTTTTTATATATAGAATTAAGCAAAATGAGCTCACATTGAGCCTTATTCTAGGAGAAGATCTTGAGAAGAATAAAAAAATAGTGGATAAATTGTCGGCATATGATCTAGACAATGAAATAATGACCCCTGTAGAAGCTAGGGAGTTGGTGCATAGAACTGACATGATTTTAGTGCTAGGATGGGACATAGAAAGGGCATTTGTACCTAACCAAATTAGAAGGCAAGACAAGGTAATCAATTATGAGGCTAGTAGCAGCATAAGATTGGAGGGTTAGGTTTTCGTATAGATACAAAGACCCTAGCTGTTTGGAGTGTTGCCCATGACACTAAGAAACCTAAAATGATGAATATAGAAGAGATTTCTTAGGTCAACATGATTTTTTGGACATTATATAACACCATTAGCAAGGAGATCTCCAACATGGTTAAACACTTTGTACTCATGAATGAGGCAAAGGTGGATCAAATTGAGGATAGGCCTGCTACTCCTTATAATGAATGCTTGGATGTTAGAAATCTATATGAAGAAGAAATTAAAACAAGTTATGTACAAAAAAAAAAAGAATAGTAGAGTTGGAGGGAAAAGTTTAGAGCCTAGAAGAAGAAATTACGTCCCTTAAGGACCAACTCAAAACTGTAGCAGAGGTAGAACATGCAAAAAGGAATGTGGAAGAGGTTAGGCACATTATGTTTGTCTTATCAATTGTTTTCTCCATTTTATGAGCTTGTTTACTTTGAGGTCAATTAAATAAGGTTTAATTGAGTAAATTCAATCTAGATAGGTTGTGTGTTGATTTTATTGTTTCTTTTGATTCAAGGAATTAAGGAAGTGCTTCAATAAGTTAGTAGGGTCTATGAGTTTGTAGAAAGGATATTTCATAACAATGGGAATTGGTGATTATAGTTGATAAATTCATCTACAAGTTATTTTAATTAGAGCCCCTACTAGTAGTTGATTCTATGTAACAATGGATAAGGCACTGACCATATGAATCAAATACAAATTGAAGTAAATCTTGATTCACATATCCAATTTATATTCAAATTCTAAATCTATCAAACATTATATCAAGTGTATAAGGGTGGTCATCATCTGTGTGTGAGAATTCATGAGATATTGTTAGCTATTGTAATTCATGCTTATTTCACATATATTAGAGAAATTGGATGATATCGGCTATTTTTAGGGATTAATGGTAAGAGTCATAAAATAAATTAAAATCCCTAAAGGTACTCCCACTTTGGTTTTGTAGAAAAAGAAGTGTAGAAGGTATAGTGTTGCATACTATTGGCCCAGAGACATAGTCTACTATACTTACCATAAGCATTGGCTACCTCTACATATAAAATATTTTTTTGTCTAATGGTAGTAAATAATCACTTTTAAATCAAGAGCTAACAAAATTGGTGACACTACAGGGGAAAAATTGTACAACACATGCTTAGGTGTTGAATTACTATATTTTCCTTGGCCATGTTAGTATTTCAATTATCAGATCTTTTGGGAATTACTCGTGGTTTTAGGGGGCTTTTCTAGTGACAAACCTTGAGAATTTGAAAAGAGAAAGAGAAAACCCCCATGCCAAAGGTTTACACTGACATGTATGGTCCTTGCAAAGCTATCTTACCCATCAAGAAAGAATTGTAGTCCTAAAAACAATTCTGATTGGATGCATCTATTTGTTAGCCTTCTTGATAATCTTGTGATATTTGCATTACTTTTCCCCTAGGTGGGTGGAAAATAAGAAAAGGTTTTAACCAGTGTCAAATTTAAGGAAATTTTTAGATCATGGGAAGTGTGTAAAATATGTCGAAAAATGTGAAGAAAAACCTAACTATTAAGTCACAAACTAATCTTTCTCCTAAAGGGAAGAAATTTTGGGTTGTGAAAGGAGCTCAAATGCAAAAAGGAAATCATTCCCAGGAGAAAATTTCAAGGAAAGATAATGCTTAGCTTTCTCCTATTGAAAGGAAACCCTTCTACAAGGGTCCTAGATCTCATCCAAGTTTATATAATGATGATTTCTATAATACTCCTAAAATGATATGTCAAGAGAAATTTGTGTAACTGCATGCACTTAGTCTAGATGATAGGAATAGAAATAATCTTTTCTAGCATAGCAAGAACCCTTTCATGTCAGATTATTCTTCTAAAAGAGTAAGACCTAAACATTAGAACCTAAGAGTTTCAATGATGAGAAGACCTCCAATTCAAAGTTTACCATTCTTGACCCTAATGAGAATGAAATCTTGAGAATGCATCTTGTTGAGAAAGACACTATTGAAAGGAAATTTCAAAAGGAAAGGGAAGAAAAGATCATGAAGGCTTATGAAGAAAAGTAAGAATTACTTATGTGAATTTTTGCCTTGAAGAAGAAGAATGAGATAGCAGCTAGTGCTTGGCAATCTAAAATTGTGGGTCAAGTTGAATAGCTTAAATTACAAGAGCAAAAGTTGATAAAAAGCCAAGATACAAACCTAGAGGGTCCTGTGGTACAAAAATCAAGAGTTATAAGACTCTAGAAGTTAAAAGGGATGTAAAACATGTTGTTGATGTTCAAGATAAGGGAAAACAAAAGGGAGTTGGTATTAGGATCAATGAACCAACAAAGTTCATCCAAATCCATGACTCTTTGTTACCTTCTAATATTGAGTTGGAGAAAAAGAGGAAGGAGAAGAATGTTTTGGCTATGAAATTGGAAATTACAAAGAATTAGGTATCCATAACTAAGATGAATATCAAGATTAGGTTTCTAGAAAATCCTAACAAGAAATCTGCATTCATTCCTAGAGATAATGATAGATTAAATATTGCAAATCAGAATGTTACTAAGTTTTCTGCCTCTTTCTTGTCTTCTTCATCATAGAAAGTGGATCTTAATAAATCTACTATAGATGCCAGTACTAGTAATAATTTTAAGAATAATGAAAGAAATATTGTTAATACCTCTAAGATTGATCTACAAAGGAGACCTATTCAGTTAGAAGGTTATAGATAGATATGCTTTGAGGGTATTCCTAGTTTCCCTAATGTTATCCCAAAAGAAATAAGGAAAACATTTCCTAAGTTTTTTGGAAATAATGCTATCACTTGTGAGGATAACTTGAAAAAATTTCTTAACATGATGAGTGAGTATGAGGTTGAGGCTAAAGATGTTATCATGAAGTTATTTGTTCAATCATTAACTAAAGATGCTAGAGAATGGTTCAAGAGGCTCCCTGAGTCATCCATTGCAGATTGGAAAGACATTGAGTGTTGTTTTAAGTAACAATATGTTGATAAAAAAAACTTGAGTTATATTTTAAGTGAGTCAAATAATATTAAGAAGTTTCATAATGAATCTGTTACTGACTTCAACACTAGGTTCCAAAAGAGGATGTATAAGTTGATGCAAGCCATGTGAGTTGATGATAAGATATGTATGATCACTTATTTGAATGCTTTTGATGGTAAACTGGCATACTAGCTTAGGGATAAGGAGCCTAGGACCTTAAGAAATGCTTTCATAATTGCTATCAATATAGAAAGTGTTGATTACTGGCTTTTATTTCTTAATCCTTTCAATCCTCAATTTTGATAACCAAATAAAAGATTGGAATGAGTGGTCTAGTTCTTTTGACCATATTGCAAACTTTACATAGGTGGTATCCATTTTTGAAGGTGACACTTATAAGTTTTCTTTTAATGAACTCATTGATTCTTCGTTCAAAATTGAAACTAAAATGAATAGGTTCATCACAGAGGTGAAAGCAATTATAGATGTCAAGTGGCAAAAGTCTGTTGTTGAGTTAACAACAATCAAAGCATGTGAGTGGCCAACAAAAAGAGAAGTTATTGTATGGGAGGAAATCAAAAAAATAAAGGCTTTACCAACAGGGGGTAGTTGAAGAAGAGGAAAAAATTGGAGATTTGATGCTACAGCTATCATGTGCAACTGTTTCTACTTTTTTCTATTTATGTTAAGGATTCAAAGATATTTTGAAATCTTGTTGTATTCCTTTTTGTAAAAGGACACTTGTTAGTCAAATTTTTCACTTTTATTGTTGCAACTCATGCTTATATAAATGAGTTTTCAAGGAATTGTGATAGGTCCAAGTTGTACAATTTTTGTTTTTTTAAAGAAAAGAACAGTTGGTCCACCTATGTGTAGTTTTTCAGAGTTTTATTTTCAAGTCTTGTATTCTCTGAAGTTTATATAACAATGACAATATTAGCAAGATATTTTGAGTTTCATTGAGTTTCTATTGGTTTTTGTATCAATCTATTCAAAGGATAATAAAAAAAGAGTATTTATATTATGTTTTTCTTATCAATTGTTGTCTCCATTTTATGAGCTTTTTTACTTTGAGGTCAATTAAATAATGTTTAATTGAGTCAATGCAATCTGGATAAGTTGTATGCTGATTTTTTTTTTTTTTTTGATTTAAGGAATTAAGGAAGTGCTTCAATAAGTTAGTAGGGTTTGTGAGTTTATAGAAAGGATATTTCATAAGAATGGGAATTGGTGATTACAGTTGATCAATTCAACTACAAGTTATTTTAATTAGAGCCCCTGCTAGTAGTTGACTCTATCTAAAAATGGATAAGGCACTCACCATATGAATAAAATACAAATTGAAGTAAATCTTGCTCCACATATCCAATTTATATTCAAATTTTAAATCTATCAAACATTATATCAAGTGTATAAGGGTGGTCATCATCTATGTGTGAGGATTCATGAGATATTGTTAGCTATTGTAGTTCATGTTTACTTCACATATATTAGAGAAATTGGACCATATCTGCTATTTTTAGGGATTAAAGGTAAGAGTCATAAAATGAATTAAAATCCCTAAAGGTACTCCCACCTTGGTTTTGCAAAGCCAAAAGTGTAGGAGGCATAGTGCTTCATACTTTTGGCCCAGAGACAGTGTGTTATACTAACTATGAGTATTGGCTAGCTCTAGGTATAATACATTTTGTTGTCTATTGATAGTAAATAATCACTATTAAATTTGTAGCCAATAGAAAACATAGAGAAAGAGCAAAAAAAGCACAGAAACAAATTCCAAGTAGAGATTGAAGCTTTTGTGAAGATTCCAGCTGAGATTCAACATCATTTCATCGATTTAAGGTTTTACACTAGTGCCAAGCTATGTAGTTATCCCATTTTTATATCTTGAAACCCTAGTTTTTAGGAATGGCATCTAGCTCTAGAAAACCCCAAGTCAAGGAACCATTTAAGGTTCAGTTGGTCAGTAATGATGTAAAACAACTAGACTTTAGACCAATTCATGAAGTTGCATATAAAAATGACCCTTCTGATGCTTTATCCATTATTCCAACTAAATTTGTGATGGTTCAAGATGTTAGAAGGTGTTATAATTTTAAGATAGGTGCAATTGGTGACATGAAGATTTGGCAAGCATATCATAAACTTTGTTAGAATGGGGTATTGAAGGAAAAAATTTAAATTGTTGAGAGGAAGGGCTTAACCCATGTCCTAGATTTCCCTATATTATTTAAAATAGAATGCATAAGAAAATTTCTAAATAGAATCCATGATGGATACCTATGGTGGAGGATGGACCGATCAAATTGTCAAAAATAATTATACATAGGGTAACCAGGTATCCAACCCTAGAACTACCAAAGACCCTAAGGAGTGATTCAAAAGAAGCCATAGAGAAGAACACTGGAAAAAGTGGAACAAGAGAGGGATGAAAATTGACACAATAAAAGATCCTCTTGTAGAATTTTCTATTAGGATCATACCCCATAAGTTATACCAGTCAAGCCGATTGAACAATGTACCTTGTATTGTAGTTGATGTTGGATACAAAATTGTCAAGAACGATTATACATATGATCTAGCTCAACTACAATTACAAAAAATTATAGAGAATTTGGGAGTAATAAGGAGATTTAGGGGCGCTCAATGTAAATTTGGAGCAATTTGGATATGTTTATTTTTCTATGTTTAGAATGAATTACCCTCCTTAAAATAGGTCAATAGTAGTATAGACCAATGAATACATAGAGCATATGGGGGTAGATTTTGAAACTATAATGACCAGCTATTTTGAAGACTTTAAGAAGTCTATGAAATAGAGAATTAGGATACTTGTATCTCTTGTTGAAAAAAACATCAATGACATTTGCTTCTTAATTGATATTGATTTCACATATATCCAAGAATTAGTACCAAGAGTTAGATGGCTAAGGCACTTGGCTATATCATGAATATTGATGAAGCTTCTATAGCAATAAAAGATTTACTTGCAAAAGAAGTAAATAAGAGTGCTCAACCCTTTGGCACTAATGATGTTTTTAGATCCAAGGTGGACATGGAGTTGAAATTTTCTTCAACCTAAAGAAAAAGGAAAAACTATTTAAAATGCTTAAGGCCAGATTTGGAGAAGCGTCAATAGAAGTAGAAGAAGAAGAACAGGGCCAAGAGCCACTTGCATTGACCCAAGGAAAGGGAGAATATGCAAAAGAGATCAAAGGTGTCAAGGAGGAAGAGAAAGCCAAGGAAGCACCTACCAAGCCTGAGGTAAAGAAAAGGAAAGCTTAGAAACAACCTGTAGCTCAACCCAAAGGCAAGAAGATAGCTAAGCCAAGCCCAAAAAAGCCCACTACAAGGGAAAATACAAGAGATGCAAAAAAGGAGGCTAAGGAGAAAAAAAATTAGAAGGTTACTAAGTAGGAATGTCCAACCAAGAAGAAGCTAAGAACAAAATATGTTGCACCTCCTAAATCAAATGAAGAAAGAATAGAGTTTGAGGACATAAGCCAATTTAGAGTGGTAAGTCACACCACGAAGTCTGACTTAAACAATATATGTGATAACATTAGGGATTATGTAGACTTATCTGGCTTAAAAGGTGTTGATTTCAATAATTTGACTAGAGAAGAATAAAACATAGTTGAAGAGTCAGTCTACATTATGATGGCCAAGTTCAAGAACACTCCACTTGAACTTGACAATTCATTGCCTAAGGAGTTATATTCCATTATAGAAAATAAATTTCATTATTGCCTTAATATGGAAAAAGAAATAAGAGATTCAACATTGGCTTAAGTAAAGCCTAAACTCAAAAAAGGGAAAATTAGCAAGGAAAATAAGATGCATGGGAGAAAATTTGCACCCAAATATAGAGCATTTAGTAGACTTTAGAATAAAATTGAAGATGTTGTCAAAAATTCCACTCAAATGTGGAAGTTAATATATGGCCTCACAACTATGAAAGAACGAGAGGTAGATCACTTTGAAGGGAGGAAAAATAGAGAAGAGGATGAAAATGATAAGGAAGATGAAGGAGAAAAAGATAAGGTAGATGATACAGTGGAGAAGGAAACACAAAAATGATATGGCAATTATTGAACAGCAGCAAACAGAATATAGTGTGTAAGACACACAATTGCCACCACCAAGTCCTCCACATGTAACTCTCACACTTGTAGATATAATAAAAATACATGATGTTCCTAAAAATTTTGGTCAAAACATAAATCCACTAACTATAGAAGATCTTAAAAGGATCATTCACCAGACTACACTACAAGCACAATTGTGTATAAGTCCAGTCTTGATGAGTGTGGAAGAATTACAAAAGGTAGTAGTAGATATAGCAAGGGATGAGGTGAATCCACAAGAACCACCTTCTCATATCCCAATAGCTACAAGTGGACAACCCCAAGAGCAAGTTGAACATCAGCTAAGGTTGAGTCCATAGTACTAGTCACTACAACTACCAAGGAGCTAGTAAAGGATCAAACAAGACAGATGGATAACTCTATCTCTATAGAAAAAGAACAAGGTGAACCCCAAAGATCATAGTAATTGATAAGGAAAGATTTGAAGAGGACAAGAAAATTCCTAAGAAGAAGGAGCAAGAGGCAATACAAACATTGATAAATTTTCCTACAATAGGAACTCTAGCTACAAAATCTCAAAAGCCAAGCACTAAAGCAATACCACTTCAAATTTCAGCACCAAGATCGAGCTTTAAAAAGGTTGCAAGGGTACTTCATTATGGAGACCCTACTGTTGGTGAAGAAATAGTCATTCCAAAGTATGACTGTGCAACCATGAAGATTGAATAAATAAAAGAAGTGCAGGAGGCAGTGGAAAAGGAAATGAAACAAGAGCTACTCAGAAATGAGTATAAACAAAGGCAAGCATTAATTGAGATAAAAGATATCTCTCTTGATGCATTTAACTTGTAGGTATCTGATGAAACTAAGCCCATTATGGAGAAACTATCTAGTATAGTGGACCAAGTACAAAATGAAGACCTTGATACAAATTTAAATCTTCTAGAATGGTCAAAAAGGAAATTTTAGGTGAAGGTAAATGAGAAAATCTTTACTAAAGTTTCACTTTCACAAGTTGAGCTAGCAAATAAAATTGAAAAGGTAAAGATACTACTTGAGAACATATTCTCATTGTACTCAAAATTGTGTGACCCATCAATTTTCACACAAGAAACCAGCCAACAAATAATGAGCTTGGAGAGGAATTTAAAGATATCAAGCATGAAACTACCTATTGACCCAACTCAGAGTGAGAAGCATTTTAATACTATGCTTCACACTTAGAAGGAATTAGCTATGTTAATAGTAGACGAGGCAATACAAAAGCCAAATTAATCTAGATACAATCTACCATAACTCCAAACATGGAAATTTTGTAGAAAGAACTAGCCTATGCTGAAAATGTGTTAAAGAAAGACTCCAATATTTCTACATTAGAAGGCCTAGTTCACCTATAGTAGAGTTAGTCATTCAGATAAAATCACTAGAAATTGCACTAGAGAATTGGGATGCTGCTCTTAGGATAGTAATGGAGGTAAATTAATCCTTTTTGGCTAAATATTCAGTTAATATATAGAACCCATTGACATAAGTGTAAAAAAGGAGGAGATAAGATTTTGGGGGAGATAAATTTTGAGTGGGAGAAATAGAAAGCAAAAAGGAAATTATAACTACAAGAGAAGATGTGAGAAAGGGGGAGCTAGAACTGAGCAGATAGAATAGGGTAAATAGAGAAAGAATGATAAGGAAAGGCATATCAGAATCAACATGAGACAAATCCAGCATGTGAAGTTGTGGATATAGTAAAGGCATATCAACTTAGGGGGAGTTACAAATTTTGAGGTATAAAGTCCTTCACAAAATTTTGAATAGTTTTGAAGTCCTGTATATATGTATTATACTCAAAGAGATTAGATTCATCATGTATACTTAAGTGTTTTTGACACTCATGTCAAGGGGGGAGATTGTTGGTCTAAGACTAGTTTTGACAATTGAGTGTCAACAGACTTAAGAAATTTTCTAAGTTGATGTTGAGTATAATATAGATGTCGAGTCACAATATGTGTTCAGCCATAAATTCATCAAGTGCTAAGTCATTTAGATGCTGAGTGACTAATAGATGTTGAGCCATTATATATGCCAAGTAAAGTATATGTGTTGAGCAAAAAGAAAAAAATTATAGCTGTTGAGCAAGACAGAATTTCTATAGATGCTAAGAAAATCAAAATTTCTATATGTGTCGAGCATCAGTAATTAGTAAGTGTTGAGTAACACTGAATCAGCATAAGAGTTTGTACCCTCATAAACTAAGATGTAAACCATTTTTGAGCCAACATATGATGAATCTCAAAGGATTTAAAGATAAGATCAAATCTATTTGATTCCCTATGCAATTAACATGCAACCAATAAAAAAAAATGGAAAGATTTGAGTGGGAAAGATGGATGAATCTCAATTGTAGATTCATAACTAACCCTAAGTCATGAAACCTTTTTAAGGAGGTCATAACCCCATAGTTTAGTAACATATGAGAGAGTATGCAAGAAGCGAATGCATGCAAAGAGTGAATACTAACAAAGTTTGAAGGAAGTGAAAGGGGTGAAAAGACTTAGAAGAAGGACAACATTGCAGTATTAGTTAACAGAATAGAGTATCGAGAATTCATACAAATTCATATCAGATCAAAAAGGATCAGATCAAAATGGACTAAACATTGATCTAAAATCAGCAATTGAAGACTGTAAGTGATCAGGTCAACACATTCTACTATACTTTCTAGCCATTGTATTAGGAGGATGAAAATCCTATAAGATAGGTTGGTTTAATAGCCATTTTGTAAATCCTTTAATAGGGTGACATTCCAAGTGAATGTTTTCTAAATCCTTTAGATAGGTACACTTTTAATGTGGTGTTGAAGCCTTTAATAGGGTAGGCCTCTCATAGGGCAGACCATCAATGATGTTCAAACTTTATAACCTTGACAAGTTACATATTGTTACGATGATAAGTTGTGGGTATCATCCCCACCCTAGTTTTATCTTCTCATTTTGAAGGGTTTCTAGGTGATCAAATATTGTGTTGTCTATTTTCATGCATGCCTTTACTTTCATGTTAATTAGAAATGTTTCATGCATGTATTGATTTTAGTTAAAAGTTTGATGGACATCTAATCAAGAAGGATTGAGAATATATCAGTTTAGAGTTGATCTATCATCAGGCAATCAAGTGCTAATTACAAGATCAATGTCGAGTCATTCTAGTAGGTAAATTTGTTAAATCACTTAATAGATAGTCCTAATAGGCTATATTCAAATCCTTTCATAGGTCTCTTACTTAATTGTGAGTTAAAGTCCTTTAACAAGGCACACTTCTAACAAGGTGTTGAAATCCTTTAGTAGGGTAAGACCTAATAGTCTTTGTAAGCCTTTCACAGGTCAGACCTTTCATAGGGTAGATCATGCCTCATGATCACACATTGTAACCTTCATTGAATACATTTTATTACTACAGTAGCAAAGATTTTTGGGTGTCATCCCCACCCCTATTTTACCTTCTCCTTGGAGGGTTTTTGGGTTATCATATCCAATGTCATATATATGTGAATGTTTACTTGTTTGCATGATTTAGTTGTACATGCTTTACATGGTATTTCAATTTAGTTATTGAATGTATGAGATGGATGTGTGGTGAATGTTTTATGGGTCAAAGTTTAAACTACTGATTCAACACCCCTCCACCACCAACCCCTACCTGCCCCTCATACAAGTTTACCTTTATTATTGTAATTCCCCTTTATTATTGTAATTCTAACTGTTACTGATACATTTGATAAAGATGATGAAATTTTTGATGAAATTTCATTAACTTATGATTATTATAATCATATCTCTAGATTGGTAAAGGTGGCTATCATAAAAAATAATATCGTCTTGCCAATTAATCTCAACTTGTTATTTAATTATCAATGAACTATCTTATATACTATACATGTATGTATACTTGTTCTACAGGAGATATCTTTGTAGTAATTGTTGAGCCTAGAAATCATGAAGGTGTCAGTTATTATTTACTATGATGTACTGTAGAGAGGACAAAGTTATATGATCTTGAAGAAAGTGATTAAATGTTGTTCCCCATAGGTATTATCCATATATGTGCACGTACATATATGAATTTATATATATATCTAGGTAACTTTATATCTATCAAATTTTTATATATTTAAATTTGTGGTGTAGGTTCTATTGTGATATATGGAACATATTTCAAGCAAGACAAAATAGTCCAACATGGAATACACTTTGTTGATTATCAACTTGACCACAAGGTTTTACAACAAAACCACCTGGTTTTTGCTATTAGGCTTTGTCTATATTTAGTCAAATTTAAACATGTACATCGCAAGGTGAGACTAAATAGTGAAGATCATGAGAAGATATTACAAGTGTACATCATGGTTGAACTAACCTTTGAGATGGAAAATAATTTAATTTAAATCAAATTTTAAGATATTTAAATGTATATAATTAGAAGGGATGAATTTTATATTAATTTAATAATATTATCTTAACTAGATATTAGTTCTTCTTAAGATTTATTTTAAAATAATTTGAAATAAATTTAAAGTTGTTTTCCTTGATATATCAAATTTTTTGACCTTTAAATGTATACATTTTAATAATATTAATTACCATGGATGAAGATTGTTAAGAATACTATATTTTGTAAAAGTTTTTTAAAATATTGTATTGGCTTACCTACTAGCATATTTTTATCCACATAAAACAAATATGTATCTTTAGTTCTACTAATTGATTTAACAATTAGAAGGGATGAATGTTATATTGATTTAATAATATTATCTTAAATAGATATTAGTTCTTCATAAGATTTATTTTATAATAATTTGAACTTATTTAAAGTTGTTTACCTTGATATATCAAATTTCATAACCTTAAAATGTATACATTTTAATAATATTAATTACCATGGATGAAGGTCATTAAGAATATTATATTTTGTAAAAGTTTTTTAAAATAATGTAATGGCTTACCTAGTCAGCATGTTTTTATCCACATAAAACAAATATTTATCTTTAGTCTTGCTAATTGAATTAACAATTCGAAGGGATGAATGTTATATTAATTTAGTAATATTATCTTAAATAGATATTAGTTCTTCATAAGATTTATTTTATAATAATTTGAATTAATTTAAACTTGTTTACCTTGATATATAAAATTTCAAAACCTTCAAATGTATACATTTTATTACTATTAATCACCATGGATGAAGGTTGTCAAGAATATTATATTTTATAAAAGTTTTTTTTATTGGCTTACCTAGTTGACATTATTTTATCCACATAAAACAAATATTTAGATTTAGTCCTACTAATTGATTTAAAAAATATGTATCTTTAGTCTTATTAATTGGTTTAACAAACTTGTATCTTTAGTTCTACTAATTGATTTAACAAATATGTATATTTAGTCCTACTAATTGATTATTTTATAATGATTATAAATCAATATAATGTTTTAAATTTGTAATCTAAATTATTTGGGTTAATTTAGTAGTTTTAAGCACCTATATTAATTCATTTCAATCACCCTATATTATTATTATTTTTCAAAATTATAAATTAGGTTCATAGATCAATTTGGAACTTCTTCATATTTAACTATTGAAGTAGGTAAAGAGAAGTTAATTTGATTATTTTATAATGATCACAAACAAATCTAAATTTTAAAATCTATAATCTAATTCATGAAGAATGTTCTACTAAAATACAAAAATATATGCATACATACATCTCAAGAATAAACATCTACATCTAATATCTCTACTGAAATTCATGTATGCAAACTGTAAGTCTCGAATAAACATGTATGTACTAAAATATAAATAGTCAAATACATGTCATCCAACTACTAAAGTACTAAATAGTCAAATAAATAGTGAAATGTACATGTCATCGAGGTATTGAAATACACATGTATGTAACTCTCTAGAATATACAATGTCTCCAATATATAAATGCATCAAAATATATATAAATCTACTACTACTGGAGGGACCCCTCAAGATGCATACAAATAAAATGACCCTTTGATTGAGTCTTTTGTACATCATGTGGTTAAGGTGCAATAATCGAGCACTACAAATATATATACATTTGAACTATCTAAACATATGTATACATGTTTACATGAATCCAAGTCAATATAGTTTGAAAAATAAATAACTTTACAAACTATTTAAAACTTGTACCTAACCACTACTAGGTGTCTTAGTAGAATCTTGTCTCTAACATACATGCCCTGACCAAACACTAGATGTAATCATGTCCTCGGCAACCTGTGGCTACATGATTTATTATAACCTTTAAATATCTATCCGAACTATTTTTAAATTTCATATATTTAAATTTAAAAATATTGTATATATTTCCCTAGGTTTTAGGAGGTGGAGGATGATTATTAGAATCTATTGTATCATATATCAATGCACCTCTCATGTCAACATCCCATCCTAACACACCAGCATCATCTCCTGAAACTCCAACACCTATTGAACCACCCTCATTGCCACAATCTCCTAAAACACTTTTAGCACCACAATCTCTAACAGCTAGTAATGATGAGTGAAGTGGCGTGTGTAATTGGCTAGGTAATGGTGTAGAATTAGTGTTGGGTTGGAATAACATGTCCATCTATGATGAAAATCCCATGCTAAGACTAGTGTCAATCTCTGATAGCCCTTGTAACTACCAACCAAAATCATCAAGACCCTTAGTTGTGATCTTGACATCTCCAACTCATATGCCTAAGCCATCTATAGAGTGTTGTGAGCCTACTGCAAAATTTTGTGAGCTATGTTGTGTGGTGACTGTCACTAGTGTGGTCTATGCCTATGGAACAATGAGGCTCTAATGCTATCTAATGGTATCCATCACGGAGTGAACTAGTATCCCCTATGTATTAGAAGCATAACGGATACCCTACAACAGATCCTCCAAAAAATACAACACTAGATCCCTATGTGTGTGTTGTCCAAAAAGAGCACGAACATCACCTAGTACTAGTAGTCCAATAGCTCTATATGCCTCATCAAGGGAGGTTACTAAAGTGTTTCTTGATGCCTATGAAGATGGTCAACCTGGATGATTTTGTTGAGTGTGAATATAGTGACCAAGAGAGTTAGATGTGATACTACTAGCCATTGATGCAATGTGTCCAATACTATCAATTGCTCCCATCTAGAAAGCAATGAAAACTCTATCTATAATTAGAGCTAGTGCTAGATTCATTGGAGGAAGTCTTTGTCCAATGAACTATTTGACAACTAGAGGTGGTAGACACTATGCACTACAATCTTGGCCATGATCTGTGATCTGACAGTGCCCCTATCTACAATAATCTAGAATATCTAAGTAGTTGATGTTGAGCCCCATGCAAACACAACATATAACTACTATGAAAAATAAAGAGATATCTAATTATTATTAGGATAATTAACATGTATGGCTAAGAAATGAGGATAGATCATATTGGTGACAATAGGATCTCTGCAACATGTCACTCGATAGCCTCTCACCCTACCTTGTGTACCCTCATATGATGCAAACAAAGCTTGTGTGATGATGTATTTAGGGGCCACCCTCTTGACGTCATCAAAAGATGCATCTCCTAAAATCTCAGCTCTAAGATCCCTAGATATGGTAGTTAATACATTAGAGGTAAATGAATGATAAGCTCTAAATCTAGTAGTGAGATCCTGTAAACTCCTACATATATGGTCACACATTTGTCTCTATATCAACCATCATTGGGGGACAATATAGAATGCTCTAATCTAATAACCACATGCACTACAAATGCAAATAATGCATCAATATCAATGTGTGGAAGTGGTGCAATAGGAGCCACACCATGACCTCCAACAAGAGCCACACCAGGACCTACACTAGGAGCCGTACAAGGAGCCACACTAGGAGCTATAGCAAGAGCCACACCAAGAGCCACAATGTGAGCCCCACCATGAGCTGTAGCATGAGCCCCACCATGAATGCCACCATGAGTAGTACAATGAATTGCACCACAAGCCACAACAAGAGCTGTAATAAGGGTCACAATAAGAGCCTCATCACCATTAGTATGATGAGCAGGCTATTCATGTGAAGTCATATCTACAATGATGGAGCTCATTTATGTGTAAAATACACATATACATACATGTAGTCTAGTACATAAATTTTTATTTAAAAGATATGTAATTGTACATCATCTAATCTACACATCAATCTATCATACACAAGAGTTAGAGTTAGGGCATGAGTTAGATTAGGGTTTGAGTTTTAAATTAGGATTAGATTAGGGTTTGGGTTATGGTTTGAGTTAGATTAGGGTTTGATTTAGATTAGGGTTTGAGTTAGATTAGAATTTGAGTTAGGGTTTGAGTTATACTACGGTTTGATTAGGGTTTAATTTAGATTAGTTTTTGAGTTAGATTAAGATTTGGTTAGGGTTTGATTTCTAGGGTTATAGTTAGATTAGGGTTTGATTTAGACTAGGGATTGAGTTTTTAGTTAGTATTAGAATAGGGTTTAAGTTAGGGTTTGATTAGGGTTTGATTTCTATTAGGATTTGAGTTAGATTAGGGTTTGGTTAGGGTTAGATTAGGGTTTGATTTTTAGGGTTATAGTTAGATTAGCGTTATAGTTCTAGTATTAGATTAAGGTTTGAGTTAGGGTTACAAATTAGGGTTTGAGTTTGAGTTAGGATTACATAAGGGTTTGAATAGGGTTTGGGTTAGGTTTTTGAAGTTAAGGTTGGAAATTAGGGTTTGAGTTTGAGTTAGCCCATTAGGGTTAGGGTTTGATTTTAAGGGTTCTAGTTAGATTAGGGTTAGTTCTAGATTATGATTTGAGTTATAGTTACCTGCTTAGATTAGGGTTACAAACTAGGGTTTGAGTTTGAGTTAGGGTTATATTAGGGTTTGAGTTAGGGTTAGGGTTAGATTTTTCAAGTTAAGGTTAGGGTTAGAATTTTTAAGTTAGGTTTAGGGTTAAATTTTTCAAGGTAGGGTTAGATTAGGGTTACAATTCTATGGTTAGATCAAGGTTTTAGTTAGGTTACCAGGTTAGATTAGGGTTATAGTTTTCAAGTTAGGGTTACAGTTCTAGGGTTAGATTAGGGTTTCAATTAGGGTTAGAGGTTGAGTTAGGGTTAGAAATTAGGGTTTGAGATTGAGTTAGGGTTAGATTAGGGTTAGGGTTAAAGATTAGGGTTTAAGTTCTATGGTTATGGTTAGATTAGAGTTATAATTCTATGGTTAGATTAGCATTTCAATTAGGGTTTGATTAGGGTTAGAGTTTTCAAGTTAGGGTTAGATTATGGTTATAGTTATAGGGTTAGATTAGGGTTTTAGTTAGGGTTTGTCTTAAATTAGGGTTTGAGTTTGAGTTAGGATTAGATTAGGGTATGAGTTCTATAGTTAGATAGGGTTTTAGTTCTAGGGCTAAATTAGGGTTTCAATAACGATTAGGGTTAGAAATTAGGGTTTGAGTTTGAGTTTGAGTAAGATTAGAGTTTGCGTTAGGGTTAGGGTTAAAGATTAAGGTTTTAGTTCTAAGGTTATGGTTAGATTAGGGTTACATAGTTCTAGGGTTATGTTAGGGTTTTAGTAAAGGGTTTCAATTAGGGTTAGGGAACTAGATTAGGCTTAGATTAGGGTTAGGGTTCTAGGTTAGGTTAGGGTTTTAATTAGGGTTAGTGTTAGACTAGGGTTTGAGTTTTAGGGTTACAAATAGATTAGGGTTAGATTAGGGTTATGGTTCTAAGGTTGGATTAGGGTTTTAGTTTGGGTTAGGGTTATATTAGGGTTAGAGTTTTCAAGTTAGGGTTAGATTAGTGTTAGATTTTGACTTAGGGCTAGAAATTAGGGTTTGAGTTTGAGTTAAGGTTAGATTAGAGTTTGAGTTAGGGTTAGGGTTAGAGTTAGGGTTAGAGATAGAGTTCTAATATTTTTAAATTTTCTAGACTAATGTTTTTTTTTGGTTTCTTTAATATTTTTCTAATACTTTGTAATGTTTTTTCTAATATTTTATAATATTTTTTTCCAAATATTTTTCTAAATTTATTTTTAGAGTAATGTTTTTTAAAATATTTTATAATGTTTTTCTATTATTTTATAATGTTCTTTCTAATAATTTCTAATGTTATACCAATATTTCCTGATGTTATACTAATTTATGTTTCTAAGATTGTAGATTAACATTTTTTTAATATTTTTCTAATATTTTCTAATTTTCTAGAATAATATTTTTAAAAATAATTTATAATATTTTTCTAATATTTGGTAATGTATTTTCTAATATTCTCTAATGTTTTTTCTAACATTTTTTCTAATAAGACTAATATTTTCTAAATTTGTTTTGTTAAATGTTATACTAATATTTTTCTAATATTCTAGATTAACATTTTTTATTAAGTAAAATAGGATTTACAGTGATCCTAAAACCCAAATTTTTTACATAATAATAGAAATATAAATAACAAGTAAAGTCCAGCTAGTGTGCATCTACTTATAAAAAGTCAAAATCAAAGACAACCAATAACTCTAGATAAGGATGAGACAAAAAATGAAAAACTAAAAGTATTAGTTCTCCCTATATATAACCTATAGAGTCTCTATAGCTTCATTGCCTTTTCAGTTCTCTGCACTCGCTTAATCTTGGTTTTGATCATCTATCGATCCCCTAGTCTCTTTCTTTTCTTCTTTGGTTTTCCCATAGTCCATAATAGCTTTACCAACTTTATCACCACCAAATCCAGCTTCATTTAGAGACTCACCCAAACTATTGGTATTCTCATTCAGGGTGTTCAAACATGTAATCACCTAGTTAGCCAGGTTTAGATTAGCAGACTCCATCCTAAGAACTCTTTTTTAAACCATTGAGATACGATCCTCCTGATCAACTTGGTGTCCTTGGTTGCTACTTCTCATGTAGCTATCCTTTTGGCTCTCTTTCTCCTTGAGTTCTTCTATCTCATGAAATAGCCATTTGACAAAATGAAAATTATCTATCATGTTATTTTTAGCATTGTTGAGCAGGTTGAGCCCATATTCTCTCATGTTGTCAAAAATAACAACAAGAGCCAGGTCAAGAAGTTTATTGAAATGGACTTTAGCATCTATTTCCTCCATCACTTGGGGGTTTATCATCTCTCTGACTATACCAATATTTGCCAATTTAGAGTTGAAATTTCTCCATGATCCCCTCCTATATTTCAAAATGACCTCCCCACTATCTTCCACTAGAGAAATTATCTTCCCCTATGGCAAAGGAATGCTAGGGACTGAGTCTAATATCAAAGTAGTCTAGTTTTTTGATACTTTTAGTAGTGAAGCCTCCTTAGCCTTTCTTTTCTTACGGTTCCCCAGGGTAACAACCATATCTTCCTCAACCTTCTCACTCTCCTCCCCTTTCACCTCTTCCTCTGATTCTCTATCCTCTTCTTCAACACTATGCTCCTCCTCCACTTTTTCCTCAATCTTGGCGGGGTTAGGAGTTAAACCCCTAGGGATTTTTCTACTAGGAGCATTGTAGGTAGAGAAAAAAACTTTCATCCCTTCCTTAGATTTCTTTCCTTTAGAGGGGGAAGATTCCTCTTCTTCTAAATTTATGCTCTAAACTTCCTTAGACTCTGAGCTCTCAGTTTCATTAGAAGCATTCCCAACTTCACTAAGGGATTTGGCCCTAGTCTAAGTTTTTAAATACTCATAAACTAGGAGTAACCCCTCACGAAGGGCAAGGTTAGCTATGGATTTATTTTTAAAACCCTCAATGCTCTTTCTCATGGAAGTGAAAAGATAAAAAGGAAAAGAAATTTTTATTCCATGCCTAAAGTGATTCAACAGCATGAAATGATGGGTCCTGACCCTATCAAATCTAGTATCCAGGGATATATATTTGATGATAACTCTTAAGACATACCTCTAGAGATTTTTAATGGACTCCATTTCATATAATGTCTTAGTATTCACAAGTTTCTTCTTTTCATTCTCATCCTTAACAAAGTCCTTGACTGCATTGGCTAACATTTTCTTGTCTTCAAAGAAATTAATCCCCTCCAAGGAGAGCTTCGCAACCTAGGAAATCAAATCAACATCAACTTGGTGTGTTATCCCATCAATTTTAACATGTCCATCCTTCCATGAATTCACCATTTTATTGGTAACTTCATTGTTGAAACCGTGAAGCTTCTCCATGAATTTTGTAATGCCACCCTTCTCTACTTTATGCCATACCTTTGGGATATTTCTCCAGTTATCAACCTCCCCCATTGGCTCCTTCCTACTTGTCTCCCCAACCGTTATTTCCTCAAATTTGTAAAACCTACACCTACTTCCTATTCTCTTACCAGCTTCCATCTATTATTGAAACCCACAATTTTTTTTACATATGGTGGAAAAATGGTCGAAGGAAAATCGATCCAAAAATCATGCCACACATACTAGAAGTGATGGAAAAATAATAACTTCACATGATTCTCATTTACTCCTTGTCTAATGTGCTTTCTTGCAAATCTTGCAATAATTATTATTGGATTGCCTTTGTACTTCCCTAGATTCATTCCAGATGAATTAATTCTTTCATGACCCTCAGAAAACTTTCACCGGTATGCCACATCATCGCCATATCTTTTAATAACACTTCATTAGCAAACCAATCTATCGCTAAATGAGCCTCCATGAACACATGGCTTATGTGGATCTTTTTAAAAATTTCCAAGTTAATTTTTGTCTCCTCCACCACATTCACAATAGTCCATGATGGAAAAGAAAGACTAGTTAAACAATTAATAATATTTAATGAATCCCCATCTAGCCAAAGGTTGTCAATCCCAGAAGTGAGGGCCAATTTAACAGCATGAAAAGTTGCATTAACCTCAAAAAAGTGATTTGAATGAGTCTCAAGAGGATAGGAGAAAGCTACAACACCACCACCATGACTATTTCTAATGATTCCCCCACAACCTGCTGGACCTGGATTCCCTTTGGCTTCCACATCAAAATTAGCCTTATGCTAGTCTTCAGGGGGAAGAAGCCACCTAGCCTTCTATCTTTTCTTATCCTTGTCCTTTCTCTTTTCAATTCAATTTCCTCCTTCGTCAATATCACCTCCCTTTCTAGTTGCAAAATTCTCCTTCATTAATCCTTCTATTTTTTGAGCAATTAAAAAAGCAAGGGATTCCCTATCTTTGAAGATGCAATTATTTTGCTCTTTCCATATTCCCCAAAAAAAAAGAGGAAGAGACTAGAAGCCTAACATCTGAGTCTTCATACCAATGTGCACATTATTCCATTGTCCAAAGAACTCTTGGATATTAGCTGAGTTGCACCAACCGACCCCATATTCCTTGCTCAAAAGATTCTAGACCTCAGAAGAAAAGGGATAGTGAATAAAGAGATGATTAACCATTTCCAAATCTTGCTTACAAAAGCTACACCTATTGGGAATAATCTTACCTCTTTTCACCAAGTTGTCCAAAGTAAGCACTTTATCTTGGAGAAGAAGCCAAAAGAAAATATTAATTTTTGGAGTAAGACTAGGAATCCAAGTCTTAGCCCAGATGGGCTTCTCCAATCTATCCCACATTGAGAAGTATCCTAAAGTAATAGAGTATTGCCCATTTGAGTTATCTCCCCAAATGACTTCATCCCTTTTGTTATTAGGATCATTGCATTCTGGGTGAGCATCAAAGTTTTAAGGTCTTGTGAGGCTAAGGAAAATTCTTGCCAACCATGACTAGCTTTGTAGTTGCTAACTTTCAGACCAAATCTTCTTATGCATATTTCTGCCCATCTCCCAAAATTGGGGTGATCAATTAGAGGTCCCTGGCAAAGCCAATTGTCTTACCAGAAAAAAATATTTTCACCATTGCCTACTTTCCATTTTTCCTTAGACTTAGCCAAAAATTTTGCCTTTAAAATCCCATTCCATATATAAGATCCTTGAGGAATATCAACCTCACCAAGCAAAAAACTAAGGGATTACCTTGTCAAATACTTCTCCATTATTATGTCCCTCCATTCACCTGAGTTCTAAAAAATGCACCATATCTACTTTGCCAAAAGAGCATTATTGATATGTTTGATTTTTCTAATGCCAAGACCACCATAGCATTCATGAAGATAGACATTATCCCAAGAAACAAGATGATATCTCTTTGGATCTATTTCATTCGATCAACATGCTTGACTGGAATCCAAAAGAGGTTGAGGGCATAAGTAGGAAGATTTTGAAGAGTAGATTTCACCAAAGTACATTTGCTTACTTTACTGAGGGTGGCACCTTTCCAACAAGCTAACTTCTTGTTGAATCTATCAATGATACTATTCCAAAAGGAGTCCAAAGGTTTGGACCCTAGTGGCAAACCAAGATAGTCTATGGGAAGAGACCCAACACCACATCCTAGGATATGAGAAATTTTCCTCTGTCTCTCTAAAGGTGTGTTGATAAAGTAGATAGAACTTTTCCCCTAATTAATAGCCTAGCTTGAACCACTCGTGTAAGAATTGAGCAAGCCTTTAAGCACTCTGGCCTACTAAACCGAGGCATCTCCACCCAAAATAGTATCATCTACAAATTTCTGATGGGTGAAAGAGGTATGCCCAAAGGAAGGCTTAAGGCCAATCAAACTCCCTTCCTATATTTTCCTTAGAATAGGCCTCCCCAAACATTATGCCAAAATGATGAAGAGAATAGGGGATAAAGGGTTGCTCTATCTTAGACCTCTTGAAGGAAAAAAGAAATTTGAGGGGGAACCATTGACCAAAATAGGAAAAGAGGGAGTTTAGACAAGCCGAAAGATAAGTTTACAAACTTGGGCATCAAAGCCAAAAGCTTGAAGGACCACTAATAGGAAACTCTAGTGCACCTTGTCATAAGCTTTAGACAAGTCTAATTTAAGAAGAAAACCTTCTCTCTTATTAGTTTCCAAAGAGTGAATCACCTCATGGACTGTAATAATAGAGTCAAGAATCTATCTCCCTAGGACAAAACCAGTTTATTGTGGGGAGATAATCAAATGAAGAACACTAAGAAGCCTATTAGTCATAACCTTTGAGATGATTTTATAGAAAAAGTTGTAAAAGATAATGGGTCTAAACTTGTCCATTGAGTTAGCCCCCAAGACTTTGAGAATAAGCACCAAAAAATTAGCATTGAGCTCTTTTAAGAGGTTCTTGGCTCAAAAAAATTCTTGCACTGCATTCACCACATCCCTTTTGACCACCTCCTAGTAAATCTAGAAAAAGGAATTTGGAAAACCATCTAGGCCAAGTTCTTTATCACTAGGAAGAGAAGAAAGGGCTTGATATATTTCTTACTAAGAAGGAATAGCCTTTAGCATGGAATTGTAGTGATCTAGCAACAATGAAGGAATAGATCTTAGAATATCCTCTTGATTAATCATGGAGATAGACTGATCCTTTGAAAGAAGAGAGGAGTAGAAGTTCACAGCTTCATCCACTATCTCATTTCCTTTAGTAAATGTAGTTGTCCCCTTTTGATGCTTGAAATCTTGTTATGAGCCTGATGCTTTAGGGTGGATAAATGCAAGAACTTGGTATTTTGGTCCCCCTCTTTAAGCCAATTAACTTTGGATCTTTGCTTCCAAAATTTTTCCTCCCTACTTATGATATTATGTAGATTAGTTAAGATAGACCTTTCTTCTAGCCTATTCAGGTCATTATATCCCTCCAGCTAATCTTCTTCCTAGATTGTGTCTAGCCTCTCATCCTTCACTTGGAATATATGCCCAAAGTATGATGTATTCCAAGTTTTAATGTTCCTTTTCACGTTCTTCAATTTTTTGGAAATCTTGAACATTGTAGTACCTTCCACCTCAATATTCCACCAAGAAGAAATATTGGCTTCTAGATCCAAATGGGAAATCCAAATCTTCTCAAAATGGAAAGGAAAAATCCACTTGACCATTAGAGGACTTAAAGAAAGTGAAATGGGGGAGTGATCTGAGCCAACTCTAGGGAGAAGGGAAAGTCTGCAAGAGTGGGTTTGTAGCCAATCAAGGGAGATAAGGGCTCTATCAAGTCATACCTGGATGTAGTCCACCCCTACTCTCCTATTAAACCAAGTGAAACTACCACTCAAAGGATCAACATCCATAAAAGCTAGATTGTTAATAAAATTTGAGAGGTCTAATTTACTTTCCTAATCAAGGGCAAACCCTTTAGCTTTTTCATCATCAGTTAGGGGGGAGTTCAAATCCCCCATAATAACCCCTTTGTTAATGTTGCAATTTCGAATAACATCAATGATTTTAGCCAAAAAGTTATCTTTGTCTCTTTTGGTATTGGGAGCATACAAATTTAAAATAAACCAAGAATCACCATTAGGAACATGGGAAACCTTACAAAGGAGGGCATTACGTTCATTGTAAATAGAAGAAATCTAAAAAGCCTTGTTGATGCAGGAGCATCTTGCATGGGAAAATTATTGGGAAAAAAAATTGAAAATAAATAAATAAATCTGGAGGAGAGAAAGTGATGAAAATTAGAGGAGAAATAATAAAAAATAAAAAAAGAGGAAAAAAGAGGAAAGAAAGGAAAAGGGGATTTCTATTTTTGAGGTGCATAGGTGGCATAAATTTTAAAAAATAAAAAATAAGTGGTTGTCATTCCATTTATCAAGGTGTGTGGGAAGAATTCTAGAAAGTTATGAATATTGTAGAAAGTTGTGGATATTGTAGAAGGTTATGGAAGTTGTAGAAGGTTGTGGAGGAATTCTAGAAGGTTGTGGATAAGTCATGTATTGGGTGGTAAGTGCCTATTTAAGCAAGGCATATGAGCATTTCTAATCAAGCTCAAGGAGAAGCTTGAGGAGTAGAAGCTTGAGAAGAAGAAGCTCAAGGAGAAGCTTGAGAAGTAGAAGCTTGAGAAGTAGAAGTTGTGGAAAGGTGAAAGCTTTGGAAGGAAAAGCTTGAAGGTGTGAAAGTTGGAAGGAGTGAAAGAGAGGAGAAAGTGAAGAGTGAGTTTTCCTGAGTTTATGGACAGAGTGCCAAATGTGAGGCAGTTTATAGCAAGATTGTGATGGACTTGTGAGTGTGTAGACAGAGTGCCGAATGTGAGGTAGTTTACACTTGGATCTTAGATAAAGTTGGAGAAGAGCTAGTGACTACAGTTTATTTCTTGGTGCCTTGCAAGCACAAGTTGAGATCTCAGAGGTTTCTACCAGAGTGTAGATCTGGACTAGCTTAGGCTTGTATTGGATCTTAAGAGATCTTGTAGAAATGTTATTGTAATTGCTATTGGATTTTCAAGTTTAATAAAATTGCTTGGGAAGTATTTGGTCATCTCTTTGTTTCCTTATTGTTGCATTCTTGGTTGTGAGTTGCTAAGGGTAGTGTGGCTCATCATCAAATGGTATTAGAGCATACCTTCATCAAGTAGTATTAGAGCAGGAGTTCTTGAGTGTACAAGTAGATCGATGAAGTGTGAGGCAGTTTGTACCAAGACCTTGGTTGGGTGAAGTTTATCAGAGTGGGAGTTCCTGAGTGTACAAGCAGATTGCCAAAGTGTGAGACAGTTTGTACCAAGACCTTGGTTGGGTGAAGTTTATTAGAGTGGGAGTTCCTGAGCGTGTAGAAAAATTGCCGAAGCAGAGGCAGTTTGCACCAGGACCTTGGGAGGACATGCAGAATTGATGTGAAGATGGAAGACTAAACTTGTTGAGTCATGATTGTAGAGAGCTGGTGGATTATAGATCTATTTTCCTAGACTTGTGATGTGGTTCCTGATTGTTTGTGCGAGGTGGCAGGTTGCAATCTAACTTGAAAACAATTCGAGGTTGTCACAAGGAGCGTAGGAAGGATTTGTTGCAGAGGGGTTACGAAGATCTTGGGAGATGGATCCAAGAGGATTGGACCCTAAGATGATTGCCAAAATCCATAATATAGTGGAGAGTAATTTTTCCAAGATGATTTCTCAGTTGGATGCTAGATTGGTTGATCAAGCTAAAAAGGTCAAGGTGGAAGAGGATGTTTTTGCTGATCAGTTTGTGGAGCCTGATGCAAAACCTACAGTACAACTAGAGGTTGTTGCTGAAGATATTCCTAATGTTGTTGATGTTGGGACAGAGGTTGGTTTTCATGATCAATTGGTTGAGTCTGACATGGAGATTATGGAGGACTCAATCATGGATGATCCGATTGTTGTTGGAGGTGAGTTATGTATTACAAAGCATCTTGTTGTGAGCAATGAGGTTTCTAGTGTTGAGAGTTTGGCATGTGTTGATGGAAATATACATGTGGTTGCTAATGTGGAGCTTGTTATTGCTGTTATGGATTCACTAGTTGCTGATGTGGATGAGGTTTTTCTTTTGAAGCATTATGTTTAGTTTGTTTGTAGGAGTGAGCATGTTGATTGGATGGTTGAGATTCTGGTGTTTGATAGAGTAATGCAGATGTGGAAGATTTGCATGGTGGTTTTGTTGTCTCTATTGAGGTGGAAGCCTTTGGTGAAGATGAAGATGGTGGAAGATCATTCTTTTTGGTGTCAAAGTGTGGGACACACTTTTCTATCTATCGAGGGAGTCTAATGCAGGAGCATCTTGCATGGGAAAATTATTGGGGAAAAAAAATTGAAAAAAAAAAAAATCTAGAGGAGAGAGAGAAAGTGACGAAAATTAGAGGAGAAATAATAAAATATAAAAAAAGGGGAAAAAAGAGGAAAGAAAGGAAAAGGGGATTTCTATTTTCGAGGTGCATAGGTGGCATAAATAGAAAAAATAAAAAATAAATGGTTGTCATTCCATTTATCGAGGTGTGTGGGAAGAATTCTAGAAAGTTATGAATATTGTAGAAAGTTGTGGATATTGTAGAAGGTTATGGAAGTTGTAGAAGGTTGTGGAGGAATTCTAGAAGGTTTTGGATAAGTCATGTATTGGGTGGTAAGTTCCTATTTAAGAAAGGCATATGAGCATTTCTAATCAAGCTCAAGGAGAAGCTTGAGGAGTAGAAGCCTAAGAAGAAGAAGCTCAAGGAGAAGCTTGAGAAGTAGAAGCTTGAGAAGTAGAAGTTGTGGAAAGGTGAAAGATTTGGAAGGGAAATCTTGAAGGTGTGAAAGTTGGAAGGAGTGAAAGAGAGGAGAAAGTGAAGAGTGAGATTTCCTAAGTCTGTGGACATAGTGCTAGATGTGAGGTGGTTTACAGTAGGATTGTGATGGACTTGTGAGTGTGTAGACAAATCACTGAAAGTGAGGTAGTTTACACTTGGATCTTGGATAAAGTTGGAGAAGAGCTAGTGACTACAGTTTAGAAACAAGGAGGTTTCTTAGTGGCTTGCGAGCACAAGTTGAGATCTCAGAGGTTTCTACTAGAGTGTGGATCTGGACTAGCTTAGGCTTGGATTGGATCTTAAGAGATCTTGTAGAAATTTTATTGTAATTGCTATTGGATTGTCAAGTATAATAAAATTGCTTGGGAAGTATTTGGTCATCTCTTTGTTTCATTATTGTTGCATTCTTGGTTGTGAGTTGGTAAGGGTAGTGTGGCCCGTCATCAAGTGGTATCAAAGTGTACCATCATTAGTTGTTGTTGTAAATCATCAGCACCTCCCCAGTGGCTCCCTTTGAATCAATAGCCTCACTATTGATGTTTCTACTAAAAGACAACTTAGCAGTGACTTCTTTCCACATCTTAGTTTCTTGGATCAGTAAAAAATTAGGTCTTTGGTCTTTGATCATATTCCTAACTATCTCCTTCTTTTGGGTGCCATTTAGGCCCCTTATGTTCCAAGATATTATCTTCATTTCTTTTATCCAAAGAATTCCTTGATGGCTCTCTAGCTCCCATCTACCAAGTTATTTTTGGTCTTGTCCTACAAAGTCTGATTCAGGCTTGGCCTACCTAGAGTTTTGGGATTTACCCCAACATCAGCCTTCACTTTACTTTTGGTCATCACTGGAGATAGAAGGGGGTGGAAATGATTTTGGTTCTTCTTCTTTTTGACCTCACTCTAATTACTCTTATCATCTTGAGAATAGCTATTAATCCATTCCTCAAATTTTGAAATCTGTTCTAGGGAACACTTGGTGATAAGTTCTAAAAGCTTCATCCCCATATCTTTGGAGACCTATAGATTCTCTATGGGATCAAAAAGTGGGTCTTGGTTTTTATAGCATGATTAATCCCTTCTTCAATGAAACTGTTACTTAGACTGGGATCTTCCATCCTTAAAGGGCCCCCTACATTTAGGGTTCCTGAATTAGTATTTGGCAAAATCTCCATCTGAGGGGCCTCTGCCCTACTAACAACCTACTCTTCCTTAGTCTTAGCAGCTTGTCCTTCAACTTTAGATTCTATATCTCTAACCTTTTTCTAATCTCCTTCTTGGCTGAAATCATTACTCTTTTCCTCATCAGAGACTATAGGTCCTTTAACATTTTGAATGACAAGCTCTCTTGTTCATCGAGGGATATTTTTTGAATCCATAGAGCCACCCTGGGTCTTAGTAGGCTTCAAAGCTTTCTATTTCCAAATCATTTTCTTCCCCTTGATAGAAGTACCAGTTGGCTTAATTTTTTTCTTTTCTTCCCTAGGACATTGATTTGCCTTGTGCCCTGATTCTAAAAAAGGAAACATGCAAATGGCACAGTCTCATAAATCAGTTTTTGAATATGCACACCAATTTGGAATGAAATGCCATAGTTTCTAGCATATCAATGCCCTCCCTAACCCTAATTAAAATATGGGCATACATGAGGAAAATTTTAGAAGCAGTGATTGGATCAATGGAAAGAAGCTCCCCAAAAGAGCTAGCTATCCCCATGAATACATCCTCATTCTGAATTCTAGGGGTAGCTCAAGTAGCCTTACCTAGACAAGGGCCTGCACATAGAAAGAATTGTTCAGATTCAACTTTGATGACCACTTCTAGAGAATCAAGGTGGATCAACTAATATCCCATAGCCTGTCACTTAAAATGTTAGAAAGATCTTCCATACACATGAAATCAAAGGACAAAAATCACTTGGCCATGGTCATGACTAAAACTTGACCTTTGAGGATCCATTTCTTCTTGATAAATGATCACACGATATCAATATTAGGCCTTGGCCCTAAGAATTTTCCAACTAGGGTAGAAGCCATAGACTTAATACTATGATCCATGATCTCGTCTGAAATGGCAATGGCACAAGAACCTTGCTCCATGTTAGGAAGAATCTTAGCAGGTAGGAAAGAAGACTTACCTATAGGCTTGACCCCAAAAAGAGATGACCATTTAGCAAGGCTAGGTAGACCCACATTGGGACCTAGAGGAATCTTGACCGCCACCTTGGGGGAAGCAACTGGGTTCCCATCATCTTTCTTTAACTAATCACCTATACCAATAGATCCCTAATCGACATCCTTATGTGACCCATGCTCCATTCTAGCGATTTGATCCTGATAGTCCAAAGGAATCCCACCCTTCTCAAGATTTGAATTTTGAAAATTGCTCTTCCCTCCCTTACCAATTATCACCATCAGTTGTAACATTAGTATTCTAGATTAACATTTTCTTAATATATTGTAATTTTTTTCTAATATTCCACATTATTTAAAAAAAAAATATTTTGCAATGTTTTTCTAATATTTGAAAGTAATTTTTTTCTAATGTTTCTCTAATAAAACTAATATATTCTAAATTTGTTTCCTAATGCTATACTAATATTTTTCTAATATTCTAGATTAATTTTTTTTAATATTTTGTAATGTTTTTCTAATTTATTGTAATATTTTTCTAATATTTTCTAGACTAATGTTTTTTGAAATATTTTCTGATGTTTTTGTAATATAAATGTAATGCTTTTTCTAATGTTTTTCTAATAAAACTAATATTTTGTATAAATTTGTTTCCTAATGTTATACCAATATTTTTGATATTCTAGATTAGCATTTTTTTAATATTTTGTAATGTTTTCCTAATATTCTAGACTATTGTTTTTCTAATATTTTCTAATATTTATCTAATTTATTAATCTTTTTCTAAATTTGTTTCCTAATGCTAAATTATTATTTTTTAATATTTTACATTAATGCTTTTTAATAATTTCTAATGTATTTTCTAATAACACTCAGATATTACTAAGAAATAAAAAATATATATAAACAATAAATTAGTAGAATTAATTAACATAAATAAACAATAAAAATATTAAATTAACATGAAAATATGCTTTGAAAACATTAAAAAAATTTTAAATTTTAAATAAGAACATATAAACATACCTAATAGTGCAACAACCAAAATCTGGAGAAGAATGACACAAAGTGACACATGCCATTCAGCAATTGGATGTGTTTGCTCCAATGTCCAAAACAAATTCACCTTGCCATAAAATTGAACAAGAAAAATGCAAAATGGGGGTTCTTATATCAAATTTGTCATAATATTATGTTCACGTAAACATATTTGTTAGGGATGTTCACACAAACATGCCTTATTTTAACCAAATGTGTTTGTACAAACATTTAATTTTTTTATGCTCACGTGAACATAGCTAAAATGGAATTTGGAAATTTTTGATTGTTTTGCAATTCGCTTCATGCCACAAAAGTGGTACCCAGTATCATGGGATCACCCTAAAACTTTTCACTCTTCAAAAGTAAGCCCTACTAGGAGCCAACCCTATTAAATGTTACAAAACACATTGTTAGGTGTGATCCTATTAAAGGATTTGAGTCACCTTGTTTGGAGTGGCCTTGTTAGAGGTCTCAAGACACTTCAATAAAGAAATGACACCTTGTTAGAGGATTTACAAAATGATTGTTAAGTCAAAAAGGATAAGGGATTTCTTCACTACTACAATTGTTAGAGAGTAACAATGATTGACCTAATTAATGAAGCAACTTATTTGTAGATTCATATCACTATTTTGGATTATCCTTTGGATCCTTCCTGATTATAATATTCTTTGTAGCTCCTTGGATGTTCTTCCCTTAATCAAATATCCTTGTTTATTCACACCTTATTCTCTTCCACATCTTCATAGAGCAATCCACAACTTGACCTTTCATATAAATGAAACCCAATGTCAAGTCAGCTTGAATACCCTTACATATAAACAATTAACATCCATTAAGATAGCTTGCATAAGCCAAGTAATAAATAAAAATGTTATGTTGCAAGTTAGTCAATACTAAAATTGAGTCACTTTATTAATACTGAGTTCCTTTGGTAACTACCCTAACTCAGTTAACACTAAACTCCTTTGGTAATTGACCTAACTTGACTTACATAGGAATCCTTCATTGACTGACCTAACTCAGTTTACACTAGATCATTGAACTTGGCTTATTCTAAACATCTACTTTGTCAATACTACAGTCTTGTGAGCTCAGTTATTAGTATTAGTGCTTTGTTAGAATGTAGCATTTGTGTAACATAAATTATAATATCCAATTGAATAATTATTTTCAACAAAATCCCTATTTGGCATTGATGGCAACACAACATGTCATAATCAAAGAAAAATTAGATAAGATAGAATGATTTATAATATCCTTAGTTTCATTTTGATTCTTCATCCATGAGAATTCCCTCTAAGATTCTCCCTCTGACATCTTCCCTTCAAAATCTATCTGATCAAGTTCTCCCTCTTTTCGGTAAGAAAATTTCTTCCTTTGATTTATGAAATCAATCAAACTCTCCCTTAATTCTTTTAATATGAACATGACATATTCAATGGAGCAGAGTCCCCTTCTATATACCTAAGGTGTGTCCCTTATAGTTTTGCAACCATACAAGACTGGACTCCACTATGTGATTGCCAATACCCATTCTTCTTAGACTATATAAAATTTAAAGTCTAAGACACCTACTTGAGGCCTAACAAGACACAAACTTCAAGCCAAGGTTTTCAAGGATGAAATAGGGTTTCTTTTAACCTTAGATGTAGTTTATGAAAAAAACATCGTACACAAGTCCCTCTAGTATGTACTTCAAATAATCAACTATGAACTTAGAAAATCAATTATGAACTTCAGAAATAAACTATGAACTTCAAAAATCAACCTTGTACTTTTGAAATCAACTTACTTACCTAAAACTCCAAATAGACTACAAGGAGAAACTAAGGATTTGTGAATGAAACCTTCTTGGAAATCCACCATAAAAATTCTTAACCATCTTTAACCACTCCAATCCTTAAATCAATAATCCCTACCAAGTTAGGACTCTTGAACACTCTCCCAACTCAAGTTGTTCGCAAAACTCTCCTAGGCCTAATAGGGTAAGTACAAGAAGTTAAAAAAATATTCCAACCAATCCATTTTAATACTTCAAGGACATGTGAAAACATCTAATTCCAAGTTCCTATGGTTCCATTCCGCCCCTAGGCCAAGTTTTGCCTCAAAAACCCATATCTAGATAGTCACATTTTGATGCTTATCTAGAGGGTTTAGTGTTTTCTCCCAACATATTCTACTTCTTATTCTAAGACCCAAATAATATTAATTTAAATCCTCTCCCCCTTCTTTCCACTAAGTCTTATCTTTTTCCCACGGTGGAATATCTAGGAAAGAGAATTTTCTCTCAAAACCCTAGTTCGAGCCTTCTTGCGGCTACCAAGCAATCAAAATTTGTTTTCTCTTAACTAGTATGTCTTCAAAGTCTCAAACCACTTGAAAATACTTCATAAGAACATTATTAAACTTTCCTAGTCTTTAATAATTACATATGAATCTATATAATTTTGTATGAGTAGTTTGTCAGCGAATTTTAAAAGGAAAACAAAATAATTTTATTGATTCAAAATAATGATTACAATAGATTCTTATCTTCTATGTGAAGAAAGGTTTCTCAACCTTATTTATGTCATTCCTAAATAGTTCCAACCAATAAAGGTGGTTGTGAATTTTGGGATTCAAAAGTTGCATTTTTTGCACAAAAGTTGCATTATGCAACATTGACAACTTGGATAACTTTTTGCAAAAGGTTGTCAAATGTCTTTGGACTTTACTAACTTTAATCCTAGACCCTACCTAGGATTATAAGAAGGTTTTAATCAACAAACAATCATTATTTAACCTTCTAGACTATCTTAGCCTCATTCTACCTAGAAATTATCCATAAAATGGTTGAAGCAGAGAATCAAGTTTATAACACACACAATGTCCCCTTGTCTTACAACTTGCACAATATTTCTAGCATTTTATTTCAGGTCCAATTCCTATCCTATCCTATTGTGTTTGATCCTCTTGATCTTCTTGCAATGGTAGATATTGGAAGTGGTCTTTCACCATACTCCCAAGGTGCACTAATCTCAAGTCTTCTTGAGATAAGCTCTTGCAAACTTAGGCCATGCTTCTAGATCTCTTGTTCATCCATCCATATAGACTCCTCCTCAAGACTTCCTTGCCATTGAACCAAATACTTCTTGTATGCATTTTTCCTAGTTTTTTTGATGAGCTTAGTGTCCAAGATCTTGTCAAGTTTTCTTGGTTCATGGGTTGGTATCCCTACAACATCTTCTTCTAGTTCTTCAAGCTATACTTATGAACCTGCATTCACATCACCTTTATATGGATTTAGATCACAAATGTTAAATATGGAGAGATACCAAGGTGTGAGGTAAATTCTATCTCGTAAATATTCATTCCATGCTTCTTCAATATCTTATAATGTCCTACTTTCTTCATGAGTAGTTTGGTATGCTTTACCTTTAGTAACCACTCCTTCTTCAAGTATGCCTAGACCAAGTCTCCAACTTGTAGTTGAACATCTCTTCTATGTTTTTCATTAGCTTTCTTATACTTCTCTACACTCTTTTTGAGTTCCAACCTTATCGATTCTTGAATCTCCTTCATGCTTTCTACAAACTCCTCTCCCAGAGCACTGATTGGAGTGTTGGAAGTTAGTTCCTTGAGTTCTAGGATACCTCTTGGATTCTACCCATATACTATTTGAAATGGCCTCTTCCCTGTGCTTTTGTTGATAGAGTCATTAAATGAAAACTCTTCTTGTGGTAGGATTGACTCCCACTAGTCTCCATACTACTTTTTCAAGCATCTACGTATGTTTCCAAGAGAATTTTTAACCACTTCTATCTACCCATCTATTTTTGGATGGTAGATAGAGCTAAAACTCATATTAGTTCCCAATTTCTTTGATAAGTTCCTCCAAAAGTGACCAATAAACTTCACATCTCTATCTAATAGTATGGTTAAAGGTAAAAGGTAAACCATGAATTCTAAAAATCTCTTTAAAGAAAAAATTTGCAATTTTTGATGCATCATTGGTGCTTTTATAAGGGATGAAGTGGGTCATTTTACTAAATCTATCCACTACAACATATATGCTATCATTTCCCTTATGTTTTCTAGGAAATCCCATCACAAAATCGATGTTGCAACTCTCCCAAGGCCTTGTAGGAATAGGAAAAGGTTGGTATACTCCTCCATTAGTGGATGTACCCTTGGCCTTTTGATAGATTATACATGTTTCCACAATCTTCCTCACTTCAGTCTAAAGTTTTGGTCAATAGTAGAACCTTCTCACCTATTCAAAGGTTTTGTCCAATCCAAAATGTCCTCCCATGTCACCTTTATGATTTCCTCTTATGATGTTCTCCCTCATAGAACATTATGGAATGAAAAGTTGATGCCCCTTGAATAGTATCCTATTTTGAGTCAACTAGTCAACATATTTAGTGTGATATGCCTCATAGAAGTCAAAGCACACATTATAGATCTCTTTAAAATTATTGTCATCTTTATACATGCCTTTCAAGGAATATATCCATACACTTTGGAGTTAGATTTCTTGCACAACTAGATTCCTTATGCTTAGTGCATCTTCCACCTTATTGGAAACTCCCTTCTTTTGTTTTATTGAAAAGGTGTAGGCTTTAATAGAATCTACCCATTTCATGTGTTTGTGGCTTAGTTTCTCCTAGCTAATCAGGAAACTTAAGGCTTGGTTTTTGTGAAAACAAAAAATTTTTTTAGAAGGAGGTACTGCCTCCATTTCTTCAATGACTGGACTAAGGCATATAGTTCCAAGTCATAATAGGAGTATTTCCTCTTGGCTTCATTTAGTTTCTCATTGAAAAAGGATATTAGCCTCCCTTTTTGACTCAAGATAGCCCCTATGTCCAAGTTAAAATAATCACATTAAATAGTAAAGATTTTCTAAAAATTAGGGAACAATAGAATAGCTTTCTCCATTACCTTCTTCTTCAGCATTTGGAAGGTCTCCTTTGCATCCTTGTTCCACACAAACGTGCACTTCTGCCCACCCTTGATTGTCTCAAGGATAGAAGCACACAAATGACTAAAACCTTCAATGAACCTTCTATAGAAAGAAATAAGCCCATTAAAGCTTCTAACTTTAGTCATAGTCCTATGGGAAGGCCGACTCAAGATGGCATCCATCTTCTCAAGATCCATTTTTATGTTACCTTCAGAGATCACAAATCCCAAATAAATAAGCTCTCCATGGTAAAAGAACACTTTTTTAAATTTATGAAAATCTTTTTTTTCATGCAATCTCTTGAACACCTAGTTAAGATTTTCTATATGTTCTTCCTTACTCCTATTAAAAATAAGGATGTTATCAAGGTAAATTATGACAAACTTTCCAAGGAATGGATTTAGTACCTTATTCATTAATCTCATGAATGTTCTTAGAGCATTAGATAGGCCAAAAGGAATCACTCTACCTTCATACAAGCCTTCATTGGTTTTAAAGGTTGTCTTCCATTCTTCTATCCTAGGCAGAGAAAATCTATACCTAATAGTGATTCTATTCTTTGGTCTAGAATCAGTGCACAATCTCCATGTACCTTTTTTTTTTGGGTGCCAATAGGGCAAGTACTACATAAGAAGTAAGGCTCTTTGAGATCAATTCTTTATCTAAGAGTTCTTGTATCTATCTTTTCATCTCTTGATTTTTATTTGGGGTTAACTTATATGCTACTTTTTAAGGAAAAGTTTCTCCTAGGATCAAACCTATGTTATGACTTATATCTTTGATTGGGGGTAATTCACTTGGCAATTATTTTGTGACAATGTCTTTATACTGGTCCAACAAGTTTGCAATCTCCTTAGGACCTACATGTCCCAAGGGCTTCACTTACTTCACAACCTTCTTAGGTTTGTCATCCTTAGGAAAATGACTAGAGCATAGCATGGAGCCTTTTCCTATTTTGCAACTTTTAGAGATTATTTCCCATCTAAAAATAAATTTTTTGAATCCTTCTATTACTGTGCAAAATTTGGAAAGGGTGAGAGAGTTACCTTTTCACCTCTATGGTTGATGGTTTAAGTTCTTAACTTACCATCATGGCATGCCTCCACATCATATTTCCATGATCATGCTAATAGAAAATGATAGGGATCCATTGGTACAATATCACAGTGAACTTTGTCCTTGTACTTCCCAATCTAGAATTCTACCCAAGCTTGCTCCTCTGTGATGATTTTTTGCTTCTTTGTGATCCAAGACACCTTATAAGGGTTTTGATATGGTACCCTCCTCAATTTTAACTTCTTTACTTCCTCCTCAATTACTAAGTTGTTAGTAGATCCACTATTAACCAGCATCCTCAAAACTTTGTCCCCACACTTACATGTGGTTGTGAACAAATTTTTCCTTTGAGCTGGTTCATGGGTTCCTAGTGCATTCAAAGGTGTCCTTCTCATCATAAGGGATTCTCCCTTCTCAGGTGTTGCATAAGATCCTTGGATTTTCTCTTCTTGACTATCATCTTCTTGGACTAGGTTTTCTCTCTTATCAATCTAATTCTTTGCCTTTTTAAGATACTTAGATGCCAAGTTCTCTATTTGGTTACATCTATAACATCTTGGAGGTCTTGATGATCTTCTTCTAAATCTTCCCCTTAAGTCTCTTCTTCTTCCCCTATGGGATCCTCTAGCATTTTTCTTACTAAAGGAATTATCATGACTAGTCTCCCCATAGTCTCTAGGAGTTTATTCTCTACTACCACCCATTTCTCTTCATTTATTGCCAAAATCTTTAGACTTCTTCCTTTCCGTCCTTGGTCTTGTTTCCTCTTAAGCTTCTCCTCCACTTTTAATGAAATTTGAAAGCATCTGTGTACTTTGTTAGGAGAATATAGACTTATTTCATCTTAGATATTCATAGTTTGACACACTCTAGTTCCAACAATTTGGACTTCATAGTGATTTTGTGGAATTCTTCAGTGTAACTAGAGACATCCATTTCCTTTTCTCTTAGACACTACCTCCTTTTTTGAAGTATAATGTCATAGTCCTCAAGCATATAGGCTTCCTTTATCAAGGTCACTATCTTCTTCCATGTGTTCATCTAGTTTTTTTCCATCTTCACCCTTTCTTCTTGAGTGACATTCCACCAAGTTAAGGTAGACCCCTTCAACTTGGATTTTACTATTTTCACTTTTTGATGCTCTAGTATTTCCTCACATTCAGAGAAATTAGTTAATGCATCAATACAATACATCACTTCTTCTAGATCCATCTTCCTACTATATACAAGAAGATCAAGTTTAGTGTCCATGGTTCTTCTATCCATGGATTTCAAATTTCTAAGGAACAACCTCTATTCTATAGGGATTTCTTCTTCGTCCTCCTACCAAGGGGTTTCTTTGTCACTCCCCTACTTCTTATTCTCAAAGTTACCACTAAATCCTTTCTTTACTTGTTATTTTAATTTCCATCTCTCTCTTCATCTACTTCCTCTCAACATCATGATCTTTCACCACTCTCAATATTTCAAAAAAATTCATTATATTAGGAAGTTCATTTTCATTTTCTTCTCCACCATTTAATATGGTTGCAACTTGTGTTTCTCGAAAGATCTACTAAGTTTCCCTAATAAAACCTAGAGAAGAGTCCCCTTCTAGATACCCAGAGTGTGTCCCTTATACTTGCACAAATGTTTCACAACCATAAAAGACCAAACTCCACTATGTGATTACCAATACCCACTCTCCCTAGACTAGATCAAATTCAAAGTCAAAGACATCTCCTTGAGGCCTAACAAGACAAAAACTTCAACCTAAGGTTTTCAAGGATGAAATAGGGTTTCTTCCAACCTTAAATTTAGTTGATAAATGTTTTCATACATGAGTTCCTCTAGTATGTACTTTGGAAAGTCAACTATGAACTTTGGAAATCAACTATGAACTTCGTTAATCAACCTTGTTTTGGATATAATTAACTAATTGTGCATTGTCTTTGATCTTAAAAAAATGTCATATTAGTTGTTAGTTAGTGCTTACCGAGCTCACTTGGTCAACAAGATAGTTTTCCTTGTCTACCAAGCATTCCTAAAAATTACTCTATGGAGACAGTATCTAACAAGCTCATTCAGGCATCAAAGGAAATTATGGCAATAAGCAGTGTTAACTGAGTTCTCATGGTTAACAAAGGAAAGTTGGTTAGAGTTAGTATTAACCAAGTTCACTTGGTTGTCAAAGGATTTCGCAAGTTCGCAGTGTTAACCAAACTTTTTTTGGTTAACACAGGAGATCATTTTAGGATCAATGTTTACTGAACTAGTTCATCCATCAAAGGATTTTGTTGATTTGGGATATGATGTTTAATTATTTCAAGTATTGATTCGATCTAACTATGGTAAATATTTGTAGTCATTATAATTTGTATTGAGCCGACTTGACAATCGAAACAATATAAATATAAGGTCAAGTTATGATTTTTAGTAGTATGTAAGTGTATTGATTGATTGAAGGAAAGTGTCTGAGTGAACTTGAAGGATGGTCAGATATCCTTGTGGAGCAAAAAAGTAATATTCAATTAGGATGGATCAAGATTTTGTGAACAGAATAGAGATCTAGATTCACTAATTCAGTTGCATCTCAAGTAGGTCATTTCATTGTTACTTTCTTACCATTGTAGTAGTGATCCAAAATATCTTAATAGAGTTGGTTTAATAGCCAACTATAAATCCTCTAACAAGGTGACAGTTCCATTGAATTGTTTTAAGACCTCTTACAAAGCCACTCCTTACAAGGTGATTAAAGCCTCTAACATGGTCACACCTAATAGTGTGTTTTGTAACCTTTAACCAGGTTGGCTCCTAACGGGGCTCACTTTAGAAGAGTGAAAAATAGTAACTAGCTACATTGGTGGTTTTTATCATATTGGGTTTCCATATTAAATTTAGTGTCTTGTGTGTTCATTTCTTTTCTCTTATGTTTGTAAAGTAAAACTTACTCTACATTTACTAAGTTGTAACATTTTAATATGTTTACTGAGTGATAGCAGTAATTAGTTTTTTTAGATATCTAAAGGATCTATAGATTCATTTTGTGGTAACTAATTAACCCCTCCCCCCCATCTTAGTTACTGCATCTATATTTCCAAGAATCGGTATCAGAGCTTTTGGTGCTTGTAGGAAAGGTTTCAAGGACCTGAGCTAAAGATCAAGATGTCTTACAAGAGTGAAATTCTAAAGCTTAATAGAGCCAACTTTTCAGCATGGTAGGGACTTATGAAACTTCATCTAGCTTCCATTAGTAGTTTAGGATTGAAATACCTTGATGAAGAATACACAACTCCTACTAGTACATTATTTGTTGGAGATATTGCTGAGAAAAAGAACCATAACACCATGACAATAGATATTGCATCTGCTCTTAGCTATGATGAATTTGATGAAATCAAGGATTACAAAACTACTTTGGACATGTGGAATAAGGTAAAGAACATCTATGGTGGTGATGAAAATGTGAAAAGAGCCAAAGCAGAAAGCCTTAGAGGATAGTTTGATCAAATTAGAATGAAAGAAGATGAAAATGTTGCCAAATATGTGGAAAGAATCAAAGCCAATGTTAGTGCAATTAGAGCATCTAGAGGAGAAATCAAGGAAGAAAATATTGTAAGTAAAGTTCTTAGAACATTGCTTCCTATCTATGCAATTAGAGTATCTACTATTCAAGAAAGGAGGTGTGAGACAAATCATAAGATAAATTTGGATACCTTAATAGGAAGATTGACAGCTTTTGAGCTAGACAACTATGACAATTATGTTCTAGCTTCCAAGAATATTGAATTTGAATTTGAGGCCAAGCTTTCACTTAAGGAGAAAGGTAAGAAAAATAAAGGACATTTAGTTAGAAAGTGAAGAAGAATCAGAAGAAAGTTTTGATAGTGATCTTGAAGTTTTTGAAGCCTTACTTCCAAGGAAATATTCTAGAGGCAGAGGAAAATACAAAGGTAAAGTTCCCCTAATCTATTTTTCATGTGAAGAAGTTGGTCATATTGCTGCCTGGTGTCCAAACAAATATAAGGATGAAAAAAAAAGTCACAAGTATATGAGAACAAAGGTAAGAAAACTTGTTTTATGGCTAAGGATTCTGATAATAGTAAAGATGAAATAGTTTACATTACTGTAGAAGATAAATCTGATGATGAAGGAGATAAGATGGCACTTATCTCTCATGTTAGCAAAAATGATACATGGATCATAGATAATGGATTTTCACATCATATGACTGGAGATAAAATAAAATTTAAATATTTTGAGCATTATGATGGAGGAAGTGTAAGATTTGAAAACAATGAACCTTGTTGAATAAAAGGGAAAGGCCGAATCTCATTAACCAAAGAACTTATACATGATAATGCCTATTGGATTGAAGGACTAAAAAATAATCTACTAAGTGTGGCATATCTTATCAACATTGGATTCAAGGTAGAATTCATGCATGGCAAGGAAAGATTGTTGGATGATAAAAGAAGACTAATTGGATGAAGAAAACAAACAAAAGGTAACCTATTTTGTCTTGATCTTGGTGATTGCTCATGTTTTATTGCTCAAGTTGAAGAAAGCTAGTTATGGCATAGAAGGTTATTTCATGTAAATTTTGATAACATGGTGAAAATAAATAAATTTAGGAAAGTAAGAGGCATTCCTACTTTGAAGAAACCAAATTTTGGTCTATGCAAGAACTTTCAAATTGGCAAAATGGGAAAGACTAGTTTTAAAAGAAAAAGCTATCTATCTGAAGATATCTTGGAAATTGTGCATAATGATTTGTGTGGACCTATTGGAGTAGAATTCTATAGTGGAGAAAAAATATTTATTCTTTTTGTTGATGACTACTCTAGAATGATGATTGTTATGCATTTAAGAGAGAAGTTAGAAGCATTTGAGAAATTCAAATGGTATTTGGTAGGAGTAGAGAAAGAAATAGGGAAAAGATTGAAATTCTTAAGATTAGATAGAGGTGGTAAATTCATCTCCAATGAATTCAACAACTTTTTCATTGAAACAAGAATGAAAAGATAGGTATCAACCCTTGGAACTCCTGAGTAGAATGGAATAGCTAAAAGGAGAAATAAATCCATCATGGATTGTGCAAGGACTTTGATGATTGAAAATAATTTTTCTATCAAATATTGGAAGGAAGCTATCAACACTACAGTCCATACTTTGAACTGAGTTCAATTGAAGAAGGATTTAGACAAGACTTCCTATCAACTATGGTATAGCTACAAAGCCAATGTAAGCTACCTAAAAGTATTTGGAAGTAAATATTATATTTTAGAAAAGTAAAGTTTGATTTAAAAAGTAATGAAGGTATATTTCTAGGATATTCCAACAAAAGGAAGGCATATAAATGTTTAAATTTGTCTACTCACAAAATCATAGAAAGTGTACATGTGAGAATTGATGAGTTTGCAAAAAAGGCTAAAGAAGAAAGAAAGAAAGAACCAAAAGACTAAAAAGGGTTTGTCTACTATGAATTTGACACTTTTCTAGGTATATTTGATAATAAGGAGACTATATCTTTCAATCCCAGTACAGTTATCAAGTCATAAATAGTTCAAACCAAGTCACAAGAATCCCAGTTATGGTTTGAAGCTATGGAGCCAATGCTCACCAAGTCTGAAGGACCTAAGTCATAGACAAAACAACTCAAGTCTCAAGTTAAAATTCAACAGGAAGACAATGCAATTCATTCAAAAGGCAAGGAAGTTCTATTAGCCAAGTATGTTAGAAGGCATCATACACCTAATCAGATTATTGAAGATAAAATAGAAGGTACTATAACAAGAAGTAAGCTAAAAGGTACATGTTTACTTGCTAAATTTGAACCTAGAAGTGTTAAAGATGCATTGGAAAATGAAAGTTGAATTGAGGCTATGAATGAAGAAATTGGACAAATAGAGAGGAACAAAACTTGGACTCTTGTACCTAGGCCCAAAGAAAAAAATGTGATTGGCACAAAATGGGTATTCAGGAATAAGTTGAATAAAGATGGTAAGGTATCAAGAAACAAAGCTAGATTGGAATGTAAAGGCTATTCTCAAGAAGAAGGAATTGATTATGGTTGGAATTGTGCTCTTGTTGCAAGACTAGAAGGTGTTAAGACCTTACTTGCATATCTAGCACATAAAAGTTTTAAGGTATATCAGATGGATATTAAATCTACATTCTTCAGTGGTATTCTTGATTAAGAAGTCTACATTGAAAAACTAGAAGGTTTTGTTGATCCAGATAAAAGGGACATGGTTTGCAAACTACACAAAGCTTTATATGGTCTAAAACAAGCTCCTAGAGCATGGTATGAAAGATTACATAACTGCCTTATGCAGATTGGTTTTCAAAGAACTAATGATAACAATAGTTTGTACATCAAGGAAGGACTAGATAATAAGATTGTATTGGAAGAAATATTTGTGGATGATACTTTATTTATAGGGAATGATGATCTATGCAAAGAATTTTTAGAGCAAATGAACAAAGAGTTTGAAATGTCTATGTTAGGTGAGATTAATTTCTTTGTTGGATTATAGATACAACAGAGTAGGAATGGTGTCTATATCACTCAGTCTAAGTATATCAAGGAAATACTCAAGAAGTTTGGTATGGAATATTCAAAACTAGTTGGAACCCCCATGTGTATTGGATTAAATCTTACCAAGGATGATGACTCAAAAGAGGTAGATCAGACCTTGTATAGATCAATGATTGGAAAATAACAATAAGTAGTTCATACAAGACCTGATATTGCTCTTGTAGTTGGTATAGTGGCAAGATTCTTAGAAAAATCAAGATAAAATCATATGATAGCAATCAAGAGAATCTTGAGATATTTGAAAGGCACTGAAGACTATGGTTTATGTTATAAACTTGGAGGAAATCTGGACCTAAAAGTGTTTATTGATGCTGATTGGGCAAGAAATATTGATGATAGAAAAAGCACAAGTGGTGGAGCATTCTTTCTTGGTAAAAGGTTGGTATCTTGGACAAGAAAAAAGAAGAACTACACATCCCAATCCATAGTAGAAGCAAAATATGCTGCAGTAGTAGTGAATTGTTCTAATATTGTTTGGTTTAAATAGTTGTTGCAAGGTATGAAGGTCAAAATCAAGGAACTAGTTGTCATGTTTTGTGATAATACAAGCATAATTAACATATCAAAAAATCTAGTGATGCATTCCAAAACCAAGCATATTGCTATAAAATATCATTTTGTTAGAGAACTAGTGTAGAACAAAGAAATCAAATTGGAACATGTCCATACAAAAGAATATATTGTAGACATATTTACCAAGCCATTATCTAAGGATGCATTCCTATATCTAAGAGGTAAGTTAGGGGTCATTCCCCTATCTAAAGCTCACTAAAAAAAATTTTAGTGATACATCAATAGGAACCAAGTAGAAGATAAATAAGTTGATGTCACATAATCAAGAGAACATTGCATATGAATCAGTGCTCAAGGTACATTGATACTCCTTTGGTATGTGTTGTCTTTGGCATGTGTTGTCAAAGTGGGAGAAGTTTACTATCATATCTTTCTAAAAAAAAATTTGAGAAAGAAGCCATGTAATTCCTTCACAGAGGGATATTACTACATAAAAGAGAAATTTGTGGTATAAAAATCTAAGAGGGAGACACTTTCTATTACAGAAAGTCTTGTTTTCAAATTTCATTATGCTATGACATGTTGTGTTGCCATCAATGCCAAAGAGGGATATTCTTAGAAATAATTAACTAATTGTGTGTTATCTTTGATGTTACACAAATGTCATATCAGTTGTTATTCAGTGCTTATCGAGCTCACTTGGTCAGAAATATAGTTTTCCTTGTCTATCAAGCATTCTTAGAAATTACTCTATGGAGATAGTATCTACTGAGCTCACTTAGACATCGAAGGAAATTATGCCAGGAAGCAGTATTAACCAAGTTCTTATGGTTAACTAAGGAAAGTTGGTTAGAGTTAGTATTAATTGAGTTCACTTGGTTGCCAAAGGATTTTGCAAGTTCACAGTGTTAACCAAGCTTTTGTTGGTTAACACAAGAGATCATTTCAGCATCAGTGTTTACCAAGCTGGGTCAGTCATCAAAGGATTTTGTTGATTTGGAATATGAAGTTTAATTATTTTAAGTATTGATTCTAGTTGACTATGGTAATGATTATTGGTCATTGTAATTTGTATTGAGCCAACTTGACAATCTGAATGATATAAATATAAGGTCAAGTTGTGATTTTTAGTAGTATGCAAGTGTATTGATTTATTAAAGTAATATGTGTGAGAAAACTTGCAGGATAGTTAGATATACTTGTGGAGTGACAAAGTAATATTCAATCAGGAAGGATCAAGCTTTTGTGAATAGAACAAAGATCTAAATTCAAAAATTTAGTTGCATCTCAAGTAGGTCATTTCATTGTTACTTTCTTACCATTGTAGTAGTGATCCAAAATCTCTTAATAGAGTTGGTTTAATAGCCAGTTGTAAATACTCTACCAAGATGACAATTCCATTGAATTTTTTTAAGACCTCTTACAAGGCCACTCCTTATAGGGTGATTAAATCCTCTAATAAGGTCACACCTAACAGTGTGTTTTGTAACCTTTAACTAGGTTGGCTCCTAATAGGGATCACTTCAAAAGAGTGAAAAATAGTAACTAGTTACATTGGTGGTTTTTCCCATATTGGGTTTCCATGTTATCTAGTGACTTGTGTGTTCATTTATTTTCTCTTATGTTTGCAAAGTATTAATATTGATGTTAGATCTACTAAAGTAAAACATATTCTACATTTACCAAGTTACAACGTTTTCAATATGTTTACCGAGTGACAACAGTAATTAGTTTTTTTAGAAATCTAAAAGATCTATGGATTTATTTTGTGATAACTGATTTACCCCCACCTCTCAATTAATCCTTCTATATTTCCAACACCTTGTACATTAGAAATCAACTTACTCACCTAAAACTCCAAATAGACTACAAGGAGAAACTAAGGATTTGTGAAGGAAACCTTCTTGGAATTCCACCAAAAAATGTCTTAACCAACTTAAACACTCCAATCCTTAAATCAATAGTCCCTACCAAGTTAGGATTCTTCACTAGTCTTCAAACTCAAGTTGTTTGCAAAACTCTCCTAGGCCTAATTAGGCTAATTAGGTCTCTTTTCCAAAGCAAGTAGAAGAAGTTCAAACCATCTTATATCTAATCCTATTGGAATACTTTGGAGACATGTCAAAACATCTAAGTCCAAGTTCATATGGCTCTATTCCATCCCTGGGCCAAGTTGTGCCTCAAAACCCAAATATGGACAATCACATTTTGATGCTTGTCCAAAAGGTTTAGTGTTTTCTCCCAAAATGTTCTACTTCCTATTCTAAGACCTAGATAATATTAATTTACATCCTCTCCCCCTTCTTTCCACTGAGGCTTATCTTTTTCCCATGGTGGAATCTCTAGGAAAGAGAATTTTCTCTCAAAACCCTAGTTCAGGCCTCCCTGCAGCCAGCAAGCAATCAAAATTAATTTCTCTTAACAACTGTGTATTAAAATTATAAAAACACTTACACATAATTCATAAGAGAATTCTTCAACTTTTTCAATCTTTTAGAATTGCATATGAATCTATACAATTCTATATGAATAGTTTCTCAGACAATTTTAATAGGAAAACAAGATAATTTTATTGATTCAAAACAATGATTACAATAGATTCTTTTCTTATGTTCTAAGAATGGTTTCTCAACCTTATTTATTCTATTCTTGAATAGTTCCAACCAATAAAGGTGTTTGTGAATTTTGGGGTTCAAAAGTTGCATTTTTGCATAAAAGTTGTATTATGCAACATTGACAACTTTGATAACTTTTGCAAAAGTTTTTCAAATGTCTCTAAACTTTACTAACTTTAATCCTAGAATATACTCTAACTAAACACTTCCAATTGGAATTGAGCTCAGAAGACTCCTACATCATCTGACTAGAAGACAAGTTCAACGATCTAACTGGATTCAAGATAGGTTAGTCACCAAAGGAGTTCAATTGTAATTAACTTAGAAGTTTAGTGTAAACTAAGTCAAGTAAATTACCTAGGAACTTAGTGGCAACTAATTGACTCAATTTTAGTTTAAGTTGACCTACATCATAATAATTTTCTTTATTTTTTTTTATGCAAGTTGACTTAGTGGATGTTATTGGTTTATTTACAAGGATATTCAAGACAACTTCACATTGTATTTCATATATATGAAAGTTCAAGATGTCGATTGACTAGGGTAAAATATCCAAGGAGCTACAAAGAGTATTCTGATCAAGAAGGATTTTGAGGCTAAACCAAAATATTGATCTGAATTTGCAATCTAGTTGCTTCATAAATCAAGTCAATCATTATTACTCTCTAAAAATTGTAGTACTGAAGAAATCTCTTAATAGAGTTTACTTAATAGTCATTTTTTAAATCCTCTAGCAAGGTGGCATTTCTAGATTGAAGTGTCTTAAGACCTCTAATAAGACCACTCCTAATAGGGTGATTTAAACACTTTAACAATATGTTTTGTAACCTTTAATAAGGTTGGCTCTGTTGGTGTTTTGAAATGTCGTAGTATCAAATTACCCCTATTAGAGAAAAATAAATCTAGGGGCAGCTACTTCCCATCTACAACATATCCTTTCAAACACTTGGCTAGCTATAAGGCTAGACCCTTCTTCTACTTTAGGCTCTACAAAACCTAGGTGGGTGGATCTATAGATTCTTCATATGGTACCAGTATTCAAAGCATTCACTGAATCTAAAACAAATCAGATCGATCCCTTAATCTTCTAACACTTATGTAAAGATCCCAGACATGAAATCGCTAATAACATAACCTAAGAACTTGATAAGCCAAGAAAGAGCAACACTTTTCAGTTTCTTCAACATTAAAGGGAAAAATATTTGATTAATGATGTTGATTTTTAGTAAAATCAAGACATGAACAACATAACACTTTTCTCCTATAGTTGATTAGTGCCTTATCTATTGGGTAATCCCACAAACCCCTAACGCACATCCCTAAAAGGCATTAACATAACCCATACATTAGGACTTCTAGATCTATACATTCACCTTGTGAAACAAACATCTACATCTTTCTAAATCTCATACTTGACCTATTCCTTAATGAGATCTGCAACCCTATGATGATAAACTAAGCATATACATGTCTCCTTGAATCAAAATCAAATGATATCAACATATACGATCTGAAACATATTACAATTGGACAATATGCACCTTGTACATATATCACAAAAGATCACAAATAGCATGAACATGTGACAAAACTCAAATAGAAGATTAACTTCTTGTTGCACTTTTATTTATTTCCTTGAAACAAATAGAATAAGATGCATGAAATTAAAACATAGAAATGCTTAACAAATTAGAACTTTCTATATTCTTATTACTTGTTGTTTGTTACAAGATAAATTTTGAAGAATGTGGTGGAATCAGAGCTCTCAATCCAATAATGTGGTCTCATAGACAAACTGGAACCAACTCTTACAATGGATGAGAAAGAGAAAGATATAGGAAAGGAATGTAATCCTAGATCTGATTTGGAAATGACATTTGTCCACTTGAATCTTCATTCCTTGTTATTCCAATGCATCTCTCATATTTATATAACCAAAATCAAGTATGATTCTCAACATTATTTGTAACAAACCTGGAAGTATCTCTTCTAGATGATGAGAAACCCTATCCTTGAAAAAAAATCACATATGCATCTAAAATGATGATAATATCTTTACTAAACAAACTTGGAAATGACAAAATTTACTCCTAACTACATTCTTACTATCTCCAATATACATCCAGTTCACCATTTCATCAAAAATCAAATCTTAACTACCCTAATTGAATAAGGTTGAAAAATGAGCATCTAGTACAAAACCCTATATAGATCAAGTAAGTGGCTTCTTGTGCAGAAAAAAACTCAAAAAATGGAAAGTTCATTCTCTCCCAATTTTAATAGTATATAATAGTACTCTACTGGCACATCAAAGATCATAGAATCTCAAAATGAAAAATAGGCTCTTGGCATGGCTTTCTAGTCTCCATTTACTTGCAAGTATGTAATCATTCCTAAAGTTTAAACTTTCAGTTATAATCATCAAGTTTATTTAAAACCCTCTATAAGTGATTTCACAAGGATAGAATAATAAAATATTTATTTTTTCCACCACTTTCCATATGATGTTGTGACACATGTCACATTTTGATTCACCCATTCTTGCTATGTCATCCGATTTTCCACATGGGTGCCATGTAGCACCACTAGATTTTTCCTCATTCTAACAAATTTTCTTGGAATTGCTGGCACATGTTGTAATGTGATTGCATTACCATGTTGTGATTCTCATCAACATGGTCACCATGTCATCGTGACATAGAAAAATTGTGATATGTGCCACCTCTATCCAAGTCACCATCTAATCATCTACCTCATAATATGTTCCACATAACCACTACCACATCATTGGCTACACATAGTGGCCTATTGCTATGTCACCATGAAATCTCAGGTCTTCTACATCACTATCAACATAGCAACATGCCACTTCTTGATCCTCACCATGCGGTGACCTCATTTTGTGTGCCAAGTCTAGGTCATCTACCATGTGTCACTCTAAAATTTTCCCATGTGTGCCACTTGTAAATTTTTAGTTCATTGTCTTGCCATGTGTGCACCATGTATGCCAATCCATTCAAAATTTCCTTATGTCTCCAATAACCAGCTACCTAAGTTGGCCCTTTGCAAGTGAGGCTAGGCTTCAAAAGCCAAATGTCTTCAAGACATTTAGATATTGTGTGTTTCTTCATTTAAACATAAAAAAAGTCCACCCCACAACCAATGTGGGACAAAAGCTTTTCCTAGTTTTTGTATCAAACATAGCTTTCTCCTACATTTAAACCAACTAAGTTTTTTCATTTTCAAATCAATCCTATTCATCTCCATTATAAGAATGAAAGGGAAGCTTAAGAAGGCAGTGTCAAAACACAACAATAGTTGCACTAGAAGAAACCATGTGATGATCCTCCATTTCATTCTTCATTTCATGGACAAATTTAACTTTGCAAATGACATACAAAGGCATCTTCTTTCCATTACAAGGTTGGTTTTCTAGAAAGAAAGGAAAGAGAGAAAAATAAAAGCATAAATGATACACCACCCTAACCTTTAGATTCTTTATATTTTTCCATTTGCAATGTGTTAGTTTTTCTCTCTACATTTGCATTGTCTTGTAAATTGAGGGGAAGGGAGGAATCTTGTTCGTCCAACACAAGATCATTTTTTTCCTTTGAAATCAATGGGTGTAAGAAGAAAGGTGGAGATGGAATGCTTATTATGAGGAGGAGAAAGAGAAGAGAAGATGTGATTCACACTTGTCAAACATCACTCTATTTCTTTATCATGAAAATTAACTTCCATGGGAGGAGGAGGAAGGAGGGAGGGTAGAGTGATGAGTATACAATTGTCAAAGACATGGATAATGAAACCCTCTATCTCAGTCCATCATCATCATTCTAGAGCTATATTAGTTGTACATCAAGATCAAGTACACACTTTATTTTTCCCTCTTTACTACTATTCTATAGATTTCATATCAATTATTTTTGTCTTGTATAATTCAGATATGGATTCAAGCAAGGGAGAACACCAATTTTTTTGTGATGAAAAGTTTGTATCTAATCTTTGTCATGTAGATGCAATTCTTTCAACTCTTTTTGTTTCATTGTGGCTCACCAGTAGCCAACACATGATTGAATGTAGTAGTTATGAAGATGAAATTGGATTTCCTTTATCTTACAAGTCAGGTGTTACACTACAATCACAAGAATATATGTAGGGGAGTGCCATGGAGCATCATGTTACAAGGATGGGGGACAAGGAAAATGTGACTAAATTTGAGACTAATAAGGGACAATTAGAAGTAGAGGAGTAGGAGTCGAAATTGGATTATGACTTCTTTAAAAATGTGCTAATTTTTTGATCTCTCTAAGGTGGAACAAGAGTACCAAGACAAGTATGGGGAAGATGAGACAATAGTCTCCATAGAGGAATCATTTCTAAAGTAAGACCCAAAAAAAAACAACTAGACCTTTGTGGCATTCCCACTTCTCTCATTTATTTTCTTTGTGCATTTTAATTTCTTTTCCATTCTCACATAAAAACAATGGGTCTATTCTCCAAGACATTTTACTCCACAAGTACAAATTTGCAATCTATTGTAATCAGTCAGGCCCCAAAGTGGGTCCAGCTTAAAAAAATCATTTTAAAACAACTGACACTTCAAAATACTCTAATGAACACCTGCTACTAACCAAGATCAAACTTGATCACTGAAACATCATTTACAACTCATTTCTCCTTTTATCTACAAAATATTGATTTCTTGTTGAAGGGTCCATTGACTGGCCTTAAAAACTAACCAAAACACCTGATTGGGCTTTCAAAATAGACATACCAATTATTTGTTCCACGTTCATGCACCCTACAAAATCTCATCTCATGATTAATTTGGGGTCACAAAATATTTACTATCAAAATTGCCTTCTCCAAACTACCTGTGAGTAAACACGTCATAAAACAATAAATCACATTCAATTTTGGCTTTCAAAACAGGTCAAACTGACACTTCCAAGTTTGAAAACTAAGGTGTTAGTTCACTATCAAAAGGAGAGTATAATTCTTTGATTAGGGATCATGAATAATAAAAAGGTTTGTTTGGCGCGTGGTCAAAGTGGGCTACTTGGATTTGCAAAATTGGAAACAATGGTAGAAAAGTGATTTTTGCAAATGAAATGGACCTAGGAAAGTGTGCAAACATATTTGACAATATTTGCAAACTAGCACACTTAAAGAATTTTCAAATTGGAACACAATGGAAGTATCCATTTAATCCCACCAATCATGGATTTAGAGTTATGGCATCCTAAATAAGGGTAATGATCAATTTGTAACTTCATGACACCTATAAAACTTTACAAATTGCATATGGAATCATGTTCGAAAATGGATACAATAGATTTTTCATAAGCTCAAATCTAAAACATAACAAGTCTCTAACCTCTAGAAAGAAATACAAAAGGAATTTTCTCATTTTGGTCAATTGGATCAAAGTTATAATTAGTCAAACAGGGCCTCCTAGAACTCTGAACAATTTACATCAGAATGACAACTCTGAACAATCGACTTTGAGGAATTTAAAACCTAGTCAAAACATGTTGAAACAACTTGAAACTTGAGATATAGGTTCTTTTATATGCATACTAAACACTCCCAAAGTTTTGGGTCATGAAACATTACTATATGCAAGATATTCAATTACAAGAAAGGTCTCCTATCGCTATTTGATTCTTAGGCAAAAATGCATATCTATACATTGCTCAAAACAAAACTTCACAAAATGACTCAGAATGGCAATTTATCTTCAAAAGACACATGAATATACTAAACTCAAGGTGTTAGAAAAATTAAACACCTCTTAAGCCACAAAGGGATAGCTGAGTAATCATGCATTAAAATGCACTCATAGGGTTTAATTTTTATAATGGTACTCAAAATCAAGGCTTCAATTTTGAGTCCCAATAGGCTCTTAACAAGGCTCACTTTAGAAGATTGAAAAGTTGTAACTAGTTGCATTAGTGGTTATTTTCCCAAATAGGGTTTTCTTGTTAAATCATTGTGTCTTATGTTTTCATGTTATTTTCTTATTTCTTTATCTTTTTGCAACTAAGTTACTAAAGGTTAATATACATTAATATATCAAATTTCTTTATTAACTGAGTTACACTAGATTTCTAGTTCTAATCAAGTTGTGAGCTATAAGAGAGTTTGTATTGACATCTAAGGGATTTAGATTTTTTTTAGTGGTAAATGATTCACCCCTCCCCTCTCTATTACTCCTCTCTATTATGTTGTTTGTTGTCTCCATAGTTTTAAATATAAATATATTAAATCTGAAACCAACACCTCTCATAAGTCAACCTTTCTTCTAGGTGTTATTTTAATGACCAACTTGTCAAATCCTCTTCATCAATCATCTAGATATAGCACTCAAATTGAATAGAAAACTACCTTACCAATAAGCTTTGACATCAATGACAACATAAAAATTGTTCCAATTGTAGTTTCCAACAATCTCCCTCTTTGGCATTGATGGAAACACCTCTAGTTACCATCCGATCCAAAACATGTACTACATCAAGAAATCTCCCCCTACGTTTTGTATCAGATCTTCATTACTGTCCTTACTTTCATGTTGATTCTTATCTCCATTTCCAACAATATTTTTCTTTTAGTTTCATTCTTATTCTCATCCATGCATCTCTAATAGGAAACATATAAGATCTATCTAACACATTAGATCATGAAATCAATCACATTATTGCATATTGCTAGCAACACCTTGCATAAGCTCTATGAACTCCCTCTTTGAAAACATCTCTTGATGTATTTTATACTATTCATCTGACATACTCTCCCTCTTTCTTATTAGTGCATAGGTAACTACCTCAAAATGCCATCTCCCACTTTGACAACAATGTCAAAGACACTTTGTCTATCTCATACATCTTTATCATATTGATATCTTCAAGTCTGTTCTAAATTCATAATTTTTCATCTTAGATATGACTGCTATAGAATTTTTTTCTTCTTCCTTCACTACTTTAGGAAACTCCCAAAGTATGACTTTCTACATCAACTTGTATGATATTCTTATCAACCCATTTGATGTAGAGCTCCATCTCAACTTAGGTAGTCTTGTCTAGTTGAATCATCCCTAATTTACCTCTTAGATATTCATGAGCTTTCTTACACAAAGCCTTAGTGATTATATTAGCTATTTGATCCTTAGTGTTTATATACTCCAATTTGACTTCTTTATCTTGGACTAACTCTCTCAGGTAATAACACTTGATATCAATATGCTTTTTCTTTGTGTGCATCATAGGATTCATTGATATGTTTATATAACTAGTGTTATCAAAATAGATAACAACTAGATCAATGATATCTTCCTTCATTCCTTTCACTAATTTCTTGATCCATATGATGTTTGAATAGTCCACTACTGTTGCAACATATTCAGCTTCAACTATTGATTAAGAAATGCAATTATGCATCTTGCTTTTCCATGAAACTAGTCTCTTTCCTAGAAAAAATTATCCTCAACTTGTACTCTTTTGTTTACCAACATTTCCTATCTAATCTAAATAAATGAACACTTTTAATTCAAACTTTTCATTCTTCTTATAATACAATCCATAATTTTGTATTCCTTTCATATATCTCAATATCCTTTTGACTATCATCATGTGATTCTCCTTAGAACTTGTAGAAAATCTTGCAACACATCCAACTACTAATGCAATATCAGATCTCTTGTAAAAAAAATATTATAGTTCTCCAATCATTGATCTATATAATATCTAGTTCATGTCAGTAGAATCATAATTCTTAGATAGCTTATGTCTTGTAGCCATGGGTGTCCTAACTGGTCTTGAATCTTCCATTCCAAAATATTTCAATATTTCCTTGATGTATTTGGATTGATTAATGAAGATATCTTGCTCCATTTGATATACTTTTAAACCAAGAAATAATTTAACCTCACCAAACATAGACATTTCAAATTATTTCTTCATTTTATTTGAAAATGGCTTGCATAATGCTTCCTTTCCTACAAATATGATATCATAAATAATGATTTTAGATAACAATACCTCATTTTTACTACCATTATTTAGGTATAGATTGATGTTATCATTAGTTCTTGCAAATATAAAATTCACCAAATAATTATGCAGTCTTTCGTACCATTCTGTAGGAGCTTGTTTCAAGCCATATAGAGCCTTGTCTAGCTTACATACCATGTTCTTCTTTATGCAATCTAAAAATCTTTCTACTTGTTCAAACTTCTTCCAATATTCCATTCATAAATTCATATTAGACATCCATTTGATATGCTTAAATTCCTTTATAACTAGAATATGCAAGTAGTTTTCTAATTCCTTCTACTCTTGCAATTGGGGCAAATGTTACCCCAAAGTCAATTCCTTCTTCTTGTGCATATCCTTTGAATACCAATCTTTCCTTGTTCCCTATGACTTCACATTTTTCAGCTACCTTGTTCCTGAATACCCACTTTGCTCCAATAACATTTTTGTCCTTTGGTCTAGGTACTAGTGTCTAGGTTTGATTCTTCTTTATCTGCTCAATTTCTTCATTCATTGCTTGAATCCAATCCTCATTCTTCAAAGAATCTTTTACTGATTTAGGTCCAAACTCACAAAGTAAACATGTATCATTTTTGAGTCTTTTCCTTTTCATAACTCTATACTCTTTGTTACCACTAATTCATTCATATGCATGATGTCTTCTCACATATTTTTCTAGTATAGATTCTGTTGGTTCTTGATTTAATAGAGATTTCAATTTCCAAGTAGCAAAGACAAGAATTAATCTAAGGTAAGTTATCTCCTATGATGGAAATAATTTGTTTAGAAGCTTGGGCAAATATAAGGTTAAATTCCTTCTTCACTTCAGGCTTTGCAAAACCTAGGCGAGTAGATCTCATATTCATCTATATGGTATGAGTTCAAAAAACATAAATTTAAATCTATATTAAGAAGATAAAAAATTTGAATCCTTCTATTCTCATACAATATAAATGACACGAAACAACTATTAAAATGATCTATGAGATTCACAAGGTAAGTGTGGCTATCATTTTCAACTGTTGAACATGAAAGCAAAAATGATTTTGATTAATTGATTTGAAATTAGCATAACCCACATATGTTACAAAAAGAAACATGCAATCTCCTAGTTGATCAGTCCCTTATCCATTAGGTATCGCACAAGTTAGAACATACACCCATATCCTTGTAATCTACCCATTTACTTTGTAAATATACATCAATCTTCAAACTAAAAATCAATACTTACCAAATCCTCCTATGATGCCTACAATTTTGTCAATGCATATTAAGCATTTAATCAAGTATTTAACTCAATAAGAAAACACACTATGGCATACAACTTCAAAACAAGTTACAACTGGAATATATGTTATTTTCTCATACATCACAGAAAATTACAGACCTGTAGTAATGAGACAAGATTCAAATTGAAGATTATCTATAAGAAGCTATGTATTAATTTCTTTGAGAAAAATACATTAGGTGCATGAAATAGCCTAGAATAATACACCAAAGATGACTATATTAATGACTTTCTCAAAGGAAACTATAATGTTGTTCAAACATGGGGAAATATTGAAGAATGGTGAAATCACAACTAGAGTTTTGCTCAATAGACTAGAACCAACCCTATACAATGAGAGAAAGAACAATATAGAAGATTAAGGAATCCTGGATTTGATCTAGAATCAACACTTTTCCACTTGAATCTTCATCCATTTTTGTTGCAAAACCTCTTTCTTCTCTCTAGATCTAAAAATAGGATCAAATCTCATCATTTTGCCCAAAAACTCACAAATATCTTTCAAGAATGATGAGAAAATATCACTTTCTAGTAAAACACTAGATTTTCCATAAAATGTTGCCAAAATCCATACCAAACTACTTTGGAGGTAAAATAATATCACTTTTAAGATCGTGTCCACATTTTGTGGATACCCATCTAACCATTTGGTCACAAATTGAGTCTGTGCCACCCATACCAGAATGTAGTTGAATAAGGAGCACCTCAAAAAAAAAAAAACACCTACTATAATTCTCACTTAATGATACATGTGCAAAAATTGATCACAAATATAGAAAGTAGACTCTAAGATCTTTCTAATGATATATAATAGTCTTATATTGACATCAAGAACATGCCTAGGGTGTCCAAAAGAAACTCCAAATTATAGACCAATTACAAACCCTTTTACTTGTAAATATTTCACCTTCTTCAAACTTTGAACTTTATTGATCAAACCCAAATATATTTAAAAATTATAGTACATTCAAACTAGAAAATGAATAAAATATAAATTTTAGGAACTTTGAAATTTTGCCTCTATTTCATTTTGGGTCAAACCTGGTTAACTAGCCTAAGTGACACATGGCACTCACTGATTAGTTTGTCCTTGCATAGTCACTTCCACATCATCACAACCTAGACACCTCTTCCACCTAGGCACCACATGTTGCAATGTGATTTGCTTCTAGACTACCACCTTAACTCTAGTACGGTGCCATGTGGTGGCTTTTGATTCATCATCTGCATGTTGCATTCTTTATATGGTTTGTATGTTCTCATCTCGACTAAGTGAGAATCATCAATTCATTGTCACGTGACACAATCTGGTGCATCAATCTAGGATCTTCCACATTGGCATCTATTTCCACATGTCACAATGTTGCATTCTTTGACGTCTAGTTAGCATGCTTGCCATGTGATTACAACATAGTGACATCATGACACATGATACCTCAATCCATCTAATCACATTGATTTTTGTACCAAATCATCTATGTTATGTCACTACTCCTATCACATAGCAACATGTTGCATTCTTACAAGTTGGGTCATCATTTTCCATGTCATCCATGATATTATGATGTTTTACCAAGTGTCTATGTTACATTTTCACAACCTAGATCATCATTTTACATGTCATCCATGACATCACGACATTTTACCAAGTTTCTATTCTACCATGTTACACCTCGAGAGATGTACCACTTGTCAATTTCTCATTTGTCAAATGTGTACCATATGTCAATTGTTAATTGGCTCATTCAAGGTCAAAATCATCTCCAATAAGGGCATCGATTGGTCTGAATTAACCTGTTAACAGAATGTGGGACCCATACTATTGAAACTAGATTGAAAAAGGGAGATTGTTGAAGAAGACTATGTGTTTCAATCATTATTTTATCACTGATGTCAAAATCACTATTTGCTAGTAAGCACTATCACTTATTTGATTGATGAAGAGGATTTGATCAAAAGATGTAACAACAACACCTAGAGGAAAGGTTGAGTTATGATTATGTAATGAAGTACAAGAATCAATTAAGATAGTGATGACATGATGTATTGATAAACTACTTAAGGTTACAAAGGTTGGTTACACTAATAATGTTTTTCTACCAAGCTTGACTGAGTGGATTGTAGGTGTCAAACAAAGATAAAGAAAGCAGAGCAAAAAATTAGTTGGAGCCAAGTAAATTCTCATTCTAGTGTATGTCGAGTAGAGCAGTGGATGCTGAGTAAAGTTTAGTTGATGTCAAGCATCAGAAAACTTTACTTCTTGTCAATTAATTTCATAGTGGATGTTGAGAAACATAGTATGTGTCGAGCATCAGAAGCTTGATAATGTTGAGTATCTACATTATTTAAAAGATCTTGGATTCAATGAATCTGAGTTGACAAGTTTGTTTTCTTGGATTGTGTGAACTAGGTGGAAGATAAGGTTGATGAGCTAGTGGCACAAAATTGAAGGTAAATCATTTTTAGGAAAATTCAAAGTGGATTCTAGGAGAAGTTTCTAGAACAAATATGAGATATGGGCTAGATACATTGTATCCTACCTAATCCATCCAAACCCTAAATTGGATGATGGAGAATGAGCAGAAAAATATCTTAATTTCCTATTTATAGGAATGGTTGGTCATGAAGCAATGTTTTCATGTGCAAGAACCTAAGGGAGAAAAGGATTCAAGGGTTTTACTTCATCGAGTGACCTAAGAAAGGAGTTTGCAATGGCATGTTAAGTAAGAAGGCTTAAGGAGATGAATGCTTGAAGGGTTAACAAGCTATCAGAGGGGTAAAGTATGAAGGCCAAGAAGAACTAAGGATTTAATAGTGATCTATAATTTGCAAATGAAGTTGTAAGTTGTATCAGATCAAATCCTTACTGTTACTCTCTAACAACTATATCAGTCTAGGGTAAATTCTTTGGATCATGGTTGACCTAAGAGTCATTTGTAAATCCTTTAACTGGGTTACATTCCTAGTGAATGGTCTAAAGTATAAATGTTATGGATTCATAATCTTATGGATGCATGCATGAGTATAAATGTTTTATGGGTTCACTAAGCTATGAAAAGTTTTATTTTTACATGTGGACCTTGGATAACTAATTCAACCCCCTCCCATTAGTATTCCAGCATGCACATGTGTTCTAACTCCATGTCTTAAAGCATTGAGTTCTTAGGAAATGTTTTTATTGTATGTTTTCCTATAAAAGCATCAAAGTATTCTCCCACACAAGAATTATGGGAAAAATACATCTTATATTCTTCTTTTTAGTAGTCCACACACACAACTCCTAATTGAGCAATTTACACCCCTAGCATCAATGTCAATCCATGTATCTAGAATTATTTTCACCTAAACACTATCTTTGTACATGATCCTCCAGCTTTAGCAATAAAGTAAGTAAAATCAATCTCCTTGTAATGCATATTTGAGTGTGGAATCAGCTACAAAGCTATCATAGATTCGGAATATTGTGAAGAAATTTTTGTATATCCTTTGCTTCACCATCATGCTTGTGGCACTTTGATCTATAGTTTGGAGGGGAGATTAAAAGGAAATATTCATACATTGAAGAGTTTGTTTTAGACAATAATAGGTCCATGGTCCATCCAAAATAGTGTTAAGCACTAAGCTGCCAGAGTCCATTCATTCTATAGCTCAAGTCCATTTCCAATCCTAGATCTGGTAGACCTGAATGCAAAGTGGCAAAGCTAGTTATTGATCCATATGCAAATCTAGTCACTCTACTGTCATGGAAAAAAATTTCTCTAACAAATGAACGACCCCCAATGTAGGGTGCTCTCAATCGATAGCCCATTAGAGATACGAGTTTGAGCATAGCGAACTGCCACTGCTATTTTAACACAACTTGGTTAGCTATATATTTCTCTGTGCTTCTTCTTGGTGATATTTGATGCTCTTCTATTGAGAATTATGTTGTTTATAGTTGAACACATTCAATTTGGTTCCTTTTGCTTTCCTAAATGTGTCTCATGTAGTATTAGAGCCACTCAAACTTAACATTTGCAGAAAATGGATTCAATGCTATTTTTTGCCACAATTACATGAAATCTAATTCTTGAATGGTGAGTACAATTATGAATTCCATAGATAAAAACACTCTCATCCTATATAAAAATCTAAAAGACTTCATCTTTTGGTGACCTTGGCCACCACATTAGTGAGATAAGAATGAAAGAGCTCAACATTTAAGTGGGTTGATCTATATTTGATTTTTATCTTTGGCATGTGCTGATGGGAAATGGATTCAATACAAACTCCTTTTTTTTGTTATAGTAGTGAACCCTTGTATTCAATGCCCTCAAATAAATATTTCAATCACAACTTTGGTGAGTAGTAAACACAATGAGCATTGCCTCTTCCAGATTTAATTCCATCATGTTTGGACTCACATATCAATAATTGTAATAAACCAAAAATGGATTGAAGCAAATCTAAAACCTTCCTAACTTATTTGAAAAAAATCACTCCATGTCATGTCATTAATATTTTTCCCATGGGCCACATTGTAGGCATCCAAGACAAATCCTTTTGTTTGTTTTCTTCTACAGATTAGGACAAGAAGTTTTAAAAAATAAATAGATTCATGCGACCTTTGAAAATTGATTCATACTCCACCACTTTTCATGGCCATTGAATTATGTTTTTTATCCAAATGCAAATAATACACCACCCAACAATGTTTTCTATTGGTATCTTGTATTTGAAAGGCTAAAGACTTTGATGCATGTGGTTTTGATTGATAGACCTTTCATCCAAGATGGTGTTAATATATGGGCATGCTAAAAAATATAATTAAAAGCCCATATTTGAAGAATGAAAACCTTTCACATAAGGTATTTCAATGATACATATAAAACCCATCAATGCCTACTCATACCTCATATTGGCTTATCACATGTGCAACATCTTTTAATCCTAAAACACATCATTACACTACATTTTTTGTGATACAAAATCTCATTCTCCTTACATTGTCCAAGATTACTTATTATAGTCACCACCCATAATATCGCCCTCATTTCACAACACATTATGTTCATTAGCATTATAATAATCCATTGAGACAACATGATTCTTCATAACATCTTTTAAGATCCGATGGAATCAGTCGGGCCCCAAAGTGGGTCCAACTAAAAAAAATTCATTTCATAAAACTAACTTCAAAATCATACTTTAAACACCATTTTCTTACTAATTCAATTAAAACAAGGTCAATAATTGATAAATAAAATCTATTTTTTACTCATTATGATAACGATTCACTTTGTGTCACAAGCTTCTAAAACTATCTTTAAAAACTAACTAAAACACCCCACCAAGCATTGAAACCATGTGTTCATGTTCTCTGGTCCATATAAATTTACCCTAAAAATTATTATCTCTTGATGACACCCAAATCAAAAGATATTGACTATCAAAGTTTCTCACTTCAAATTGTCCTACAAACTACCATATTAGAAACATAAAAGTGCATTCAACTTTGGCCTTTGAAAACTAGTCAAATGACCACTTGGGGAAATGAGATCTAGGGTATTGATTCATTTTCATGTGGAGAAAATAAATCTATGATTTAGGCTCATGATGAGTAACAAGCCAAATTTGGAAAGTATGTGAATTTGGGTACATGGAATTGCAGAACTGGGTATACTATCAAAATAATGATTTTTTGCAAATAAAATGAACCTAGGAAAGTGTGCTGATGGATTCATGAGGACTTGAAAACTAGCACACTTAATGTATTTTCAGTCTAGAAAACAATTGTGAAATCCATTTTATCTCATCTATCATGATTTTAAAATTATAACATCCTAAACAGGCCTTCTGATCAATCTACACTTTAGATACTAGTAAAACTTTAGAAATTCCATTTGGAATCACACTTGAAACTAGTCAAACTAATTTTAAATATGATCAAATATTAAAAATAGCATGTCTTTAATCCCTATAACTCAACTCAAAATGAAAATTCTCAATAGGATCAACTAGGTCAAAGTTATAAGTGGTCAAACAGGGCTTTACAAAATTTTGAACAATATGCAACAGCATGACAACAGTAAACAACAAAATTTGAGGGATTCAAAACTTGGTAAAAAATTATTCAAATGGTTTGAAATATGATACATAGGTTCTTTGATATTCATACTAAATACTCCCAATTTGGCATGTCATGAAACTTCATTAGGTGCAAGATATTCAATTGCAAACTAGGCCTAATGCCATTGTTTGACACTTAGACAAAAATGTAGACTTGATCAATGATCAAAATGACACATCATAGAATGATAACTTATCATCATGAAATACATGCATGTACTAAATGAAAGGTGTTAAATACATGAAATACATCATAGGCCTCAAAATGATGGTCAAGTACATATTCATGAAAAGATCTTATAGGGGCTTAATTAGACTCAATTTCCAAAATGCTACTCAAATTAGTGCTTCATTTTTTAGTCTTGAAATGTTATTTCCTTCTCTCTTCTTCTCCAAGTTCATCTTCAAAAATGATCTCAAGTTCCTTTTGTCTTTCTTATTGAGGCTTTGGCTATGGTCATGTATGCTCGACATTATCTTCATGTTGTTTGACTACTTCTGTATGTACCTTGGCATCATGTTTTGTTTCTCAACTCCCACAATCTACTTCTAGGAAACATATTATTGCAACTCGACATTCCCATTTTGTTTCTCATTTGAAGCTTTTTTCTCTTGCTTAGGTAGGGTATAGAGATCACCCTCATACACATATATGAATGTGATGCAATTTTTAGGTTCTACCTTGCATTCAACTTCATTCCTTTCTGCATACTTATCAATGTTCACATTTACACTTTCCATGAAAATTTTGTTAGTGTTAGAGTTTAAACATTTATAGGTTTTTCTCTTAGTGGGATATCCTATGAATATTCCTTCATTACTCTTAGCATCAACTTTTCCATTTCTATTATTCTTTAGTATATATCGTTTTCTTCCAAAAACTTTAAAATAGTCAACATTAGGAGCATATCCATACCACAATTCAAAGGGTATAACATATGTACCTTTATTTAGTTGCACTTTGTTCAAAGCATAAATTATTACACTCACATCTTATTTGCAATTTTTTTGTGAACATTCTTCTCCATGATTAGTATTCTAGAATAGTAATCCATGATTGGTCTATTTCTTCTTTCAACTATTCAGTTTTTGGGAGGGGTCCTACTTACTAACATTTGCCTCTTAATTCCTCTATCATTGTAGAATATATTTGAATTCATTAGAAATGAATTCTCCACATCTATTACATCTCAAGCACTTCAAATTCTTTCCTATTTCCTTTTCAACTATTGCCAAATACAACTCAAACAATTGAAGATCATCATATTTTTCTTTAAGAAACATCATAGTCATCATCCTAGAATAGTCATCAACAAATAGAATGATATATTTGTGGCCACAATAGCTTTGAACACCAATAGGTCCATAAAGGTCAGTATGAACCAAATCCAAAATATCATCAGATGAATATATCTTGCTCTTAAACCTTGATTTTGTCATTTTTGCCAACTGACATTGTTTACACATAGCATTATCAAGTTTCTTCATTTTTGGAAATCCTCTTACTCTTTTAATCTTACTAATGCTTACCAAATTGTCAAAATTCACATGACATAACCTTTTATGCCATAGCCATATGTCTTCATATTGTGCAAACAAACATGTCTCATTAAATAAGTCTAGATAGAACAAGTTACATTTTGTTTGGTCATCACTTCCAACTAGTTCACCATCAACATCAAATATATTGGCCTTCTTATGATGGAATTCAACCATGTATCCTAATTTGTTTAATTTTGGAGCACTCAACAAGATATAGCTAAGTTCTTAAATGTAATTTGTGACACTTGATCTTATCAGTCAATTTTATTAATCCTTCACCTTTCACAAGACATGGTGCATCATTACCAAACTTAACACAGCTACCCTTGTATGGTTCCATGGTTTCAAATTTACTTTTATCACTAGTAAAATAATGTGAAAAAATACTATTAATTATCCACCTAACACCTTTGCTCACATATGATAATGTTGTTTTCTTGTCTTTGTCAGAATCTTCTTTCATAGCAACATAGACAAATTTTTCATCATTACTTTCAAATTCATTATCAATTTATTCTTCAGTAATGTAACAAGATATCTTACATTTTTCCTTGTAGTCCTTGTTTCTCTTGTTGTCTCTATCATCTTTTTTTCCTTTGTACTTGTTTTCCCTTCTTTCATTCTTATCTTCTCTGTGAAGACATCTTTCAACAATATGAGAAACTTTTTGACATGAAAAACATATTATAGAAAGCTTGCTTTTTTATTTTCCTCTACCCCTTGAAAGCATTCTAGCTATCAGTGTTTCAATCTCATAAAGCTCATCATCAGAGACATCACTATCACCTTTCACACATTTTCGTTTTCCTTTCTTACTAAGAACTAATTGTGATTTAAACATAGATTCAATAGTGGTAGGGGTGAAGTTATCAAAATTTAATATTTCAAAACTAGTAAGCCTACCAATCACACCTTCTAGAGTTATTTTATTACTAGAAGTACATCTCAATTCATGTATTATAGAAACCTTAATAGCACAAATAAAAGGTAGAATTCTCAATACCTTGTTGAAACTATCTCTTCATCAATCTTTCTATATTCTCATCTTATGAAATTTACAACTTCTTTGATTCTTCCAGAATACTAGACTATAGTTTCACCTTCCATCATTCTCATTTCATCAAACTTAGCTCTTAAGCTCTCTGCTTTTTCCCTCAAGGAATTTTTGTCTCCTCCATAGATGGTATGCATTGTATCTCACATTTCCTTAGCCGTCTTACAATCTTTTATGTAATCAAAATTGAAATAGCTTAGGGATGATGCAATCTCCAACATAGCTTGGTTGTATTCTTGCTTATCCTTTAGCTATTGGGTTGTTAGAGGAAGAACTCTTATCTCCACATATACATTTTCCACAAAATTTATAGCACCATATCCAATTTCTACTAGATGCAACCTCATCAAAATCTAACATGCAATGAAATTAACTTTGTTCAACTTTAGAACATCCTTTTTGTACATCTTGACCTTTTAGCTTCAAGTACCTTCAAACTTTTCTCTATACGAACAAATTCTCTAATTCCAATTTTTAGAATGTTTAGAATAAGTAAGAGGGGGGTGAATCAATTATCCAAGGTCTAGATGTACTAATTAAACAAAAAAATACTTAAACTACATCAAATCTTAACATCCATTAGCCTGGACTCTATTATAGAATATTAATAACATCAACTAGTAGTCCACTATCCTAATAATAATAGACTTGCAAAAAATAGAATATTAATAGTAAATCAACACAAACACCATCCACACAAATTTGACACTAGAATTTAGTGGGGAAAACCAATTTGGGAAAACCATCAATAACATGTCACCAATATTTTCACTCTTTTGAAGTGGGCTCTACTAGGATCCAACCCTATTAAAGATTACAAAATACACTATTAGATGTGACCTTGTTAAACACTATTAGTAGTGGCCTTGTTAGAGGACTTTAGAAAATTTTATTAGAATGTCACATTGATTAAATGATTTACAGAAGACTATTAGGTCAACCTTGATTAAAGGATTTTCTTAATGATAAAATTGTTAGAAAGTAACATCAAGTCTTGGGGTTTCAATTAGTTCAACACAAACAATGAATCTATCCACCTTCTTGTTCATCTTATTATTTTCTAGAAACTTATCCAAATTTCTCTTTGAATCCTTAGATGAAAATGCACAAACATGGTTTTTGTTGATTTAAATGTTCCAAGTCATCCATCCTTATCTTGCACATACTTTACATATCCCAAGAAATCAATTGTGTCAACTAGAAATCATAATTTCCTCATAAATTGTCAAAATGTTGTCCCTCGACCAACACTATATTCTAATGCTCAGTCATCACTAGGTTACTTAGTTACTACTAACATTTCTGTATGACATATATACTAATGCTTGTTCAATACTAATGCTCAATCAAGACTACTTTCGCTTAGCACTTATTGGGACTCGATTGACGCTAGCATTACTCAACATTTACTTCAAGTACCTTAATCTTCTACTCTATTGCTCGATCAAGCCTATGTATTTTGTCAATATTTTCTTACTTCTTCAAGGCTTTAGTGCAACTACCTTCTTCACTTGTAGTATGATTTAAACAATCACTTTATCTTATCAAAGTCTAATGAATCAAGTTCCCATTGTAGTTTCCTCTCATAACTCAACATTTCCTCTAGGTGATATTACAATGGCCAACTTCTCAAATCCTCTTCATCAATCATCTAGATATGGAACTCAAATTAGATAGAAAACTATCTTACCAATAAGGTTTGACATCAATGAGAACATAATAATTGTTTTGATTGTAGTTTCCAACATTGATAAGGGTGTATAGGAATTATAGTAAGAGAATTACTAGGTAGTGTTTAGCCATTTTTGGTCCCTACAAAAATTTAATTTTTTTAGGGTGACAACATGTCCAATAGTTAGATTTGACTTATTTAAATTTTTTTCCATGAAAGTTTATAAAGATATCAAAACCTTAGCATATCTTTTATGTTCCTAAGTCTTCAATCCTTCATATTTCATGTTATATCCTTAAGGAGTTTCAATTTGTGACCTTGCTATTCATGCCTACTTTGTATGATTGTGATGCAGGAGCAGTTAGTGGTGTAAGGGCAATCTTGATATGCTTAGAAATAGTTTCTATTTAATGTGTTTTCATTTTTGGATACCCATTTGGGTCAAATAAAGGTTCCAACTCTCATAGTTCCACTATTAGTGTTTTGGGTTAGAGTTTTTAACCACCTTGGGATACGTGTAAATGCCAAAAAAGTAAGACTATGTAATTGAGCCATAATTATGGTGAGCTAGATGATGTAAATTTGAGGGATGATTATATATGTAATTTAAAGCACTCTAGAAAAAAGAATTACATTAAAAGGCTTCATGGTTAGAAAGTTATTGCAATTTTTTGATTCTTTGAGACCCCCTAAGAGCACTTCAAAATCAGATATGGGGCACTAAATGGCCTCATATGGGGCCAAAAATTGGGGGACAAGTGAAGATGGTCCATATGGCTATAGATCAATTCAAGAGATTTTTAGAAATGTAAACAGTTCATCAATCAGAGTTACGGTTCAAAAGTTATGATTCTCGAAAGTTGGACTACCGTTTCTGGATTCTTCTAATTTTACACCAACTTCTAAAGTGATTTCTAAAACCTTCTATTTTGGTGGTGGATGCTAACTAGCATATTCTAGAATTTATTCTTAACCCTAAACTATTTGGGGCTTATTTAAGAACATTTATGGCATTGTGAAGGCATCTCTTAGTGGAGTTAGAGAGAAGGTATTGTGTGGAGGATTTCTTTCTCCAAAATCATATTGTTGTAAGCCCATAGGACATTTTTCATTGATAATAACATTTCCATTTTCCTATGTGTTCATTCTAGTCTTTGGTTGTGTCTCCATTAGATTGCAAGTAGTCATGCCTTAACCATCAAGGAAGATGCAAAGGTGCAAAACAACTAAATCCATTATCAACATGGCTTCACATCTATTAATGCCAATATTCAACCTTGGTTGCAAAGGAGCAAATATAGTTTTTCACATGATTTTAGGTCAAATTTTTTCAAGTAGCACTTTAGAGGGCCCACATCCTCCTAGCCATCAAATGAAAGAGGAACAATGGTCATTTCTTGAACACTTTCTAGAAATGAATGATGTTTAACCATTGTGGGGAAGTGATAGGTTGTTGCATGAAATTGTGGGACTAGTTTTTAGGAGGTGGGCCACAATGAAAGATGTGTCAGAGGATTGATAGATTGGTAGGACCTAATTAATTGAGGGTGTTGGCTATGCTAGGCTTCTTCAGTTAGATCACTATTGTTAGATCTTGGTACATCAATGATGGTTTCTTTCTTGCTTTCCAAAGTTACATGATGTTTAGCCAAAGTGAAATAGAGACATTGTGATGCATGTTATTCTAGGCCAAGTCCATAGTGGTTTCTTTCATCATAGCATCATGAATACAATTTTTAGGGTTGGTGATCTAACAACAAGGCTAAGGGTTATGACCTTATTAAAAAGGATGCAACAAAGAATTGTAAAGATAATTTTTGGGTCTTCAATGTTATGATGGTCACTTGTCATAATATCATAGAGATAGGTGATCATATGAATTAGTTTATGGACCCATGACTAGATGATAAACTATGGTTCATGTGATTATTAGGTGAGATAACAAGGTTTCCAAAGACACAAAGACTGAAATGGTGGTCATGGCATCATCTAGTCATAGCATTGAGTGATTGTAGGATCATAAGGATAGAAAAGTGCAGCTATTTAGAGGAGTTCTAATGCTACAACAAAGGATAGATCATAAGATCTCAATGATAATTTCCTAAGCTCCCAAGGTTATGCATAGGTGTGATTTTGCCATCATGAAATTATAGGATTATAGGTTGGGGTTATGTTGACTATTCAAAGATTTATAGTTTCATCATGACTGTATGATCTTTGTTCATGAATAGCAGTCACTTTCTCACTTTTCAAAGTTACATGATGTTTATCCAAAGCAAGATGTTGAAACTTTGTCATGTATCTGGGTGGGCCCAATATTATGAGTTATTGTTCTTGTAGCATTGTGATGTTCACTTTTAAGGGGATGATTCATCAAATGAAGGAAACAAGGATTGAATCAAAGATTTCCATCGACAAAGACAAATAGAAAGGGTCTTTTCATCTAATGATGAATTGTGTTCATGAGATCACGAAGGTAAGTCAATAAACCACCAAAGCTATGATGAAGGTTAGCTGACCATGATTGTAAGATCATAAGAATTTTAATTGCTTTTTTTGATGCTATGCCAAGGGTATTTTTCATGAGGTTGTAGAGGTTATAAAGGGTCCCTTTGACAATGAATATTTTCGTGGTTGTAGGATCATAAGGGTCAATCTCCAAGATGAAGATGTTATAAAGAGTTTTCACTTCATTGATGATCATAAGATTGTAAGACTCTAAGTTGATAAAGGAAAAGGAAATTTCTTCTCTAAGGTAAAACTATAAGAGGTGCTCTCAGCCAGTCAAATTGTAGGAAAGGTATAGGGAGGAGGTTTAACATAGTTGACTTGTTGATTTATCTAACCTAGTATGTTGAGAATGATCTGTTACAACTCTTTAATGAAAAATTAGCCTTTTTATCATCTATAACCACTTTTTGTGTTCTCCATGCCTACAATTCTCATTCCCCACTATCATATCAATCTATCTACCCAGTCATACAATCATGGCCATCATCTCTATCTTTTTAGGGCTCAGGTTGGTATGAAAGATATAATTTTCTACATTTGGATGTGTATCATGATTAGATCTTCCCTAGATTTGTAGATGATTGTTCTCTGCAACTTTAATAGTAGTAGTTAAGTTTTTTAGTTATGCTTGAACTATAAAAGAAATTTTTGTAACCCTTCCAAGGGTTAGTCATTTTTCTATAGATAATTTTATAGATCACAAAAGAAATACATACACCTACAAGGTCTCTTTCTACCCCTCTTATTGATAGATCACATCATTAGAGGTATTAATCTAACAATATGGAAACTCTATACATCTTTTGGTTTTGACAAACCAAGTGTTGATATGATCTTCATTTTTATGTTCCTTTAGTATTTCTATGTAGATATTTTTCTAAAAGCTTTATTATGGATCCTCTTCACAGAAATACCTAATTTCCCCCATATTATGGAGGGGCTATTCTTCAACCTTTCCAACCTTCCTTAGAGCCCTATGGTGATCTCAAGCCAAAGTTGGGAAAGCTTAATGATTTCCTAAATCTTTTGGGCCAGGGATTTTCTGACATAAACAAGATTTTTGAATTCATTCACAATCCTTACGAGGATATGACCTGTTTGATACAATTGTTAATTGTGTATTGTCTTTGATGTTACACAAATGTCATATCAATCATTAGACAGAGTCTACTAAGCTTAGATGATCTACAAAGCAATTTACAATGTCTACCAAATGTTCCTAAACTTAACAAAAAAAAGCTAATGTTTACCAAGCTCACTCGGTTATCAAAGGAAAAGTGGTAGAGAGTTAGCTTCTACCAAGCTCCCAAGGTTAACAAATAAAAGCTAATGTTTACCAAGCTCACTCAATTATCAAAGGAAAAATGGCAGAGAGTTAGCTTCAACCAAGCTCCCAAGGTTAACAAAGAAAAGGTAATGTTTACCAAGCTCACTCAATTATCAAAGGAAAAGTGGTAGAGAGTTAGCTTCTACCGAGCTCCCAAGGTTAACAAAGAAAAGCTAATGTTTACCAAGCTCACTCGATTATCAAAGGAAAAGTGGCAGAAAGTTAGCTTCTACAGAGCTCCCAAGGTTAACAAAGAAAAGCTAATGTTTACCGAGCTCACTTAGTTATCAAAGGAAAAGTGGTAGAGAGTTAGCTTCTACAGAGCTCCCAAGGTTAACAAAGAAAAGGTAATGTTTACCGAGCTCACTCAGTTATCAAAGGAAAAGTGGTAGAAAGTTAGCTTTTACTGAGCTCCAAAGGTCAACAAAGGAAGATCAGTGCTAACTGAGTTCACTCAGTCTCCAAAGGATTTTTGTAAGGTTTGTAGTGTTTACCAAGCTTCACTTGGTTAACACTAGAAAACCATGTTGGAGCAATGGTTACCAAGCTGGTTTGGCTAGTAAAAGATTTTATTATTTTAATATGGGTCGGCCAACAAAGGATTTTATTGTTTTAATATTAAGTTCAATTGTTCCATGCAACTGACTGATGTAATGATTCTTTTAGTTGTTGTAACTTATATTTGAGCTAACTTGATAATCTGAAAGGTATATATTTAGATGTTCAAGTCATGAATTAAAGTGTAAATGTGAATATATGGATAAGGATGGAATAAGAGAATTGAGTGAATTCTGATGAAGGATTAGATATCTTGGAGGAGATGCAAAGTAGTATTTGATCAGCTAGGATCTAGTAAAAGCATAATAGAGATCTGTAATCAGCAAAAGATAAGTTGCATATCATTCAGGTCATCTCATTGTTGCTTTCTAACCATAGTAACAGTGAATCTAGAATCTCTTAATAGAGTTGGTTTAATAGCCATTTTTGTAAATCATCTAACAAGGTGGCAGTTCAGTTGAATTGTTCTCAAGACCTCTAACCAGGCCACTCCTAATAGGGTGATTAAATCCTCTAACAAGGTCACACCTAACAATGTGTTTTTTAACCTTTAACAAGGTTGGCTCCTAATAGGGTTCACTTTAGTAGAGTGAAAATTGTTGACTAGTTACTTGGTGGTTTTTTCCATATTGGGTTTCCACATTAAATCTGGTGTCCCTTGTGTTCATTTATTTTAATCTTTGCAAGCATATTAATGACTATGAATGCTAGATAATCAATAATTAATTAATCTACCAAGTTACAGTATTCTTGCACTATTTACTAAGTATCAACAGTATGTAAAGACATCTAAGGGATTTATTTTGGAATTGATTTTTGTGGTAACTGATTCACCCCTCCCCTCTTAGTTACTTCATCTATATTTCCAACAATTGGTATTAAAGCTTTTGGTGCATGTAGGACAAGATTTCAAGGATCTAAGCCTAAGATCAGGATGTCTTATAAGAGGGAAATTTCAAGACTTAACAGGGACAATTTCTCAACATGGCAAGGGTTGATGAGTCTTCATCTAGCTTCTATTGGAGATACAGGACTAAAATACCTTGATGAAAAATATGCAAAACCATCTGGTACACTATCTATCAATGATATTGTTGAAAAGAAGACCCACAACATTATGATGATAGATATAGCATCTACTCTAAGTTATGAAGAATTTGATGACATTAAGGACTACAAATTTTCCTTTGAAATGTGGGAAAAGCTAAATGAAATCTATGGAGGAGATCATAATGTAAGAAGAGCCAAAGCAGAAAGTCTGAGAGGACAATTTGATCAAATGAGGATGAGAGAGGATGAAAAAATTGCAAAATATGTTGAAAGAGTCAAAGCATGTGTCAGTGAAATCAAAGCATATGGAGGAGATATCAAGGAGGAGACACTAATAAGTAAAGTTCTTAGAACTCTACTTCTCATTTATGTAATCAAAGTTTCTACAATTCAAGAAAGAAGATGTGAAGCAAATCACAAGATAAATCTAGAGGCCATAGTTGGAAGATTGACTGCATTTGAACTAGACAACTTTGACAACTATGTTCCAGCTTCCAAGAACATTGAATCTGCATTTGAAGCCAAGCTTTCACTTAAGGAGAAAAGAAAAAAGAAAAAGGAATCTTAGTCAGGAAGTGAAGATGAATCAGACCAAAGTTCAAACAATGATCTTGATGTGATTGAAGCTCTACTAGCAAGGAAATATTCTAGAGGCAGAGGTAAATTTAAAGGTAAAGTTCCTCTAATCTACTTTTCATGTGAAGAACTTGGTCATATTGCTGCTAGGTGCCCAAAAAAGAAAAACAAAGATGACAAGAAAGGTTACAAGTACAATGGCAAGAAAGACTTCAAATCATTCAAAGATAAAGGTAAGAAAACATGTTTTATGGCTAAAGATTATAATGATTCTAATGATGAAGAAGATGATGAAATTGTCTACATTGCTGTGAAAGATGAATCTGATAATGATGAGGAAATGGCACTCATTTCTCATATGAGCAAAAATGATACATAGATCATAGATAGTGGTTATTGTCATCACATGACTGGTGATAAAACTAAGTTTGAATACTTTGAAAACTATGATGGTGGCAGTTTAAGACTTGGTAACAATGAACCTTGTTGTATAAAAGGAAGAAGAAGAATCTCTCTAACCAAAGAACTTATATGTGGTAATGCCTATTGGGCAAAAGGACTAAAGCATAATTTTTTGAGTGTGCCACAGCTACTCAATAATGGATTCAAAGTAGAATTCATGCATGGAAAAGCAAGACTACTGGATGGCAAAGGAAAACTGATTGGATCAGGCACTCAAACAAAAGGTAACTTATTTTATCTTGAACTTGGTGAATGTTCATGTTTTATTGCTCAATTTGAAAAAAGTTGGTTATGGCATAAAAGGTTGTGTCATGTCAATTTTGATAACTTGGTAAAGATAACAAAATTTGAGAAAGTAAGAGGAATTCCTAACATAAAAAAACTTGAGGTTGGTCTATGCAAGAATTGTTAGATTGGTAAAATAGGAAAGACTAGTTTTAAAAGTAAAAACTATCAATCTGAAGATATATTAAAAATTGTGCATACTGATTTATGTGGACCCAATGGAATCGAAAGCTATACTGGAAAAAAATTCTTTATTCTTTTTTTTGATGATTACTCAAGAATGATGATTGTAATGTATCTAAGGAACAAACCAGAAGCATTTGAAAAATTCAAATGGTATTTGGGTAGAGTAGAAAAGGAAATAGGAAAAAGATTGAAATGCTTGAGGTTAGACAGAGGAGGAGAATTCATTTTACATGAGTTCAATAAATTTTGCATTGAAAGAGGGATCAAAAGATAGGTATCAGCCCCTAGAACTCTTGAACAAAATGAAATAGCTAAAAGAAGGAACAGATCTATCATGGATTGTGCAAGAAACCTAATGATTGAAAAGAACATTGCTATCAAATACTGGAAGGAAGCTATCAACACTGCAGTTCATACCTAGAATTGGGTACAACTTAAAAAGGACTCATTCAAAACTCCCTATGAGCTATGGTATGGCTACAAACCTAATGTAAGTTATCTAAAAGTATTTGGAAGTAAATGTTACATTTTGAAAGAATCTTGAAAAGGAAAATTTGATGTAAAAGGTGATGAAGGAATATTTTTGGGATACTCTTGCAAAATTAAAGCATATAGATGTTTGAACTTGTCTACTTACAAAGTCATAGAAAGTGCACATGTGAAAGTTGATGAGTTTGCAGAAAGAATTGAAGAAGAAAGCAAAGGGGAACCAGAAGATTATAGAAAGTTTGTTTTCACTAAACCTGATACAGTACCAGTCAATCAGGAATCTTCTACTCTTGATTCATCAGTAACTGAGTTACAGGTAGTTCAAACCAAGCTACAAAAACTTGAGTTACATTCAGATGCTATCGAGCAAGTGTCTATCAAGTTTGAAGGACCCGAGCCAATATCTACTGAGCCAGAACAGCCAAAACTTGAAGTTGAAATGCAAGAAGATAATAATGAAATTCTTTCAAAAGGTAGGGAACTTGTATTAGTAAAATATGTTAGGAGACATCATTCAGTAGATCAGATCATTGGAGACAAATCTGAAGGAACCATGACAAGAAGTAAGTTGAAAGGTACTTGTTTACTTGCTGATTTTGAACCTAGAAATATCAATGATGCATTGGAAAATGATAGTTGGATTGAGGCTATAAATGAAGAAATAGAATAGATAGAGAAAAACAAGACATGGACTCTTGTACCCAGGTCTAAAGATAAAAATGTCATTGGAACCAAGTGGGTATTCAGAAAGAAGTTGGATGAAGATGGTAAGGTATCAAGAAACAAAGCTAGACTAGTATGCAAAGGATATGCTCAAGAAGAAGGAATAGACTATGGAGAAACTTTTTCTCCTATTGCAAGATTGGAAGGACTCAGAAACTTACTTGCATATGCTACTCACAAAGGATTCAAAGTTTATCAAATGGATGTCAAGTCAGTATTCCTCAATGGTATACTGGATGAAGAAGTCTACACTAAACAACCTGAAAGTTTTGTTGATCTAGATAAAAGGAACCTAGTATGCAAATTAAACAAGGCATTGTATGGTCTGAAATAAGCACCTAGAGCATGGTATGAAAGATTGCATAACAATCTTATTCAGATTGGTTTTCAAAGAACTAATGATAATAGTAGTTTGTATATAAAGGAAGGACCAGATAATAAGATTGTTTTTGCATAAATATTTGTAGATAATACTATTTTCATAGGGAATGATGATCTTTGCAAAGAATTTTCAAAGAAAATGAACAAGGAATTTGACATGTCTATGTTTGGTGAAATCAAATTCTTTGTTGGTGTTCAAATTCAGCAGAATAAAAATAGTATCTACATCACTCAATCAAAATACATCAAGGAGATATTGAAAAAGTTTGGTATGGAAGATTGTAAACCAGTTGGGACTCCTATGTGTGCTGGATTAAAAATTACCAAGGAAGATGAATCAAAAAAAGTAGATCAAACACTGTATAGATCTATGATTGGAAAGTTGCAATATGTAGTTCAGACTAGGCCAGATATTGCCCTTGCAGTTGGTATTGCAGCAAAATTTTCAGCAAAACCAAGAGAAAATCACATGATGGCAATCAAAAGAATAATGAGATACTTGAAAGGAATTGAAGATTATGGTTTATGGTACAAATTTGGAGGTAATCTGGATTTGAAAGTGTTTACTGATGCTGATTGGGCAGGAAACCTTGATGACAGAAAAAGTACAAGTGGAGGAGCATTCTTTCTTGGAAAAAGGTTGGTTTCTTGGACAAGAAAAAAGTAGAATTGCACATCCCAATCTATAGCAGAGGCAAAGTATGTCGCTACAGTAGTAAAATATTTAATATTGTTTGGTTTAAATAATTGCTGGAAGGCATGAAGGCAGAAATCAAAGAACCAATTGTTATGTTCTATGATAATACAAATGTAATAAACATATCTAAGAATCCAGTGATGCATTCCAAAACCAAGCGCATTGCAATAAAATATAATTTTGTCAAAGAATTGGTGCAAGATAAGGAGATCAGATTGGAATATGTTCATACAAAGGAACAAATTACTGATATATTCACAAAGCCATTACCTAAGGATGCATTCTTGTATCTAAGAGGGAAGTTAGGATTCACTCCCCTATCTAAATTTCACTAAAATTTAGTTTTAGTGATGCATCAATGCATACCAAGTTGAAGATCTATCAGTTGATGCAACATAATTAGGTAATATTGCATATGAATCAGTACTAAAGGTACATTCAAATCCATTTGAGATGTGTTGTCTTTGGAATGTGTTGTCAAAGAGGGAGAGTTTTACTATCATATCTTTCTAAAAAAAATCTGAAAGGAAGAAGTTTTCTTTGAGAAGAATACGTTTTTCCTCATAAAAGGAGATTATTGAAAGAGGGAGAGTTTTCTATCTAATAAAGAAAGTTTTTCTAATAGAAAAAGGCTTGTTAGACTTGTTTTCAATTTCATTTCCCTATGACATATTGTGTTGCCATCAATGCCAAAGAGGGATATTGTTGAATACAATTGTGTATTGTGTATTGTCTTTGATTTTACACAAATGCCATATCAGTCATTAGATAGAGTGTACTAAGCTCAGATGATCTGTAAAGAAATTTACAGTGTCTACTGAACATTCCTGAACTTAACAAAGAAAAGCTAATGTTTACCAAGCTCACTCGGTTATCAAAGGAAAAGTGGCAGAGAGTTAGCTTCTACTGAGCTCCCAAGGTTAACAAAGAAAAGCTAATGTTTATCGAGCTCACTTGATTATCAAAGGAAAAGTGGCAGAGAGTTAGCTTCTACCGAGCTCCCAAGGTTAACAAAAAAAAGCTAATGTTTACCGAGCTCACTCAGTTATCAAAGGAAAAGTGATAGAGAGTTAGCTTCTAGTGAGCTCACAAGGTTAACAAAGAAAAGCTAATGTTTACTGACCTCACTTGGTTATCAAAGGAAAAGTGGTAGAAAGTTAGCTTCTACTGAGCTCCCAAGGTTAACAAAGAAAAGCTAATGTTTACTGAGCTCACTTGGTTATCAAAGGAATAGTAATAGAGAGTTAGCTTCTACTGAGCTCCCAAGGTTAACAAAGAAAAGCTAATGTTTACTGAACTCACTTGGTTATCAAAGGAAAAGTGGTAGAAAGTTAGCTTTTACCAGGCTCCAAAGGTCAGCAAAGGAAGATCAGTGCTAATTGATTTCACTCGGTCTCCAAAGGATTTTTGCAGGGTTTGCAGTGTTTACCAAGCTTCACTTGATTAACACTAGAAAACCATGTTGGAGTAGTGGTTACCAAGCTGGGTCGGCCAACAAAGGATTTTATTGTTTTAATATTAAGTTCTATTGTTCCATGTAGCTGACTGATGTAATGATTCTTCTAGTTGTTGTAACTTATATTTTAGCCGACTTAATAATATGGAAGGTATATATTTAGATGTTCAAGTCATGAATTAAAGTGTGAATGTGAATATATGGATAAGGATGGAATAAGCGAATTGAGAAAATTTTGATGAAGGATTAGATATCTTGGAGGAGATGCAAAGTAGTATTTGATCAGCTAGGATCTAGTAAAAGCAGAATAGAGATCTGTAATCAGCAAAAGATAAGTTGCATATCATTCAAGTCATCTCATTGTTGCTTTCTAACCATAGTAACAGTGAATCTAGAATCTCTTAATAGAGTTGGTTTAACAACCATTTTTGTAAATCCTCTAACAAGGTGGTAGTTCAATTGAATTGTTCTCAAGACCTCTAACTAGGCCACTCCTAACAGGTTGATTAAATCCTCTAACAATGTCACACCTAACAGTGTGTTTTGTAACCTTTAACAGGGTTTGCTCCTAATAGGGCTCACTTAAGAAGAGTGAAAATTGGTGACTAGTTACTTGGTGGTTTTTCCCATATTGGGTTTCCACATTAAATCTAGTGTCTCTTGTGTTAATTTATCTTAATATTTGCAAGCATATTAATGACTCTGAATGCTAGATAATTAGTAATTAATTAATCTACCAAGTTACAGTATTCTTGCACTGTTTACTGAGTATCAATAGTATGTAAAGACATCTAAGGGATTTATTTTGGAATTGATTTTTGTGGTAACCGATTTACCCCTCCCCTCATAGTTACTTCATCTATATTTCCAACAATGACCAATGGAGATTCTTCTAATATTATTCTCATTATGTCCTCTTGGCTTAATGATTAATGTGGTGAGATGGAGATGTGGGAGAATGATCCTCATGGTTGCACCATGGCGTCTAAGGCATTCAAGATTTTAACAAGGTTTAGAAGATTTTCTCTTAGTTTTTGTAATAGAAATGACTCAAATAGAAGGAGTTTAAGGAGGAGGCAAAGATTAAGCTTGCCCAAATGTAGAGAATTGAAGCACAAGAGCCCCCAAAAGGAGGTTTTCTAGCTTCAGCCAAAGTAATTTCTCTCCATATTTCCACTTCAAGATGCCCTAAACCTCAGCTTATAGAGATAACAAATGAGTAGCCACCAATTGAAGAACATGTGTTGATGTAGGAGGATGAAGGAAAAGGGCATCAAGAGGAAACCCCAAGCCTTGAGGACAATCACATCAATGTATATGAGGTTACTCCCTTTGGATGAAGATTTTATCTCTTCTTCAAACCATCATAGAGACTGTTGTGGTGAGGGGATATCACAAGGGATGGGGGAGGTAAATTTCTATGAACTTGAGGCCACGTGTCTGTCTAAAAGGTCATCTTCCCCAAATAAGGAACATATGTTGCAAACAACTCTTCATGATATGGAGTATGAAAAGAGGAGCCTCAAAGATATTTCCATTCTTGAGGAAGAACATGTTGACATATAGGAGGTTGCCCGTCAATCTATGCATGTCATTGTAGCTATAATGAAGGAGATTGATAATGAGGATGATCTTTTGGATGAGTTTGATGCTATTTTCACTTCCATAGATGTTGAATCATCATCTCATATATAAAATAACATGTTCTTCAATAGCAACAAATAAAGAGTCACACCATACTAGTAACTCTTGAGGAGGTGGATCATGAGTGTCATGAGCAAGAGGTGGATAATTTTTCTTGACAAAATGAGGAGCCACTTCTAAACTAGTTGGATGCTAACATTTTAGAGCACCATATGATCGAGGATGATGTCCTAGACTTGGTACCATCAAGAGGATTCTCCATTAGGCAACTAACTCTGCAATGATGCATATTTCCCCTAGTCATGCCCATCCTAGTGTATGAAGAAGATTTCTACAAGGAAGAGAAATCATGTTTTTCTTAGGATAATAGTTTCCTAGTGTTGGAGAGAAACTTCATCATTTTTAGTATTGGGAAGGTTCTTCAAACTAAAATGCAATGCTTTTCATATCTACTAACCTTTTTAGCTACCCACATGCATGAAAGAAAGAATCAACTAGTAAGAAAAGGTAGCTATTTCAACAAACTTGTCAATGAGTTTGTTTATTGTTCTCTTTGTAAATTTCTATACATAGTAGAGTAGAGGTTTTTTTAGTTTTCTAGTTTTTCAAGATGTGTATGGGCACAAGCTTTCTCTACAAAGAGATAGAGAAATTTTGATGTTTTGCAGTTGTAGAGAGGGGAAAAAAGAATAATGTGGGGTTTTAGTCAGTAGCCAATCACATTTTGTTTTGACTCCATAACCTAATGGATGCTTAAGGCCACTAGTTCATGCTTAGTGGGTTAGCATCCCATCTGAGTTGCCACAATTGTTAGACATTTACCCCCCCACCAAAATTTAAATTTTTCAAGGTGACAACATGTCCAATGGTTAGATTTGACTTATATAAATTTATTTTCTATGCAAGTTTATAGGGATACAAAATCCTTAGCATATCTTTTATGTTCCTAAGTCTTCAATGCTTCATATTTCATGTTATATCCTTAAGGAGTTTCAAGTTGTGACCTTTTGATTCATGCTTTCTTTACATGATCACAAGAATTCATGCCCTAACCATCAAGGAAGTCACAAAAGTGCAAAATAGCTAAATCTATGGTCAACAAAACTTCATAGTTGTTAATGTTAGTGTTCAAACTTGGGTTATGAAGGAGAAAATGCAGTTTTTTGCATGGTCATAGGTCAAAGTTTTGCATAGGACCACTTAGGAGGGCCCACATCCTCCCAACCATCAAATGAAAGAGGATCAATGGTTGTCTCTTACATGCTTTCCAAAAATGAATTATGTTTAACCATTATGGACAAGTGATAGGCTACTGAATGGAATTATTGCACCAGTTTTTAGGAGGTGGGCCATAATGAAAGATGTGTCATAGGGTTTCTAGATTGGTAGGACCTAATTGGTTGAGGGTGTTGGCTACACTAGGCTACTTTAGTAGGATAACTATTGTTAGAACTTAGTACATCAACAATGGTCACTTTCTCTCTTTCTAAAGTTACATGATGTTTAGGCAAAGTGAGATAGTGAAATTGTGATGTGTGTCATTATGGGCTAGGTCTATAGGGGTTTGCTTTATTGTAGCATCTTGAATACAATTTTTAGAGTTAGTGATATCATGACAAGGCTGAGGATTACAACCTTATGAAAAAGGATGTTGTAGAGGATCGTAAAGCTACTTTTTGGGTCTCTCGATGTTACTATGGTTAATTGTTGTAACATCCTAGAGACAAGTGATCATATGAAGCAGTTCATGGACTTGTGACCAAATGATAAACTTTGGTTCATGTGATCATCAAGTGAGATGCCAAGGCTTCTAAAGATACGAATACTAAAATAGCCATCATGGCATCATATGGTCATAGCATCAAGTGATTGTAGGATTGTAAGGATGGAAAAGTGTAGCTATTTAAAGGAGTTCTAACACTATGACAAAGAATAGACCAGAAGATCTCAATGATAATTTCCTAGGCTCCCAAGGTTATGCAAAGGTATGATTGTTCCATCGTGCAATCATAGGATCATAAGTTGGGATTGTGTTGACTATTCAAATTTTTCTAGTTTCATTATGACCATCTAATCTTAGTTCATCAATGGTAGTCTCTTTATTTCTTTCTAAAGTTAGATGATGTTTAGCCAAAGTGAGATAGCGACATTCTATCGCATATTCAGGTGGGCCCAATCTTATGAGTTCCTATTGTTGTAACATTGTAAGGTTCATTTTTTAGTGTATGATTCATTGAATGAAGGCAATAAGGATTGAATTGAATCTTTCCATCGAGAAAGACAAGTAGAAAAGGTCTTCTAATCTTATGATAAACCATGTTCATGAGATCTAGAGGGTAAGTTGATAGACTATCAAAGCCATGATGAGGATTAGCTGAACATGATCATAGTAACATAAGAATTTGAATGCTTGTTTCTGATGGTACACCAAGGGTAGTTGTCATGAGGTTGTAGAGGTTATAAAGGGTCTCTTTGACCATGATATATTGACAATCATAGGATCATAAGGGTTAGTCCCCAAGCTAAAGATGTTACAAAGGGTTTTAACTTTATTAACGATCATAAGACTCTATGTTAATGAAGCAAAAGGTGATTTCTTGTTTGAGATAAAAATATAAGAGATGCCCTTGATCGATCAAATTGGAAGAAACATATAGGGTGGAGGTTGAAAATAGTTGACTTTTTTATTGTTTCCCAAGTTTCAATTTATCTCTTCTTGCTTTAGGGTTTTGAGTCAAGTCAAGTGTCAATGTCTTGAGTTTGAGTCTAGATTTCCCATTAAATGGCCTTTCTTCTCATCATTCCTTTGAGCTAACCTAATGGGGAAAACCATATGAGTAATGACCCGGTCCAATGGCTAGGTGATTAGGTTTTTGAGGGTTTGTTATGTATTTCCTATATGAGAAGAATTTTTTTTTGAAACCCTAACTCTATGATCAAGTGTTTCATAAAAGGACTAATATGGGTAGAATGGAAATATTATAGACATATTTAGAATAAATGGTAGCAAAGAATATGAGGATCAAGGTTAAAGACAATATCCAAATCATGAGAATGAGCTACAAGAAGAATTAGTTGAATTAGAATGCAAGAGAATCAAATAAATTATTAGAGATGCTAAAAGAACCAAGTCAAAGGTGGTATGACTCTTATTACAATACAATTGATGGTTTATATTTAATCTACACCATTTTGTAGCTAAGTTGAAAAGTCAAATGGCTTAGGGATTAAATTTAGATTGTGAGATGATGATCAAATCAATGGATGATATTTTAAGATGAAAACTATAAGTACTCAATGATGTATCTCCTTGGTTGTTATATCTAACAAAGATCCATGGTCATCATTATGTCACTATAAAAAGATATATGAAGAATAACTAAAGTGGCATAAAGATGATGTGACACATGGAACAAATGGACCCACACTATAAATGAAATTAGTGAGTTAAGTTTTTTAAATTATAGTCATCAGGTCAAAAGAGAATCTACGGTTGTTGCTCTATTTTTATAAAAATTTGTTTGATCATTAATCATTGTGGGATAGCAACAAGCTAATACTTTTCCATGGGATCCAACTAAAGTGGGACCTTCTTGGAGTAATACACAATAATCAAAGAACATAATGAAGTTCGTCAATCTTGGGAAAGATCTATGGCTTGTTGGTGTTTTTAAACTACCAAGAAACAAAATACTTGATACCAAGATGATGAAGAAAAGCTTAGTCTAAGGGTTAGCTATTCCCTATGTTCAACTAAGAAGTTCTCAAATTTGGACCCGACTTCAACAAAACCACACAAATTTTCTACTATTTATGTTTTGCAAAACCAAGGTAGGTGCAACTGAGGGATAATATGATTCAAAAATTGATAATATCTTCACACATCATTTGTCTACTAATATTCTATTACAATACTCATCTCCTTATAGTAGATGTTTGATCATAGTTCTTGTCAGATTTACATTTACTTTTGGGTAACAATAGCTAAATAAAACACAGAGATTAAATGCAATCAAGTACTGACTAGCTATGATACTCTTCATACATTTAAAGTAAAATTAATTTGATTTTAAGATTTTGCTTGATGCTCATCCATGATCTCTTCATATGCAAACTGAAATAATTGATCAATGTGGTATGTATTGGGATTGAAAGTCTACACAACTCTTTTGACCTAATTGATTGCATTACAATCAATATTGTTATTAATTTTCCCTAAAAATCATTCTTATGTATATCCTTCTTACTGCATGGAAATCCTATCATATCACTGAAGCATTTACTTAATTCATTAAATTAAAAGAAATAGAAAATTGATATACAACCTATCCTAGTTGCATTAAATTAAACAAGCTTTGCCCATACAAGCTCAAAATAACTAGTCAATAATAGTGGAGACAAGATTCAGAGAAAACAAATATGGTTAAAGTTCATCTTTGTATTAATTTTCTTTAAGAAATATATAACATTGGAGTAATACTCAAAATTACTCAAGACAAAACAACATGATCTTGAATGTTAGTGTATTCTTAGATTTGCAGAGAAAATACATCACAAAATTTGCATCAAGGAAACTAGATTGAATGTAAACCTAGAAAAACCTAAAAATTACATAATAGTTCATACCTTTTCTCTAGCCTTGGGATCTCATTTCTATAGCATGAGATGCAACAAGCTTTAGGCCTAGAGAACAATGAAAGTTTTCCTTAAGAAAGAAAGAATTTACAAAAGGTAGTGCCATAAAAGACAAAATTTAGTGCAACAGAATGATATACATCATGAATATTCCTTTTGTGGGCACCACCTCTACTACACTTCTTTATTTCTAAGGAGTTTTTAATTGGCATTGATTATGATGCTTGTGATGGACCTAGTTCTAATACTTGAAAATTGAGCTTAACTTGTGTTTCTCCATCCAAGTCATTGTATACTGACAAACTAACAATTACCCTTAATTCTCCTACTACCAAGTCATCAATTTGAACCTTTGTGCTTATTACTATAGTTGATTATTTATCTTTGTCTTCTTTTGCCTTAAATGATGCATCAGTTGTTTACAACTCATCTTGGTCTATCTCATCTTCATCAGTTTCACCAAGCACTAATTGTTTTGGATGTATAAAATTTGTCATTCACTCATTAAAAATTGTGTCATCTGGCCAATCAATACTAAAAATCTCACATTGCTTCTTCAAAACAAAATCTCCTAACTAATTTATTTCAACAATTTCTTCCCTTAGAGAATCATAGAATATTTGAACTCTAACAAATTTTTTAGTTGTTTTTTCCACAATGCATGTCCCTTTTCATTTATGATCCCATTAACTCTAATGCATAAAAAATCATCTAATTCTTTGGCCCATTCTTCTTTGTCCTTTAATTTATCTATTTTCCTAAGTGCATGGGGGAAAAGTTCAAAATTTTCAACAAGATACTTTGATAAATAGATTATGATTCCCTTCTACACTACAACACTCTTATCATCAAAATTAGAGAGATCATTAGTTATGTCAAAGGTTTTTTTATCTGTTTGTAAGACAAACTAATGACTAAAACACATAAAAGACTGACATCTTTATCCTTGCTACCCCATTTACTCATAATTGGATTCAAAGCATCTTCATTATTTTTTATCTCATTCCACATGTCCATTATTTTTACCAATTGCTCATAAAAGGTAGGCCAATCAATCTTATCTACCAGATATAAGATTGTTCTTCTAATTTTTCCTCATATTGGTCATTCAATTCCACATGTAATACCCAAAGTTTTTTCTTCTCCTCTTCAAACTTCTTAGATGTGTAAAATTGTGGTCTCTATGGAGTATTTGGTATCTCTACAAGGGGAGTTGACTTAAAGGGCTCAACTAGAGGACGAGGATAAGAAATCCTTGTTAGAAGTAATATAACTAGGGGGGGGGGCATGGGGTCAATCAATTATATATCAATCTTAAACAATTATTACTTTATCAACCAAAGTAATCAAAAAATCATAATGAAATGCACATACACAAATACACCAAATATGTTGACTAGGGAAAACCCTAGTGGGAATGATGCCCATAATATGATGTACTTATATAAATATTCTTTATTAGAGGATGGACCCTATTGAGAGTCTATTACAACATTTCGTACAATGAGTCCTTATTAGGAGACTTTGAATCCCTGTTAGGAGTTGTAGAAGTCAATCAAACCTACTATCCAAATAGCTTTAGGATCATATCAATGAACCCATTGTACAATTGATCTTGGTTTTATTCCTTTTAGAATAATAGATATGGAGCAAACTCTTTTCTCTTTCTCTGTCTAGTGTGTCAGACTTCTTCACCTTCAAATCATGTAAATAGATCTAAAATTCATTAGTAACCCTTAAGGTCACTTACAGAGATTAGTATATTACTTTGCTCTTCTATTTCACAATTCATAAGTCTTCTCTTTTTCTTGATCACCATAATGATCTCTAGAACTTGAAAAACATCTTTTGTTTATACCATACTCAGCTATTAATCTTTTGAGTCAGCTCTATAAACTTATCATTAATTTGATTTGGGTCCATATTTAATTAAATGAAATATACATTTAATTAATGTTGTCAGCTCATAGTTGTTCCAAAACTTTTGCACATGCAACTTTTGTACTTGCACACTTATTGATGACATCAATTATCAGTGTAATTCCTCCAGTTAACTATACAACCCTTCATTCCAAACACAATGTGTTATATTGATCATACAAAAAAGACTATTTTCCCAATGCTTTCTATCCTTGTGGTTCTCTGTAAATCATTAATATCCGTACACTATTGATTCAAGTTATGTGCACTTGACCACATGTCAAATACATGTTGTAGCATATGTTGTTAATTGTGCATGGGCAGCTAGGCAATACAATTTCCTCAATACATAAATCTCATTGTACTGCTTTGTCAGTCTTACTATGTTTTCATCAATGACAAACAAATTCATAACATTTTTTTGTGATGTTTTCTCATAGCATCAACATTCATGCCAACAATCCTAGGCTAGCTAGATTCTCACACTTTTCTCTTTTGAAGTTTCTTATCCATTTATGCCACCTAAGCCTTCAATTGATGTATCTTATTTCCTCTTTCTTTATATGCTTTTAGCATCTCCTAAAATTTAACATTAAGCTCCAAGAAGTTATTCTTGTCTTTTGTAGCAACAACAACTCCAAAATCTACCATTTCTTTAGTCATTTTGGATCCCTTTTCACTATGTTCCTCTTTTTCCCTATAGACCACGAGGCTACCTGTATGTTTAGCATCTTAAGCTTCTTTCATCCTAGTCTTATCCATTTTCTCAATAGTCCATATCACCAATTCTTGATGATCATTATTATATTTCAATCCCTTATGAGCCTACAGGACTTCTTCTTCAGTTTTAAACTAAGTACCCTTTTCTTTTCTCACAACATCAAATATTGTGGAATTTTCAATATCCCATTTAGGTAAAATCAAAATTCCTAAATCTTTTACCTTCAGGGGTTATCTATGAAAACTCTTTCATGAAACTAGATTTGACTTCCTCTTCAATTTTAGAGTCCCTTTTGTTAGGTTGCTCTACTTTGATTATTTTAAACTTGGCCTCAAAATTTTCAATATTTCTCCTCCATAAAAAATGAGCAAATGCTTTAGACTTGACAAAAATCTCATCATCAACATATTTTTTAGAATCCTATGCTATTACAGGATCTATTTCCATAACTCTGTAATCTCCCATAGTGAGAGCTAGTGTTCACATAGTGCATTCCTCAAGTACTCCTTCTTCTATATCTACAGTTGTAACCACAATATCCCTCTCCTCTCCTATCTATCTCAACTATTCTATTAAGTATAATTCATCATCTATCCTAAGTGGGGTCTAGGTAGGTGAATACTCTTCAATCTTAGAAGATGATCCCTACTCCAATTTTTGTTTTCTAGGTCCATGTGTAGCAAATGGGCTTTTCGAACTTGGTCTTTTATATGGAGGAACAAGTTGTACACTCCTAGCCACTATGTAACTAGCTCTTTTCTATAATGTGTACTACCAAGGATTCAAAATCATTTTACTTGCCAATTTATTTTCCACCTCAATGGCCTTGTCAAGGTATGCTTGTGTTAGAATTTCCTTCTTTTCATTCAAAGTTTGCATAATCCCTACAAAGTTATCCATCACCATATCTATTATCATAGCCCAATATTTTCTATCATCTAAGCAATCATAATCTAGCTCAAAAGCATTTATAAAATCTAGGACTTTGTTGTATACTTTACCCTTCTCCTTCTTAAGTTCCTACTCTTGTAATGAGAACTTATTTCTAACTATATCTTCTGGGAAGTATACCATTTTCTTTTGAGCTTTGGCCTTACTTCTTTCTTTGAATAGATCAAAAAATCCCTCTAAGTTTATAAAATGGGAATGTTATTCAGCCATTTGATACTTGTCTAAAAATTTCTCCAAATGCCTCCATCCCTTCTTGACAAAAATAAAATTATGCACAATGGTAATATGGGGAAAGAAAGTACCTTTAGACTTTCCCAACAATTCTCTTTCTTCTACTAATCCTATTTTCCATAGAAGCTCAACAATCCCTACCTTCAAAGGCAATTCATAGGGTAACACATGTGGTTTTCCAAGAAAACCATAAACTTTTAAAATAGTAGATACTATATATGGGATGATGTCTCCCCAATTGTGACTCACCATCAACCCCTTAGCATGATCTTTTCGCCTAGTTAATTCTAGTAGAGGTTGTGGTATTCTAGGGCTATCCCTTATTAACAACATTCTAAGCCTGATAGAAACATACCTATCAAATCTAACAAAATTGGCATCACTCACCTCCCATGTCATATCTACACTCCATAATTGGACAAGAATATTTTCTCCATCTTAATCAAAATCCAACTTCATTTCTCTAAAGAAAAAGATAAGTCCCTTGTACTAGTAGAAGGGCTTATTAATCTTATCCTTTGTAATACCTATTAGCCCAGTATAAATTTCTTTTGCCAAGTGAGTAGCAAAGTCAAAAATAAAAATCATACCATACTAAAAATTTTGGGCAATGATGAAGATAATAAAGCATGGGATGTGGTCTTGCTCATCCATGCCAAAGATTTTGCAAAGAGACAAATACAATGCATGTGCTTTAGGATTAAAATTTTATTTTACAAAGGCTCTAGAAAGTTTGGTGTAACCAGGGGCAATGATTCTATTCTTACAAAATGATCTTGTAATGGTCCTCCCCTTAGATATACTCTTTATGCATCATACCTTTCTTGGAGGTCTTCCATGTCTATCTTCTCATGGACTGCATGGTTAGGGTTTAATTTAAAAACCTCTCTAATCAATTCTAGTGAAACCCTAAAACGACAATCACCATCATGATTCTTCACAATCCTGGTAAATGGATCATATTTCTTTGACATTATTGCAAGCAAATCAAAGGAAACTCGTAGGATAATTAATTTTCCCATGTCAAATTCCCATACATTACTCAAGGGAGTATCTAATCTTCTCTTTGAAAACCATTTATGGAAAATCTCTAATCCTACAATAGATACTTTAGCATCCCTTAAGTAGTTTTATTTGTCATAAAAACCCTCACTTGTCAATACCGAGGGTTCTTCAAAATAAATACTTTTCCCCTAGTAAGCTCATTCATGGATTGTGGCATTTTCTCTAGGAAATCATCATGCACAACTCTTTTTAAATAATCTTCCTTCCCTTAAAAATCCCTTCATGGAGGCATCTTTGATAATTATCCTAATACAAATATAACTTCTCAATTTTCCAAAAACCCAAAAGACTAACCTAGTTTTCTTGTTTTTTCCTCTAAAAATTAGTTAGTAGTAAATCGAAACCCTTGGAAAAATTTTCCTTTAGCTTTAAAAATTTTTTCTCTATGAAAATTTTGGAACATTACTATTCAAATAATAGAAAATTGGAATTCTTACTACAACATTAACCTCACACAAAATAGCATTTATTAGAATTAATGCTCCAACACTCATAATTTGTGTCATTTAAAATTCAACTATTAATCTTCAAGAATTAGATGACTTAGCTTGAAACCTAGATGACTGTGTTAACCTTTTTGTGAAACTAGCCACACATCAACAAGGCACTTTCGTACATTTGCTAAAGTTTGAGCAATTTCAAATTGCCGAAAAGTGTAAATCGTTGATCTTTCTGAGATTGATAATCATAAAATCCTTTGGAATTTTCTACATTCTCTTTTAATATTTTAGGTGCACCTACATAGTCACCCTTGAACTCAATAAACATGTAGACTACTCAACAAATCAGCATAAGATATTTTAGCATGCTTTCCAACTCAGCATGACTAAGGGACCCTTTGAATGACTGGCCCCACCTGTCCACATGTCAATCAGGTGCTTCCCTCCTTTCATTAAACTTTGGACATCTCCATAAACTATTCAAGCACTCTCCATCAATCTTCAAAGGATTGATGGTCCCATAAGATTCACTCTATTTACAATCTAGTCAGCAACAACAACCAATGAAATGGCTCAAATTTTCTAGTGTGTCTTGACGACCATTTGACAACCCTAAACTTGTTTAGAACAATCCAAATTTTGTGGCTTATTAAGGAACTGACATCATCATGGGCTATGTGTCATGCAAGTGCTTCCCCACATTTGTTAAAGGTTGAGCACATTGGAATTGTGGGAAAATGCTCATTGTTGATTGTTCTTTAATCAACGGTTTGTAAAAGTAAATCCTGCCATGGTTAAAAACACTTTTAAATAAAACTAAAGAATTAACATAGGGATAAACCCATAGTTTGGAACAATGGTTAATGGAGGAAAGATTTTTGAGAAAATAAATTTTTTTTAAACACAGAAAAACGAAAAAGAATTTCCTAAAACAATAAACCTTCTGCATAATTTTCAAAATAAAGCAATACTTTCTGAATTTTTGAAAACTAGGACAAAAATATAAGGGTTTCATTAAAATTATAATTTTATCTTGGGTTTTTAACATGCCTCATCTTTTAAAAACACAAATCCACTAGTTTTCCACTGTGAAATACAACAAAACTATGGGAGGTGAAAAGCTAGGACAACATGGCTATCGTAATGTTGCCATGTAAAGTTCCTAGATCATTAATCATGGTGACATAGTGATACAACAACACATGTCCTATTGGGCCTATAACATTCCATGACATGCAATCAAAACCTAGTCACAAAGTGCCACAAAGTAAAGAAGGTCAATATTAGATTCTCCAAGCAATGCAATTGTGTCACCTAGTTGCCACGGTGTGCATAGTTGGAAACTAGACCTGCATCAAAAAGTAAACAAAGGGTTAAGATCTTTTATCACCACCATCAGATCAAAAAGAGATCAATGTTCATCATTATTTCACTATGGAAAATTTCATGAACGTTAATTATAGTGACATAATGATAGAATGACATGTGCACATAGAACGACCTATGAAGGAAGTTATAAAGGAAAGGTGCTACATTTAAATTGTGATTGTTGGTTTAAGATTGTTGGTCATAATTCAAACATGTTGTGACTATTATGATATGAATTATACAGAATTAGTATGAAACAAAAAAAGATGAAGAAAACAATGATATTCTACAGAATTTTATGAAGATTGTAGGAAGTTGAATAGTCATCACATGTTTTTAGAAGCACCATGGATTCAAAATTATAAATGGAGAAGATGACACATGTTCATATGACTAGATAATTAAATATTTTATTTCCTTTCCAATTTTTTGATTATTTCTCTATTGAACTGAAGGATAGCAACAAACTATAAATGTAACCTCTTTTGACAATATTGAGGTCAGCAAACTTGATGGTGAATTGGTCTATAATTCCATTTACCCTATTTTCTTGTCATGATTTGTTTCCCATGTAGAGATTACTTCTACATTAATATTTGAAAGACAATCATATGTGATTCTATGATAATCATATGGATTCCATTTCATTTTGGTAATTACAGTGAAGGTGATTTCATTTACTTTCTTCATACATGATTGTGTTTCCTCTCTTGCTAGTTTTATAACATGTTAGATAGTTTCATTGGGAAATAAAAAATAAACTTTTATGAATCTATTAGTTATTGGTTGGATTCAATTTCATTGAAGACTAATAGTGAAAGCAATTCCATTGTCACTCATGTGCATATCTTTTTCATTCCTCTTCTAGATTTAGATGGTTAATCTACATTTAGAATAGAAGTAAGGGTTATAAATCTCAAGATAATGTACTGCAGTCATTCCATTAAGTGTGATAGGTTATTAAAATCCATCTTTCCTAAATTGTTTGTGCCTACAAACAATTTGGTTATTCTTTACTACTCTGAGGTTAAGAGCTTATAATGTCAAAACTTATGATTTCATAAAAATATTTGCATATCATTACAAATTATAGGGATTTGTACCTAACAATTCAAGATAGTGATAGAATACATACACTAACCCATTTTTTGGTAAACATCCTTTTGTCTCTCCAAACTTTGGGTATCAAAGAGTCAGGTTATCAAAGAGTCAAGTTATAAAATCTAATAGGAGGACAAAATTATTAACCAATAGTTTTTGGCAACTCTACTGGGGACATTCAGATGAAATTTCTAAACAATTTTTCCTCATATTAAATTTTAATCTAATTCCATTTATTTGAATTGCAAGAAAGGACTTATGGTAGTGAGGTGTTTTCCAAAAGAACTTGATACTAGTTTTACAGCCTCAACCTATAGAAGAAAATAAACAAATTCAATATTGAAGATTACTAAGGTAAATTCAAAATACTATCTGTTTTGATACATCCTAGATTCAAAATATACCAAGAGTACGAAAGAAAGAGGAAAGATTGACCCAATATATGAAGAGCTCAAGAAGGCTAACTTTCCTATCCTAAAAGATCTTTGTAGAAGAAGAATAATACATGCAAGGGAATTTGTGACTAAACAACTCCAAGATACTCAATTGTCTACAATTGTTCCTCCTAATAGAATCTAGAGAAATCAATGCTCTTCTCCACCTATTACTAGGACTTCTATTCCTACTACTTTTGATTTTTTTGTTGATTGGTGCAACACTTCCAATTTTTGTTACTTTTTAGACAAACTAGAATATTATACTAATGGTTATGGCACAACCATGAGGAAATACTATTGGTCCTCTTGTCCTATAGATAATAATGATTTTCCAAGTGCATCAAGAAAAAACTTTCCAAAATTTAATGGTGATAGTACCACTTCTACAGAACAACACTTAAATGCTTTCCATAAGTCTTGTAGTGTAGTAAATCCTCAACATGAGGATGTGGCTATTAGAATATTTTTTGATACACTTGTAGACAATTTTGTTGATTGGTTTCAAGACCTACCTACAGGATGTATCAAAAATTGGGATACTCTGAAACAAAGGTTTGAGAAATGTTATAAAAGTACAAAGGATGCATAAGTATTGTTGTTACAATTGGCACAGATAAAGAAAGAACCATCAGTTTCTATGAGACATTTTCATGCAAGATTCAATAACTTCATCAAAAGAATACCTATTACAAGTTCACCTACAAATGATAATAAGAAGACTTTCTACATTAGATTTATGTCTCTTGGTTTGGGATATCAAATTAGAAGAGCAAATGTAGCAAACTAGCAAGCTACTCAAACTCTAGCTATGGATATGGAGGATGACATGATAGAATTTGGTAAGTGGAAAAGAGAATTCCAATCTAGAGCCATGAGTAATATGACTAGTACTTCAATCATTATAGAAGCCATGCTTCAAAAATTTTCTAATGAGCTCATTTCATTGAAAAAATAAAACCAATAGGCATGCACATTCTTTTCATCAACCTCATCAAGAAGGTTATATAAACCTAAATGGAGGTAAAGCATTGCAAGTACCACCTATTTAACAAAGATTAGCATTTGAAGGTTCCCTAGAAAAACAAAATATCTATGCTTTTCATCTAAGGGAAGATCATGATGGAGATACATGTTTTGATATGATCAGATATAGGAAAATTGTGGATAACAAAGAATAAACAATTGAATATCCTAAAAGTGAGGATGATCATGCTCCTTGTGATGACTTTGAAAAAAAATTCTTGGAGTATGAATTAGATTTATAAGTAAGAAGTGATTTTTTTGCAACTATAGAAAGACTTCAATTAATTGTGATGATTAGAGGTCAAAAGAATAGAAATCAAACCAACAATTTAATTCCTATCAAAAATAATAAACCATCAAACCAAGTTGATAAGATAGTGGAATAGTAACTTTAATGACACAAAAAGAGTATAAAGGTAAGTTAGTTAACTCCTTTGACATCATACAATACTGTGAAGACGTAGGAATCTAGATATCTCCATTGGATTACCTAAAGTCTAATCCTAATCAATTGAACAGATTAGTTGAGCATTGTAATAGTAAAGATGCAGGTCATGTTAATATTAATGCTAATGTTGATCACCACAATGAAACTAGCACTAGTGGAACTTCTTTGATTGATGAAGATTTTGAACTCCCTAAGTTTCTTAAAGAATAAGAACCTCTTGTCTTAGCCATATGCCCAAACAAGAAACTAGATCGCTTCTACATTTCCATATTTATCAATGGAAATAAATTAAGTAACTACATCATAGATTCAAGAGTCTCTAATAATGTAATGCCTAGCTCTATAGAAAAACCTTTAGGTCTTCCATTCACTAAAACTTTTGGTATATTTTATTCAATGGATGAAAAATAAGTGTCTTTCCTTGGACAGATAAAAGATGCTTAAGTTGCCCTTGCTACCTATCCTTCCAAAAGTATAAAAATTACTATTCTAGTGGCAAACATCCCTACAAGCTATGACATGCACCTAAGTATAATTTTCAACAAAGACATGGGTGGGGAGATAAAACTAGATTGGTCTTGTGTTACTATCCACATTGGGGATAAAATGGTGAAGCTAGAACCAGAATAGAAGGAAAAATTTATTGTCCTAAAATCATATGACCTTAGATCTTAGGTCTTGTATCATGAAATGTAGTTTGGTATTTACATGTTTTTCTCTAATACCACTGATATTTTAGAAGGATTAGAGAATAGTAATGGTGATCTATTGTGGACACTAGAAATTGATGGTACTTGTGCTAATGTTGGTCCAAGTGCAAGTATAGTGTTGACATCACCTATTGGGGAAATGACTTGCTTGGATTAAAATTTAGATTTCAAAAATACTAATAATACCACAAAATATGAAGTCCTTATCCTTGGTATAATTGTAGTGAAACAAAAAGGATTCATTGAACTTAAAGCTCAAGGACATGTAGAATTGGTGGTGAGACAAGTTAAAAACCAATATGTAGTAAAGAACTCAAGATTGAGGAACTATGGTAATAAGGTGTTGGATGAAATTGAGAGTTTGGTGTTGGAAATATAGAAGGCATACCTGAGAGGGGGGTTGAATTAGTTACCACTAAAATAAGTCCCAAATCCCTTAGATGTCAATTATAAAATTTAGACTAAGAAAATTGATTAATGCAATTACTCAGTAAACACACAAAAAATGTTGTCACTCGGTAAATGCAAAGTGTGAATTACTTTTAACAAATTTTAAAGAAATAACAGTAATTAATTTGCAAGCAAAAGAGAAATAAAATTAACACATGAGACACCAATATAACTAGTTACTATTTTTCATTCTTTTAAAGTGAGCCCTATTAGGAGCCAACACTATTAAAGGTTACAAAACACATTGTTAGGTGTGACCCTATTAGAGAATTTTAATCACCCTACTAGGAGTGATCTTCTAAGAGGTCTTAAAACAATTCAATGGAATTTCCACCTTGTTAGAGGATTTACAATTGGCTATTAAACCAACTTTGTTAAGAGATTTTAAATCATTGCTAAAATGGTTAGAGAGTAACAATGAAATGACCTGATTGTGATGCAACTGAATTGCTGAATCTAGATCTCTTTTCTACTTAACCTTGATCCTTCCTAATCAAATATTAGTTTTCTACTCCACAAGGATACCTATTTACCATTCAAGTTTGATCCCTCTCTTTTCTTTTCAATTCAATCAACACACTTGCACACACACTAGAAGGCTCAACTTGACCTTTTATTTATACCTTCTAGATTGTCAAGTCAGCCCAAATTCAAATTATAGTAACCAATATTCATCATCATAGTCAGCTAGAATCAATACATAAAGTAATTAAGCTTCATATTCAAAAATAAGAAAAATCCCTCGTAAGCCGACCCTACTCAGTAAAAACTAACTTTGGAATGATTTCCTATGTTAGCCAACAAAAGCTCTGTTAACACTACAAACTTGTAGAAATCCTTTGGCAACTAAGTGAGCTTGGTGAATACTAACCCTATCCAACTTTCTGGTCATTTACCAAGTGATCTCAGTTAACACTTTTTTCTATCTCAATTCCTTTGATGCTCAAGTGAACTTGGTAGACACTGACATCTATTTAGATTAAACCTATGAATGCTCAGTAGACAATGAAAAATTTCTTCACTAACCAAGTGAGCTTCGCAAGCACTATTTGTCAATTAATATGACATTTGTGTAACATCAAAGAAAAAAAACAATTAATGAATTATATTCAACAATCTCCCTCTTTGGCATTGATGTCAACACAACATGTAATAACACAATGAAATTTTGAGAACAAAACTCACTTTGACAAAAAGTTTCTCCCTCTTTGATTTTACACAAAAAATTATTCTTTATGTTGTATTCTTCCTTTGTATAACTTGTTTTCAAACTTCTTCATCTATAAAATTTTAGAAAGATAAAGATATGATAGTAAACTTCTCCCTCTTTGACAACATATTCCAAAGGCAACACATGCCAAATTTGTATCAATGTACCTTGAGTACTAATTCATATGCAATATTCTCTTGATTATGCTACATCAACTGATTGATCTTTTACTAGGTTCTTGTTGATGCATCACTAAACTTTATTTACTGAGTTTCAGATAGGGAAATGACCCCTAGCTTACTTCTTAGATACAAGAATGCATCTTTAGGTAATGTCTTGGTGAATATGCTTGCAATTTATTCTTTTTTATGGACATATTCCAATCTAATTTCTTTGTCCTACACTAGTTCTCTAACAAAGTGATATTTTATAACAATGTGCTTTGTTTTGGAATGCATCACTGGGTTTGTTGATATGTTAATTTTACTAGTGTTATCAAAATACATGACTACTAGCTCTTTGATTTCAACCTTCATTCCTTCTTACAATTTTTTGAGCACACAATGTTAGAACAATTTACTACTACTACTACATACTCTACTTCTATTGTGGATTGGGATGTATAGTTTTGTTTCTTGCTTGTCCAAGATAATAGCCTTTTACCAAGAAAGAAAGCTCCACCACTAGTGCTTTTTCTATCATCAAGATTTCCTGCCCAATCAGCATTAGTAAATACCTTTAGGTCTAGGTTTCCTCCAAGTTTGTACAATAAATCATAGTCTTCAGTACCTTTCAGATATCTCAAGATTCTTTTGATTGATATCATGTGATTTTCTCTAGGTTTAGCTAAGAATCTTGCCACTATCCCAACTGCTAAGGCAATATCAAGCCTTGTGTGAACTACATACTATAATTTTTCAATCATTGATCTGTATAAGGTCTGATCTACTTCTTTGGAGTCATCATATTTGGTAAGCTTGAGTCTAGTACACATAGGGATACCAACTGGTTTTGAATCTTCCATTCCAAACTTCTTGAGTATCTCTTTTATATACTTGGATTGAGTGATATAGATACCATTTTTGTTCTGCTATATTTGCAATCCAACAAAGAATTTTATTTCACCAAACATGGACATCTCAAACTCTTTGTTCATTTGTTTTAAAAATGCTTTTCATAGGTCATCATTTCTTGTAAATAGAGTATCATCCACAAATATCTCTGCCAAGACAATTTTATTATCTGGTCCTTACTTGATGTAGAAACTATTGTTATCATTTATTCTCTGAAAATTAATCTATATCAAGTATTTATGTAGTCTTTCATACCAAGCTCTAGGAGCTTTCTTGAGACCATATAGTTCTTTGTGTAATTTGCAGACCATATTCCTTTTGTCAGGATCAACAAATCCTTCTAGCTATTCAATGTAGACTTCTTCATCAAGAATTCCATTCAGGAAAGTAGCTTTGACATCCATTTGATATAATTTGAATCCTTTGTGAGTTATATATGCAAATAGGGTCCTAACACCTTCTAATCTTGCAACAAGAGAAAAATTCTCACCATAATCAATTCCTTCTTCTTGAGAATAGCCTTTACACACTAATATAGCTTTTTTTCTCGATACTTGTCCATCTTCATTTAGATTATTTCTAAATACCCATTTTGTTCCGATCACATTTTTATCTTTAGGCTTAGGAACAAGAGTCCAAGTTTTTTTCTTTTCTATCTATTTTATTTATTCATTCATTGCCTCAATCAAACTTTCTTTTTCTAGAGCATCCTTGATAGTTCGAGGTTCAAAATCAACAATTAAACATGTACTTTTTTATTTACTTCTTGTCATAGTACCTTCTAATTTATCTCCAATAATCTCATTAGGTGCATGATGCCTTCTGACATACTTGGCTAGTATAGGTTCCTTGCCTTTTGAATAAATTGAACTGTCTTCATTTTGAATTTCAACTTCAGGCTCGGGTCATTTAGACTTGGTAGACAATGACTCAGTAGTTTTAGAATGTGACTCGGGTCCCTAGGACTCAGTTTGTACTTCTTGCAACTCAGTAGCTATGGAAGACTCAAGAGGTGAAGTTTTCTTATTGTTAGATGTGCCTAGCAAAGTATCAGGTTTGAAGTAAACAAATCTTTTGTAATCTTCTGGTTCCCTTTTGCTTTCTTCTTTAGTCTTTTCTACAAACTCATCAATTCTCACATGTGCACTTTCTATAATTTTATGAGTAGACAAATTCAAACATTTATATGCCTTACTTATGCAAGAATATCCTAAGAATATACCTTCATCACCTTTCACATCAAACTTAACTTTTCTAGACTCTTTCAAGATATAACATGTACTACCAAATACTTTCAGGTAACTTACATTGGGTTTGTATCCATACCATAATTCATAGGAAGTCTTATGTGAGTCATTCTTCAACTGTACTTGATTCAAACTATGAACTATAGTGTTAATGGCTTCCTTTTAGTATTTGATAGCAACATTATTTTCAACCATTAGAGTCCTTGCACAATACATGATGGATCTATTTCTTCTTTTAGCTATTCCATTCTGCTCAGGAGTGCTAGGGGTTGATATTTTCCTTTTGATTCCTTTTTCAATGTAGAAATTATTGAATTCATTGGAGATGAACTCACCACCTCTATTTGATATTAAGCATTTCAATCTTTTTTTGTTTCTTTTTCTACTCTTGCTAGATACCATTTGAACTTCCCAAATGCTTCTAACTTTCTCTAAAATATATAACAGTCATCATTCTAGAGTAGTCATCATCAAAAACAATAAAGAATTTTTCTCCACTATAACTTTCTATTCCAATAGTTCCACATAAGTTAGTATGCACAATTTCCAAGACATCTTCAGATTGATAGTTTTTGTTCTTAAAATTGGTCTTTCCCATTTTGCCAATCTGACAATTTTTGCATAAACCAACATCTAGTCTCTTCAAACTAGGGATACCTCTTACTTTTCTAAATTTTCTTATCTTGACCATATTATCAAAGTTTATATGACATAGTCTTTTTTGTGATAACTAACTTTCTTTCATTTGAGCAATAAAACATGAGCAATCACCAAGATCAAGATAAAATACATTACCTCTTGTTTGTTTACCTGATCCAATCAGATTCCTTTTGTCATACAGTAGTCTTGCCTTGCCATGCATGAATTCTACCTTGAATCCAATTTTTATTAGCTATGCCACACTTAGTAGGTTATGTTTTAGTCCTTCAATCCAATAGGCATTGTCACATACAAGTTCATTGGTTAATGAGATTTGACCTTTCCCTTTTATGCAACAAGGTTCATTATTACCAAACTTTAAACTACCTCCATCATAATGTTCAAAGTATTTAAATTTTTTTTTGTCTCTAGTCATATGATGTGAACATCCACTATATATGATCCATGTGTCACTTTTACTAACATGAGATATAAGTTCCATCTTATCTTCTTCATCATCAGATTCATCTTTTACAGCAATGTACACTATTTCATCTTTACTATTATTAGAATCTTTAGAGATAAAACAAGTCTTCTTACCTTTCTCTTTGAAGGATTTGTGACTTTTGGATTCCTTCTTGCCTTTGTATTTGTGGATTTTCTTTTCATCCTTTCTTTCTCTGTTTGGGCACCTGGCAGCAATATGACCGATTTCCTCACATGAAAATAGATTAAAAGAACTTTACCTTTTGTACTTTCCTCTACCTCTAGAATATTTCTTTGCAAGTAAAGCTTCAACAACTCCAAGATCACTATTAGAACTTTCCTCTGTTTCCTCTTCACTCTCTAATTGAATGTCCTTTTTTTCTTTTGCCTTTTTCTTTGAGTAAAAGTTTAGCTTCAAATGTAGGCTTAGCATTTTTAGAAGCTAGAACATAATTTTTAAAGTTGTCTAGCTCAAAAGTTGTCAATCTTCCTACTAAGGCATCCAAACCTAACTTGTGATTTGGATCACACCTCTTTTCTTGAATAGTAGATACTCTAATTGCATAGATAGGAAGCAATGTTCTAAGAAATTTACTTATAATAGTTTCTTCCTTGATTTCTCCTCTAGAAGCTCTGATTGCACTAACACTAGCTTTGATTCTTTCCACATATTTGGCAACATTTTCATCTTCTCTCATTCCCATTTGATCAAACTATCCTCTAAGGCTTTCTGCTTTGGCTCTCTTTACATTGTCATCACCACCATAGATGTCCTTTAGCTTGTTCCACATATCAAAAGTAGTTTAACAGTCTTTGATCTCATCAAATTCATCATAGCTATGAGCATATGCAATATCAGTCATCATGATGTCATGGTTCTTTTTCTTAGCAAGATCTCCAATAGATAATGTACCAGTAGGAGTTTTGTATTCTTCATCAATGTATTTGAAGCTTGAATCACTAATGGTGGCTAGATGAAGTCTCATGAGTCCCTAGCATGCTGAAAAGTTGTCTCTATTTAGCTTTGGAATCTCTCTCTTGTAAGACATCCTGATCTTTAGCCAATGTCCTTGAAACCTTTCCTGAAAGCACAAAAAGATCTAATACCAATTGTTGGAAATACAAGAGTAATTGAGAGGGGGGGTGAATTAGTTACCACTAAAATAAATTCCAAATCCCTTAGATGTCAACAATAAAATTTAGAGTGAGAAAACTAATTAATGTTGTTACTCAGTAAACACATAGAAAATGTTGTCACTCGATAAATGCAAAGTGTGAATTACTTTTAGTAGATATTAAAACATTAACAATAATTAATTTGCAAGCATAAGAGAAATAACATGAACACATGAGACATAGGGATTTAATGTGGAAACCCAATTTGGGAAAAACCACCTATGTAACTAGTTACTATTTTTCACTCTTTTGAAGTGAGCCCTATTAAGAGCCAACCCTTTTAAAGGTTACAAAACACACTATTAGGTGTGACCCTATTAGAGGATTTTAATTACCCTACTAGGAGTGGCCTTTTAAGAGATCTTAAAACAATTCAATGAAATTTCCACCTTGTTAGAGGATTTACAACTAGTTGTTAAACCAACTCCATTAAGAGATTCTAGATCACTACTACAATGGTTAGAGAGTAACAATGAAATGACCTGATTATGATGCAATTGAATTGTTGAGTCCAGATCTCTTTTCTACTTAAACTTAATCCTTGGTGATCAAATATTGCTTTTCTACTCCACAAGGATACCTTCTTATCCTTCAAGTTCACTCCCTGGCTTTTCTTTTACATTCAATCAACACACTTGCACACACACTAGAAGTCTCAACTTGACCTTTTATTTATACCTTCCAAATTGTCAAGGTGGCCCAAATTCAAATTACAATAACCAATATTCATCATCATAGTCGACTAGAATCAATACATAAAGTAATTAAGCTTCATATACAAAAATAAGAAAAATCATGCATAAGCTAACTATGCTTAATAGAAATTAACTTTGGAATGATTTCCTATGTTAACCAACAGAAGCTTGATTAACACTGGGAACTTGCAGAAATCCTTTGGCAACTGAGTGAGCTCAATGAATACTAACTCTATCCAAATTTTCCTTTGATAAATGAGTGATCTTAGTTAACACTCTTTTCTACCTCAATTCCTTCGATGCTTGAGTGAGCTCAGTAGACACTAACATCTATTCAAAGTAAACTTGTGAATGCTCAGTAGACAAGGAAAACTTTCTTCACTGACCAAGTGAGCTTGATAACCACTCTCTGTCAATTGATATGACATTTGTGTAATATCAAAGACAACACACAATTAATCAATTTTATCCAACATTTGGATGCCTTCTCAATTAAATTAGTATCCAGAGAATTCAATTCAAGAGCTGATTCTTTGGTAGTTTCTGCATCATTACTCCTACCACACCCTAATTTCAAAGATTAAGTTTATAAAGTAGAAATTATATTCAGGCCCAATACCCCTAATAATGATGAGTCATGGTAGGTCTTTAAAGATGATAAACACATACTAAAATTCATTGAAGGGGAAGATCTTTTTGAATTTTTGAATTTTTAAGGAAGCACTAATACAAATGGTGATAATTCAATGACAAGTGATCAAAAGAAAATAGGGCCTCATATGATTCATTTGAAAGGTAATAAGTTTTTTCCCCATCTAATCTCTTTATAAAAACTTTTTGATAGGCATAATGAATACATAAACAAGGAAAGAGATAAGAAAAGGAAAATATGTGGTGAATATGATGGAATCAATATAGGGATAGAAGTCAAGCCAAAGATGACAAACATAGGAAAATGTTGCACACCAGAGGATAAGATAGAGATTAGAAAATTTCTTATTGAATTTCAAGATGTATTTTTTTAAAGTTATGAAGAACTAAAGAATTTCATGGGTGGAAAATTCAAACATGAAACCCCTCTTAAACTAGAAAAAACACCATTTAGGAAGAAAGAAAAAAATTATAACCCTATAGTTGAAGGAGAAATCTTCAAGGAGATTGAAAAAATGTTATAAGGTAGGATTATATATCATATTCTTCATTCTACTTGGGTTTCTAATATTGTGGCAGTGAGGAAGAAGAATGGAGAGATAAGGATTTGTGTAGATTTCATAAATCTAAAGATAACTCAAAGATAATTTTATTCTCTGTAATATGGTTCATCTTTAAAAAAAATTTGTAGAATAAAAAATGATATCCATGTTAAATGGATTTTTAAGATATAATCAAATTTAGGTAAATGAAGAAAATCAATTGAAAAACTACATTTACTATACCATGGGGTACTTTTTCCTATAATAGAATGCCTTTTGGTCTAATCAATGCAGGTGTAGCCTTTTAGTGTGGCATGAATTTGGCCTTTGAAGATTTGAAAGATAGAATTATTGTCATATACTTTGATGATTTGATAGCCATTTCCAAGAAGAGAAAAGATCATATCAAAGATCTGAAAAAGGCGTTACAAAGATGTAAATATCATGGTGTCTCATTAAATCCAAAGAAGTTAGTATTTTTTGTGATAGAAGGTAAGCTTCTTGGTCATATTGTATCCCAAGAAGGAGTGAAGATTGATCTAGACAAATTTAAATTTATTTAGTAATTAAGTCTTCTACTGAGTAAAATTGGAGTGAAGTCCTTCTTTGGCCAAGTAAATTTCTTGAGGAGATTTGTTCTTGACTTCTCTGAAATAGTTAAATGTATAGTTAATATCATGAAAAGCAATAGAACTTTCAAATGGAGTGATGTTGGGAAAAAGGCTTTTGAACATATCAAGGGTTTCATTGCCAAAACCCATGTGCTTGTCCATCCTAACTACACTAAAGAATTCATCATTTATTGTTATGCCTCTAGAACATAAAATGTTAGCTATATTGATGCAAGAAAATAAATAGATAATACAAGCTCCAATTACTTTCATGAGTATACCATTCAAGAATTAAGAATTGAGATACAAATGGAAAATCATGCATATGCAGTGGTGAGAGCCCTTAAAATTTTAGGTTTTATGTGCTACCTTCTCATTTAGTGAAATATGTACCAAATCCTACAGTAAAAAGTATTCTGACACAACAAGAGGTTGGTTGTAATAATAGAGGAGTGTGGATAGAAAAAATCCAAGGATATGATATAGAAATTAAGCCAGCCAAAATTTTAAGAGGTAATGCACTCTATAAAGCCTTAGTAGAAGTTCAATAATTCAAAGAAGAAGATACTCCAAAAGTTCTTATGGTAAGTCTTTAGGATCCTTGGTTCTCAAACATTTCTTATTTTCTAACATATGGTGAATGCCCTAATGGATTGACTACTAAGAAAAGAAGAGATCTAAAAACAAAAGCCTTGAAGTATTTGATTCATGATGATGTCTCATATAAGAGAGAAATTCATATAACATTTTTAAGATTTGTGGACAAGGAGAAATGGGTAATGTTTTTAACATCTTTTCATAATGAGGCATGTGGAGGACACTTCTTTTTTACTATCACTACATTTTAAATTTTGAGACAATGTTATTATTGGCTTTGAATGCTTAAAGATGCATATAAGTGGGTGGTTAATTGTGAGAAATGCAAGATTTTTACTGGTAAACCTTAGCTTTTTGCCCTACTTCTTAGGCTAGTGGTGATTGAAGATCATTTCCATTAATGGGCTTTGTATTTAATAGGCCCAATAAATCCTCCTTCTCATCAAGGAAACTCTTACATATTGACTACCATAGACTATTTCAGTAAATGGGTTGAATCAAAGCCAATGAAGAAGACTTTATTAGAAGTAGTATGTGAATTTCTCAAAGAGCACATATTGATCAGGTTTATAGTTCCTATGAAATTGATAATGGATAATGCATCTTATTTTTCTTCCTCAAAAATCATTGATTTTTACTATGATACTAGTATTGAAGTTTTTCATTCCTCTAATTATCTCCCTCAAGGAAATGGGTAGGATGAGTCTAGTAATAAGAATTTGATTAATATTTTGAAGAAATTGGTATAGATAATCAAAAAAAATTCCATAAGAAGATCCATGATGCTTTATGGTTTCATAGAACCATACCTAAAAGAGCCAAAGGTATCTCACCTTTTGAAATAGTCTATGGAATGGAAGTTAATTTTCCATTTCCTTTAGAGCTTGCTTCTTATAAATTAAAGACTGTGATTGAAGAGGATTTATTCAAAGATGGATTAGAGAAGAGGATCTTGTAGCTTACCAAACTACAAGAAGAAAGGGAAGAGATGGTTGATAAAATCACTAAACAAAAAGGAAGGGTAAACATTTTTTTGATAGAAGAGAAGACCTAGAAAATTCATGGAAGGAGATTTGGTATTGATATGGGATAAGAGATACCAACCAAGAGGTATGCATTCTAAAATTCAATCTTTCTGGAAAGGGACATTTTAGATCATGCAAGTGAATTAGAACATTTTTTTTGAGTTGGCATGTCCCATTGGAGAAATCCTACCATGTTCTTACAATGGGAAGGATTTGAAGTTGTATCAAATGAAAAATTGAAAGTAGGTAACCCCTATATAGTAGTCAGATAGGTAAGTTTTCCTTTCACGGAGTTTGCTTTAGCTTAATTGCTTTCTTTCCTAGGTATTTTTTTGTTGTATTCTAGTTTAGTCTATTCTTTTTGTTTTAAATTTTTCACCTTGTTTGTGGAACCAAAAATTACAAGAGTTCTTTCAAGAATTATCATGCTTGAATCCCCACACAAAGCTAGTTGTTGCTAACATGATGTGGTAAATAATATGAGAAACAAACTAGTGCAATGGTTAGGTGATTAGGTTTTGGAGGGTTTGTTATGTGTTTCACTAATGAGAAGAAATTTGTTTTGAAACCCTAACTCTATGATCAAGTATTTCATTGAAGGCTTAATATAGGTAGAATGGGGAGATTGTAGACATATTTAGAAAAAATGGCAGCAAAGAATATAAGGATCAAGGTTAAAGATATTATGCAAATCATGAAAATGAGCTACAAGAAGAATCAAGTAAGAGAAGAAAATAAATTATCAAAGATGGTGAAAGAACCAAGTAAAATATGGTATGACTCTTATTACAATCAAATTGATGGTTTATATTTAATCTGCATGCTTATGTAGCTAACTTGACAAGCCAAATGGCTGAAGGATTAAAATTAGATTATTAGATGAAAATCATATCAACGAATGATATTTTAAGATAAAAACTATAAGTACTCAATAATACATCTCCTCAATTGTTAGATCCAACATAGATCCATGATCATCATTATGTCACTATAAAAAGTTGCATGAAGAATAAATAAACTGGCATAACGATGATGTGACAATTGGAATAGATGAACCCATACTACAAAGGAAATTAGTGATGTGAGATTTTTAAATTCTAGCCATCAGATCAAAATAACATCTAAGATTGTCGCAATATCCTTATAAAAAGTTGCTTGATCATTAATCATGGCAAGATAGTGACTAGCTAACACCTATCCATGGGACCCAACTAAAGTGGTACCTTATTTGAGTCATATACATTAATCAAAGAACTTAATGAAGATTTTCAATATTAGGAAAGATCTACTACTATATTTATGTCACCATGTAAAGTTTCTCACTAATTAATCATGGTGACATAGTGATAGAACAACTTGTGTCCTACTATGCCCATAACATTCCATGAGACACAGTCAAAACCTAGTCAGAAAGTGCCACAAAGTAAAGAAGGTCAATGTCAGATTCTCCAAGGAATGAAATTGTGCCACCTATTTGCCACAATGTGTATCTTTGGAAAGTGAACCTGCATCATAAAGTAAACAAAGGGCTAAGGTATTTTAACACCACCATTAGATCAAAAATAGATCAATGTTCATTGGTATGTCACTATAGAAAATTGCCTGAACATTAATCATAGCAACATAACTATAGAATGATGCATGTACATGGAGGAACCTATGAAGGAAGTTATAAAGGAAAGTTGCTATTTTTTAAATTTTTATCTTTGGTTTAAGATCGATGGTCACAATTCAAACTTGGTGTTACCATTATAATATGAATTATATAGGCTTGGCACAAAAAAAATAGAAGATGAAGAAGAAGGTGATTTTCTATAGAATTTTATGAATATTTCAAGAAGTTGAATAGTCATTATGTGTTTTTAGAAGTTTCATGGATTGAGAATCATTAATGGAGAAAATGCCACATGTTCATATGACTAGATAATTTCATATTTAATTTCCTTTCCTATTCTTTGATTGTTTCTCTACTAAACTGAAGGATAACAAAAAATTATAAATGTAACCTCTTTTGACAATACCAAGGTTGGAAAACTTGATAGTGAATTAGTTTGTGACTCCAATTACCTTTTTTTCTTGTCATGTTTTGTTGCCTGTGCATAGATTAGTTTTGCATTAAGAGTTGAAAGACAATCATATGTGATTCTATGATAATTATATGGATTCCATTTCATTTTGGTAATTGCAATGAAGGTGATTCCATTTACTTTCTTCATATATGATTTTGTTTCCTCTCTTACTAGTTTCATAAAATGTTAGATAGTTTCATTGGGAAATGAAAGATAAATGTGTATGAATATATTAGTTATTGGTCAAATTCCATTTCATTCAGGTTTAATAGAGAAAGTAATTCCATTTTCCCTCACGTGCATATCTTCTTCATTCCTCTTCTATATTTAAATGATTAGTATGCATTTAGAATAGAAGTAAGGGTTAGACATCTCAACATAATTTTCTATAGTTATTCCATTAAGTGTGATAGTTTATTAAAATCCATCTTGCTTGAATTGATTCTACCTACAAACAACTTGGTTATCCTTTACTACTCTTAGGTTAAGAGCTTATAATTCAAAACCTCTAATCTCATAAAACATATTCATTACATATCATTGAAAATCATAGGGAGCTGTACCTAATAATTCAAAGGGCAGTGATAGAATACATACATAGACCCATTTGTTTGTAAACATCCTTTTGTCTCTCCAAACATTGGGTATTAAAGAGTCATGTTATAAAATCTAATAGCAAGATAAAATATTAACCAACACTGATTTATCTAACTTGGTGTGTTGAGAAAAATCTAATATAGCTCTTTAACAAAAAAAATTGATCTTTTTTTATCATCTACAACCACTTTTTGTGTCCTCCATACCTAAAATTCTCATTCCTCACTGCCATATCAATCTTTCTACCTAGTCATGTAGTTACGACTATCATTTTTGTCTTCTCAAGGCTCAATTTTTTATGGAAGTTATGAATTCCTATATCTGGATGTGTACCATGATTAGATCTTCCCTAGATTTATAGATGTTTGTTCTTTGCAACATTAATGGTAGTAGTTGATTTTTTCCTTAGGGCACAAACTATCTCAATTATGCTTTAACTATAAAATAAAGTTTTGTAACCCTTTCAAAGGTTGGTCATTTTTTCTCTAATTCTATAATAGTAAGCATTCAATTCTTTATTAATTTTATTTCATTTTTTCTATGAATGAATGTAATTCTTTGATGTACATCATTCTCCTATGTGTAAAACTTTCTTGACTCTATTGGTGTTTTGTTTTTCATTCTTCAATCTACATGACAGTATCTACTTTTTCTTCTTGGATTTTATAGAGTGAAGTTCTTCCTTGTAGTATCAAATTTGATTCTGAATTTGCATGTGATTGTTGAGTTAATGCAAAGGTTGAATTAGTGTATCTTGAGATTATATTGATGAGTAGTGTATTGTTAGGAAGAGATAAGGTTGAACAAACTATTTTGGTGTATCACCCTTTTAGATTATATTGGGTAGCTTTATTTCATGCATTCCTTCTCCCTTTTCCCTTCAAGGAAGTAGTTGGATGCACCCTGATAGTAAGGAAGTCAGCCTTCTCTACAGACTCAATGTCATTGTTAAATTCCCACAACATGGAGATTTTTTCCATGTTTCACAAGGTTACCTTTAGGTAAGACTTCAGGAAAGGGTGCAATCTTTTGTGACAATAGTAGTATTTGGAGCAAATAATGGAAAGCAATTTAGCAATTGGATTGCTTATTGGAGAATGTATCTTATTGGAAGTGTTGATATCTAAACCTATGTTGTTTATTAGTATCCAAAAAACTATTCATTTACTAGGCAAGATTATAAGGTCATCACTATGATGGGGTTATCTAGTAAAGGTTGAGTATACAAAGCTTTAGATCATTAGAGCATTTCAGTGCTAAGTAGTTCAGTTTTGACATATAAGTTGGTAATGGCACAAACACATATGTAAACCATTTTGGCCAAATTTTCTATAATATTTAATATTTGAAGATACATCTAAGAAGATGCTCATGTATTATTTTAGAAGTTAATGATCCCAAGGCATGAAATTCAACCAACCAAAAAATGGGATAGAAATGGTAAAAGATGATGAAGTGTAAGTCATCAATCAAGATCTAGAACCTTCATAGAACATCTATCTAAGGATGATTCTAACAATAGAATTATGTATAGAGAAAAGGTGAAGGAGGAGTATCTGTGTGTGTGAGTGAGAGTGAGAAGGAGTGAAGATGATGTTTGAGAGAAGATCAAAGAGAGAGAAATTAGAGTAGTAAAGGACTAAATAGATTTATCATATTAGGAGATCATATCAAAGATATAGAAAAAAGGAGAACTAAGATCATCTTATCGAGAAAATTGAGGGTTAGGTACTATATCATTTATTGTTAATTGAGATAAGGTAAATCTCTTAATGGAGTGGTTTTAATAGACCTATGTAAACATCCTAATAGAGTCCTTACTTCATTGTGAGTGTAAAATAATTTAAAAAGGTGACACCTAATAGTCTCTTAAGATTTTAATAGGGAAGACCACTCACATGGTAGATCATATCTTATGATCAAAAATTGTTACCCTAATAGGTTAACTTTATTGTTGCAATAGTGAAGATTTGTGGGTTTCATTCCCACCCTAGTTCTACCTTCATCCTAAAGTGTTTTGGGGTTACCAAATCATTGTGTTATCTGTTGAAATATTTGTGGATGTGATGTATTTTATTTAATGTTTAGCATTGCAATTTTAATGGTAGGTATATTATCTAAGATGAATTAGGTATGGATTTATTAAATTAATTATGAAGTCAAAATTTTAAGATCCTAATTCACCCTTGCACCCCCTCTCAATATCATGTTTCCCATATACTCATTCCAACAATTGGTATCAGAGCTTAGTTCTCTTATTAGGAAGCCTAATAGCTTAAGAGGATCAAATCATGGAGATGGAAGTGTATAAGATGAGAAAAATAATTGAGAACCAGATTATTGAAATCTAGATCATATTACAACAATTAGAAGTAGCAAAAGAGGAGTTAAGGAAAACCCTAAAAAGAATAAAAGAGATAGCTATTTAGGTAACTATAAGAAAATATAAATAAGTTGACATAGAAGGACCACTTGATAGTGGAAAGACTACTACCAATGATGAAGCATTGACAAAATTGCTACAGAAGAATAGTGCCCTAGAAAAAGAAGAAAAAGACTTCAAGACAAAACAAGCAATTCAATTAGTTACACTATGTAAAGAAATCAAACAAAAGAAGAAAATAATCCAAGACAAGATCATGGATGAAGATGAAAAAAGGCATATGGCTAGAAGACTTGAAGAGAGATCATTTGAAGTGCAAAAGCATAAAAATAATCAACTAGATATGTTAAATCAAATGGTAATTCCAAATGAGGAAACAGATAGAAAATATTTGAAGATCACATATCTAAGGCTACAAAATGAAAAATTTAAAAGTGAGTTAAGGCATGAAAAGGAACTCATGGAGATATTGAATAAACCAAATGAAGCAATCAAACACTTTGAAGAAATTTTGAGGTCACCTAAAACAAAAGACACCTCTAAACTAGGATACAACAAGCACTCGTTATCTAATAAAGTAGGAGAATATCTAAAAGTGGAGAACAAAGGAATACAAAATCCAAAGGAAAACCTACATGTCATCACTATGGGAAAATTGGTCACACTACCAACATTTGCAAAAGCAAAAGTGGTATGTAGAATCCTAAACCTAAACTAAGTGGTAATTGTTTGAATTACAAGAAAGAAAGATAGCAAGCACATGAATGTAGATCAAATAAAAATGACTCAACCACAAAGGCATCTGAATTCCAAGGTCATTGCTACAATTTTCAAAATTATAGACATGGAGCTCATGATTGCAAATTCAAGAAAAAGTCAAATTAGTTACTTGAAAAAACAAACTCATACATTAAGGAAAGGAAATTCCTACAATTGGGATTATAAAACATGGTAGAGCTATCACTATTGTGGAGAATATGGATACATTCCAAAGTTTTGTATCAAAACTCATTTCACAGGAAATTACAAGAAAAGGCTAAATAGAGAGATAGTATGTTTTAGTTGTCTCAAAGTTGGACACATCAGTAGAAACTGAAAAACCATAATGCCAACACCAACACCAAGTAAATGGAGTGGCAAACCTAAAGGAAAGAAAACATGGATAGAGATAGTAAGAGATGGAAGCAGTAGAATAGAGGAAATTGTGATCACCCAATCTCATGGATTAGGTAATCACACCACATCTCACTAAAGAGGGAAGGTATGTAGGAAATATATACTCAACATTATATTTTACTTCAGTCCTACCATGAAGTGCTAAAAGTTCATATTTGCATAGATAAAGATGCATAAAGAACTGTTAGAAAAAGATAATCATAAAGTACCAAGCATTAGTGGTATAGTCTATATTGACTAAGCCTTTCATTATAGACTAAGTAAACAAGGAACATAACATATTGAACAAATGAATCAGTTATGGCTGAGTGTGTAACATTGACTGAGCTAAAATGAAGATCAAGCTAGTTGTCACACACCAACCAAGTATGAAGATATTAATTGCAAATTTAAAATGAAAGATTAAAGGTATTTATCAAATTTGGACATTCATTTTCATTCACTAAGAAATCAAAGATCTTATGAGAAGATTTCAAGGTGATCAAAATGATTTTAGTGACTAGAGTAAAAGAATCATAGCAATTTATCAATGAATTTGTAAAACAAATTAAGTATTATTCTCAGTGACAAGTTAAATATTCAGTGATGATATTCTCAAAAAAATAAATTTAAACCCTAGTTCATAATGGTATCTAGAAGTAAAATCATGAGGGATAGTAGTGCACAAATCATAAGAAATGATCAAAGTCCTCCACCAAGATTCAAAAATTTAGTGAACATCGAAAGCATTGTTGATGATACTGGAGCATTATCATCAATTTTTTCTAGAGTCTTGATTTTTCAATATATATGATCATGTTATCTATGTAAAATAGGAGAAACTAGAGATTTTAAGATTAGAGAAACTTATGACTAGCTATGTGTTGATGGAATCCTGAAGGATGATTACAATATCATTGTTGAGAAAGGGCTTACCCATGCCCTAGGATTTACAAAGTGAATGGATAAATATTGTACTAATTTGTGTTTTTTATATGAAAATATAGTTAGAAGGTGGGCTGATCAAGATAAATAAGGCTATCATTTGTAGGGTAACTAAGCACCCTACCTTGGATTGACCAAAGAGTATAAGAAACAAAATAAAGAATGAAATTAAAAATTTGACCAAGGCTAAGGGAAATGGCCATGGTATGTAAATTAATGGAATTGAGGGCCCATTAGTGAAATTTTTTGTTTGTGTAATTGCACAAAAATTCTATCAATCAAGCAGGTTGATCAACATACCCCATGTAGAAATGGATTCGAGATACAAAATTATGAAGAAGGATCATTCCTATGATCTTGGTAAGCTACAACTTCACCAACTTATAGAGAATTTAGAGGTAGTGAGGGAAGCAAAGAATAGCTCTTGTAAGTTTGGATCCTTATTAATTTGTATATTTTTCTATGTACAAAACTCTTTTCCTACTATTGGAATAGTTCTGAGGGATAGGAATAGAATAGCTATGGAGCAGATCAGTGATTTAATCAGTAGATTGAAAGAAACCTTTGAAGAAATAATGGACAACTACTTTGAAGAATTCAAGGTAAAAATGAGAAATAGAATGAGAATTCCTAATTCAATTGTAGACAAATACTATGATGAAGTATGCTTTGTTACAGATACAAATGTTGTATATGCAGAAGTAGTTTTTCTAAGGGTAGCATGGCTAAGGCCAATTCCCTATGAAGTAAATGTAGATGAGGTCATGGTAGCAATAACTGCACTTTTGGTAGAAGACATAGATATGAGTCCCGAGCAATTTGGAACATATGAAACTATAATTGATGAGATGACTGGTGAATTTGGCACACCCAAAGTAGGGAAGAAAAGAAAGAGAAAGGTTGTCGAGGGTAGAAATAAGGAACAAGAAAAAGCATCTGGACAACCTATAAAGGCTAAGTAAGGAAAAGGAAAAGAACTTGTTGTTGTGAAGTTGAAGGCCACCAAATAGAAAAAAAAATTTGTGATTGAGCCTAAGGTAAAGGCCAACCTAAAGAAGGATATGCAACAAATCATGAAACCTCAAAGGCCAAAGGGAAAGGTGGTCATCACTAAGGAAAGGACTCCACATCCCCTTGTTGAGAAAGCCACAAGATGTCCATCCAAGAAGAGGAAACTAGACAAAGTGAAAGGAAAGATGAAGAGAAAACTGATTATAGTACAAGAGAAGGAGGAAGATGATGAAATGAATGAGTTTGATGAACCCATCAAACTTCAAATAGTGAAGAGATTCCCTCCAATGACTATAGATCAGGTATGTGAAAAATTAATAGAATCTAAAAGTATTATGGGATTCAAAGATATTAAATATGATTATTTGAATAATGTTGATCAAGATAAGACTAAAAGTTCCATGATTGACATGATGATAAAGTTTAGACACACACCCTTAGAGTTGAGAACTAGATTTTTAGTGAGATTTTATAATTGAGTGGATGTAAAGTGGTAATGAGCATTATCCACTAACAAGAAAATAAGAGAAACAACACTCACATAAGTTATGCAAGATTTAGGGAAGACTCATATGTCTATAGCCCTTAAATTTTTTGTAAAGAAGTTTATGCCAAGAGAAAGGGAATATAAGATTTTGAAAAATAAAGCTCATGAAGTTGAGAAATATACTATTAGGATATGGAAAGAAGCATTTGGGTTGCTTAATCCATCTATGGACGTGAGGGAAGGCTGATATGAAATAGAATTTGAAGATAAATATTAACAAGAAGTGGCCAAGCTAACTGAGGAGATTCAGCAACTAGTCAATCAATTTGAACAAAAAGAGACTGTCATAATAGAATATGACACTGATATCCCTCCACCTAATCCAAATATACTAACAAAAGAGGAAATTCAAGTCTTAATGAATGATTCAAGAAAAAAATTTACTAACCTAATTTTTTTATAGTTACTAGAATATCCAAATCTTGAAAATAAGAAGACTAGTGATATTAATATGACATCAATAATAGAGGATACAAGTTTCAAGAAAATTGGTAAGGTTTTGATTGTATATACATTAACTTGTATGCTTATTTTCAAAAAGGAGGAAAATTTTGAAAAAGACTCATGCACTAACCCAATATAAGAAGAAGCAAAATAGAAAGAGCAAGAGACTCCACAAAATCTTATTTAATTATTGAATGCAAAGGTTGTAGAACAAACAACTATGAGACCTATGGAATAGGTGATTTCTATGCAAGTGCAGCTGCCATGAACGAGATCAAGTGACAAGGATAAATAATTGTAATTATCACTACCAAGTGATACACCTTCACAATCTCAAGATGTGACTCATTGAGGTGATCATGATGAGTTAGTGAGCCTTGGTGAGGTCATTACATTACCTATGTATAATTTGAACAATCTTACACTAGAGAAGATGCAAGAGCTACAAACCTTGTTGAGTCATAAGGAAAAGCAACAATAACTACAAAGAGAATAGAAGAGAAGGAAGGTACTACATACTATGACATATATTTTTGTAGATGTATTTGGAATCATAAATTTGAATAATCATCATACATTTTGGATCAGATAGTATATCTAGTTGATAAGAGTCAGATAAAATATATAGAGATGAATGACAAATTACTACAATGGTTTGAAAGAAGAATGGAACATAAAGTGTTAGAGAAAGTTTCATAGGAGCTGCTACATAGATAAGATGAGAATTTGACATCAGTCATATAGTTAGAAATAATTTTGCAAAACATTAGTTCATTATATTTGAAATTTTGTGATATTGATTTCATTACAATAGATACTACATGCTTATTAGAGCTATTACATGCAAAAATAATAGAGAATGTAATTATATTGGGCAAGAATGCAAGTTCAAAATCATCTTCATATACTAACTTGAGATTTAGTCAAAAGAGGTGAGCCAAGATAATGGCTAAAGATACAAAGATCACAAGTTTACATTGATTCAACTAAAACTATTTCCACATATTGAGATTATTTAGAAGGTGGTCTCAATTTCCAAAGATATTTTGAAGAAAGGTACACAGTTTTAACATATAGAAAGATTCATTGATCTATATGTTGAGCTAGAGATTCAATTTAAAATTTTGGATCAAGTTAAGGAATGATGGACTAATGGCTAAGTCAATATTATGGCAAGTCATCAGCAATTCTTTGATAAATATCAGTTAGCCCCAACAACCCCAAGTTCTATTAGTGACAAAAATAAGGGGGATATGAAATTAAAAAGGGACATGATAGAATAAAAGAGGATATAAGGGAATAAGACAAGGAGAAGCATTATTTTTGTTGGAATTACAATAGGAAAGGTAAAATTCTAAGAGGGGGGTGAATCAATAGTTTAAACTTTGACCCATAAAACATTCAATAAGAAAATTGAAAATACCATAGAAAGCATATACATTTAAATTGAATCCACACATATATGACACTAGATATGAATACCTAGAAACCCTCCAATGAGAAGGTAAAATTGGGGTGGGAATGACAACCACAAATCTTCACTACTATAATAATAAAGTGTATCCAATAAAGGTTACATTGTTTGATCATGAAACATGATCTACCCTATGAAAGGTTTTCCCTTTTAAAGGTCTACAAATATTGTTAGGTCTCACCCTATTAGAGGATTTCAACACCTATTCAGTAGTGTGCCTTATTAAAAGACTTTAACTCACAATTAAGTAAGCACCTTATTAGGGGATTTCAATATAGCCTATTAGGACTACTCTATTAAGAGATTTAACTGATTGACCTATTAGAATGACTCGGCATTGAATCCATAGTTAGCACTTTGTTTCTTGATGATAGATTACCTCTAAATTGATGTCTTCTTGATCAAATCTCTTGTTGCTATATACTATTCCCTTCCTCTATTATCCTTAACTAATTCTACAATATAATTTCAATACACAATTCCTTAGCCACCATCAATCCTCTATTTGCACATGCAAACTTCTAACTTCACTCCTTCCATACACATATAAAGTTTAGGGTTTGTCCTCCTTAGAAAGACTTAGGTGACTTAGGGTTAAGTATGAATCAATGGCTATGATTCATCCATTTTTCCACTTAAACCTTCCCTTTATCTAATTGGATGCATGAACTTCATAGTGATTCAAACTTATGATTCATCCTTATCTCCAAAATATCATAATTCAATCTCTAAGTTGGCTCAAAAATGGTTTATAAAGTAGTTTGTGCCATTACAAACAACTATGTCAAAATTGTGTTACTCAATATCTAAAGTCTCTAATGCTTGGCATATACTGATTTCTATATTGTGACTCAACATTTAAATGACTCAGCATACATTGGTTGCTCGGCTCCTAAGCCACTTGGCATAAACTATCTACTTAGAATTTGAGTGACTTGGCACATGAGTAGCTCGACACTCACTGTAGACTCGGCATGCTCTATCTTATACATGTTGTGCTAAACATATAAATTTTTTTCAACATGAACTAAGTAAATGACTTAAGTGTATAGACTCTCACTTGTCAAAACCAATCTAAGATCAACAATATCCCCCATTATCTCCCCCTTTGACATGAGTATCAAAAATAGTTGGTCATGCATTGATATCCTTATTCTTACGAGCATAAAATATCTCTTATTCAACTATTGTACAAAATTTCAAAATACCAAAATTTTGCAACAACTTATACCTCAAAATTTGATAACTCCTCCTAAGTTGATTGATTTATTATAATGAACCTTTTTGACCATTCGTTTATTTACAATTTTTTATTTCCTACTTTTCAAATTTTAATCATTTCAATATTTCCAAGACTTAGCCTCAGCCAAAATAGCCCCATCGAATCCTTCTTATCCTGTTGTAGGACTAGAAAAATGGGCTAAAAGCATAACATACTATGAGAAAATCACAAACTCAATAATCATACGTTAGCACCCACTAGTCTATCATGAAAGCCAAACTAAACAAAAGAAAGCAAACATAATCAAAAACTCCCTTTTCCATTTGTAGCTCCCATGTCCTTCTTTCTTCTCCAAATGATTGTAGCTCCAAAGTTGCCTATAGTGCACACAAAATTGAAGCAAAAGCCTATGATAGTGATAATTACATGAGAATACTTGAAGTGTGATTTTATGTGAGAGAGAGAATGCAAAATGCAAATTAGTAAAGACTCAAAAACTCAAAGATTCAAGGATTCAAGACTTAATCATTCTAGCACTAGAGACCGAAAGAGTGTCCATTTTATAATTACCACTCAGAGTGAAAGCATTGGATTTGTCACCCATAGATGTGCAATGTGGCAAGAGATTTCTATGATGCATATGATAGAATATGCCAAATGTAATATTCTATGACACATGAGAGTCAAATTTGGCTAAATGTGGAAAAGAATCTATGACGCATCATAAGATTCCTCAACCCACTTAAAGAAAAGAATCTATGATGAATAAGCCAAATAGGGACATGCATAAGAGGTAATAATAATTCCTATGACGCATATGATAGAATATTCCAAAAGTAAGATTCTATGACACACGGGAGTCAAATTTGGAAGAGAATCTATGACACATCATAAGATTCCTCAACCCACTTAAAGCCAAGAATCTATGATGAATAAACCAAATAGGGACATGCGTAAGAGATAAGAATATTTGATTATGACAAATCTCAGCCAAGTGTCAAAGGAGAATCCATGAGGTGTCACATCCAAGTGTCATGATGATGAAATATTTTATGGAATATTTGAATTAAAAATCCTTTTATTCCACAAAATAGAATTAGTAGAAAATGGAATTAATGATGGAAAATAGGACTTAGGAAATTGTAAATTTCCATGGTTTGTAGATAATGCATCAATTAATTAATAAAATTAATTAATTGAGGATGATAATTAGGATGAATAATTAGTGAGAATAGGATTAAATTATGGGTTATTTAATCCTATAGAGAAAATTAGTAAATGATTGGCCAAATTGATTAAATGAATGCAATCGTATCCTTTGATGAAAATGTGATGATGATGGATATCGAATAAGATGATGACTAGTAGATCAAAGCCATGATCAGATTGATTGATTGAAGTTGATAACATGCCAAGGACACATGACATGAATTGGTTGATATGTAACATTTAACCGACATTGTAAATGCTACAGGATTGAAATTGATTGATAAGGTTCGATCAATGTTATTAAAATGGTCAATGATGAGATGATCTAACATTGAAAGCCTCAACAATGTCAAAGATTAAATGATATGAATTATAATTTGACCTAGCATTTAGAGCCATGACAGTACTAAGTTCAGATTGATAAGATTGATAAGTTGATAGGTTTCCAAGGCATTGAAAGCCACAACAATGCCTAGGAGCGGATAAATGATGATTGATTTGAGATGTTTGATATGTTTTGAGTTGATTAGGACTGATTTTGAGTGATTTTGAGTTGATTTGATATGATTTCGAGTTGATATGAAATGGTTTTGAGTTGATTTGATATGATTTCAAGTTCATATGAAATTGATGTCAAAGGGGATACAAATGACAGAATATGGTCAGTCTGGACAAAAGATCAAAGTTAGTAGAATGAGAAAATGGGAAAAATTAGTATGAAGAAGTGATGAGGTCATAGATGCAAACCATTTTTGAGCATCTACATTTTGCCCCTCTTTGATACAATGTGATTTAGAGCGTTGTATCAAAGAATAACTGATGAGAAAGCTACAACATGCCCCAGTAGGGATGATATATATGGGTGCCCCCTCAAGAAATTGACTAAGATAAGAATATGATAATTAAATTTATCAACAACAAGAAGACAAAACCATAGCAATTGATGGATTGCAAATCAGAGCTAAGATGTGAAAGTTATGAGGTCTAGAGTGCAAAACAGGGTCAATCGAGAACCCGAGAGTGATTGCATGGGTTACCACTCAATAAAGACACAAAATGATGAAAATGATAGTTCATGTTGTTCGTAAAAAATATATGAATCCAACACAACTGACAGATTGCAAATCTGAGTTAAAATGCAAAAGTTATGGGCTCCGGAGTGCAACATAGGGGCTCTGGGAGCAGTTATGGCTATCCTAGGTCCCCAACTGCGCCCAAAACTCAACCAAGTGCATCATTGATGCACTTGGTAAGCCCAAGTGTGCCATGATAGTACCAAGTGCGTCAATGAAGCACTTGGGAAGCCCAAGTGGTCTAAAAAAGTGAAAAAATGTGCCCGAGAAGGCCTTGGGGGCAAAAATCAACATGACGGGGGGTAACTAGGACCCCAAGAGTAATTGCAAGGATTAAAACTCAATATAGTGACAAAATAAAATGATAGCTCATTTTTTTCACAAGAAAGATATGAGTCCAATACAACTGACAGTTCGTAAATCGGAGTTGAAACGCAAAAGTTATGGCCTCCGGAGTGCAACCTAGGGGTTCTGAGAGAAGTTCTTGATAACCTAGGTCCCCAAGCTCGCCCAAACTTACCAAGTGTGTCAATGATGCACTTGGCATGACCAAGTGCATCAATGATGCACTTGGGAACCCCAACTATGCCCTGATAGGGCAGATTGTGCCCTAAAAGGCTTCAAGGCCCAGAATCAACCTGATTGGACCCGAAATGACCCGAAACTGTGTGTGCATGCCCAAAATGATGTAAAGATGTCATAACATGAGGGGAAGCATCAAAAAATGGTCATATTTGGTCAAAGATGATGAGAAAAATGTCAAACTAAGGTTGAACTAGGTGGAAAGCCATAGAAACTTGATTGACAGTATAGGATGATGTAAGAATGCATGAATGTGAGATGAAGATGGTTTGGTGAATCAGAAGACATGATCATGATGATGGAAAATGAGATGAAGAAGAAAGATGAGATGAGGAGATAATAGTATGATGGAAAGACTTTTTCTTCTAGAAAGTGCATTATCTGTGAAATGGAGCTTTATTTTGATATGGCAAATGGAATGCAACGCATCATGGCATAAAGGGCCAGAGTGCAAATGCAAACCTTTTGCATAAACAAACATGATGCAAATAGAGAATGACCTTGTCTTTCCTGAGACATATGTACATGCCCCAGACTCTCAAAGGTACATTGTAACAGACAAAAATAGAAAAAGATGACCATGAACCATCCTGGCCACTCTCATAGATCAATTTATATCATCAAGTAGCATAGGGACATGATCAAAGAAAAAGCAAAGCAAAAATAAATCACTCACTAAACAGCGTGAGCCAACAGCTATCCTTGTCCATTATTACTTTCCTTTTAGTGTGTTAGGTGTTTAGATGGTCTTTGATAGGTTGATAATGTGATAGCATTGGTTGTGGATTTAGTTGATAAGTTCATAGTGATTGGTTGGATTGATTGTTGGTTCACGTTGCTCAGATAGTATGATTGTCTTGAAAGTGTAGTGCTTTGAGTTTCAATTTGCAAAGTGCAAGTGTGAACGCAAAAGGGATGGTTATTCATAGTGAACATGTAGAAGGTTTATTGCAAATTTTTGACAGGCTTTGTCATTTTTAGAGTTTTTTGAGGATATTTGATGTTTTTTTCTGTAACTGATTTCTTCAGGTCATTTTACAATTTTTAGGGTTTTTTTCAGGACATTTTATGATTTTTAGTGCTTTTTTCAGGATCATATTTGAATGTTTAGGATTTTTTCAGGACATTATGCAATTTTTAGTGATTTTCTCAGGACATTATGTTAATTTTTAGGATTTTTCAAGACATTATGTGATTTTTTCAGGATTGTATTTGAATTTTTAAGGATTTTTTCAAGACATTATGTGATTTTTAGTGATTTTTTCAGGATTGTATAAGCATAAACAAGTGTTAGCTCCAATTCATTATGTAATAGATCCAAGGGATAAAAAGAACTTAGAGTTATGCCCCTAGTTCAAATTCAAACTTACGCACCATGTAGGTAATAAGCCCCCAGACAAGACACAAATTATGTAGAGAGGCCAATGACAAAGTGTGGGTAGACAGGTGATACTTAAGCAAGGTAACAAAGGACATTAACCAGTTTGTGAGCCGTGATAAGGAACCAAGGATGTCTTGCAATATGAAGGGTATGATCAAAGAATGATAGAGGGGGAAAAGACCAGAGGGAATCCTAATAGATGGAGGAGCAATAACTAATTACACATGGCACCTGTTTGCCAGGTTTTCACCATGCTACTTGCCCAAAGCACCTATTTGCCAAGTTTTCACTTTTGGACGAAATTTTTTCTCTTGACTCAAATTTTTGTGCCAAGATGCCTGTTTGCCAAGTTTTCATCAAGGAATCCTCTTTTTTTTTCTTTTTTTTCTTTTTTTTTTTTGACTTTTTACTTTTTTTTTAATATTTTTTTAGGACTTTTGGATGAAATCAAGAATGTCACTACCAAATGATGAGAAGATATCTATTGTTGATGCTGCTAGCTGATGAGCTCTGGATCCATCACTAATCATAATTATGGAGGATTTGTTTTGAGTCTGTAGCTAAAATCAAACCACTAGAAAGGCCTCGAGAGATACCATCATGTACCGTATGTAAGACAATGTCTATCTCTTGCAAATCAAGGCATCTAAGGATAATTGGGTCAATATAAATGTCATGAGGGATGTCACTGATGATGACATATGCAAAGGCTTTTTGGATAAAGGACTGATTTTTGTTATAGGACAAATTAGGTAGCTAGATTGGGGGATAAACAAAGGGATATAAGGGAGGGTTGGGAGGGTTGAGACCAATGACCTTCCATATGAATGCTAATTGAGAGAGCTCCAAAAGACTTTGTGGCATGTTGAACACTAGAACATTGATATTCATGGCATCATATTTTTCATTTTGTATCCATGGGAGCTTCTTAGCTTTTGATTTTTTATAGTCTAATGATGCCTTTCAATTTCACCAAGAGACCTATGCTTGTTATTTCTTTCTCTTTTTGCTTTGTAAGTAGAACATGGAGTAGGCTCCCCAAAATATGCCAATGTGTTCTCTTTAGGAGAAATTGCTTCTTTATGATCTACAGTCATAATGCCTTAAAATTCTATTATAAGAGTGTCATCATTATCTAATTGATCAAAAATTGGTGGTCCACATTGGTTCCAATCCAAAGGTTCAGGATAACTTGAGGTGATGTCATCATCAGTGTTGAATGGGCTTTGGTTGAAGGTAACTGATTCAACTGGGTCATTGGGGTTATGCTCAAAGGCTAGGGGATTGTTGGTTTCAAGTGAGATATCCTCATATTCCTTTTCATCATTCAAAAAATCCATAGTCTTACATGTAGTTACCATGGTACTAGGAGGACCTATTCGTAATGGTTTAAATCCAAGCCCCAAACTAGGAGGTTTTCCTTCTATAGTGATAGGTTCAATGATTCCTTGTTTCTAAGATCCAAGACCACTATAGCCATCATGGCCTTGTTTCTGCATGATGGTAAACCCAAGTCCATACTTTCTAGGAGATATCAAAGTGGGTTCTTGTTCTGCTTTTTCTCTCTCAATACATATGGATGTATTCTCATTGATAGAAGTATCATTCTTTATACTAATGGGAGGAAGTGGTGACTCCCTAATGTGAGATACTTGAGACATAAAGTACTCTCCACACCCATTATCTTCAATCTTCATCTTTTCCTTGGCTTTACTGAGCAGTATATCAGCATCCACATACTTAGAGGGATTTGTGGGTTGTGCTTCATTATTTGTTGGGATTTGGTATGCAGTAGCATCTCTCAGATTAGCATAAAATTGGAAAAGATCTAGATCGCCAAGGATAATAACCTCCATGTTGTCATAGGAAAACTTCAAACATTGATGATATGTAGAATGGACTGCTTTCATAGCATGAAGCCAAGGGCATCCTAGTATCATGTTGTAAGTCATTTCGATGTCTAGGACATAGAACAATGTGTCTTCAGTAGCTGGACCAACTCTGACAGGTAATGTGATGATGCCCCTAGAGAAGTGTTCACCATCATCATAAGCTTTTATTGTGATTCTTCGAGAGGGATCTACATCATCTTCAGAATAACCCAAATTTTTGACAACCTTAAGAGTACAAATGTTCAGTCTTGCTCCTCCATCTATTAAGACATGTCTAACTTTGGCATTATGGATGAAGACTTCGAGATAAAGGGGATCATTATGGTTAGGTTTGTTCTTAGGAATATCATAGGGTAAAAAATTGATATGTTGTGACACGGATAGGTTCCCAACCATGGCTTGGAACTAGGCAACATCCATGTTATCTAGGACTATTGACTCTTTAAGGGCTTTCTCCAAGATCTTTTGGTGTTGGGGGGATGCATGCAGGAGGTCCAAAATGGATATTTGCATAGGGGTTTTGCCGAGTTGTTCAACAAGCCTATAATCAGATGAAGTAGGAGCGGTAAGTCTACTTGGAGGTGTAGGTCTAGTAGAAATAGTAGGTCTAGATGGGGCTCTAGGTAGGCTGATCTTGCTATGGTGTGTAGTGACAGCACAACGATGGTCTTCAGCCTTCAATGTGACTGTGGATATGTGGAAGTCAGACTCATTAAAGCAATTGATGGTGTCGTCATAGCTGGTGCATGTGTAACTCACATTACCTTGTGAGTTTGAGTTTGAACTAGAGGGTTTCTCTTTGTCATGACTACACAAAGGATCTTTGAAAATAGTGTGATCAGAGTTGGATGCTAATAGTGATGGATCAACTGTGATGACACCATCATCAATAAGGTCTTGTATTGCATGTTTCAGTTGGAAGCATGATGAAGTCTTGTGTCCTTTGGTGCGATGGTAATCACAATACTTTTTGTCATCCCACCAATTTGCTTTAGTTAATGGTTCATCTTTAATTGGGGGTAGTTGTAGGAAGTTATTACTCAGTACATATTGTAATGCAGTCTCAAGTGGTATTCCCAATGGTGTGAATTTCCTATCTTTGGCTCTAGGATGTCTTTTGTCTTGTGTGGAAGTCTCATTTTTCTATTGTGGAGCTGATGTTTGATTAGAGGTATGTGAATTTGTAGGGTTTATACCTTTCAAGGTCAATTGAGGTTGTGTTGTGCTAATTGTGTGAGCATCCACAATACCCTCATTAGTCACATTCTTGTTTTTGGAGAAAAATTTTGCCTTGTCATTAGACAAGTTGGTATTTGTGTTATCTTTGTTTATCTTGAGGATTCCCTTACGGATAAGAGCATCTTCAATACTAGCCCCTTTTTTCATTAGTTTAGAAATGTTCTTGGACTCTTGATTTTTAGTTCATACATTAAGTCTGGGACTAAGTTTTCAATGCACAGGTTTACTTGTTGTTCTTCAGGAATGTTTAGTGAGCATTGACTAACCGAGCTTCTCCAATGTAGTAAGAATGTGATGAATGATTCTCTAGTCTTCTATTTAGTTGAGCACAAATCAGAAAGTGTCACCTCATTTGTAATGTTAAAGGCAAAGTGGGAGATAAACTTGTCTGCTAGCTCTGACCAAGATTTGATATTACTAGGAAGTTTGGAGTACCACTCAAGTGTAGGCCCACCTAAAGAACAAGGGAACAATCTCATAAGGTAAGTGGGTTCATCACTGAGTTTAGTACATGAAGTACAAAATTCTCGGATGTGATCAATAGGGTTGCCTTTTCCTTGGTATTTTTCAAACCTTGGAGCTTCAAAGTGTTTTGGGAATGGAGGCATATACAAAATTTTATCGAATGGGTTAGGATGTAGGTCCCTTTCCGTATATAGAGCCTGTTTCTTTTGGACTCCCAATGCCTCGACTTGTTTGGAAAGTTGTTTGAATTGTTGTAATAGTTTGTCATTGTGGTTTTGCATGATGGCCTTCCCTTCAAGTCTTTTGTGTCTATGAGTAGACCATTTGCTGTGGTGAGAACTATGTCTACTTGGTTCTGACATTTTTGTGTCTGATGAGTCTGATGAAGTGTCACTGGGTGGTGGAGGTAAGTTCGCACCTTGAAGACAGAAAGGTCCCTGTTGTTGGGGAACTTATTGTGGTATTTTATATGGAACTTGTTGTGGGATTGACTGCGATTGTTGTACCATGTGTTGTTGTTGTGCCATGTGTTGTGGTTGTTGTTGGGATACCTCTATTGGTTGTATATGAGACCATGTGCGTGCTTGTTGTTCTAGAGGTATTTGTTGAGGTTGTTGTGGCACATGTTGTTGTTGTAACAAATGTTGCTGGTATGTGATTTATTGCTCAAGGTGTCTTTGGTATTCCAATTTTTGCTTGAGTTGCTCTTGTTGTTTAGCAAACATCATTTGTTGTTGTTGGAATTTTTTTTGATAAATTATGTGTAAGTCAAGTGGGTTCACATGGGATTGCATGTTAGGAATGTTGGATGTTTGCCCCACTTGTGGTTGTTGTTGTTGCATTTGATGTTGTTGTTGATATGTGGGATGTGTGTCAAGTTGATGTAGACTTGGTTGTGCCTTGGAAGTTTTGAGTCCTTGTACCATTGTAGGTTGTTGTTGTCATGGGGGTTGACTAAGTCCTTGAGAATTGAACGTCATGTGTGTATTGTTGTTTTGGTACCTTTGTGTTTTAGATGTTCCTGCTTGCGACATCATATTGACTTGACTATGAGATAAATTTCTATTAGGAATGGGTGTAATGTCAATAAGACATTTCCTTGGTGTGTCCATAGGGATGGTTGTGCTTGATGTTTCACATGTTGTATTTATGAGAGGCTCCATAGTGTTTGATGTCGTAGCACTGGGTAAAGTTAGGAGCAAAGGTGTACTTTGTTGATTTTCCTCCAAAGAAGGTATGTCTGGCATCCCTAAAGCATGGGTCCCTTTAGGTGCATCTTGTTGTTGCATCATGTGACTAAAATCAATTCTTAATGTCCTTTTGGGGTGTTTAGGGATTGGTGGTATTTCATCAAACAAGGGGTTGACATTGATGTGTTCAAATGTACTTTAGAGGATTTCAATTATTGGTTCTTGATGGGATCTTATAGGTGCCATTATTGCATTTGAAAACTCCAAAGGTTGTTTTCCCTTGTCTAAGTCCAAATTTATCATGGGTTGGATGTTTTCAATTGTTGTGTTGGTTTGATTTTTGGACTTAGGACCTTCCAAGTTTGGGTTAAATTTGACAATTTCTTGAGCTACCAAACATTTGAAGTTCTTGCGAAAATTTTTGTCTTGACATGCCCTAGTCATTTCTTCATCAGTGATGCCATAATCAGTGTCAGATTCATCACTTAGGTGTACAATACCTTGTTGTATGTTTGATGTGTTAGGTTGGCTGAATTCAAATGAATGTGATTGTTCATCTTTAGGTGAGGTTGGTACACTTCCTTCTCTTGGTGGCATTGGCATGAATATAGGTGCAAAATTAGGACTCCATTGAACCATCCCATGTGTAGGGGAAGTGGTTGGAGGAAATCTCATGATAGGTGCATTGTTCAAGGTTTGTTGTGTCGTAGCTTGATTATGAGGATCTTGCGGATACATATCCAAAGGGTCTGATAGTAATGGTTGTGATGTCTTGATTTGGTCTTCATCAAAGGTTTTTTGGATTTTATTTCTCTTTATTTTTCTTGGATGAGGTTTTGGTTGTGCTTGTACCTCAGAAAACAAAGGTTGATAGAGTTCCTCTGGTCTCTGAGCTGCTTGTCTCCTAGTAAGTGCTGTCATGATACCTAAGAGTGCAAAGAGTGGTGGGTATGCAAGATATGAGTGTTTTTGGGATTTTTAGGTGTTTAGGAATGTTATGAAATGTGAGGAAATTCTAGATGAATTATGGTTTTTATGTGCAAAGTGAAAATGTCCTAGGGATATTATGCAAATGCAAAATGCAAGGTGATGTTTTGAAGTTTGACTAGAGGGGATGAAAATGACTCTAAGGTATGCAAAATGATAATTAGGGTTATGTTTTGGACTTGGTAATGATACTAAAGGTAGGTGTATGCAAGGTAGACTATGAAAAGGATGGTGTTCTAGAGTTTGTAATGACATTTGGGACATGCAAAATGAGGGTAAATGCTTAAGAAGGCAAATTGGTTTATGGACAATTTAATAGGGTTTGGTAGTGAAAACGATGCTAAGGATTTTGATCAATGCAATATGAAGGGGATATACCACTAGGGTAGGTAAAAATAATGTTTGGGGATGCTAGGGATATGATTATGCTATGACAGGGGTATATGGAAAGTTTTGAACTTAGGTAAAACCTTTTGAAACTATTTTGCCTAGGAGTTTAACCTTGTGATAAAGGACTTTGGATCTTGACCAAAAACTGATAAAAGACGAAAAGATCAAATTGATAAAAGATGAAAACGTCAAATATATCAAGACATAGATAGATTTTGACCAAAGAAAATGATAAGAAAAGAGGTAAAAAGACTAGTCAAGATCCATTATCCGTCAACACTAGGAGATACTCTAAGACTTATACTTTGTCTAGATTTTTGATTAAATTCAAAGGTTTTGGGGGTTCAAAATGATGTTTTGAGGACTCAAAATGATGGTGATGCTTAGAAAATATGTAATATAGACAATTCTTATGATGTAAAAGGGGATTTTGGGTGCAAGATACAGTTTTGGGTCAAGTGCAGAATGGGTAGGTCTATAGGCTCCTAGATGTAGTTTTGGGGTCCTAAAGTGCAGTTCAGAGGCCAAAAATGGTCATATAGGTACCCAAGTGCACCCTATCAATACCAACTATGTCATTGATGCACTTGGAGCCAGTTTGGTTGCAGTTGGTAGTTTTTGGGCGCAGTTTGTAAGCTAGGAAGAATGTTTGTTGATTCTGAAGGGTATGGTTACCAAACTAACATGCCAAGAAGTCAGGATGCTAGGGTTGATGTTAGGATGGATTGGGAGATGAAAAATGAAGGTTATGATAGATAGAATTATTTCTTAAGTGAAGGTGATGATGATTAGGTGTTGTAGAATGCAGATCTGGGCAAACTAGTGCAAGGGGATCTAACCAGGTACCTAAGGACACTGTTGAAGCCCCAAAATGTTATCTGGAACCCAAAATTGGATTTTAGGACCACCAAGTGTGCCCAAATAGTGTAGAATATGTCAATGACATAGTTACGGCCCAGTTGGGTGAAGTTGGTAGTTTCTAGGCATAGTTGGTAAGCTGGGCTGAAACTGAGGCAATTCTGGAAGCTATGGTTTCAGGATTGATGTCACAGAGAGGTAAATGGTAGAGGATAGTGTTAGGGCTAGTTTGGATGCTCAAAATAATGATTAGAACACCTAAAATGATGGATAAAGTGGTCAAGATGATGAATAGGTATGCAAAGATGCAAGGTGGTGAATGCAAAGTGCTGATTCTAAGATGGGAATGCAAAAAACTAAGGAAAGTAAAATTGAACCTAAATGGATGCAATATGAAAAGTAATAGATACTAAATTAGGACTAAAAAGTGCAATATGAAGTATATATGATGCAATAATGAAGCTTGGACTAGGGTGAATGCAAGTGAAATCAATGCAAGTGTGAGATCTACATTTTGCCAAGCACATTTAAGAGCACAAATCGCCATGTTTTCCAAGGTTCGAGTGTGGTGAATCAATGTTTGCGAATTTTGATAAGGTTGAAATGTTTGGGAAATGTGTGATGTTTTGAAAATTTCAAATGATATCCAAGGTGTAAATTTAAAAGTTTGGCTTTTATCTTGATTATGTTTTACACACACGCAAGACACATTAAGACAAGAATAGCTATTGTAAAATTTAACAAACACACCACAACCTAAGCTTTTAGGACTGTATCCACTGAATTCCTACTTGAACCAAAGTTTAGTCATGCTTATCTAGAGTGGACAACCTAGGATCTTGGCACCACAGGCTCCCCCTTATAGTGCACTCACTTCTTCGGGCTACTAAGATCCGCTTCCTAAGTGGCATGACTTCCCAAGGGACTATTGCCTCTACTAAGGACCACGAGAATGTAGGATGTCTTCACGGGCATGGGTGACCCCTTGAGCTAGTGGATAGAAAGGATTTTGGCCACTAAAACATGGTTCTTAGTAAGGGCATTCCGTTGGGTAAGTTAATGATAAACTTCCGTAGAAGGTCTCCCAGCCCTGAGAACTAGGGTTTGATGCACCACAAGGGTATTGGAGGAGAGCTATCATGCAGCAATACTATTGACACAGCTTTCATTGTAATTGAGTTTTATATAGCAGCTAGAACATTGACCTAGCTTTGGCCCGTTACCGCTCTGAGGTCATTCCCTGACATACCCAATATCGAGTATCTTGGCCCAAGGCAGGCCTCCTATAGAAGTTACACGGATTTCTCTTACACCCAAGATCCATGAATGGCGAGGGGAGAGGATACGTCCAATGCAACTCCTAGGGATCTAACACTATAGTCACACCAGGCAGAAAAGAAAAAGGTTCTTTTTAAGAACCAAACGAAATGTTATCTAATCTAGGAAATCCACACACATAGTTTTGAAAGATACACAAAGTCTTTGACAACATCCTGCAAACAAAGCATTAGTAATTTATGATCATGTCTTCATCCCACAATCACCACATGCTACAAATAGATCATCAGTAACACAAAATCACCTAATCTATGTGCTAGAGAGTGATAGGAACTTGAAATGCAGATTTTGATTGGCACATGTGCTTACTATGAACCCAGGTGTGCTCTGATAGTGCAAATTACTCCCTAGAAGGCCAAAATGGCTCTGTACATCCCCAAGTGCATCCAAATAGTGCAGACTACATCAATGATGCAGTTGGGGCCTAGTTCGGCATAGTTGGTAGTTTTAGGGGGCAGTTGGGAAGTCAAGTGCAAAGTGTGGGGAAATGGTTCCTAAACAAGACCCAAAAATTGAAATTTTCAAAACTACACTCCCAAGTGTGCCCAAACAATACAGACTTCATCAATGACATAGTTGGGGCCTAGATGCATGCAGTTGGTAAGTTGGAAATAGCAGAAACAGGCTTTGGTGTCTTTTGGGCTCCTAAAACTGCTCCTAGGGGTCCCAAGTGTGCCCTGATAGAGAAAAGTGCACCCTAGGATAGAAAGCTAATAGAATGCATGAAACAATAGAATATAAGCATTTTAGTGGACCCCCTAATTAATTTATGTGTGAAAAGGAAGAGCAGATAGTCATTATACCCTTCCAAGTGAGCTCCTTCCTTGTACCTACAAGCACAAACAAGAAAACCCAAGTTAGATATGCATGTTCACGTCGGGTTCACCAAATGTAGGACCAAAAAAATGGGCTAAAAGCATAACATACTATGAGAAAATCACAAACTCAATAATCATACATTAGCACCCACTAGTCTACCATGTAAGCCAAACTAAACAAAAGAAAGCAAAGATAATCAAAAACTCCCCTTTCCGTTTGTAGCTCCCATGTCCTTCTTTCTTCTCCAAATTATTGTAGCTCCAAAGTTGCCTATAGTGCACACAAAATTGAAGCAAAAACCTATGATAGTGATAATGCCATAAGAATACTTGAAGTGTGATTTTATGTGAGAGAGAGAATGCAAAATCCAAATTAGTAAAGACTCAAAAACTCAAAGATTCAAGGATTCAAGACTTAAGCATTCTAGCCCCCAGAGACCCAAAATGAGAGAAAGAGTGTCCATTTTATAATTAACACTCAGAGTGAGAGCATTGGATTTTTCACCCATAGATGTGCAATGTGGAAAGAGATTCCTATGATGCATATGACAGAATATGCCAAATGTAAGATTCTATGACACATAAGAGTCAAATTTGGCTAAATGTGGAAAAGAATCTATGACACGTCATAAGATTCCTCAACCCACTTAAAGCCAAGAATCTATGACAAATAAGCCAAATAGGGACATGTGTAATAGGTAATAATAATTCCTATGACAGATATGATAGAATATGCCAAAAGTAAGATTCTATGACACACGGGAGTCAAATTTGGAAGAGAATCTATGACGCGTCATAAGATTCCTCAACCCACTTAAAGCTAAGAATCTATGACGAATAAGCCAAATAGGGACATGCGTAAGAGATAAGAATATTTGATTATGAAAAATCTTAGCCAAGTGTCAAAGGAGAATCCTTGAGGTGTCACATCCAAGTGTCATGATGATGAAATATTTTATGGAATATTTGAATTAAAAATCTTTTTATTCCACAAAATAGAATTAGTAGAAAATGGAATTAATGATGGAAAATAGAACTTAGGAAATTGTAAATTTCCATGGTTTGCAAATAATGAATCAATTAATTAATAAAATTAATTAATTGAGGATGATAATCAAGAAGAATAATCAGTGAGAATAGGATTAAATTATGGGTTATTTAATCCTATAGAGAAAATTAGTAAATGATTGGCCAAATTGATTAAATGAATGCGACCGTATCCTTTGATGAAAATGTGACGATAATGGATATTGAATAAGATGATGACTAGTAGATCAAAGCCATGATCAGATTGATTGATTGAAGTTGATAACATGCCAAGGACACATGACATGAATTGGTTGATATGTAACATTTAACCGACATTGTAAATGCTACAGGATTGAAATTTATTGATAAGGTTCGATCAATGTTATTAAAATGGTCGATGATGCGATGATCTAACATTGAAAGCTTCAACAATGTCAAATATTGAATGATATGAATGATAGTTTGACCTAGCACTGAGAGCCATGACAGTACTAAGTTCAGATTGATAAGATTGATAAGTTGATAGGTTTCCAAGGCACTGAAAGCCACAAAAATGCCTAGGAGTGGATAAATGATGATTGATTTGAGATGTTTGATATGTTTTGAGTTGATTAGGACTGATTTTGAGTGATTTTGAGTTGATTTGGGGTGATTTTGAGTTGATTTTATATGATTTCGAGTTGATATGAAATGGTTTTGAGTTGATTTGATATGATTTTGAGTTGATATGAAATTCATGTGAAAGGGGATACAAATGATAAAATATGGTCAATCTGGGCAAAAGATCGAAGTTAGTAGAATGAGAAAATGGGACAAATTAGTATGAAGAAATGATGAGATCATAGATGCGAACCATTTTTGAGCGTCTACACCTACATTTGGACATGGCACAATTAGTTATACAAGTTTATTCTCCATGCTAACAGAATGCATAAGATTAAATTGTCTTCGTCCTTAATATTTGATAGTCAATTTCCAATGATTTGGTTTTTTACTCAAGAAAAAGCTTGACATTGTGTACATCCATGAAGGGTAAGCCCTCATACATCTTCCTAACACCTTGCTGATCATGCTGAATATTGATCCCACGGTGAATAGTGAATGATCAAATATGTTATGAGGTTGCCTGGTTACATGGAAACTTCTGTCATTTTTTTTAAAATACCTTCCTATATTCTAGCTTTGTCTTATTTTTTGAATGTCTTCCCATCTTCTCAAATCAATGATGGATGTAGTGGTGTCAGGCTTATTTCTTTAATGACTGTTGTTTCAAACTGATCTTCTCTTTTGTTTGACATCAACCCCTATATGTCTTACACTCTATCCAATTTAGAATCAACTTTATCTCCTATCTTTATTTGTCTTCTTATTACGTGTGGGGGAAGCATGGATATACATGTGTTGGGTAGAATACAAATGTATGTATGATCCTCCTATCTTGTTGACTGTTGCACCATTGTCCTCTAATTTCCTATGATTGGCCAGTGAGTATTGTGGGTACAATGTAACTTTCTTATCATGACCAAAATGTAGTTTTATTTTCTAAGCCTCTTCCTTCCTATTATATGTCACCAAGAGGAACCTTGTGACTCTTCATTTAACAATTACATTTCTTCATTTTAACACTCACATCTCTTTGGCTGATGAATATCAATTTTAATAGATTGTATCTTTTCCATATCATAATCATTATCCGTAATCTATCCTTGGCATTCTCTTCTAATCATAAATATGGTTTCCTTTTATATCTTAAATTTTTCCCAAAGAGCCATAAGGAATAATCGCACCCCTTATTGATCATAAACTTGCACCCTTTTGATATTTTTCCATGGATATACTTGTGAAGTTAGTCTACCATGGCTTCCAAATTAGATAACTTTCTTTCATTATAAAAATAGTATTCTAAGGTATTATTATTGTTTATTTAATAATAATTATTATAAATTCTAATTATATTTTATATTAATTATTGTACCATTAACATTATATTGATTAATTTATTGATCAATTTATTAGTTATTAATAGTGTTTATATTTAAATGTGATAATAGTTAGATATATTATCGTCTTATCTATTTATAATGTAATTATAACATTATTATTTTTATTATGTGTATAATTGATATCCATGAATCTTGATTACCTTACTAATATTATCAATCTTTTATTTATTATATTTTAATACTATTATCTCATTACAATTATAATGTAATATCATACTGTATGATAATAACATTATTATTATTATTTTACTTATTAATAATGATTTGACCTTTAATATTACCTTAGTAATGTATTATTATATCCATAATATATTATTTATTCTTTAATAATACATTATACCATTAATAATATATCAATATTTCTTTTAATATATTATAACATTAAGAAATAATATATTTACTTGTATTACTCTAATTAGGGGACATGACAGTCTCCCCTTCTCAAAATTGCTTGTCCTCAAGCAAAGATTGTTTACACTAAACTTTTATTGTGAATTCAATATACAAGTTATATACTGGAATGAAAGAATACATAAGGTATGCATGTACTTAATGTCATAATGCATGAAGTAAATATCCAAGTAATTGCAAACACAAAGCATACACAAAGAAGACACATTAATGCATGAAGACATGAAGTATACACGGTGCAGACACATGATGCATGAAGGCACAAAGCATATAGGATGTAGACACATCATACATTCTTTGTTGATTTTCACAATGAAGTAGAGTAAAAGGAATGAAAAATGTACTTCCCAAATACACCTTTTGATCATGGATCCTGCAACACAAATAATTATTAGCATATAATAGCTCCATAGAAAAATGAGTCTCATGGTGATTCCTTCCCTCCTTATTATGATCATCATAAGATGGTAGATTTATGGTGCAGAGGGCGCATGAAACAAGCTACAAGTAGTTCCCTAAAGAATATTCATCATGTGCTCAAATTTACTCCACCTCTCCCTCCACCAACTCCCTACCTTAGGATATCATAATGTTGATGAGAAGATGAGTGTTAAATTTAATTTACCTAGCTCATTTGAAAGATTTCTTCTTATAATACACAAAAAAATTTCTCTTGGTTATGATCATCTCAAGGTGGCAGATTGACGGTGCAGAGGGTGTGTGAAACAAGCTACAAGAAGTTCCCTAGAAGATATCTATTAGGTGCTCAAATTTACTCTGCCTCTCCCTCCACCAACTCCCTATCTTAAGAGATCTTAATGTGGATGAGATGATTAATCAAATGAACATAATTATTTGACACATGAATATTTCTCTCTCCTTATTACAATCATCTCGAGATGGTAGACTGACGGTGTAGAGGGCGTATGAAACAAGCTACAAGTGGTTCCCTAGAGGATATCTTTCAGGTGTTTGAATTTACTCCGCCTCTCCCTCCACCAACTCCCTATCTTAAGAGATCTTAATGTGGATGAGAAATAGATCCCTATTTCATCCGTATGAGTTTTATAATCTTCTATATTATCATTATTCAATCCTCAATATCATATTATATTATAATTATTGTATTAAAACAATATTGTTGTCACTTATGTTTGCACCCTTGTCCAAGGCCTAAGCGCGAGAACAACCTAGTGAAACATGGAAACAACCTCCAAGTTGTGGGACTTGAACTACGAGGTTGAGTCTTCGGAGAAAGCCGGCTTCCTCTTACTGTCAAGGCACACCTATCTATTCTCAGAAGGGAAAGGGAGAAAGAGAGCATTAAAGCAAATCTATCTAGTCTAATCTAAGGTGGTGATGCACCAAAACAGAGTGTTCAGACTCATTCCTACCCATATATGCACTACAAAACTAGGGTAATATACAAAAGTCATACACGTCCAGACTTATATCGATCAATAGTCACATACAAATCAGAAAACCAACTGAATGACACCAGGAAAAGGAGATTTCACTTGTATATTATCCAATAGGCCAAAGATAGATATAGTATGTGGACCACTAATCTCAATAATGCATCAATGAGAGGCAAAAGAGGCACATGCACATTGACCACTAAAGAGAATCACACAGGATACTATGTAGCTTAGAGACACAGGGATTCTACACTACAAGTCTGCAAGCAGTAGCAGAGAAAACCAAGAAGAGTCGACCCTAAGAATAGATCACAAAATTGCCTTTATAGCTCAGGCATAACTAAAGATTTCTACATTACATTCACTTCTCACCTACTGGCATTAACTTCCACTCTGAGAATTCAATCAGAGATCTGATTGAATCCTGGCTTGCATACCAAGAAATCTCATATCTTTCTGAGAAAGAGCTTGGAGAAGACAGAAATGGTGCCGCAACATTCCCTGACATGGTAGATGGATCGACCGGATGGATGGAGTGTCATTCTGCACTTAGCATTCATTCCAAGTTGGTGGCAATCAATCATACCATCGGATTTGTGGTAAAACTTCTGATTTTCCATCATTCATGATTCGTGCATCCATCGAAAAGATCAGTCAACAAGCTCGACGAGCCAACTGGGCCATGCAGACCAATCAAACCTTTGATCTTGCCACCCTGGCAGTCTCTTTACATCTGACTGGGCGTTACCACCCTTTCCATGCGACTGGGCGCTATGTCGCCATCGAAAAAGTCTTCGAAGGTCTCGATAGCGACATAGCACCTAAAGGTTTCAACTTGACTGCGCCACCTTGGCGATCATCTAACCGCAACCGCTCGCTAACTGCCACATCAAAAATTGGACCCACGAGGACACATTTCCTCCAAGCACTAACTCGCCATTGTAAAATATGCGCAGTTCCTCCATGGCGAGATAGCGCCCGCCACTGATCTCTTTCCAATCTGACGGTTGCAGACTCTCCTTTCTGCAGCCCTCCTTCTCTCGTGATTTTTCGGGCCTATTGATACATGGTGTCTGTTCATTGGTTTTTCGATCATCCAACTCTAACTGCATCTGGTGGCATGAAATGCAGCCTCGCCAGGACACGTGGCACACGGGCGCTATGTCGCCATGTTAAAACTCGTGCATCTTTTCCATAGCGAGATGGCACTGACCATCGATCCAACCAAATCTGATGATTATGAAGACTCATCGTACCTTATGTTTCCATCCTCCATGTCGGCACACCTGGCATCACCTTGCGACACGGCCCCACCTAACACATGTCACCAGGGGATGATGTTGTTGTCATAACTCTCACACAACTCTGCCATAGCGTGATGGTGCTTACCATCAATCCAAGCTGATCTGATGGTGGAGATCATAAACCTTGACTTTGTTAGCCGTGCTGACAGAGACTTCGGCCTGGTTACACATAGCTACTTTTGATTTATCGTCGTGATGCCGGGCTGACAAACTATACATGCGGAGTACCGTCGGGACCCACCTGTCTGGTCATTCTTCGCTGTGATGAACTTTCCATTTGGGCACTATGTCGCCATCAAAAAATGCATTGGTTTTTCGTTGGCTTCATGGCACCTCGCCAGTCTTTGGAACTTCTGGCCTGTGAAAACTCATTCCCCGCCACCGAGAGTATTTTCGCCGGGCACTATGTCACCATCAAAAATTTTTGGCTGATATGCAATAGCGACATGGCACCTACTGACGTCAAGGAAATTTCTGACCCGCTAAACGCCGAACCCACCGAACACGCGTCAATTAGGTGAGATGTCGCTAATACTATCTCCCATGGAACTTCCGATGATGAGATCGCGCTGACCGTCGATCCTTCTGAAATCTGACGGAAGAGAAACTTTGGCGAGTGAATGAATGATAACATTTCTAGCAACTCACAGGGGGCATGAGCCTACTCAATGCATAAGACCAGTGCCTACAGAAAACTCCATTGGGCTACAGGTTCGAGAAAAGGACCTGGAAGGCACGAAACTAAGAGCTACAAGAAACCTTAACCCGCCTGAGAGGAAATCAAAACATTGAAGACCTTGAAGCTCTAGCTCTATTTCTATGACTAGAAACAAAGAAAAGAACATCCTCCGTGACCTGAGGCTGTCAAAACTTTAGAAACTGGAAATTCAAAAGAGAAACCCTGTGCACGCACACTTATTGAAAAACAGGAACAGACAGAAAGAAACTAGATTAACTATGTACATAGATTCACAATCCTTTCAGAAATAGGGCTTCAGATGGATCCCATTGACTGGAATGGGCAGAGTTTCACCGTTAGGTCTGCTCAGTTGGAATGCATTTGCTTGTTTGCAAATGGAGATCAAATAAGGGCCACTCCATAATGGGTCAAATTTGGAGTGCCTTCCTAGTTTGGCTCTGTCTGAGTCCCACTTGAGAACTAAATCTTCCTCTCTGAAGATTCTGGCCCTTGCCTTCTTATCAAAACTCTTCTTCATCTATTGCTGATGAATCTCTAGAGTTTTCCTAGATTTGTTTCTCTTTTCTTCCAACTCAATTAGTTCTGCCATTCTTACTAACATGGCATCATCTTCAACAAGTTCCAGCTGATGAGCCAACTCCAAGGATGGGAACTCCAATGAGATTGGGAGTCTAGCTGCCCTACCATATACTAGCACAAAAGGTGAATTCCCAATAGATCTCTTGGGTGTTATCCTATCAGCCCACAAAGTAGTCCTTAATTTCTTGTGCCAGGCCCTCTAATTGTCTTCTATTGTCCTCTTCATAATTCTGATCAGATTCTTGTTGGAAGATTCAGCCACCATTACCTTGAGGATAGTAGTTTGATGATGTGCTCAAGTAGATATTGTGACTCATTGCCCATGCACAAATCTAGGTTCCAACAAAAGATTTGGCATTATCTAAGATGATAGTAGAAAGAACTCCAAATCTAGATACAATTCCATCAAGGAATTCAACAACTGATGGCTCTATAGCATACTTCAAGGCAACTACCTCTATCCACCTAGTGAAATAATTGGTAGCCGCTAAGATCCATTTATGACCTACACTAGATGGAGGATTAATGGGGCCTATGAAATCCAACCCCCACTGGGTGAAGGGCTAATCCACCTGAATGGGATGAAGAGGAAGAGCTGCAAGTCTCTATTTTCCTGAGAAGAAAGCGCACTTCTCACATTTTCTCACATACCTATGACAATCATGAAACAAGGATGGCCAGTAATAACCAGCCCTCATGATCTTCATGGAAGTTGTTCTTTCAGAGAAGTGGCCACCATCAGGGCCATCATGGAGTTCTTTAATCATCCTTTCAGCCTGATCCTCTTCAACACATCTCAACAGGGTCCCATTAAAATCCCTCCTGAATAGGATATCATCAATCACAACATAGGGAATGGATTGTAGTCTATATTGTCTTCTTTTAGCTCTGTCCAATCCCCGAGGGTATTTGTTCCCTGATAAAAGGTTCTTCATGTCATCCATCCAGCTCTTTGGGCCATTAACATTTCCTTCCTCCTGTTGCTCTGCAATTACCATAGCAACCTCCTCATCCAACTCCTGGTCTAATAACATCTCTTTGCATAATCCTCTCCCTATTACCAATTTGGTAACCTAAATATCAACCTCATATTCCATTACTCTAGTGATCCATCCAGCCCTTTTTTCACTAATATCCTTGCTCAAAAGGAAGTCCTTTACACTAGCATGGGGCACGAACAAATGGATCTTGTTGTGGGATAAAAGGTGTCTAAATTTCTTCAAGGCTCTAATGACTGCAAGGGCTTGCTTGTCAACAAAGTTGTATTTATCTTCATATTCTTTAAGCCCTTCACTAAAGAAGGCTATGGGCTGCTCCTCATTCTTGTCATTTGTTTGAGTCAAGACAGCAGAAATACTTGACTCACCACCTAAAGTGTAGAGGATGAAATCTTTCGCAAAATTTGGGTTCATGAGGGTAGGGGCCGATGCTATGGCTGCCTTGATCTTTTCAAAACTCTCCTTCCCCTCCTTGGTCCATGAGAAGACCATATCTTTCTTGAGCATGGCTGTAAGGGGTTTCACCATGGTAGCAAGATTAGGAATAAACCTTCTTACAAAATTTATCCTACCAAGGAAACTTTGCAGCCCTTTCTTGTGTTTAGGGAGAGGAAGGGAAAGTATTGCTTTTTTTCTTTCTGGATCAATGGTTAATCCATCTTTAGAAACAATGTGTCCCAATAGTTTTCCTTGGTTTGTAGCAAAGACACATTTGGCTAGGTTGAGAGAAACCCCAAACTCTCTACATCTTAGAAATACCTGTCTCAAATGATCAAGATGATCTTCCACATTCTTGGAATACATAGTTATATCATCAAGGTATACTAAGACAAACTTTTCAATTAATCTTTTGAAAGCTACCTCCATTTCCTTTTGGAATGTGGCACCTGCATTTGTTAATCCAAATGGCATTTTGCAATAAGCATAGGTGCCCCATTGAGTAGTAAATGTTGTCTTGTATCTATCAGACTCTTTAACCAGCACTTGGTTGTAACCAGAAAACCCATCAAGAAAAGAGAATCTCCTTGACCCACTGACCTTGGACAAAATTTGCTCCATAGAAGGAAGAGGATGGTGATCCTTAAGGGAAGCCTGATTGAGATCCCTAAAGTCCACACACAATCTGATTTCTCCATTCTTCTTCCTCACAGGGACAAGGTTAGCCACCCATGATGAGTGTTTAATAGGAAAAATTATGTTAGCTTCAATCAACTTGGATAGCTCTTTCCTCATCAAAGGTTCAATCTTGGGATTCACTGGCCTCTGCTTTTGTCTTACTGGTTTGACCCTATCAACCAAATCTATGGTATGCTGAAACAAACTAGGGTCAAAATCTTTTAAGTCATCATACGTCCAAGCAAATTCATCACTAAATTCTTGACATAGATGAATGAAATTTTCTTTCTCAGCTTCAGAACATACCTTCCCCATGTTAAGAGATTTTCCATCAGCAATAGTAACTGGGGCATGGTCATCCTTTTCTGCAGCTAGATTCATCCCTTTATCCCTTGACTGATCATCAGGATTAAAGACACTCTCCAAGGTAATGAGACCCTTGGGCAGCTTGTTGGAACTGAGATGAATGATCTGATCACCATATTGATCTTGTAGTCTTGACTGATTTCTCTCTGAAAATTCTGCTTCATTCTGCAAGAAGCTCACAATTTTCTCATTAGACTCAAACACTTGCCAATGAGTATTATTATCAGGAACAGTAGGCCTTACCACTACCCTTATTTGTTGTTTCTTTTCTTCCTCAAGATTCCTTGGCACATCATAAGATGCACCCACTGCTGCAAGTCTATCAGCATATTTATTTTCTTTCCTAGGAATGCTTTGAATATTAAATGCTTGGAAACCCTCAAGAAAATCCAAAACTTTGTGTTTATAAGACTTGAGCAGGCCATTTTTGGTGATATTCTAATTTCTCACTTGGTTCACTACCAACTCACTGTCCCCGTATACTTTCAAGGCTTGAATTCCCCTCTTTTGGGCAAGTAGGAGACCTTGGATCAAGGATTCATACTCGGCCACATTATTGGTACAACTAAATTGGAACCTAAAAGAGAAGTAGAATCTTATTTGTGCAGAAGAGATCAACATAACACCAGCCCCTGATCCATTTCTATTCCTTGAGCCATCAAAGTACATACTCCATACTCCATTTATGTTGTCATTAGTCCTAAAAAGGTCAGGAACTTGAACCTCTTTCTCTATTATGCAATATGTACTAAGGCCTGTCTCAAGGGTTTCTGACATAGGCTCAAACTGACATGTATTTGCCCACTCATCTAAGAAGAAATCTGGAATCTCTGTTATGGAAGTGACAGGCTCATTTACTATGTTATTTTCGTCCATCTCTAGGATAGGGAAATTTATATTGATGAAGTTGGGAGTGTAGGGTTCAGTGTGATGAAGGGCTTGAGGTTCTGCTCTTATTGAAGCATTGGCCCCATATCTGGTCTTAAATGACATGTAATACCAATTAGCAAATATGAATCCACCAATTTGAGCAGTGAAGTCTCTTGAAAGACAAATGGCAAAATAGGGCTTAACCTCAGCAACAGATATGTCTTGAATCACAGTACAACCAGGGCATCCATGTAGGGCCATTTCCACACTTCTAAGGATGCCTACGGTTATGACAGTACTCCCATCTAGTTGTAACACATCCCTAACAATGGGCTCATATTTCATCCCTAAAGCATCAGCAACACACCTAGGCATTACTGAGCTACTAGCGCCCGAATCTATCATGCAATTATGGACTAATTTGCCCCCTATAATTAGAGAAACATAAAATGGAGGAGGTCTAACCTTTTTATTTGCCTACACATCTCCTACTGGTTGTACTAAACTAGTGGCGCCCTCCATGGTAGATGACTGATCCTTGGGTTCAATCCTTTCCAATTCTTGCTGCAGCATCTTCCTTTGCATTGGTATGGTAGCAACAGCATCCCACATGGAAATGTTTACATTGGTCTTCTTCATTTGCTCTACCACACTCAATGGTGCGTTAGGAATTTTGGTAGAAACTTTGGGGGCTGCACTTATAAGAGGTTGAGATGGGGCAACAAAAGGATCACTTGCATCCTCATTTCTTGGACCTTGATTTTGCTATTGTGAAGTGTTTGTCTGCTCATTTGTTGTTTGTGTATGAGGTGTAGGACTTGAAGTTGAGGCCTGATTGGGAGAAGGGGGGGCAGCATGTTCCATAGCTCTCTTCTTACTTCTTGTGTTATGAGCAACGGAATCCTAGTTTACATTACAATGCTCCCCCATCTGGTGATTCATGAAAGAGAAATCACCCTGCCTCTGAATATATGAGGCCTCCTTGGTATGATCTTCTTTGTATGGTTGCTTTGTTGCAAGTTCTTAGACAGTTAGGGCCAAATAAGATTCTGCTTTCTGACACATGCAATAGGTATAAGAATAGTTGCAAGAAGGAAAAAAATCTTGATCTTGGGCCAAGTTATTTTGAGGGACTAAAGCTCTATTCTGATTTGAGCTTGTAGCAGCAGCATGACTATTTTGCCTATTATGATCAAAAGAGCTATTCCACTGATTAGGAGGCCTATCACCACTTGGAGCTTGATATTTTAACTAAGGGGGCTTGCCACCTTGAGCTTGCTGCCTTTCTAAGGCCACCACCTTGTTACTCATCTTTTGTATCATAGAAAGACTATCCTCTAATCTCTTCCCTTGGTCCCTCAACTCCCTCCCCTACTCTTGCAATTTTTTATCTAGGGTCTTTTCTCTTTTATCTGCATTCAACACTAGACCTTGGAGCATTTCCTTGAGTTCATCTATTCTATTTGAGGATGTGGAAGCATGGGGAATTGGAGTAAGGGCTTGTGATGTAGAAATTGTAGGGAGAGGGGCTATTGCTGGTTGGTGGTTGGGAACATTAGGAAAGAAAGGCATAGGAGGCCTTGGAGCCAACTTTCCTCCTTGTATTAGAATGTTCTCAGCTTTTATGGTTGTCTCATAAGCATTAGGTAATGTATCTCCTCCCATAGTTTGGATTGTAGTGGCAATATCACTGTTAAAAGCTCTAAGGTAATGCAAGAAGGCATTACTAGGGGTAGGTTTCACTGTAGTAGGTATTCTATCCCATGTCTTTTGGAATCTATAGTTAAAATCAGTCATACACTCATGGGGGGCTCTTTTTATTGTAGTTAGCTGCTCTAATAGTGACAAATGGTCACTCTTATCCTCAAAATGTTTGCATAATCCTGCTCCTAGTCCATGCCAATCAGTTATGGAACCATGAGCTAAGCCTCTATACCACTATAATGCTTTTCCTTTTAAAGATGAGGCTAGAAGTCTGACAGCAACATCATCTTCTATAATACCATGAATATTATAGACATTGACTACTTCTTGGATATGCTCTAAAGGGGAAATAGAAGTTTCACCAGTAAAATCAGGTATGCTTTTTAGTGTAGATACTAGTATATCATGTTTTTGGGCTAAAAATAGAGGAATTCCACCATTAAAGGTGGCAAAAGCATGAACTTGAGGGTGTGCCATATAAGCAAGTGTTCTATTGATGAGTGCTGATGGCAATCTAGGCTGAGTTCGGATAGTAGGAGGAGTAGAGATAGATCTTACAGGTATATTAACTATTATTCCACCTCTAACTGGTGATAATGAAGCTCTAGCCCTCCTTCTTCTAGGACTTGAAGTAAGAGTTCTTGATATTGAAAATTACCTCTAGAAGATGCCCTTGTTTCAGCTCTGGGCATGAATTTTTGCAACTTTGGCCTGAAACCAGATTTGTTGATGTTTAGAGTCGCCAAGTACTTGATGAATCAGCCTCTTGAAGGCTTGAATACTAAAGCCAGCACTACTTCTTCAACATTAATCTCAGAAACTCTTTCTTCTTTTGACACCAGTAGACATGAAATCTTCTGATATGAGTCCCACTGAGCATGCCAAAAACTGTTGTCACTTAGGTTTTCACCCTTGTCCAAGGCCTAAGCGCGAGAACAACCTAGTGAAACATGGAAACAACCTCCAAGCTGTGGGACTTGAACTATGAGGTTGAGTCTCCGGAGAAGGCCGGCTTCCTCTTACTGTCAGGGTGCACCTATCTATTCTCAGAAGGGAAAGGGAGAAAGAGAGCGTTAAAGCAAATCTACCTAGTCTAATCTAAGGCGGTGATGCACCAAAATAGAGCGTTCAGACTCATTCCTGCCCATATATGCACTACAAAACTAGGGTAATATACAAAAGTCATATACGTCTAGACTTATATTGATCAATAGTCACATACAGATTAGAAAACCAACTGAATGACACTAGGAAAAGGAGATTTCACTTGTATATTATCCAATAGGCCAAAGATAGATATAGTATGTGGACCACTAATCTCAATAATGCATCAATGAGAGGCAAAATAAGCACATGCACATTGACCACTGAAGAGAATGACACAAGATACTATGTAGCTCAGAGACACAATGATTATACACTGCAAGTTTGCAAGCAGTAGCAGAGAAAACTAGGAAGAGTCGACCCTAAGAATAGATCACAAAATTGCCTTTATAGCTTAGGCATAACTGAAGATTTCTGCATTACATTCACTTCTCACCTACTGGCATTAACTTCCACTCTGAGAATTCAATCGGAGATCTGATTGAATCCTGGCTTGCATACTAAGAAATCTCATATCTTTCTAAGAAAGAGCCTGGAGAAGATAGAAATGGCACCGCAACATTCCCTGACATGGTAGATGGATTGATCGGATGGATGGAGTGTCATTCTGTGCTTAGCATTCATTCCAAGTTGGTGGCAATCAATCATACCATCGGATTTGTGGCAAAACTTCTAATTTTCCATCATTCATGATTCGTACATCCATCGAATCGATCAGTCAACAGGCTCGACGAGCCAACTGGGCCATGCAGACCAATCAGACCTTTGATCTCGCCACCCTGGCAGTCCCTTTACATTTGACTGGGCGTTACCACCCTTTCCATGCGACTGGGTGCTATGTTGCCATCGAAAAAGTCTTCAAAGGTCTCGATAGTGCCATAGCGCCTAAAGGTTTCAACTTGACTGCGCCACCTTGGCAATCATCTAACCGCAACCACTCGCTAATCACCACATCAAAAACTGGACCTGCGAGGACACATGTCCTCCAAGCGCTAACTCGCCATTGTAAAATCTGCACAGTTCCTCCATGGCAAGATAGCGCCCACCACTGATCTCTTTCCAATCTGATGTTCATAGACTCTCCTTTCCACGGCCCTCCTTCTCTCGTGATTCACCAAGCCCGCTGATACATGGCATCTGTTTGTTGGTTTGTTAGTCATCCAACTCTAACTGCATCTGGTGACATGAAATGCAGCCCCGCCAGGACACGTGGCGCACGGGCGCTATGTCGCCATGTTAAAACACATGCATCTCTGCCATAGCGAGATGGTGCTGACTGTCGATGCAACCAGATCTGATGATCATGAAGACTTGTCCTATGTTGTGTTTTCGTCCTCCATGTCGGCACACCTGGCATCACCTTGTGACACGGCCCCACCTAACACGTGTCACCAGGGCATGATGTCACTGTCATAACTCTCGCACAACTCTGCCATAGCACGATGGCACTTACCATTAATCCAAGCCAATCCAATGGTGGAGATCATAAACCTTGACTGTGTTAGCCATGCTGACAGAGACTCTGGCCTGGTTACACGTGGCTACTTCTGATTTATCACCGTACCATCGGGCTGACAAACTATACATGCGAAGTACCGTCGGGACCCACCTGTCTGGTCATTCTTCGCCATGATGAACTTTCCATTTGGGCGTGATGTCACCATCAAAAAATGTATTGGTTTTCCGTTGGCATCATGGTACCTCATCGGTCTTTGGAACTTCTGGCCCGTGAAAACCCGTTGCCCGCCGCCAAGAGTATTTTCGTCGAGCAATATGTCACCATCAAAAATTTTTGGTCGATATGAAATAGCGACATGGCGCCCACTGATGTCAAGGAACTTTCTGACCCATCGAACATCGAACCCACCGAACATGCGTCAATTAGGCGCGATGTCGCTGATACTATCTCCCGTGCAACTTCTGATGACGAGATCGTGCCGACCATCGATTCTTCTGAAATCTGACAGAAGAGAAACTTTGGCGGGTGAATGAATGATAACAAATATAATTGATTATTTCCTATTGATTTGAAAATTGATCCTAAACTATTTAGTCAAGATATTAATAGTAGGAGTTAGACTATTCAGTAACAAAATATGTCAATAATGGGAAAGATATTAATAACTATATCTTGTGTTAACTATTTTTCATATAATAACAATAAATGAATAAGATATAACTTACATCACACCCTATGTCATAGGGTGAAGATGTGGAATTTTGTAATAATTTGCCTCCATATAGTCTTTCTTATATCATTTGATAATATCAAGTTATTAAATAAAATTCTTTGAAAATTATCCTTCTCATAAACTACCATCATGTGGATCATATATTTTATAATAAACTTAAATAGTTTATCATAAAAATACATTTCATCATAATGTAAAAGAAAACAATACAAAGTATATATTAACCTTAAAGGAATCGATACCCTAACTCTTACCATTCCTCCCAACATTTGAGTTAATAATATTTGTTGTTTTCTTGGTGGCAGTTTTCTAGCTGATAGATCATTATTATTTTTATATCTAAAGTTTTTTGGCCCTTTCTTAGTTGAATTAGGGTTTCTTTTAATTAAAGGATACTTTGGAATTTTGTCCCATTAATATAATATCAATCAACTTTTTTATCTCTTAAATAATGTAACAATGATTTCATTACCTTATGCCATACTTACCACTTTAAGGTTTTGTGAATAAAACTTTCTTTGCTTTGCCATGTGGTGATGTTGAATGACTGCAAGAAATCTACTCACAACTTCTGCGGCTGAATTCTCATGACTTCTATGCATTATTCATTGAGATACCCATTTAGTTCCATTTTCACCCTAAAAGATATTTACCCCCTTTTGCTACATAGTAAGTGAGGATGTGAAAGCCCTGTTTGAATAAGTTTCATCATGTGTGGGAGAAGAAAAAGATGATGTATACATTGGAGAGATAGTAGAAAAAAGGTTGGATGGGTAGTACAATATAAAATACATAGTTCATGTTGCCAATGTAGTGTGGATATGCATTACAAGCAAGCCATCCAATAGACCAAGCATTAGTGAGATTGAGACATAGATCAGAGAAGCTATATTTTGGGATTAGTTTTCCATTCAGCAAAGAACCAATAAAAATAATTGTAATCCACCTTCTCATATTTAGCTCAGAGACAATAGTTGTGAACAACTGACAACTAGCAGTTTGGACAAGTTGAAGGTTCCATTCTTTTAGAGGATCATGGGCTAATAAAAGTAAAATGGGAAGTTTGAAAGGCTTTTGCTTCATATTGATATTGATTACACCAACTAATATGTTTAGAAGGACAAGCATGGTTGAACATAACTGCAAGGCATAGCTCTCATTGATTTTTGAGTTTGTTTTGTTGCCTCATTAACTAGCTAGTTCCTCATATTCCTCTTGAAATATTTTAAACCACATTCTTTATTAGAAATCTCCCATTCAAATATAGTGACACTAATCCTCTTTCATAGTGGCTTGATCAATCATTAAACAACTAATCTCCAACAAATGGCTCTTGACAGCCAAACACCTAAATATTTTACAGGCCATATTTGGCACTCTTTGTGAATTCCAAAGATTTTCTTTCTTACAGATATATGATAATTTCTCAAGAAAATGTATAAGAAGATGATCTTCCAATTGAATTTTTTTTATCCCTTGTCCCTTGCTCTCTTCTCGTCTTTATATCAATATGAACTGTATCTAGTTTTGGGTACAAGATCTTTTCTCTACAATAGGAGCTAAGATTGTCACTGTGTTTACTATGAAGCTGCTCCTTTACACCCATCAATTTTCTAATATTTCTCTATCCTTTATGGATGATTCTTTTTCTTAGATTTCCAAAATGTCTTCATGATTTACAAGCTGGTGGGATGCTATCTCTGATACCAATTGTAATGACACTTTTTGGTCATTCATTTATTTATAGCTTTTTCTTTTCTACTTTTCAAATTTTAATCATTCCAATACTACCAGGACTTAGCCTTAGGCAAAACAGCCCCATCGAATCCTTCTTATCCTACATTCGTACATGGCATGATCAGTTATACAAGTTTATTCTCCATGATAGCAGAATGTGTGAGATTAAATTGTCTTGGTCCTCAATATTTGATAGTCAATTTCCAATTATTTGGTTTGTTACTCAAGACAAAGTTTGACATTGTATAGATCCATGAAGGGTAAGCCCACGTACATCTTCCTAACACCTTGCCAATCATGGTGAATATTGATCCCATGGTGAATAGTGAATGATCAAATATGTTATGAGGTTGCCTGGTTACGTGGAAACTTCTATCATTTTGTTTGATATACCTTCCTATATTCTAGCTTTTTCTTATTTTTTGAATGTCTTCCCATTTTCTCAAATCAACAATGAATGTAGTAGTGTCAGGCTTATTTCTTTAATGGCTATTGTTTCAAACTAATCTTCTCTTTGATTTGATGTTAACCCCTATACATCTTACACTCTATCCAATTTGGAATCAACTTTATCTCCTATCTTGCTTTGTCTACTCAATACATGTGGGGGAATCATGGATACATGTGTGTTGGATAGAATAAAAATGTATGTATGATCCTCCTATCTTGTTGACTGATACACCTTTGTCCTCTGATTTCCTATGATTGGCCAGTGAGTATTGTGGGTACAATGTAACTTTCTTATAATGACCGAAACATAGTTTTATTTTCTGAGCCTCTTCCTTCCTATTATATGTCACCAAGAGGAACCTTGTGACTCTTCATTTAACAATCACATCTCTTTATTTTAACACCCACATCTCTTTGGCTGATGAATATCAACTTCAATAGATTGTATCTTTTCCATATCATAATCATTATCTGTAATCTATCCTTGGCATTCCCTTCTAATCATAAATATGGTTTCCTTTTATATCTTAAATTTGACCCAAAGAGCCATCAGGAAGAATCGCACTCCTTATTGATCATAAACTTGCACCCTTTTGATATTTTGCCATGGATATACTTGTGAAGTTAGTCTACCATGGCTTCCAAATTAGATTAGTTTCTTTCATTATAAAAATAGTATTCTAAGGTATAATTATTGTTTATTTAATAATAATTATTATAAATTCTAATTATATTTTATATTAATTATTGTACCATTAACATTATATTGATTAATTTTTTAATCAATTTATTAGTTATTAATAATGTTTATTTAAATGTGATAATAGTTAGATATATTATCATCTTATCCATTTATAATGTAATTATAACATTATTGTTTTTATTATGTGTACAATTGATATCCATGAATCTTAATTATGTTACTAATATTATCATTCCTTTATTTATTATATTTTAATACTATTATCACATAATAATTATAATGTAATATCATACTATATGATAATAACATTATTATTATTATTATTTTACTTATTAATAATGATTTGACCTTTAATATCACCTTAGTAACGTATTATTATATCCATAATATATTATTATTTATTCTTTAATAAGACATTATACCATTAATAATATATCAATATTTCTTTTAATATATTATAACATTAAGAAATAATATATTTACTTATATTACTCCAATTAGGGGACATGACATTTATTATGTACTCGAAATATTACTCTGACTAAATAGATGTGTCCCAACTGATACTCTTTCACTTCATGTTGTTTGTGTTGTTCTTTGCCTTCTTTCTCTCCTTGAGTTTAAGCTAACTTTCTCTTTTTTGGGCTCCCCTTTGGCTTGTATTCTTTCTCTCCTCTTTACTTTCTCCCCCTTGTGACACTTATGTAAATGGGCTATACACTGATAGTTTGTTTTTCTAAGAAACATTTATGGACCTCTACTATAATCTTTAGAGTTGCATCCCAATTTTCACATGCTACATCCAAAGACTTAATTTGGATGGCCAGCTCAGTAGAAGGGTGGACTAGGCCATCTAATGTAGAAAGATTGGGGTCTTTCTTCATAAGAGTTTCAACATAGCCTAGCTCCTTGTGCAAAATCTCAATGTGAGGGGTCAATGTTGTTTGTATCCTAATTATGTTGGCCCTTATGTTGGCTTCTTCTATAGATAATGTTGCTAACTGACTTTGTGTTTGCAATAAACCTCTGAAATGTTTTTCACTTTGAGTTGGAGCCATGGGTAATTTATCCCTTGATGACTACATGTTACTCTCCAGACTCGAGATGTGATTCATTGTCTCTTGTGTGAAGAGTGTGCATTGCATGGTTTTGTGTACAGTGAGAAAATATTCTCAAGTACCTTCTTCACACTCTCTACCTTAGTTGTCAATACAACTTGTGTAAGTGCTATGTCAACTGATATTTTCTCATTAGCTTTAGTTTGAAATTTCTTTTCAGACCACTCTAATAATTTAGCATTGGTATCAAGGTCTACATCACTTACCTTTTCCACTATATTTTTCAATTGTTCAATTAGTGGCTTGGTTTCATCTGGAGTAGATAGGATGAATGCATCTAGGAAGATGTCTATAATATCCAACAAAGCTTGCTTCTACCTATGCTCCCTTCTATGAAGCTCTTGATGTTTCTTTTTGGCCAAGGCTTCTTGTATTATACCCATCTACTCTATTATCATTTTGTCCTAATCATACTTTGGTAAAATAATCTTTTCATCCAAGCTTACATTTGCATATGTTTCTACCTCTTCTACCTTTGATGAACTTTGACTCGACACTAAAAATTGCAAAGGTTTTTCATATGTGCTTGACCTATGAAGAGCGTGACTAGAAGGAGTGCCAAATTATGGTAAAGTTACCTGGGCTTGAATGGTTTCCTGCTCCTTTAGCTTTGGTTTCAAATTAGTCTCTTTAGGCTTTTCCTTTTCTACCACAATGCCTTGAATTCCACCTTGCACTTGTGTTGGAGATGGAGATAAATCTATCTGACCTATTTCACTATGTGCATTAGTAGTGGCTTGAGTTTCCACTTTATCTACTTCAATTGTGTCAACCTTTGTTGGTGTAATTTCTAGTATTTTGTTTAAATATTGTACATTAGTGACTTGAGGGGTGATGGTAGTTGGTTCTTATATTTTCAGCTCTTCCCTTGTAGTTTTAGTCACTATTTCTTGAATTTCATCTACACTCACTAATACAGGATTATCACACAATTTTTCCTACAGTGTAGATTCATCAAGTATCTTTTTCAGATCTTTCTCTATTAGGGGGTTGATTTTTTGAGTAGTGGGATCAAAAACATCCTTTACTATTACTATTTTAGTGTTTTCACTTTTTATTTGTTGAGGGTTGACATCTGGAAATTGTGTATCTTATATACTATGTTCTTGTTGCTACTCTACTTCAATTGTTGCCTGGTCATCTATATGCATTTTAGTTCCACCCTCAACTGTGTCTTCATTGTTTTCATGTTCTTCATCATCTTTAACCTCTATAGGCTCACATTTACCTACTTTCACTATAGCTAATCCATATGTGGCCTTCCACATTTGTGTGGACTTCTTCACAACATCTTCAATATTGTTTTGCAATATGTTGAAGGCTCTATATTTGGGTACAAATTGAACTACATATTTCTTCATGGCCTTAGCAATTTGTGCCTTACTAATTTCAAGCATAAGTTGAGCAAGTGATGAGTCTATTATTTTCCTTTGTAAATTCAAACAATAATGCCATTTTTGCTCAACTCTTTCATATAAGCTTTTAGGCATAGAGTTAGTGAATCTCTAGTGGGGATTTCTTAAAATTTTCCATCATGGCATATATTTCCTCCTCCACTTGATTCTTCTCAACTTTTCCAAAGTTATCAAAATCAATGTGAGAAAATCCTAAAAAATTTACATTATTTCTAACATTCTCACATAGGTTTTCTAAATATGAAGCTAGATTGTAACTCACCACTTGGAATTGGTTATTGTCATCTAATTCTATTATTTCCTTGTTAGATTTAGCTTGAGCAATATATTTTATCTTTGTTCTTTTCTTTACTCCTTCTTCCTACTCTATACTTTTAATCTTTTCTTTTTCCTTTTATGTAGTGACATGTGCACTAGCCCTTGTGGTAGGTGTAGTGGTGTTGGGTTGGCTTGGTTTTGCAATCTTCTTGGACCTTGTCACTTGTTGAGCCTTATCCTTTATTTTCTTTTGATCAGTAGGAGTAGGTGCATCCTCATCTTCTTCTTCCTTTGCACCTTCTACAATTTCTATCTCTTCCTCTTTCTAATCTTCTCCCATTCCTTGTATTAATGTAAGTGGTGCTTAGGTTTGGGTATCTTCTTCCTCTTCATCCTCTTCCTGCTTGGCACCTTCACCAAATTTAGGTTTCAATTTCTTCCCTAACTTCTCCTTCTTCTTTCTAATAGAGGCAGTCTTAAGTTCCATGGTAATTTTAGATTTGGCCATCTCATAATTACCAAATGCTTTGGCATCTTTATCTATATCTTCAGCAAGTAATGTTGTTATTTTTGTAGAAGCCTTATCTACATTGATTTCATTGCCTAATATCCTTAGCCATCTTACCCTTGGAGTTTCTGCTTGAAAAAATGTATAATCAAAATCAACTAGGAAAAAAAAATCATCACAATGTTTTTCCACTAATGATACTAGAATTCTCAATCTTTTCTTCTTAGATTGCTTAAAGTCCTCAAAGTAACTGGTCATTACTATGTGTGTGGAATGAAAGCCTTAGATCCTCACATACACTTCAACATGGTTATTATCTTATAGATCATCCTAGAATGAATATGAGATTATTTACCTAAGTAAATTGAATAGTGTGACATGTTTCCTTCTAACTAGAAGGATTATGCCTTTGCTCTCAGAATGAGAAGTGGGCAACTAGACCTTTAGAACAAAGGATTTTATAGATAAATGAGAATGTAGATTAATCTAAACGTATGCAATATTATTCTAAGAATAAGAAAGAACAATTAGTCTAAATGGATGCATTGTTAAACTATATGAGATTGATATAAGAAAATATTTAAGCTAATAATGCAAGACCAAATGAGTAGATATTTCAATATAAATTTGACAAAAATTCCAATTTTCAACCTTTGTAATGAGGAATTGAGAGCTTCTTTTATAAAATCCAAGAGGTGATCAATAGTTGAGATTAATTGGAATGGACGATCAAGATTGAAGAGGGTAGCCAATCATAAAGGAAACTTCCTCATGAAAAGTGAGTTAACTAGTTGCCATTGAATGATAAAAGAAGTTAACTGACTACCTTTTGAGTGATAAAAGGAGTTAACTAATTCCTTTTTGAGTGATAAAAAGAGTTAATTGATTCCTTTCTGAGTGATAAAAGGAGTTAACTGATTCCTTTTGAGTGATAAAAGGAGTTAACTAATTCCTTTTTGAGTGATAAAAGGAATTAATTGATTCCTTTTTGAGTGATAAAAGGAGTTAATCCCTTTTTGAGAATATTTAATTCAATAAAATAGAATATGACTTCATAAATGAATAACTTTAATTAATTCAATAATTAAATTCAATAATTAAAAAGAAGAGATATCTTATTAAATTAAATGTATTTAATTCCTTTATACATTAGATCAAGTGGTAATTTTAATTTAATTAATGTAGAAAACTTATAATTAAATTAAATTAAATCAATAGGTTTATGTAGCTAAGTGGATTTGATACTTAGGAATTAAATAAATAATGTGATTAATGCAAATTAGGGTTTTTTGCATTTGACACCTAGGTCAAGTAGCGATTGTCAGAATTAAAATTTCTTAGTGAAATAGGACTTTGGAATAGTTGAATAAAGAAAAGTTGGTTAGTATGGAAATGTGCCAATTTTGGGGTATTATATTTGCCCCTCTTTAAATTGTGAGCAACACATTTGATTCAAAGAAATCAAAAGTATGAAGCATAAATCAAGAAATGAGAATGGTTCTAAAATTAATAATATGAGGACCAATTGATAAGATTGTTAAGATTATATTTAGAGTGAAGCTTAACTTTAGGGGATCCAAATAGAACACCTAGATACCAAGATTGATAAGCTTTTAAAGGTTATCTCCAGAATGAAGCTTAACCTTAAGGGATCTAGATAGAACACATAGATACCAAAGTTGATAGCACAAAGATTATTAGATTTCATAGAATTATTCCTAGAACAAGATTCAACTCTTAGGAGTCAAGGTTTAGACTATACCAATACCTATCCATTAAAAGATGATAAGATTAATCATGACTCATGGAATTATCCCCAGAATGAGGCTTAATTCTCAGCAAAATTTAGGATTATCTCTAGAAAAAAGCTTAATACTTAGCAAGAATTTGGAATTATCTCCAGACAAAACTTAATTCCCTAGAGTAAAAATAAAACACCTGAATACTAGTCCATAAAAGATAGTAAGATCCAATCATAAGTCATAGAATCATCCTCAAAACAAGATCCTTAAGAGTCAAGGTTTATACTGTCCTGATACATGTCCATCAAACTCTAACCAAAAATATTATAAGATGTGATAAGATGATCAAAAGATAAGATAGATGACATAGATATCAGATTGAAGGATGAAAGATGTCTCGAGTGATAAGATGCCCCAAGTAATGAAGACATGAGATTCAAATTGAATTGAATTTAGATTCAATGATGTAATCATCCTACCCCCTCAGGAGAAAAATTGAAAGATGACACACTAGACATATGATGTAGAGTAGTATATCAAGAGATATAGAAGAAATATGAGATTCTGAAGAGTATAGAAGGGATCAAAACAACCAGATGAAAATTTTGAGTCAATTTGAAGTGATTGTGAGCTCCAAAAGACCAAGTTTGACAAAAGTTGACATTTTCCAAAAATATTGGAAAATTTAAAGAAAAATATGATTTGAAAAGATTCCAAGATTCACAACATATCAACAAAATTTGACTACACAAGCATTCGTTCATGTCTTTCCCAAAAATTTAAAGTGTGAATTTGAGTTGTTTAAATGTGTCAGATTTTGAATTCGATCCCAAAAATGATTTCAAAGCAACCAGACTAGCCAAGAGGGTGATTAATCGATCATTTTTGCAGTCATGAAGAAACATGATACTTTGAAGAAGTCGACAATCCCTCATCATGAAGGATGCAAGTAAATCAATGATTGAACCATGTGCTTATGCAAATGTAGCCCTACATTAGATGCAACCCTGAGTCTGGTTACCAAGCTTCAACAATTATCATCACTAAGAATGTAGTGAATCCTAGATGTCATACAATCCCCACTAATATTGCAGTCATAGGAATATGAATAAGACATTTTCTCTAGTTTTGTTGGGATTGAATGTAAGCATTCAAGGTACAAGAAACTACAATGACCAGAACATGTGTCCCTTCTAATATAGCAAGTTAACATAAGCATCAAAGCATAAATGATAGGATGACCAAAATGTTTCTTACATGTAGACACACCAAACACATGAGAGATCCTTCTTATGCTAAGTAATCAATAACTATTTTGTCTACAAAAAACCTTACTTAACCTAAGACAAAAGTGTGCTAAGTATACTCACAATGACCTATACATTCACTTATTAGGATGAGTATCGATATTTACTATAGCATAGAGAATTCACTCAAACATGCAACGAGAAGAACCAACCTCACTGATTTATCCATATAAAAGGAGTCAAGGTACACATAGCCATCCAATATGAGATGAAGGCTCTTATAGTGGGCATCCCTCTTTATATGGCTACTTTAGATCATTGGAACTAAAGCACAAACTAAAAACAAAGAAAATATCATGCCCCTAGTCCTCGCTTCCCTAGTCGAAAGAGACATCATTGAGTCACTCAAAGAGACATGATGAACCAAAAGAAAAACAAACAGAGAAAAACTCAGCATATTCCAAGCAAACTCATCATTTTTTAGTTCATTTTTAATGTTTTAAGATTGATGTCAAGTGTCAATGCTTAGAACATATATGAAATAAATCTCTTCTATAGAAGGACAATAGTAGGCAAGTGCAATTAAAATGACTAGTGACTAAATTCAAAGAGGAATCTTCAAATAAAAAGAACCTTAATAAGAAACTGATTGAGAGTGGATAGACATAGTTAGAAGAACTGGTGACTGACATAGGAAAGATCTTCCATGAAAGAAATCTCAAAAGTGACTTGAGCAATAGTAGACAAACACAATTAGGACAACTAGTGACTGATGCAAGAAATTTTCCATAAGAGGAATCTCTAAGTGATACTAGTGACAGTAGACAGACATAGTTAGGACAATCAGTGCCTGATGCGAGAGATGTTTTGTAAGAGGAATCTCTAAGTGATACTAGTGATAGTAGATAGACATTGTTAGGACAACTGGTGACTATCATGAGAGATTCCTATGAAAATGTAGGGTGTTGCCTCTGAGTTATGACAAGATTCAACCTATGGATACATGAGTGAAAGTAGCAAACTAAAGCAAGAAAGAAACTATACATGAGCCTGAAGATGCACTATAGGATATAGCATTGGGAAAAAGATGCACCTATTTACCAAGTTTTGACCTTCTTGGTAGTAGAGATTCTATTTTTTCTACCATGATGTATGTTTCCAAGTTTCCATCAATGGCACTTTTTTTGTTTTTCAATTTTTTTTGTATTTTTCCCCTTTTTGATTTTTTTTTTATTTGTCATTTTTTTTTTGGTATTACCAAGGTGTCTATAGCTAGCTTTTCACCAAGGTAATGATTTTTTAGGACATTTTACAATTTCTAGACTTTTTTCAATACATTTAAGTATATTCAAAGAGCTTTTGAGATCAAATCAGTTGTAGAACCGCTTCAAGTGGAGAGTGTTGATGGGCTCCTTAAGTACCTTTCCCTTGGCTATAGAAATTTGGTAAACACTAGATCCAAATATTGTAGTGACTATGTATAGACCAAGCTAGTTAGGTTCAAACTTCTCTTTTTGTACTTGTTACTGATTCTTTGGGTTTTCTCTCAAAATGAGATAACCTAGCTGGAAGTCACATGGCTTAACTTTATTATTGTAACTTCTAGACATACAATTTTGACAAACTTGAAGATGATCGTACACCACTTTCCAATATTCATCTAACAATTCTAGCTCTTGAAGCTGAGATATTCCATAGTCTTCATAAGTGATGAGGCCCTTCATGGAGATTCTTAGAGTAGGAATCTCAACCTCACTAGGAAGCACAACATCCACTCCATATACTAAAGAAAAGGGCATTGTACCTATTGGAGTTTTGATACCTGTTCTATAAGCCCATAAAGTTGGATTAATCTGAAGGTACTAATCCCTTCCAATTTACTAATTGTGCAATGCAAAATCTTAAGGATCATCTTGTTGGCTTGACCATTACCCTAGAGGTAATAAATAGAAGACCAATGTTGCATGATTCTAAACCTTTTACACAACTCCTTAAGATCCTTGTTTTTAAATTGTCCTCCATTGTCAATAATAATGGAGGAAGGTACACCATTCCTACATATGATGTAATTCATAATGAACAAAGCTACACTTTTTCCATTTTCTATGTAAAGAGGGACTGCCTCTACCCACTTAGTGAAGTAGTCTACTATGGTAATGATAAACTTATGTCCATTTGAAGAGGATGGGTGAATCATACCCATGAGATCAAAGGCCCATTGTTGAAATGGCCATAGTGTAATAAATTGAATTATATCTCTAGCTAGAGTGTGAATTAGATTCGCATGGATTTGGCATTGCTTATAGGACTTAGCATATTTGATCACCTCTTTCTCCATATTTGGCCAATGGTAACCAAATCTAATAAGTTTATAAGATAGTGTCAAGCCATTTGAGTGAGATCTGAAAATTCCCTCATGTACATATATTAATGAACATTTGGACTCATTGGGTTCTAGACACCTAAGGAGTGTTCCATCAAGACCTCTCCTAAACAAGTCATCAACAATAATAACATACCATGAAGCATTACGGATAAGGTGTGTTTTTCATTCCATGTTAGTTCAGGATGGTTTGGTCACATAAGGAAGAGTAAATATGGTGGTAGTGAGATGATTTGTGTCTGCTAGCAATGAAATGAATCTATGAATGGATTGAAGTCTTCCTTGTAAGCCTCTCATCTAACTTATATTTTGAGGTGGAGGCATGTCCATGATCGCTTGAAATTTCTTTGGGTCAACCTTGATTCCTTTCATAGACACAATGTAGCCCAATAATTTCCCTCATGTTATACTAAATATGCATTTCTTGGGATTAAGTCTCAGACTAAATTTCTCCATGCGATTAGGATAGGTCCCAAATCTTGGAGATGAGTGTTATATTTGGAACTCTTAACCAAGGTATCATCCACATAGTCTTCTATGGTCTTATGTATCATGTCATGAAAATATGTAGTAACTACCCTTTGATATGTAACACCAGTATTTTTCTAATAGAAAGTTCCCCATGCACAAGTGAAAGCAGTCTTTTCCTCATCTTCTAGTGCAATTTTGATCTAATTATAACTAGAAAATCCATCCATAAGTGTGTACATTTCATATCCTGCCATCATATCCACTATCATATCAATGTTTGGGAGTGGAAAATCATCCTTTAGATATGCTAAGTTTAGATCTCATAAATTTGTAGAGTCTAATAGATTTTTCATGCTTGGAGATTGAAACAATGTTTTATTTTTATTTAGTGTAATCAATAGCTTAGATGAAACCAAACTTCAAAAGCTTTTCTAGTTCCACTTTGACAAGCAATGCAACATGAGGATGCATTTTTTAAGATTTTGTTTGACTGCTTTAACTCCTGGTGTAATGGAAAAGTGATGCATTATGAGATCAAGATCTAATCCTAGCATGTTTGAGTATGTCCATTCAAAGTTTATCATTTTTCTCTTAGAAGAAAGCAATGAATCTCTCCTTTTCCTCTAGAGATAGCGACTGTGCAAGATGTATCATGTGAGGATGTTCTTACATTCCCAAGTTGACCATCTACTTTGGTTCTATCAACATTGATGATCTTTCCATAAAATGACTAGGAAGTGCACCAAATATCTCATCTACAAGCACCTCAAAGAGGTTTTCACCCTTGGATATGTCTTTCATTTGTACTATTTTAGGTCTTGACATATCACAATGTGGTTTTAACCATTAGACCTTTTATTTCCTTTCTTTTTGATTGTATGAATAAGATATTTGATGTTAGCTTCAGTTATGTTGACACTTTTTTTGTTGGTGGAAGAGATCACAGGTTTGATAGAAATTAAGTAATAGGCAAGAGCATAGTCATTCTAGAATGTAGGGACTTTACTAGATGCATTAGAATTCTAGTCTATGAGCTTGGAATAGGTGAGTGAAAGAGAAGTGACAGGTTTAATAATGTTCATGGTATAATCATCAAATGCTCGAACAAGCAATTTGAGACCTAGAGTGACTTTTTCCACAAGTGTATTCAAATATATCTAAGTTCTAACTTCATTAAGCGAAGACTCAATGACACCAGTTGGATAGGACTTGTCTAACCTAACCCTAGATGCTTCACCTACTTTGAGGAGGTTTTCATAGACATGAACTTGATCTATATCTTTGTCTATAGTTGCCTCTAAGAGAGAATCAAATTTATTTTCCTTAGAAACTATGCTAAATTGTGATAGACTATAGAATTCTCCAATAGTCATAGGGACAAACTTCCCTTCATCATCTAGATTTTTAAAAGATACTCAATGTGTAAAGCATGACTAGACTCTTCTTGTTCTTGTTGGGTATGATGTGAACCAATAGTATCATCAGAAGAAACACTATCACCATCCACGGTGCTGACATGTGGTACAAAATCATCAGGTTTAGCAAAGAATTTAGCAAGATCATCAACAATGGGATAAGGATAAGGATCCTCATCATCAACATTGTCTTCATGGTCATCAGACTCAGCTTATGGCTCATTTTTAGATGAATTTTCAAGTTTTGGTACAAATTTGTTGATCCCTTGATTGAAGGGAATCTTCTTGAAGCCTAGACCAGATGAATCTCAGTACCTCCTAGGCATCACTTTGACTGAATTTATTAAACCATTTTTAGTTCATCCAATAGGACGAATTCCCTCATAGCCAAAGTGTTTCATGAGTTTAAGACCTGGACCATAATCCTCTTGAGTGATTTCATGAGACTATTCTATGAGGTCAACTGGAGTTTCCTCTTTGTAGATCCATGCTGTAATAGTTCTATTTTCACTTTCCTCTTTAAGAGGGGTAGTAGCTTTGAAAAATGTACCATTATACTTGGTGTGAGGTTTCAACACAAAAGGTATCTTCACTTTAGATGGTCTCCTATAATGCGGGAGATTCAGGAAGAGATGTTAAAGATAGAATAGGTTCCATTTGATATTCACCCATTCCAATTTCTTTCAGCTTTAGTGACTACTAAATTTGCTTTAGCTTGTTATCATTATAATCTATAGACTCTCTATCAGCAAGTATGAATTTTGTTGTAGATTTTAGTATTTTATAGATATAGCTAGTACTTGTAGGTATGGTGACTTCAGAGCCATGGAATGGGAATTTTATGCATTGATGATAAGTGGAAGGTACAATCTACATCTCATTTATCCATGGCCTTACTAGAAGAATATTATAAGATAAGGGAATGTCCAAGACTTGACAAGTGACATCCCTTTTGACAAGGTCAACCAAAAGAGGTAACACAATAAGACGCAAAGATTTGCACTCAACTTCATCATACGCTTTGATAGTTATCTTACAAAGGGGGTCAATGGACTCTTCAAAATATTCTAATTGTCTGAGCAAAGTAGAAAAGACAATATTCAAACTAGCTCCATTATTAATAAGCACACATTAGACACATTTTTGCTGTATCAAAACCTCAATGTGTAGAGGTTGATTATGCAAGTGATTTAGTGAATTATCTTATTCCTTAGAGAAGGTCATATATTAAGGTGAAGTCAAATGACCTACCATATATTGGAACCCCTCAATATCAAGATTTTAAGGGACACTTGCCACAATGAGGGCTTTGTTGAGAATCTACCTATGAGCAGACAAGATTTTGAGTAGTCCAAAGATCATGATTTGAGAATTTGTTCATTGTAACTAATTGAGTATACTATAACTAGCAATTTTGTTCCTTTTCTAGATGGACCAGCAAGAGGTTTGTCTTTGTGTTGCTCTATCTCAGGAGTAGAAAGTGTTAGGCCTTTGAGTACTAATTTGGTACAAGAACATGTAATAGTATTGGCACAAGTTTTTGATGAATCATTGTTAGATGTGTTGGAAGTAGGATCCCTTAAGATAAATGGTGTCTTAGTTTTATTTTTGTCTTGTTTACCCTTGATGATGATAACATCACAATACTCAACACCTATTGGTTCAACCATATGGACTATCTCATCATCATTGTTAGAGTATGTATAGTTGACCTTGTTGTTAGGTTTTAGTTATGAGTTATCTGCTTTTTGTAGTGAGGGAATGGCTCCTTGAAAGCCTTGTGATCTAAGTTCTTGTTATGTCCATCCACCACAATGTCACCATCATCGATTAGGTCTTGAAATTTTTGATGCAAGTTGATACAGTTGTTGGTTTTATGACCTTTTTTTGGTGATATTTGAAAAATGAAGTTTTTTTCCACCACAATGGTCATTATTGTGGATCATAAGGACAATAATTGTCCTATAGAGAAATAAGTTTGTTTTGTAACAACATCTTGTAAACCACAACTAAAGGTTCACCGAGAGGTGTAAAATCTCATTTCAGGAATGTAGCACATGAGTTCCTTGGTTTGTTCTCAGATGTCTTATTATCAAGAGGAGGTTTCTCAACATTCTTGGATGTGCTGAGATTATTTGTAAAATTGAATGTTGCCTTAGCAAGTTTAGGAGTAATGTTGTCAACAACTTTGTCATGTACAACCTCTCAATTTTTTTTCACATATCTAGACTTTTCTTTATTAGAGGTTGACCCTTGTTTAGTGTCCTTTTGAAGGGTTATTTCACCCTTTTTGACCATGAATTCCTCTATTTAGATAGCTTGTGTGACCATGTCTTGGAAGTTACATGGACCTTGAAGTTGAACTCTATAGCCAAAATCAGGTAGGAGGTTATCCATAAAGATGTCAAGTTTCTTTGTTTCTGGGATTTTGCATGAGTATTTGGTGTAAATTTCTCTCCATCTATAAAGGAATGTGAGGAAAGGTTCCCCAACTCTCTATTTAAGGTTGCACAAGTCTCAAATATTAACAGGGTGTTGTATGTGTTGGAGTTTTAAAACTACTAAGCAAAAGAGTGCTTCAATACCAAAATGATAACACTTATGCAACCTAAGGATTAGCCACTTCCTATTTTCAATTACATATGCAAACCATCTGGACCTAACATCAAAAAAACCAAGAATGGTTTCCTTCACTTTAGGCTCTACAAAACCAAGGTGGGTATACCTAAGGGATGAATCAATTTGACTATTGTTGTGCAACAACTACATTAGTTTCATTCTAATTCTCATCTTGAATTCTCAAACACATAACTATTTGTGACACTTTGAATAGAATACATCCCATATAGCAGATTTGGTCATAAATTCTTCTATAAATTTACAAGTGGTCTCAGCAATAGTGGCTAACTAAGGCTAAAATATTCCATGCAAATAAGTATTGACCAACTTTGAAGATCTTTAGGAAAGAAAAGTAAAATTGATTATAATTTTGCATTTGGTACCCTTCTATGATCTATTTCTCTTCCAACTAAAATAATTTGACCAGTGTCTAATCCATTAGGGTTCAGAGCCTAGTACTGTGATTCCATAGATCTGATTTGTTGCCTTACAACAAATATCATCAACAATTCTTACTGGAATTTATCATTCAAAACATCCTCCCTATTACTACAACAATCTTATCAAATTCATCAAATATTTTACTTAATTCATTGAACTAATAAAAGTGATGAAAAGATATACAACCTAAATGGACTGCATTCAATTGCACAAGCTTTTACTCAAACAACATCAAGATAACTAAGTAATCAAAAGGAGACAAAATTCAAAAAGAACTGATATGGGGACAACTCATAATTTGTATTCATTTTCTTTAAAAATTGTATACAATTGTAGTAAACTCAGGATGACCTTGGAAAGAAACACATAGATCATTCTATATTAATGTATTCTCAGAAAACTTGCAGAGAAGATATATCATAAAACTTGCTCAAATTACTGGACTGAAAACAAACTAAGTATATGAATAAAGCATTAGAAATAAAACCCTTCTCTAGCCATAGAATCTCACTTATATAATGTGAGATGCAACAAGCTTTAGGCTTAGAGAATTAATAGGTGTCCTTCAAAAAGATTCTTACATACACCTATCACAAGAAAATAAAACTATGAATAACAGAAAGACTATTACATCGAACATTCCTTTGTGGGTACCTTTCTATTACTCCACTTGGAGAGACAAAGGCACTATGATCAGATTCTTTTATTATTTTGATTCCTTGGAGTAAGTGACCATCAAGCTTGAAAGTGATGAGTCATCTCTAGTTACCTGAGGATTCTCCTTGTCTTTATCATTAACTAAATAGGTGACTTTTACTATTGCACCTTCTTCTTCCTCATCATCTTTTGCCTTCTCATCTTCTACCATATGCTCTATAGACATAAATTTATCTTTCCACTCATTATAGGAAATGTCATCTAGCCAATCAAAATGCAAGACCTATCTTTGTATAGTTATTAAATAATTTGCAATTGCCTCTATATCCACTAGATATTTTTTGATGGTATTATAGAACAATTGTACCTTTACCATCTCTTCATTTTTCATTGCCCATAATTGATAGCCTATTTCATTTCTAACTTTATTCATTCTTTCACAAAAAATCTCATCCAACTCCTTCTTCCATTCTTCCTTTTCTTTCACTTTCTCAATTTTCTTTAAAGCACAAGGGAATAAATCAATTTTTTCTACAAAATACTTGCTAAAACAAATAATTAATTTTATTTGAAAATAATCTTGTTTATCTTCAAAAACTTGAAACTTATTTAACAAATCAAAATCCTTTTCTATTTGATGATAGGGTAGTTGGATGATAGATATACACATAGTAGTGATATCTTCATTTCTTTCTATCCACTTCTCCACAAGGGATCTAAATACAGCTTCATCTCTTTTCAATTCATCCTTGATAGCTGCAATCCCTACTAGAAAATCAAAAAATGATGGCCATTCAATTATATCTACTAAATACATGATACCTTACCTCAATTTTTCTTCATATTGATTATTAAGTTCTACATGCAAACCATATAACTTATTCTTCTCCTCTTCAAAATCCTCTGCAGTATAGAACTAAGGCCTTTTAGGAGTATCTGGTATCTCAATAATTGGTGTTCACTTAAAAGGTTCAATAGGTGGCCGTGGGGGGTATGCAATCCTAGGTCTACTAGACTCTCTTATTTTTCTTTTCCCAAGGATCTTCTCCATTTGAGTCACTTTATTTTCGAATGGCTATATTTGCATACCTCTCTCCTCATATGCTTTCAAGACTTCTTCAAATCTTGCATTGAGTTGTGCAAACTTATCTTCTTCTTGGCTAGACACCACACTACCAAATTTTATCATTTCTGAGACCATCCCAATTATCTGCTTTCTACCAACCTCACTAGCCCTAAACACTGTTAATGCACTAGCATGCTCTACAGTAGAAATTTCCTGCATTCTAGTCTTATACCTTTTCTCAATGGACCAAATAACTAGGGCTTGATGGTCATCATTGAACTTGACTCCCCTATGAGCCTATAACACCTCTTCTTCAATCTTAAATTGGACATCCTTTTGTTTCCTGACTGAATCAAAAACCATGATATTCACTATGTCCCATTCCGATGAAATAAGGACTCTTGATTGTCTAACTATTTTCCTTTTGGACTCAGGTGTAAAATGAGAAAAATAATTCAAACTTTTAGATTTCACCTCTTCTTTTATAATAGAATTTGATTTTTCAGGTTGCTCTACTTTTATCTTTTCACAAGTCTTTTCAAAATTGTCTATGTTTAAAGTCCCCAAAAATTGTGTAAATGTCTAGACTTTACAAAATTTTCATTATTAACAAACCTCTCAAAGGCTTGGGCAACTATAGGATCTATTTCCTTACCTTGGTAATCAGCAATAGTTAGATCCAAGGAAGCTATAGGAGATTCTTGTGGTTCTCCAATCTCTAAATCATGCACTACAATAACAACTAGAAAGAATGTACCCTTCTTTGGAAAATCTCTTTCGTCAATAGTGCCTATTTGCTATAACAATTTTTCCCAAGAAGCCATACACTCTTATTATTGTTGAAACATTGTAAGGGATTATATCCCCCCAATTATGATTAACTAGTAGCCCTTTTGCATGGTCTTTAGGTCTGACAAATTCTAGAAATTCTTGTGGAATCCTAGGGCTATATCCTCTTAAGAGAAATCTGAGCTTTGATGCAAAATATCTGTTAAACCTTACATAATTGGCATCTATAGCTTTTGAAGTCATGTCCACACTATGTAACTGAACTAGATTCCTCTCTCCATCCTTAGTTATTTCTAGCTCCATACCCTTTGAGAAAAAGGCAAAAACCTTGTACAAGCATACATACATGAGCAACGAATACCAATAGAATGGTTTGTCCACTTTTCCCCGTGTTATCCCCACCAAACCATTGTGAATTTCCTTTGCAACAAAAGTAGAAAATCCAAAATAATGTTCATCCCAAATTGAAGAGTTTGAGCCATAATAAGGACAATTGAGCCTAGGATTTGATCAGCTTCATCCATTCCAAAAATTTTGCAAAGAGAAAAATATAATGCCTAAGCCCTAAGGTTAAAATGTCTTCTCAGTAATGGCTCTAGGGTGCTGGCAGTAATCATAGATAAAGTACCAATTTTAGCAGCATATTCTTGTATTGGCCCTATTCTTAAGTAAATCCTTTGTGCATCATACCTTGCTTGAAGGTCATCCAAATCAATGATTTCATGCATGGTGTGGTTAGGGTTGAGGTTGAAAACCTCACTAATTAGTTTAGGGAAAACCCTAAAAGGGTTCACTCCAACATGGTTGTTTACCCACCCTGTAATTGGATCATATTTCTTGGCTAAATCCATCAATAAATCACTATCAAAGAAAACTATGGGGACTTTTAATTTTCCAATATCAAACTCCCAAACATTGCTCATAGGGGTATCAAGTTTTTGTTCTGAAAACCATTTCTTGAACAACTCCAAACCTCTAATGGAAACCTGGGTATCTCCTACCCAATTTGCTTTATCATACAAACCTTATGTTACAACTACCCTAGGGTTTTTTGGAATGAGTTTCCTCCCCTTAGTTATTTCATGTACTGATAAAGGGAGTTATTCAAGAAAATCACCGTGTACAAAATGTTTCAAATAATCTATTTGTCCCATGAATTCTTTTCAGGGAGGCATTTTGAATAAACCCTAGAAATTATGTAACAGCAGATACTTGATTTTGAGTCACAGAGTACTTACCCGCTAAAATTTGCACTTCTGCACTGTATGATTTCTGTTACAACTCATTGGATAACTGGATAAAAATTTTGTGTCTTGGCTCTAAAAATTTTGTATGCTCTGATATTCTTTCTGCACTTTGATGGTTCATTAATGGTGAAATCATGAGTTTTATTCATGCATTGAAATCACACGAATGAGCTCTGCACCATATTTACTCTTAGTAACTGTTACCTCCAAATTGCACCCAAATTTAAATCTTGTCTATAAATTTTCACCAAATCAAATGGCTTTAATTCAAAAAACAACAAGCTTTATGGCTTTAAAAATGTGGCCACATGTTGCATTACTTCTTTCTTGCATTCCTTAAATTTATTACACCTTAAAATTGCAGGTAAGCACTATCTATTGACCAAGATAAGATCAACAATCACACAAGTTTACAATTGAATAAAGTCTAGTTAGCTATGCTGATCAATAGGAAACCTTTATATAAGTTTGTGCCTCCTAAAAAATTCCACACAAGTGGGTCCCATATCATCTTCTGAGCAAGAAGGTGCTTGGCATCATTCTTTCCATGTGTCAAGCTAGTGCATCCCCACTTTCCTTATTGGACGAGCATCTTCAAACTATGGGCTTGCACCAGTCATTGATCTTGGAAATATCAATGGTGACAATACTTGAATCCTACAAACCTTCTAAAATGGGGATACTGACATCACCATAGACACATGCTTGCATGGTGCATACCTGCTTTGCTTAAAATTCCTTCAAGTCCCTGATGTAGGCATGTGCCCATCGTTGATCAAAGCAAGATCAATGATGTGAAAAACTTTGCACTTTATGGTCACATCATCCACTTGGACCAATGAAATGACTCTTCTCAGCCCTTGTGCTCTGACCAACTTGACTAGTACATTAATTTCTTGAAATTTTGTGCTCATAGCAAAAGTACTTCTAGCTAAGCACATGTGGCATATAGCAAGGTGTGACTCAACATTCTCCCCTACTCTTGGCCCCACTGTGACACATGGCACAAAGGTGCATTCTCACATTCTTTATTGAATGAGTAGTTTCTTAATGTGGGCTTGTGCCAACCCTTGATCTAAATAAGATCTACAGTCATAGAATGATGTGTCCTAAAAAATACCATGTTAGTCAAATTGACAAATAAAATGCTACCACCTAGTCCAACTCATCTGACAACTACCACAGAAGATACTTCAATGTCATTCTACAAAAAGGTGGGGCCATGATGTCAGATCCTTCTATGTGTCCAATTTGTGCTTCCCCGCATTAATTTATGCTCATGCATCTTCTTAATGTGCATGAAAGGTATTGACAAGTCTGCAGAAAGGTTTTGGAAATTTATGATAAATTACAATCTTTGTGGCACACTAAGATTTTAAAAAAGGCAAGGGCTACCTGTCATCAAAGCACATGCCCGCATTACTTAAATACCTTACATCTAAATATTGCAGGAATGCGATACACATTGATCTGAACAAGATTAATGATCACATAAAATTTGTATCACAAGGGGTATTTTTCAATAAAATAATCAAGCAATTTTGCAAGTAAAGTACGGCCAATAAAGTTTTAAAAAAGATTTTTAATGAAGTCATACTTGCGTAAGCCCATTCTTAGGGTAAAAGTAATATGCATTAAAATAATTTTTTGAAATGTTATATTTGAGGGTTTTCAAAACTAAGGTAAAATAAAATAAGGCATTAGGGTTTTTAGACTTAGGGTTTTTCAACTAATTTCTCTGATAACAAACCTTGAGAATTTGATAGAATCCCAACAACACAGAAACCAAGACATGCCTAAGCATTTGAAAAATACAAGCAATGAACCCTAATCTACAAGATACAATGCTTTAAAATATTTTTTACTAAAATTTTCAAAAAAAAATTGCACTGTGAAAAATTAGACCAATAGTATGTTATGAGATTAATCTTGGACAAACAAGTTAGCAATCTCATCAAATGTTTTGATACAAATAGGCAAATGTGAGAACCGCTCCATAGCCTAACCACCTGCACTTCTTAGGAATAGACACATGAGATATGTTTGATTATGCATAAATTCCATAGATAAGGTGCCAAATTACCACAAATGATATTGGGCATCAGTGGTTCCAAAGTATTTATTGTACTTAGGTAACTCAACTCCTCTTGGAAAAGGAGGCATGTCTATACTCTTGTCGAAAGGAAATCGACAAAGAGCATCTAAGGTGTATGTCTTTGTAGGTTTTTTTTTATCACCCATTATTAGGGATAACTATTCTTGCATGATTTTTAGTTTCTTTTGCAATTTGGAAGTCTTAGTTTCCTCTTCATGTGTAATGATGGTCTCAAAATTAAAGTGATGAGGTAACTTGGCTTCCTCTTGGAAAAGTTTGAGAAAGTATTTCTCTTTCTCTTTGTTAAGCAAGATTTCCATGACCTTTTAAAAAAAATTGTCCTTATGACATTTCTCTGTATGATCAAAGAGTATTTCTACCTCTTCTTCATTCTCATTAGTAAAGAGAGGTTCCTTATGTCATTCATTCCTTTTTTGATCTTGGTCTCTACTTTGTTCTCCATGTTTAATTTCTTGATCAGCCATTGTAGGAATGTAATAAGTTTCAGTGTATTTCAGTTGAAAAGGTTGTTTGAATAAGAAATCAGCTATGTTTTTTGGAGATGTATGACCTTTTCTAGTGCTAGGATCCTCTTGATATAAGGGGTTCCTAGTTTGTTGTAAGTTTATAGAGAATGTTCTGCAAACATGAGATGATCGGATAGGTGAGGGAGATCATGAAGATTCATCTCTAGATGAACTAGTGATAGACCATGTATGAACTAAAGCATGACCTCTACCATGATTAGTACTTGTAGCTCTACCTCATCTAGATCTTTGGGGATAAAACATGTTTTTGCTTCTTGTTGTCATAGTCATAGGCAAGGACAAAGAGTGAAAGCTTAATTAGGGACCACACTAGAATGTAGTCTCAAAAAGAAAGATAAGTGTACTATATACTAAGGTACAAGTTGTTTGAGTAACAGCTAGAAAAACCAAATATTATGACTATCATAACACAAAATATGACAATTACAAAAGACCAAGGATGAAATAAACAAGAGACAAGACTAGTTGGTGTGTAAGTTGCAAGTCATTAGCTAAGAAAGAAGCCACTATTTGAAATTGTGTGTAGATAGAAAAGAGGTAAAATGTTATAGATAATAGACCAGATTTAGAGCATAGGCACTTCTAATTAAAAAAATTGATAGTTCATAGGAAAGATTCACATGAGGATTCACAAAGAACCATGTGAAAAGACATAAAGAGCCAGGCAAAGATTCAGAACAATAGATTTTGCAAAGCTTTCTCACATGAGGACTTGTATAGACCCATGCAAGATGTGTTATATAGACAATAGTACAGGGTTTTGACAACATGATAAATATGCAAGATCTTGCAAGGAGGTTGTCACATGACCACACAAAAACCTAGACAAAGTCACATGAAGAGATACATAGTAAAAGGTTCTCATGCAAAATTTTGGAAAATTGGGCATGAAAACAAGGACCAAACTAACAAAAGAGATTGAATTTTAAAGAGATTTTGCAAGTTTTAGAAAATTTTGGATATATTGTTGGTTGGTTTGACAAATTTCAGAGAAGTAGTAAGATTTTTTTCAAGTTTTGGACAGCATTTTGGTTATTTTGACAAGGTAGTTAGTTTTCAGACAAACACAGGAAGCAAGTAGTAGTTTCAAACAACACAACCAAGGACAAAGCAACTCAGAGGGGTGGGGGAGTCTTGACCTTTACTTTGTTTGACAAGTTTTGACAATGTTTAAAGGCTCAATAAAAAACATGCTTTTATCCCTAAAACAAAAAATTGGTAGAGAAGGCAAAACCTTTGTCCCACAACTTATGTGCATGCACGCACCTCACACAATCGTGTCACCCCCTAGAGGGTGCCCATGTTTTTGCTGTATTCCAATGGCTCAATAACATATATACTAAATGAACACCCTTGTGGTAGGGGTCAAGAGCATATACCACCTTCCAAAGCACAGGTAAATACCTATGGTGAGTTCTATAGGAGAGATTTTTCCCCCTCCTTGCACAAAGATTATGCCCCTTTTGGAGGTGAACTAGGTAGCAACTAACTAAAAAGCTTTTACTTGGATTCTATTCATACCAATCCCTGGTGGATTTACAAGAAAATTTGAGGCGAACAACCCACACAAACATCTGTAAGTGCACACACTTGACTAGCAAGATTGGGGCTGACACCGACTATTGTAGTTTACAGAGCGTCTTCCTAATATGTCATATCAAAATGAAGAAGAGGAAATTAATATGGTTCTAAAGTCTTTCACTCAACAAAGCTGCTTTATTAGAGTGAGGTGGAATCTCTTGTGAAAGGAGTGTGCTGGGTAATTCCCAGAGGTTGGATCGCTCTGGCAGGCCCTCTAAATGTTGACTCAGACTGGTGGTTCGGATCTAAGGGTCCAGGTTTCTAATTTCCCTCAAGGGGAAAGAGCATACTCCTCTACCTCATTTCCTTTCCCAAACATGCAAAACATATTAATCATTGAGTTAGCTTAATCAATCCCACCTTGGCCTATTCCAAGACTTTGATCCCCTAAAAGGAAATCATTGTCTCTTTATTAAAGGCTTTGTTTGGGAGAACCATTAACTTTCTTGCCTCCCTCAGATGTTGTCTTTCAGAGGCTTCTAGGTTTCTGATTTACCCTTGGTCATTATCTCCAAGTGGTAAAGAGCATACTGCCCTATTTCGTTGTCTTGCACCCTACAAAGTTCATAAGCCCTATTTATACTATGTGTGAAAAGAAATAAAAGAAGACACAATGTTTAAGTGGTTTTGAAATAAGTCTTCATCATGAGTATCTTTGACAAGCATCCTACATTCACAAAGTTAGTATATGTTTGAAGTGTTTGTATAAAAGGTGTTTTCCTCAAGCATCCTACAAACCACTATCAAGCTATTTCAAACTAGAAATTAGAAATAAAATGCTACAGAAAACACCATTAGTCAAATGGAAGCTTAACTATGGGAAAATAAAATTTAACTTTTTTTGTTCTTTTTTATACCCATAAAATAGCTTAGAAAATGTCAAAACATATGAAAACATCAAAAATCAAAATTTATTTATGCTGCGAACCACTATTATGGTGCAAAAAAAATAGAAATCTAAAAGATATGCTTTAGAGAAAAATTGTTAATCAAACATCATTAGATTTCTCACATGAAAATCTAAAAACCTGTACGGACAAATGCAATGGAATAATAAAAAATGTAGAAAAGAGAGAAATTGAGGCCAGAAAAAATTGATTTTTTGGGCCTCTCAGTGGGCATAAGAAATGTGTGTGTGGAATGCGAGCCTTGGATCCTCACATACACTTCAACATGGTCATTATTTGAAAGATCATCCTAGAATTAATATGGGATTATTCACTTCAGTAAATCCAACAGTGCGACCTATTGCCTTCTAACTAGAAGGATTATGCCTTTGCTCGAGAAGTGGGCAACTAGACCTCTAGAATGAAGGATTTTATAGCTAAATGAGAATGCAGATTAATCTAAATGTATTCAAGATTATTCTAAGAATAAGAAAGAATAATTAATCTAAATGGATGCATTGTTAAACTATATGAGATTGATATAAGAATATATTTAAGCTAAGAATGTAAAAGAAAATGAGTAGATATTTCAAAATAAGTTCAATACAAATTCCAATTTCCAACTTCTATAATGAGGAATGGAGAGATTCTTTTATAGAATCCAAGAGGTGATCGACAGTCAAGATTAATCAAAATGCACGATCAAGATTGAAGAGGAAAGCCAATCATAAAGGAAACTTCCTAATGAAAAGGGAGTTAACCGGTTGCCTTTGAGTGATAAAAGGAGTTAACTAACTACCTTTTGAGTGATATAACTAGTTAACTGATTCCTTTTTGAGTGATAAACTAAGTTAGCTAGTTCCTTTTGAGTGATAAAAGGAGTTAACTGATTCCTTTTTTAGTAACAAAAGGAGTAAACTAATTCCTTTTTGAGTGATAAAAGGAGTTAATCCCTTTTCAAGAATATTTAATTTAATAAAATAGAATATGACCTCATAAATGAATAACTTTAATTAATTGAATAATTAAATTCAATAATTAAAAAGAGGAGATATCTGATTAAATTAAATGTATTTAATACCTTTATGCATTACCTAAAGAGGTAATTTTAATTTAATTGAAGTAGAACACATCTAATTAATTTAAATTAAATCAATAGGTTTGTGTAGCTAATTTGAGTTGATTATATGTAGGAATTAGATAAATAATGTGATTAATAGAAATTAGGTTTTTCTACATTTGAGACCTAGGTCAAGTAGCAATTATCAAAATTAGAATTGCATAGTAAAATAAGACTTAGGAATAGTTGAATAAACCAAAGTTGGTTAATATGGCAATGTGTCAATTTTGGGGCATTGCAATTATAGATTCAAAATGTTCACTTAGCTATTCAATGAATTCTCCTATTTGTACTACCATTGACCTATTTTTTTTCCATGCCATGGTGCAAAATGTAGGAAATGTGTTTTGAACATAAAAGAAAATACATATCAAAATAGAACCAAATTTGCATTGAGCACTCTTTTTTCTTCTTCTTACACCTAGGTTGTCAATCAATTATTGTACTTATAGCTTGGCAAGATCATATGTATGATCCTTCTTGAAAATTTTGTAACCCATGTCTACTCCAATAGAAGGCACACTACTCAATCTTCTTGATTAGTAAAACTTGTATGAAATTACCCTTACTAAAAAATCTATTAGAGGGTCTATGATGGTGTCAATAGTCATTCCTCTCTTATTCCACACAGCCCATGTGTTCTTCTCAATAACCTCTTTTGAATCACTTCTTAAAGTCTTAGGCCAATCTAGGGTTGGATAGCCTATTACCCTAAGGATTATTATTTTGGTGATTTTAATTGTCTCATTGTCTAACCAAAGTGAACTATCATGAATTTTTCTCAATACAATCCTAATCCATTCAATTTTCAAAACATTCAATAAACTAGGGCATGAGTTAACCCTTTCTTCTCTACAATTTTGAATTCTTCCCTTAATACACCATTTTCACATTGTCTATCATATGCTTGTCTGATCTTCATGTCTCCAATACATCCAATCTTATAGTTGTACCATTTTCTGACATCTTGAACCATTAAAACTTTTTGTGGTATCATGGGTAACGCACCAAAGGCATCTTGTTTATATGCAAAAACTAGTATGGCTTTGAAAATAGGTTGTTTGACCTCACTACTAACTATTTGAACATTCAAAACCTCCTTACCCTCTACATCCTTTGAAGTAGATGCCATTATATGAGACTAGGGTTTATGAATGTAGAAAAAGAATAGCTTGACACATGATAAAACCTTGCTAAATCTGACAAAATGGTGTTGAATTACTGTTCAAATCATCTAGAATCACTTTTGATGAATTTCCTAATCACCTTTAGCTCTCCTTGCTCTTTCTCAATTTCAAAATGATGTAAAATTATCTAAAAATTGATCAAATACCCTTTTGAAACACTACAATTAATGTTGAGTTCTTACACAGCTATAAGCTCAACATCAACTAATTTCAAGCTCACTCACCATCCACTAGCATTTTACTCGGTAATCATAGGAAAATTTTCTTGCTTGGCAGTAACATGAAAAACTTAGAGATTTTTATTTGATTCCTAATAACATCTTGCATCTTTATTCATGCTTACATAGATTTTTTAGTACTAAATTCTTTTGGAAGTGATGTATGATATAACTAATGCATATAAGTCCCACATACCTCTTGATTACTTAGTTTGATGAGGTGTGACCACCTAACCTATTGGGTGAAGTGATCCCTTCTCCACTTGATGTGCTACAATCCTCCTTTTTCTTCAATGTCTTGTTCATTTCATTTCTAATATTTTCAATATCTACCTTGCGTTTGCCTTTACTATTATTGAACTCACAACTTGGTGCCTTTGACTTTTTTGGACAATAACGATTGATGTGACCAATCTTCAAATAGCTAAAACATGTGGTTTGACTCAACCACATTTTGTAGTCACCTCTAAAGTTTGCCTTAATGCGATTCTTAGGAACATGTCCATACTTTTGACAATAATGATAGCTATATCTTGTATTATAATCCCATTTGTAAGAGTTGCCATTCTTCTTTAACTTCTTTTTTTTTGTCTGATGACCACATGTATTTGGATCTAGACTCAAAAGCTCTATGTCCATACTTTTGATAGTTATAGAAATATCCTTCAAATCTATTTGTGTTCATGGTCATAGTTATGTATTCATATGCCTAATGACCTTATTTTTTTCACTTATGGAAATGAACCATGCTCTTATGCTTGACATTTTTATTTATAGTATTTCTCATGCACACATTAGTAGTATGTCCTTTCTTACCACAATTATTACAAGTAGGTTTGGAGTTCTTACCTATTTTGCTCCTTTCTTTAGCAGTTTTGGATGATTCTCCTTCTTTAGTACTTGTGTATCCCAGTCTAGATTTATCATTATTGGATCTAGGGGATCTCAATAATTGCTCAAAGTATTTGATGGCTTCGCTTGGTTTATTGAAACTTTTAGCAAATCCCTTTTCCCTTTTTAAGTCATTTTTCAATTTCTCATTCTGCAACTTCATTGTTGTTATCTCAATGTCCTTGACATTCAATTCATAGTTTTTATTCATCATTTGACTCTAAGTATCCAATTTCATGTTGGAAATCTTTTAGCTCTGATGATTTCTCTTCCAACCTATTGGTCAAAACTCTTTTGTCTCCTTCAATCATGGCTTTTCTTCCATAGCTTTCTTTTTTTGTTTAGTCACCTCACATAGTAGTATGGCTTGTGACTCTTTCTCTAACTTGAGATTTCTAATTTCCTTAGCTTGGGCTCTATTCTTTTTCATTAGATCTATAACTACTACATCAAATTCATTAGAGTCTCCATTGGCAAAGAGCTTGGTAGTGTCCATTTTTTTGTTTTGTATGTCATTCTCCTCAATATAAATTTCCTTCCTTCTCTTCAAAGATTTATTTAGGTCTTCTCTTGCTTCATTCAGTTGATGTAGAGTGAGTTTTATTTCAATTCCCTAATTCTCAATGATCTTTCTGAACTTGTAGACTTCCATTTTTTAGATCTTTTCTCAAAGCTGCAAAGCTTCACTTTCATAGAACTAGGCTTTGATACCAATTGTTGGAATTACAATAGGAAAGGTAAACTTCTCTCGGGGTGTGAATTAGTAGTTTAAACTTTGACCCATAAAGCATTCACCACACATCTGTCTCATACATTCAATAAGTAAACTAAAAATACCAAGTAAAGCATGTACACTAAATCATGTAAATAAGTAAGCATTCACACATATATGACATGAGATATGATTACCCAAAAAGCCTCCAATGAGAAGGTAAAACTAGGGTGAGGATGACACCCACAAACCTTCACTACCATAGTAATAAAGTGTATCTAATGAAGGTTATAATGTTTGATCATGAAACATGATCTACCCTATGAAAGGTATGCCCTATTAAAGGCTTGCAAAGACTATTAGGTCTCACCCTATTAGAATTGTGTCTTGTTAAAGGACTGTAACTCACAATTAAGCAAGTACCTTGTTAGAAGATTTCAATATAGTGTGTTAGGACTACTTTGTTAAGAGATTTAATAGATTAACCTAATAGAATGACTCAGCATTGATCTTGTGTTTAGCACTTTGTTTCTTGATGACAAATCACCTCTAAACTGATTTATTCTTTATCCTTCTTGATCAAATGTCTTGCTGCTATATACTATTCCCTTCCTCTATTCTCTTTTAATTGATTCTACAATGTAATTTCAATTCACAATTCCTTAGCCACCATGAATGCCCTATTTTTGCATGCAAACTTTTCTCTTCACTCTTTCCACACACATATTAATTTTTGGGTTTGTCCTCTTTAAGAAGACTTACATGATTTAGGGTTAGCTGTGTGTTAATGGCTATGATTCATCCATTTTGCCACTTAAACCTTCCCTTTATATGATTGGATGCATGACCTTCATTGTTATTTCAACTTAAGATTCATCCTTATCTCCAAAATATTTTAACTCAATCTATAAGTTGGCCCAAAAATGATTTACATAGTAGTTTGTTCCATTACAAACAACTATGTCAAAACTATGTTACTTGGCATCTAAAGTCTTTCATGCTCAAAGTATATTGATTTCTATAGCATGAATCAACATTGGAATGAGTTAGCATGCACTACTTTCTTGGCTCTTGAATCACTTAGCATACACTATCTACTTGACACTTTAGTGACTTAGCACATGAGTAGCTTGATGCTCACTATGGACTCAGCATACTCTATCTTATATATGTTTTCCTTAGCATGTACAACTTTTTTGGCATGAACTAAGTAAATTACTTAAGTGTATAGAGATTCACTTGTCAAATCTAAGATCAACAATTTTTATCAAGGATCAGATATCATATTTTATAGGATCAAACTATTGTGTTAGTGGGAATACTCATTTTTTAAAGAAATGATTGTTTTATTCATGACAAGGTTCTTTTGCCACTAATGTCAAAGGGGGAGATTGCTGATCTCTAATCCTATGTTGTTCATTAGTGTCCAAACACTTAGTCATTTACTAGGAAAGATTACAAGGTCATCACTATTAGTCATTTACTAGGAAAGCTAAGGTCATCACTATGACCAAATTATCTAGTAAACATCGAGCACGCAAAGCTTATACCAAGTAGGATGATGATTCTCAAGTATTCAAGTAGTAACCTAGTAGATGTGTGCACTAAGATACATAGCTCAGATCAAGCATGTTGACAAGTTGTTAAGTTTTGAGCATGAAGGTATATAGAAGTTGAGTCAAAACATGAACAAGTATGCATGACCAAGCATCAGAGCATTCAAGTGTCAATTAGTTTATTTTTTATATATAAGTTTGTAATGGCACAAACACATATGTAAACCTTTTTGGCTAACTTTTCAATGATATTTAGTATTTGAAGAGCCAGCTAAGAAGATAGTCATGTGTCATTTCAAAAGGTAATGATCCTAAGGCATATAATGAAACCAATTAGAAAAATGGGATAGAAATGGAAAAAAATAATGAAGTGTAAGCTATCGATCAAGATCTAGTACTTTCACAAAACATCTATTTAAGTAGGATTCTAAACCTAGAATCATGTGTAGAGAAAAGGAGGAGGAGTATCCTTATGTGTGTGAAAGTGAGAAGGATTAAAGATGAATTTTGAAAGCATATCAGAGAGAGATAAATCAAAGTAGTGAAGGACTTACAGAATTATTAGATTAGGAGATTCAATGAGAGATATAGTAAATAGGAGACCTAAGATCAACTTACAAAGAAAAATGGGGGTCAAGTACTAAATCAATTATTGTTAATTGAGATCTAGGATAAATCTCTTAGTAGATTGGTTTTTTATAGACATGTGTAAACCTCCTAACAGAGTCCTTACTTGATTATGAGTGTAAAATCATTTAACAAGGTGAGACCTAATAGTCTGTTATGCTTTTAACAAAGAAAACCACTCATAGGTTAGATCATATCTTATGATCAGACATTGTAACCCTAACGGGTTAACTTTATTTTTGCAAAAGTGAAGATTTATGGGTTTCATCCCCACCCTAGTTTCATTTTCATCCTAAAGTGTTTTTGGGTTACCAAATCATTTTGTTATGTGTTGAAATATTTGTGGATGTGATGTATTGCATTTATGTTTGAGCATTGTAGTTTTAATGGTAGATCTATTATATGAGATGAATTAGGTGTAAATTTATGAAATTGATTTTGAATTCAAAAGTTTAAGATATTGATTCACCCCCCCACCCCCCTCTCAATATCTGGTTTCCCATTTACTCATTCCAAAAGAAGGATCTATTTCTTATTAGTAGAAGGGATTAGGAAAATTATCAGAGTATAAGATATCTTATCAATTCAAAGTTAAGAAGATATTGAAGGTCAATATTATGGTTCAAAAAGAAATGAAGGATGACACATAAAGAATATTTTAATCACAAAATAATCAAGTTAGAGAAGATTTTCCAAGAATGTTTTATAAGAGACAAAGCAAGGCAATATCGCATTGATAGTAAAGATGAAATGATGGAATTTTGATCGTTGGATCTATGTTTATGTTTTCATAGATTGATGAATATCTACTTAAGGAAAGAAATAAGAAGAGTTAGGTATTGTAACTAACTATACTATGGTAGAGGAGAATGAAGAAAAGAATAAGTGGTCATGGTTATCAAAATATAGTAGTATTAATAAGATTTCCATCATATCTGGGGATAGAAGAAGGGTAGTGGTATGCAATTGTGTTATGTAATTAAAATGGATTTGATATAGAAGGATAGTAAAAAATTAAAATCACTTTGTTTCTATTACTTTCTAACCACTGTGACATTTGAAATTCTTAAAAGGGTGACCCTAATCAATCTATTGAAAATCCTTTAACAGGTTATCATTAATAGATTAGAGTGTTGAAATCCTTTAACAATGTTACTCTTGACAAAGTAAACACTCTCAAGGTCTAAAGAAAAATATTTTAACAGGGCAATACCTAATAGTGTCTTTCTAACACTTAACTAGGCATACTCCTAATAGGGTATATTTCATAAGAGTACAAATATTTGTGAGCATTGATCTCACATTATTATTTTTACCCAAATTGAGTTTCCACAAGATAAATATTGGACTTATAGTGTGCAAATTTTACTATTATGGATAAATTGATTAATGAGTAGTTAGTTGATAATATTGTAATAGGTAGGGTTGAATCTTATCAATAATAATACTAGAATTTGTTAAACTATTTTAGTTGGTGATTACAAATTTTCCCCACTTCCCCTAGTAAACAATCCTAAACCTACAAAAAAATTTACATAAATAGATATTTATCCTTTTGTGTACGTGAATCTATCTTTGTTTCATCTATCACTACTTTTATTTCCCTTTTGATCATCCACTATTCAACTCTTATGCATAGCAAATGAGTCTTTCTTTTCTCCATCCCATTACAAATAGGAATTATTAAGAGGAGGGTGAATCAGTAATCTACAAACTTTAGTCACCAACTAGATATTCTTTATTACTTTAAACCATACATAACAAAGTAATAAAGTAATGTTGAACAACAATAATAACCATGCGAAAATATAACTCATGACACCATATTTTTTAATTTAGGGAAACCATGGCCAAGGGAAAACCCTGGTCAAATGATATCCACTAGATAACATATTGATATATAAGTTCCTTGTTGGAGGATGGACCCTGTTAGGAGTCAATGATAAAATTTAGTATAGAGAGTCCCTATTAGGAGTTGTAGTACAATAGATGCAAGATGAGCCCACTACCCAAATAGTCACTTCCAATTACAAGAAGAGATCACTACCAAAACAAGTAACTAGACTTTTGATATATATAGGTATTGTAACTTCTTTCTTCACAAATCTCTGATCTTCAACTTGATCTTGGGTAACAACATAGCTATACAAAAACTTCACATATATCACTTTCATAGAAAGTTTTTATATCACAATACTTGCACAATTTACACTTGTACATTCTTCTACTTTGAATTTGCAAGATGTCCTTTCTATAAATACTATGCCTTTACAAAAAAAAATTATAGATCAGCTAAGACCACAATATACTTTTCCAACTTAGAGTAAACATCTAGGATGTTGGCCCTAATTGGTCAAGTATTTTATAAACAAAATAATTCCTTTCCTTTAATTGTGTTGTCTTGTTTCACTGGTAAAACACAAATATATCTTTTCCATATAGTCCATACTAACTTCCAAGGTTATACACATCACCATAAACATGTATACAATCTCCATATAACTTTCTAGCCATAATATGATGTCAGTAACAAGTTACATACAAAATAATACACTGTTGTAAACCAAATTCACACTTAGACAATTTCATGTGTACCAAAAGCTAAGTATCTTTATTTCTAAGGTTTCCTAGAAGGATGTCCATTATGTGTTTCTATAAATGACAACAATTATATATGTTCATTAGCCAACTATCAAAAATCTCCCTCTTTGGCATTGATGGCAACAAAATAGGGAAAATTGGCTAAGTATCAAAAACTTGTCAAAATAGTAAAATAGCATTACATTAACCATCTATTACAACTTGTCCATCTTACATATCATCCCCCTTACAACATGATTTCGTAATTTACAATATTATCTTCTCCTTTACTTGATTTACAATTTTCTTATGCATTTTCTCCCCCTTCTACATCAATGACAAAGGTTAGAATGTCAAAAAGTCTCAAAAATTGTTGTAAAAAATTATGTTATTCTACCTTAAGTTGATAGTATCTTCATGCAATCATCAAAAATTGCCTTAAGACTATTCATACATTTTATCCATATATCCTTGGCTAACTCAATAGAGGTGAGAAATGTGCATAAGGCATATGATGCAATCTCAGTTACACTAAGATCGAAATATAAAAAGTTAGAATAAGTGTCCTTTGCCTTGACATGTTCCTCTAACTATTTCTCAATAATATATATTTTCAAAGCAATAGACTCTCAAAAATCTAATACTCTCTTCAAAATTTGTTCCTTCCAAAGTTCTAGTTTCCTGCTATCACTATGAATAGTGGCCACTTGTCCTTCAAAATCATCAATTTTACTAGAAGGATGTATTAACTAGCTAGATAGAGCCTCTAGCTCACTCATCTTGCCTTCAATCTGACTATCAATATCCTTAGTCAACTTATAATATAGGATACACTTGATGTACAATATCTTTCCATCCTATTGACATTTCCAAAGTTCCTTGATACAAGTATCAAGACTTTCAAATCATTCTTAATGTTCTAACAAATAGTGCTAAACAAGTTAGCATCTGTAAGGAAACTCAGGTGCAGAAACAGCTTCCTATACTAATCTCATAAGGAAAGTATGATGAAAATCCTATTAAAATCTACACTTACAGATTTAATATCATGTAGACAACAATATTGCAGCCAACCATGCATACATAAAGTAGACAAAGAAAGAAACACATAACACAAAGAATTTTTGATGCGGAAAAACCTTTCGGTAAAACAACCCCACCCCTCCAGAACTTGCACAATGTATTATCTTCAAAAAAATGTTACAATACACTTGCAGTGCAAGCTCAACAGTGACAACAAAAGACACCAATAGCAACTCACAGTACCAACAATGCACTCTTACGCATCATCTCTCTTCACAACCCTAAAAATGCTTATAACATGTGCTTCACTTTAGGGCTACTCCCAAAGGTAAACTATATTAGGGTTTTACCATTCTTCAAGAAAATAAGAACCCCCACTATTGGGGTAGAGTGTATAGTACTCAAATATCTTAGTTACCACATGTCCTCACCTGTCATTGAATCTTCATAACATAGCTCTTACGTGTCATAGGAATTCGTCATAACTATTTTAGCCATGATCTCCTTACACACAATTCAAGATGTTGACACATCAACATTATTTGCAAGAAATACATTTTACAAAAAAAATAATAAGAATAGGAATTATACAAGGTTGAGACACCTTATTCCTAGCATTCTCCCACTTGTCGAACACCTTGTAAGAGCAACAGGAACATAACAGGAACTAACCGTTATAGGCCAAAAGGCCCATAGACTCTAAACACCATCCGAACTTCTCTATGCCCATTGGTTTCATTAATGCATCTGCAAAATTCTTCACAGTATCTACCTTTTCTAAATTTACCTTTCCATCTTCCACCATATCTCTCACAAAGTGAAACTGCACATCAATGTGCTTCATTCTGGCATGGAAAGTTGGATTCTTCGCAAGGCAAATAGTGCTCTGACTGTCACACCGAATAGTAATCTGTTCTGCATCAACACCATTATCTAAACACAATCTCTTAAGCCAACTGGATTCCTTACAAGCATGAGTAACAACCATGTACTCAGCTTCTATAGTGAACAAAGCAACCATAGGTTGTCGCTTGCTCATCCAAATGATGACACCACCAAACATAGTGAACACATAACCACTAGTGGATCTCTTGCAGTCAATATCACTTGCCCAATCTAAATCCACAAACCCATGAATAAAAATTGAATGCGAAGATCCAGAAGAGTTACCATGATAACATATGGAGTAATCTGATGTACCCCTCAAATATTTGAATGCTCACTTAACTACATCCCAATGTACCCGTCCAGGGTTAGCCATAAACTGACTCAGGACTCCCACTACTTGGGTAATGTCTAGTCTAGTACAGACCATATCATACATAAGACTGCCAACTGCACTAGCATAAGGTACTCTACTCATGTCCTCCACCTCACTAGGAGATTTTGGACAATCACCTACAAATAACTTTTTTTCCCACAGGAATAGGAACACATAGTGGTCTATAATCTGCCATGTTGAACCTGTCCAACACAGACTTCACATACTTACTCTAACTCAACCAAATTTTTCTATTAGACCTATCTCTACTGATTTCCATACCCAAGATGTACCTAACTACCCCAAGATATTTCATCTCAAATTGTGCTGATAACTGAGATTTAAAATCAGAAATCATACCCTTACCCTTCCCAAATAGCAACATATCATCAACATATAAAGCAACAATAAGAAGGCGATCATTTTCAACTCTAAATTAAACACAATGATCTAATTTCGATCTTACAAATCCAATTGACAACACAAAGGCATCAAACTTAAGGTGCCACATCCTAGGAGATTGCTTCAAACCATATAGAGATTTCCTTAATCGACAGACAAAGGATGCTTTACCTTTAACAATGTAGTGCTCAGGTTGTGACATATAAATTTTTTCCTCCAAATCACCATGAAGGAAAGTTGTCTTCACATCCATCTATTCTATCTCTAAATCATATGATGCAGCAAGAGATAATAGAAATCTAATGGATGTCAACTTTGCAATAGGAGAGAATATTTCACCATAATCTCTTCCCTCTACCTGTGAATACCCCTTTGCAACCAATCTAGCTTTGTACCTTTCAACACTGCCATCTGCACAAAATTTCTTCTTGAACACCCATTTACAACCAACAAATTTTCTCCCTTTAGGCAAAGGTACAAGGTCCCATGTTTTGTTTTTCTCTAATGAAGCCATCTCATTATCCATAGCCTCAATCCAGGAACCTGCATCTTCCATGCCCAAAGCCTATTTCACAGATCTAGCCTCATGAGTGTTAGTAATCAAAGTAAAAGCACAACTGGAATCTAACATAGAATAACCAAACCTTTCTAGTTTCTTTCTTTCTCTCGTAGATCCCCTCAAGGGCTGAGGTTAAGGTTGTTCTTCCTCTTCTTTTGAATTGTTAGAGTTGCTAGAGCTCTCCTCATCATTAGACCCAACATGGTCACTCTGTTTAGTCTTCTCAAGGGTAGGAGGCAACTAAACAACATCTTTTTCCTTTTCTTTTTCATCTAGTTGTAGCACAATAGGAGAAGATATTAGCTCTCTAAAAATAACATTTTTTCTATACAACACCTTACTAGTCACAAGATCCCAAAGCTTGTATCCTTTCACACCAGCACTGTATCTGATGAAAATACATTTAACAGCTTTTTTTCAACTTAGATCTTTTCTCCTTTGGAACATGTGCATAAGCTTCACAACCAAAAACACGAAGATGTCTAATTGAAGGCTTCTTACCAAACCACACCTCCATGGGTGTCTTACCAACAAGGGCTGATGTAGGAGATCTGTTAACTAGATAGCAAGTAGTGGCCATAGCTTCGGCCCAAAACCTTTGTTCTAAACTAGCTCCACTAAGCATACTCCTAGCCTTCTCCATTAGTGTCCTATTCATTCTCTCTACAACTCCATTTTTCTCTAGGGTATAAGGAGTTGTCTTATGCCTCTCGATACCTTGTTCTTTATAGAACTGTTCAAACTCTACTAAGCAAAACTCACCACCATTGTCAGTTCTCACACACTTAATCTTCTTACTAGTCTGATTCTCTAGAAGGGCTTTAAATTCCTTGAATCGACTAAAGAATTGTGTCTTACTTTTAACAAAATAAATCCATGTCCTTCTACTGTAATCATCTATGAAAGATACAAAAAATGCAGACTCGAAGATTGAAGGAACTTTTACAGGACCAAATACATCAGAATGAATAAGATCCAAAACATCAGAAGATTTGTGAGAACTAGAGTAAAACTGAACACGATTTTGTTTACCATAGACACAGTGTTCACAGAAGTCAAACTCGAGATTGCAATCATTTAACCCCTTAACAAGATTTTTATTTTTCAAGGTTCGGAGACCCTTTTCAGCAATGTGACCAAATCTCAAATGCCATAACATTGTCTTTTCTGCAGGAAGCTTACCTTCCAAAGTGTTTGCATTGCCATCAAAACCAATAACCATAGTATTCTTCACTGCTCGTTCAAAAGGTGAGGATGAAGAACTATTACATAGAGGAATACATGCATCTAGCTAAAATAAGGTACCTCTCCTAGTACCCCTTGCAAGCACTATCGATCCTCTCATCATCTTGCATCCTTCTTTCGAAAAAACAACTTGCACACCTACATCATTTAGCATACTTACAGATAATAGGTTTTGTGCCAAACTTGGAATGTGCATAACTCCATTGATTCCCTTTACTCGTCCATCAGGAAATTTGATAGTGACCCTTCCACGTCCAACTATCTTTAGGTGAGAATCATCACCCAAGTACACCTTTCCACCATTGAACTCTTCATATCTTGAGAACCAGCTTCAATGAGAGGTCATGTGAAAAGATGCACCCAATTCAACCAACCACACATCATCAAATGCATGGGTTGCCAAAGCTATGATGAATGCATCGCCATCGTCTTGAGATTTTTTAGAACCAGAATCTAAGGCTTTCTTCTTCTTCTTAGGCTCTTTACAGTCTTTACGGAAGTGCCTAGTCTTATTACAGTTCCAAAATTTTTCCTTGGACTTATTGGAAGTCTTTGACTTCCCACGGGATGTGAATCTACCCTTATTGTCAAACTTATTGTCATTTTTTTCCCTCTTTCTGTGGATCTCCCACGAATAGCAAGGGCTTCTTTTTCTAAAATAGAAGCCTTTCTCTGCATCTCCTCTGATAGCAGAAAAGACACCAAATCATCCATTTTGAAGGTGACTAATGTGCTTCTAAGAGCCATCACAAGATGGTCCCATGAATCTGATAAAGAACACAAAAGTGTGTAGCAACAATCCTCCTCCTCTAACTTGATACCAGCTGATGTCAACTATGTAGCCAGCAGATTAAATGCATTTAAATGATCTATTAAGGATCCACCTTCCTCCATTCATAGAGAATACAACTTATTCCTTAGGAATAACTCATTCACCAAAGATTTGGCCTAATACGCGGCCCCAAGTCTCTCCCACAAACTATATGTTGTTTTCTCATCTAGAACATTTAGAAGAACTGCATCGGTTAAATAGAGTCTTATGAGACCCTTAGGTTTATGGTCTTTGATATCCCAATCTACTTGAGCTACATTTGCTGGTCTTGTAGCACTTGTAGTCACTTCCCATAGATCACAATCTTCCAACATGTCTTCCATCTTGAGTTTTCACAACTCGAAATTAGTGCCATTAAATTTCTCTACCTCCATTCTTCCATATGATGAACTCGCCATCTCAATCTGCAAATAAGATTCAAGATGCTCTGCACAAGACTCCCACTCAACTTGAGATTAGCTCAAAAAACCCTACCCAACAACTAGGATCAAAAGTTGATCAAGCTCTAATACCACTTGTGAGGAAACTTAGGTGCGAAAATAGCTTCCTACACTAATCTCATAAGGAAAGTATGATGCAAATCCTATTAAAATTTTCTACACTTATAGATTTAATATCATGTAAACAAAAATATTGCAGCCAACCATGCATATAGAAAGTAGACAAAGAAAGAAACACATAACACAAAGATTTGCTAGTGGGGAAAAGGCTTTCAGTAAAACAACCCCACCCCTCCAGAACCTGTACAATGTATTATCTTCAACAAAATGTTACAATACACTTGTAGTGCAAGCTCAATAGCGACAATAGAAGACTCCAATAGCAACTCATAGTACCAACAATACACTCTTACGCATCATCTCTCTTCAAAACCCTAAAAATTCTTATAACATGCGCTTCACTTTAGGGCTACTCCCAAAGGTAAACCATATTAGGGTTTTACCATTCTCTAAGAAAATAGGAACCCCCACTATTGGGGTAGAGTGTATAGTACTCAAATATATTAGTTACCACATGTCCTCACCTGTCATTGAATCTTCCTAACATAGCTCTTACGTGTCATAGAAATTCGTCATAACCATATTAGCCATGATCTCCTTACACACAATTCAAGATGTTGACACATCAACATTATTTACAAGAAATACATTTTACAAAACAAATAATAAGAATAGGAATTATACAAGGTTGAGATTAATAGCATCATGTGAAATCTATGTTTTAGATTCTGCAACACTTAATAGATTTGAAAATTCTTCATCAAAAGATTTTAGCACTTCCTATTCCCTTTATTCAAGATTTGTCTATGTATGTCGGATTACTGAAGTACTATGGAATCTATCAGTAACCTCCATTAAGGTTCTTTGTAGACTCTTTACTATCTTTTTCTTCTCAATAAGTTTTAACAAAGATGAGATCAAGTTAGTTTGATCATAATCATCAGCTATTAGGCTAGAAAGTGAAAGTAGAGTAGATGAACTAGAAGGTTTAGTGTCATCTTCCCTTTTTTTCTTTTCAGCTACCTCTTTGACTCTTCTTTCTTCTTTCACTTTCTCTTCTCTTTCTTTTCTTTATTTTTCTCTCTTTTCTTCCTCATTTATTCTCTTCTTCTTATCTTCCTCTAACTTCCTCTTCTTTTCTTCTTCAAATAATCTTTTCTTTTCTTCCTCAACTTTTCTTTTCATTTCATCTTCAAGAAATTTTTTCTTGGCCTCTTCTAATTTCCTTTTCTCTTCCTCTAATAGCCTCTTTTCCTCTTCAATTTGTTTCAATTGTTCTTTTTTTTTTTTAAAGCAAACATGGCAAGCCACTATAATATTTATTAATCTGATTCAATGAGGTCAACTAGGAAAGAATCAGTGAAGAAAACCTAGAATCATCCCTAAAGTTTACATGTATGTATATATTAATAGAAAATAATTACAAAAGGTTATCACCCATATTAAGATAACCCACTCTAAGCTTCTGCATAATACATATATAATATGTTTGGCAGCAAATAGACTTAGAGCTATAACATAAGAGATACCTCCAATTGAAAAAAGATAATTGCCGAGATGAACCATAGCTTTGCAATTCTACCCAAACTTAAAGAACACGAACAAAAGAGCCAAAGACCAAAAAAGAGAATTCCATAGCCAAATCATGAAACTGAATTATGTACAAGCCAATCTAAATTAGAGTTAGGCACACCGATTGAATCCCAAGGCTTCTATTCCAATTGTTGTGGAGTTAGTGCCAATGCATTCAACTGAGTGGGGGTTGTAACATTAGGATCTAACTGCAAATTAATCATGGCCATTCCAACTGACAAGATTCTTTCCACCACCCTCTCACCCAAAAATTATGGATTAGAAGGCAAAGATTGTTTCAAATAATTGATATTGTAGTTATCTATGGAATTCTTCATTGCCTCAAGAACAATATAATATTCATGCTTTTTTAGGATTTGAAAATGTGAAAATAGACCACCTACTAAAGCCATACCATTCCATAAATCATATTTTTGCATGGCCATCTCCAATTTATAATCCAGTAAGAAATGTGGCAGAATTACCTTACGAGCCAATCCTTGAAGTAACTCTAGAGATTGTAGAAGATCCATGGCATTGGAGAGGAAAATAGATATGACTTAGGAGGGATATAAAAACACAAGTTCTGAGGGACAAAGAAGCTCCTCACCAATGATGCACTGAATGGCTAAATTGATCAAGTGTGAGTTCATAGTGAACATTTGATTTAGCACCTCATCTATTATATGCCTACAAAGCACAACTTCGTCTAAGGCTAGCTATAGCCAAATTTGAAAAAAAATTGGCATGACTAAATGATGTTGCATATGACATGTTGCACAGGCCAAATCAATATCCCACCCAAGATTCATATTTCAACACAATCTCAGCTAACAGACTAAAAGTGCCTAATTTAGCATTTGCAGATTTTTTCAAGATGATGCAATTAGTCTTATTAAATAATCAAATTGCAACTTGCCATTCAATCTCTCTAGTGATTTCCTAATCCTACCTGTAAAAAGTACTAAAAACATTACTCCTTAAATATTCATATTTGTTCACATGAAGCAATCAACCAACATGACATCAAAATTGAATATCATCTGATAATAAAAGATTTGGATCTTGCAAATTGTACTTTGGAGGTCATGTCAGAGTAAATGCTCTAAATAAAAGCATGTGACATTAAATTCATTTGCATATGGCACCAACTTATAAATAGGGTAACTCGGCATCTGATAAGCATAACTTGGCATAAGAGACACTCAAAAACTCAGCATCTGAATTAATGACTCAGCTTCTCAGCACTTAGTAACTCAGTAGTAATTACTTTTATGCCTACTTAGTACCTAAAAGGATCCTATATACTCAGCACTATCGAAGAACTCAGCACCTAAAGTGTGAAGAACTTGGCACCAGTTAATAGATTACAAACTAAGCTCCTGAAAGGATCCTATATACTCGACACTACTAAAGAACTCAGCACTTGAAGCCTAAAGAACTTGGCATCTGAATTAAAGACTCAGTTTCTTGGCACTCAGTAACTCGACACTAATTACTTTTATGCCTACTCAGCACCTGAAAGGATCCTGTATACTCGACACTACAAAAGAACTCAGCACTTGAAGCCTGAAGAACTCGACACTAGTTATCAGATTGGCAACTCAGCATTGACTCACAATGAAAAATGCTAAGGAGCTTGGCTCTTGAAGGATGATGCATAGCTCAGCACATGAAACAAAATTACTTGGCATCTTGAGATAACTTGCTTATCTCAAACATTACTACTATCAGCTGCTACCATGTCATCATGAATAAGATTTTTTAAAACCTTATGTTGCTTAATAAAAGGTAGACATTAACCCCATCACATCCCAAATTTGATAATCCTCAACATGAGGTTTAATCTATTATGAACTCTCAAAAGGGTTAGTATCATCAATGTTAATGGTAACATTGGTATGATCTATCTTCATTTTGTCACCAATTACTGACACTTCCAAGGTTCTAGGTGTTGGTGAAGATGTTGCCTTAGATTCTGTCAATATCTAATTTATAGCTATTATAGTTTCACTTCTTATCTTATCCTTCTTAGCCACCATAAATATAAATTGTCTCACCTTGTTTCTAAAGTAAGGTGCTAGATTGTTCAAAAATCTCTTGATTTCAACTTCATCATCAGTCTTCCATATTGTCCTTATCATAGACTTATGAAGTACTATGTCCTCTTCTCAAGCTAGTAACTTCTTTTCTATGAGTCTATCATAGACCTTCTGATTTATGGTGCCTTTAATATCCTTGAGTTTTAGATTATTGGCTATTATGTATCTCACAGTAGAGATATCAATCTGATCATTCTTAAAATTATTATACAATTCATAAATTTATTCATCTGAACAAGGTTTCCTTCATTAGTAATGGTTGAATTAATTTTCTCTATATTTGGCTTCCAAGATTATTGAGCTTTTCCTACTAACTATTTAGAAGTAGTTATGTTCTCTACCTATTTAGCTTTTTGTTGTTCTTCTTCTTCTTCACTACACTCCATAATTATAAACAATGTCTTTTGTCTCTTTCCTAGTCCAATGGCTTATTTCTTGACCCTTTCAGTCTTTGTGGTCATAGCTTCCACTAATCTTTTGGATTTCCTCTTTAGCTCACTCGGTTGTACATCTAATATTGTTGCATATGGGATGCTTTGTTCCAAAGATGTCTCTGTAATAGATACTAATAAAGGTTACACATTTAATAAACCTTATTTCATAGTTTTCCTAATTGCATGTGACTAAATTTTAGTCATACCAGCCTTTGATAAAGCTTTCTTAATTATTGTTTCTATCTTCTTGTGAGATGCTTTCTCCAAAGATGTCTGATGAGCTAATTGGGTAATTTCTTCATAAGTCCCAAATCTATTCTCCGCTTGGTCCTTCTCATATTTCAACAATAATTAATGTATCCAATTGTTATATCATCAGTCAATTCATAACCTAAGGGATCAAGAAATGTTTCTCCAGGTTCTACCACTTGAATATAAGTAAAATCTATATCAACTATAACACAATATCTTATTTAAATCTATCTACAATTATAGGTGCAATTCTAAATCTTTGTCTCATCTCATTTTGAAATTTTTTCATTATCAAATTCCCACTATCAATGATTTTATCTACTAGATGTCTTCTACACACTTTTGTGATCTTCTCCATTATACATCTCTGACTACTCATAATCTCTATCACTAAAAATATATAAATCTCTTAAGTACATGAAAAATAAATCATTGATTAGTGACTAAAATCTAAACACACCATTCTTGGTCCTCTTGATTTTCTGTAGGTCATCAAGAAGTTTCATTCTTCAAATTTTACTAAGGTTAAACTTATTCCTTCTAAGCACATATCTTATAGGCTACATAGATAAATCTAGCTAACAATTCATCAATCTTAGAACTTGCACATATGGAGTAGGAAATGATTCTACTTGGTAATAATACATCATCTTATTTAATGGTTTTGATCACCATGGCCTTTCCATTATAAATTGCATTTCTATAGCTCTCAACTTTCTTCTTAAGCAATTTATCACCTATAGGTACACTACCTTATTTGCTAAGACTAGTCACCTCATGAATACGATGGGCCAAAATATCAACTACACTATCTTTCATCCATATTTTTCCATCATGTATTCTACTTAGTATGATGTGAGTCCACTCATCAGCATCCAATTCTATGTAGAAATGATATTTGAATAGGTCTAGTTCTCTTAAATGTTCAAATCTAGGTTTCATAGTCATATCATTATTAAATACTATTTTCATATCCTTTTTCATATACTCACTCCCAATAGATTCAAACTTACTAGTAGATAACTTCCTACATCTTCCAAATATACTACATTGTTTAGAGTAATGGATAATGCTAAATTAGGGTTTCCTTCTATGGGTTTCATGGAAACAACCTTCAATTTGTGTCTCTCCTCATTCTCAACATTATGAACTACTAACATATCTATGATTCTATCAATTATAAACTTTTATTGAATAGATTACATGGATAAATGATAAAATACCTCTTTTCAAAAATAGGGTTTGCTACGAAATTGCCTTCTCAAGTCACTTCTAAGTGCTCTATTCTTCTAATGTAATCATAATGAAATGTTAATCAAGTTTGTACTCCATTTTTTTCCTTTAGCTCAAACTTTCATTAATTACATACTTTTCAAACACAAAAAAGTTGTTAATTATATTATGAAATCAAATATCTACTCAATATGTTCGATCCAATCTTCAGATACTACTTGAAGTTTACCATAACTTCCTTCCATCATGAAAATCCTCAAAGAACCTTTGCTCCATGAAATTCTCTGTAAAAACATAGTTTTCATCTTCTTCTATAGAATTAACTTTCTTTGTAATGATAGTAACCCTATTCCTCCATAACTAGTTTAGATAAGCTCCAAATTACAAGCAAGCTTAGATACCATCTAAACTTAACTCGATACACCTTTTCCCAACTTTTCTATCTCTAGTTCAATATCTAGATGAAGTTTCTCATTCTAGTATTGTGAACAAGCTTAATTCAACTTAACTAAATCAAAATCTATTACTGACTTTGATCTTCCTATCTCATCATCTCCTAAATTTTCTTTCAAAATGCCTAATTCTTTTTAAAATTCCTCTTTAAGTTCTTCTCAAATTTTACTGACTACATTTCTTTGTTCCTCATTATCTTTGTTAGTTCTAGAGTTCCTTTCATGGTTCCTTCTGTCATTTTTGAGATTTCTTCCATCATTCCTCCTATTTCCAAAGTTTCTTCCATTGTTCCTTCTATCTCCAAATTTTTTATCCATTTTTCAATACTTTGTTGTATGTCTAAAGTTTTTGCATAACTGACATACTAGAAATCTGCTTCTAGGATTCTGTTGATCATCAAGTGCATGAACATTCCAAGCTATGTGTCTAAAGTTGTTACACTTATAACACATAATCTTTCTTCTTTCTTCATAAGATCTTCCTTCGCTTGATGTCCTTTCATTAGATCTCCTTCTATCTATAGGGTTAGTATTTCTAGACATTTTACTATTCCTCATATCATTATCATATTTAGGTTTCCTATAATCAATTGCTTTATGATCCATATCATGACAATTATGACAATAAAAATTTGTAACATATTTAAATGACTTATTTTTACAATCTCTTTTCATATGACATGTTTCATTACATGAAAAACACTTAACTCTAAATTCATACCTGGTTTCCTTAAGAGATTCCACTTGCTTTGGTTCATCTAATATCTCAACTTCCTTATCTTGTCCAACTTTTTTAGGTTTATCAAAAGATTGACTAGATTCAATCTTATCATCAAATTTACCTTTTTCTTTTGGATTTGATCTAATCTTAGGTTTCTTTGCAGACATGTTAAATAGATAACCAAGACCATTCTCATCATAAGTAGGTCTCTATACTGACATTAAATCATCAAGATTTTCTCTATTAGAATAAAGCTTCTCAAGTTGTCTCTTGCACTTAGTTAATTCACCTTTCACAATAGTATTATACTTATCAAGTTCTTCATGATCTTCTTTCAATGTTTCAAACTCAGATGACTTCTTTTCTAGACTTGCTCTAAGATCTGTGTTCTCAGTTTTCAAATCAAATTCAACTTTTCTAGAATCATTCCTCAAAGTCAAATTTAGATTCACAATATTCAAGTCATGCTTAAAGATCTTGTACTCTATCTTCAGCTTTGAATAATCATCATCACTAGTTTCAGATTTAACAGATTTAGGCTTAGATTTGAGATGTTCAATCTTATCCTTCAATTATCTAATGAATTCTTTGGAGTCTTCATATCTATCCTTTGACTTATCTCTTTCTTTGATAAGGAGATCAATTTGTTCAAGTGTCTCTTCAAGGTTCTTCATCAACTATTCCATATCCATAGGGATCTTACTCAAGCTATTAAGCCTCTTCTGAGTAACTGTGCTCTAATACCAATTGTTAGAAATAGGAATTACTGAGAGGAGCGGTGTGAATTAGTAATCTACAAACTCTAGTCACCAACTAGATATTATTTTTTACTTTAAACCATACATAACAAAGTAATAAAGTAATGTTGAATAGAAATAGTAACCATGTACAAAGATAACTCATAACACCAAATTTTGTTAACTATGAAGACCTTGGCCAAGGAAAAACCTCGATGGGGATGATACCCACTAGATAATATACTAATATATAAGTTCCTTGTTAGAGGATGGACCCTGTTAGGAGTTTGATGGTGTTTTTACACTATTAAGCAACTAAATACTTAATACCAAGAAGAAAATATCACAATAACCTAAGGATTAGCTACTTCCTATAAATAGTTATGTGAGCTTCAGATCTAGATCCAACTTCAACAAAATTAGAAATATTTTCTACTCTTTAGGCTATGCAAAACCAAGGCAGGTGCACTTGAGGGATGAAAGATTTACCACATGATACTACATACATATTTCACTCATTCCATGACATTTTACATGAATACACATCCCTTATAGCAGATTGGTCACAATGCTTCTTAGATTTACAAGTAATTCTAGGCAATAGTAGCTAACTAAGACTCAGAGGTTAAATGTAAACAAGTGCTAACTAGCTTTGACATTCTTCAAAATATTAAAGTAAAATTTATTTGATTTGATTTGATTTTAAGATTAATGCTCATTCAGGGTTTCTCCATCTATAGACTAAACTAATGGATCAGTGCCTCATCCATTGGGATTCAAAGTCTATCCAATTTCCAAACCTAATCGACTGCATTACAATCAATATTATCAACAATTCTCACTAAAACTCATTCTTATACACATCCTTCCTACTACATGAAAACCCTATCATATTCACTGAAACATTTACCTAATTCATTGAATTAAAAGAAATAGTGAAAATAATATACAACTTAACATAACTGCATTCAATTGAACAAGCTTTGCTTATGCAATTTCAAGATAACTAGGTAATAAAATTGGAGACAAGATTTAAGAAGAAAAGATATGGGGACAGTTTATCTATATATTAATTTCCTTTGAAAATTGTATTAAAATTGTAATAAGACTCAAAATAACTCAAGGTAAGACATCACGATCCTATAACATCAATGTATTCTTAGATACTTGTAGAGGAAATACATCATAAAGTTTGTATCAAGACTGGATTGAACAACACTTAGTAAAAATTAAAATTATGAAACAACTCGAACCTCTTCTCTAGCCTTAGAATCCCACTTGTATAGTATGAGATGCAACAAGCTTCAGGTATAGAGAAACTTATAGTTGTCATTAAGACAGAAAAATATCTACAAAGTTACTATCATAAAAGACAAAACTTTGTGCGACAAGAAAAACTTTACATCATAATATTCTTTTGTGGGACTATTTTCTATTACACCTTTTTCCAAAAGGATGTCATGATTGTCCTTGATAATATTGTTCACCCTCAAGGTGTATGTTCACTAATTTGGCATGTGGGGCCTTACTCTAGTACTTGTAGGCTGAGATGGACTTGTGATATTCCATCTGTACCCTCTTGAATTGATAAATTGATAATCACCATTCATTGCTCTATTGCCAAGTCATCACTTTGAGGATCCACTCTAGTAACTACAATAGGTTTCTTTTCCTTTTCCTCTTCTACTTGTACTGATGTATCAATTATCTATACTTCATCTTAGTCCATCTCTTTATCATCAGTTTTAGCATATTTTAACTACTTTTTATTAACTAAATTTGTTATCCACTCGTCAAAAAGTGTGTCATCTAGCCAATCAAAATGTAGAATATCATGCCATTTCTTCATCACATACTCTTTAATTTTGTCAATCTCAACAAAATCTTGTCTTAGAGAATCAAAGAATAACTAAACCTTCACAACTTCTTCAGTTGTGGCTATTGACCATGCATTTCCTTTTTCATTTCTTACCTTATTCATTTATAGGCATAATAAATCATTTAGTTCTTGGGCCCATTCATCTTTATTTTTTAGCTTATCCTTTTTATCTATAGCATTTGGAAATAGCTCAAAATTGACACTCTTATACTCATGAATAAAGCTTATGATTCTCCTTTGCAATGCAACTCTTCTATCATCAAAATCTAACATATCATTTCTTAAATCATAAATTTTCTCTATATGCTCATGAGATTAAAAAGTGATAGAAAAACATAGAAGAGTAACATCCTTATTTCTTCTAATCCATTTGTTGACAATTGGCTTCAGAGCATCATCACCTACTTTTAGCTCTTCCCGTGTGTTTAATACCTTTGTGATCTGGTCATAGAAGGATGGCCAATCAATTTTATTTACTAAATACATGATAGTTCCCCTCAACCTATCCTCATATTGAACATTTAGTTCCACATGCAGTGCCCATAATTTTCTTTTTTCTTCTTCAAAATCTTCTGTAGTATAATATTGTGGCCTTTGTGGTGTACTTGGAATCTCACTGAGAGGAGTGGATTTAAAAGGCTTCACTAGTGGGCAAGGATAAGTAATTCTTGGCCTATCAATCATCCCATCACCTTATTCTTTGGTTTAATCCTCTTTTGAACTTCTTTATTGTATGCAACCAAGACTTTCTCATACTATTCCTATAGCTCTAGTCTTTCTCTCTTGTCTCTTTGGGTTGTGGCTAAGGTGAGGTTGGTTGATCCAACACCTAGCTCTGCTACCTCTTCAATGGTAGTTTCTTTAACTCTCTTCACAATTAGGTTTCCTATCAAGCTAGTATCATTAGGTTGGGAAGAGCCAATCCTAGATCCTATTCTCATTAACCAAATGACTAATGCAGCATGGTCCTTACTAAATTTAACACCTTTTATTTCTTTCTTCCCCTTTTCCTCTACACTCATTTTATCTATAATAGAATTAAAAACCATAGCATCTACAATATCCTAATTTAGTAGCAATAATACCTCGGATACCTTTATCATTTGTCTCCCTTCTTCAAGGGTCAAGCTCTTGAATTCTTGCATCGTCTTTTCTTTAACTTGGTTTTGCACATCTGCCTCTTCAATCTCTAGATGCTCTATTTTCAATTTTTTTCATCTTTCCTCAAACATTCCAATGTTTGTTCTCCAAGAAAATTGCTAAAATGGCTCTGGATTTGATAAAATCATCACCATTGATGAATTCATGGCAAGCCTATTGCATCATAGGGTCTAACTCCCTTCCTCTATAATCTATCATAGTTAATGCAAGGCTTGGCACTAGAGGTTCCTAAGGATTTCCCTCTTCTAATTTTGGTTGAGTAATGAACACTCCCCTTGGGATCCCAACTACTCTGCCTACACTAGTGAGCTATTAATCTCCTATTTGTAATGGGGACTGAGTGGATGAATATTCCTCAATTTGAGGTGTTTTCTCCTTTGCTATTCTCTACCTCTTGGGTGAGGGCTCATCAGGTCTTTCCTTAAGAAAAACACTGGTTGATCCCATTATATGTTTTTCTTTATCTACAGTCACCCTGTTATTTTAGATCACACTATAGCTAGGTTTCTTTTGAACAATCAACCACCCTGATCCTATTGTAGGAGTAAAAGATAATCTCCTTATGATCTCTTTGGCTTTTTCTAGAAAATAATTGATAAAGAATAAATCTTTTTCATTCATGACCTCCATAATTTTAGGAATAGTGGTCATTAGTTTATTTAACCTATTTGCCTCTATTTTTGCATTAGCTAGAGGCTTGTAATTATTATCAAAATAATGAATGAATTCTGAAAATCTAGAAAAAAACTCTCTATTTTTCTTTCTTGATCTCTTGCTCTTGCAAAGAGAACTCATTTCTTATTATATCTTTAGGAAAATAAAATTGGTGGTCTTTTGCAACAACTTTAGCCCTTTTTTTGGATACATCAAAAAATCCCTCAGTGTCTTAAAAATGGCAATGAGACACAACCATCTTGTACTAGTCCAAGAATTTATACAAGAATAGCCAACCACCCTTTATGATAATGAAATTGTGGGCTACAGTACAAGTGGGGAAAATTGAGCCTTTGTTTCTTCTAGCCAATTATGCTTCCTCCAATCCCCCTATCTGTCATAACATTTCAGCTATCCCTACCTTTAGAGGTACTTGGTATGGGACCACATGAGGAGTCCCTTGAAAACCATATCCCATAAAACTATAGAAATAGGGTAAGGTATGATATCAACCCAATTGTGGGACACTTTCAAATTAGAAGGATTATCCTTAGGCCTGATAAAATCCATCAGCACCTTGAGGATTTTGGGATTGTCCCTCAATAAGAGGCTTCTTAATCTAAAGGAAAAATACCTATTGAACCTAACAAAACTAGCCTTTTCTACATCCTAGGTCATGTCTACACTCCACAATTAGATTGGTAGAACCTCTTCTTCATATTTTAGATACAGGACCATCTCCTTTTCAAAATATGTAACTACATTAAATAGGAACATGTGCATTAATAGTGAATAATGGCCAAAAGTCTTTTCCACCTTTCCCTTTGCAATTCCAACTAATCCTATGTCAATCTCTTTTTCTATATAAGATGCAAAATCAAAAATATTATTGACACCAAAAGAAGAGATCTAAGCCAACATATACATAAATTTTATTGGCACAAAATTTTGTTCATCCTCACCAAAAACCATACATAGAGTAATATATATTTCTATGGCCTTATAAGTGAAAAATTCCTTTTTAAAGATCTCTTTAGTAGATGTTGTGACCAATGAAAAATTTTAATTAAACCCAAGTGTGCCCTCAATGCACCCTATGTACTCTTATCCCTCTTAGACAAGTATTATTTCTCTAGTTCTGGCAGGTCAATGGTTATATGATAATCTAAAAATGGTTCTAAACAATAAAAACTTCACAAATTTCTTCAGCATTTATTTGTACCAAGCATTCCCTGTATATTCTTCTCACTATCTTGGCTGCTAGGTCATAATTTTGGGCAATGGCCATGAGTAGGTCAAATCCATAAAAACACTAGGGACCACTAATTTTCCTAAATCAAAATTCCAAATGTTTCCATGGCGAGCAAACAATTTTCTTTCTAAAAACCACTTCTTAAAAAGGTGGAGCCTTATTTTAGTAGTAGTAGCATCCCTAATCCAATTCCCTCTATCATATAGGCCATCTACAATCTTGAGCTTAGGGTTCACAGAAATTTTTTTTTTCATCTCGGTGGACTCATTCATAGACTTAGGCAATAGTTCAAGAAAGTCATCATGTATATTTCTACTTTCATAATCTACCTTTCCTGAGAAAACTTTCTTTGTAGGCATATTTACTAGTGACATGGAATAATATAACTCTTTATGGTCTACTAGATTTGGATACGTACTTGGTTGTTTGTTACTCTTTCATTGCAATTCTGAAACACACTATGTGTACTAGAAATTCTTTCACACTTCAATCACACAAGGAACAATTCTTCAATGGCTCATAGCTCCCTAAAATTCTAAGATTCATTTGTGTAGAGAAAAATGGAAAAATCTTCCAATATATCTCTAGTTCTATTTTGCAATAGGAGCTTTCAATTTTCATAAATGAATTGTAAGGAGAAATAGGGTGGCATGACCTTCTAATTTTGAAAGCACACCGTCGAGTCTAAAAAATCTAATGATCTAGGAATAAAATCATGAATGACTCACTTTTAATTTTCTAGATTGGTAGTCAACCCAATCAAGTTTCTCCATATAAGCTTTTCCATCCACTACTAGCAACTTATTCCAGACCCACTAGCACTCATGGACATATGTCACACTCTTGCTATGTCACTATACATAAATTTCAAGCAACTTCTGCATGTGACATAGCGACCATCGTTGATACATCTTTGATCTAATGATGTACATTTTATGAGTTTTTTATTGCAATTTTGATGGGTCCTTCTATTTTTCCTTTGGTCACCATGTTGCATGCACTAAAGGTTGAGAAAGTTCCTATAGCATCATGTCACCCACTGTCGATATAGGAGAGATCTTCTTTAGGAATTGTGGGTGCTTGGGGTCATGCTTTTCCCTCTTCTAATTGCAAATCCTAATGGCATGTGACATTAGACTAACTTGACATGCTAGCATGGTCATTTATAATAGTTAACCCTTTTGGCACTACTTTTTGAAAATAGGTCCCATCATGTTTTTCCTTCCAAGGAGGTTTCTATGTGACAACTAATGAAGTTCTTATAATTTCCAGTGGTGACATAGTGACTATCATATTTGTTGAAGAAATTTGGCATCGTGAAGTAACACACATTCATTTCATGGTTCACTCTTTACTACGCCTAACATTTCTGAAAGTACATAATGATGCCAAGGCTTATTAATGATAGACAAAATTTATGGTATCATATTTACATTTTGCCCCATTGTGTTTCTCTTTTGTAGGAGGTCTCCATGTCACAATTCTCAGTGGTGGCATAGCGACCACCATTGATCTAAATAGATCTGACAACACGAGAATAGAACTTCATCACTAGGTCCCATGTGGAGAATTTCCTTGGTTGCTATGTCATGTGTAGTAAACTTCATGCAACTTTTTATAATGATAACACAACTACCATAGATCTTAAGAACATTTGATGGTAAGGAATATCTTGGTACATTTATGAAACAAAGTAATAGGTCTTTCAAAGGTTCCTAAAAATATACATTATTTCAAAATGATTTCCTGCTTGATTTAACAAGTAAAACATATGACCTAAAGGGCTGACTTAGAGCACAAATCTTTTTTTAATTAGGGCTTTTCCTAGGGTTAACCAATTTTTGAAAATACCAAACCCTAATTTGTATATAAGAACCAGAGACATTCATAGCAAAACATGATCAGGAAAACAAAAGGTAAAAACATGACCAATAGAGTCAATGAGAAAATTAGTATAGAGAGTCCCTATTAGGAGAATTTGAATTCATGTTAGGAGATTCCAACCCCATTAGGAGTTGTGCTAACCTTGTTAGGAGTTTTAGTAAAATAAATGCAAGATGAGCCGATTGCCCTATTGGAGTTTTAAAATTGAACTTAAAACTACTAAGCAACAATATGCTTAATACAAAGATGATAATACTCATACAATCTAAAGGTCAGCCAATTCTCATTAACAATTGCATGTGTAAAGCATTTGGACCCAACTTCAACAAAATAAAAGGTGGTTTTCTACTCTTTTGGCTCTACAAAACCAAGGTGGTTATACCTAGGGATGATACAAGACTGGGAAAAACTATATGAGAATTATTTTAGTTTCATTCTGATTCTCATCTCAAATTCTCCAATACATGTACAATTCTTGATACTTTAATAAACACATCCCATATAACAAATATGACCAAAAATCTTCTATAGATCTACAAATGTTCTCAATAATGTGGCTAACTGAAGCTAAAACATTCCATGCAGACAAATATGGGCCAATCTTTGAAGATCTATAGGAAATAAAAATAGAACTTGATTTGATGCTGCATTTTGATAACCATTTGTGACATACTTCACCTTCAGTTGGATCAATTTGATCAGTGCCTAATCCATTGGAGTTCAGAGTCTAAAGCAACTTCTTAGATCTAACTTGTTACCTTACAACAAATTCTATCAGCAATTCTTATCAAAATTTATCATTCAAAACCCTTTCCACTACTAGGGCAACCTTGTCACATTCACCAAAGCTTTTACTTAATCCTTTGAATTAACAGCAGTGATAAACAAATATACAACCTAACTAGATTGCATTCAATTTCACAAGCTTTTACTTATAGAATATCAAGATAACCAAGTAATTAGAAGGAGACAAGATTTAGAAAGAACTGATATGGGGACAGTTCATAATTTGTATTCATTTCCTTTGAAAATTGTATACCATTTACAACAAACTCAGAATGACCTTCAAAAAGAAACACAACTCATTCTATATTCATGTATTCTCAGAGAATTGATAGAGAAAATACATCATAAACTTGCTTTCAAAATTTTTGACCAAAAATAGACTAAGCATATCACTTAGAAAATAGAATTTGGACCATTCTTTAGCCTTGGAATCTCACTTAAATAATGTGAGATGCAACAAGTTTTAGGCTAAAAGAAAGTGATAGGTGTCTTCTAAAAGATAATGACATACATCTATCATAAAAGACAAAAGAAAATAACAGAAAAGGCTATTACATTGAACATTCCCTAGTGGGTCCCTTTCTGTTATGCTTCTCAATTGTTGAGACAAGAAAATATGATCTGATTCTTCATTTATTCTTCATCCTTAGAGTAAGTGGCCATGAGGTTAAAAAGTGATGTATCATCTTCAACTACCTACAAACTTACTTTAATCTAGGGATTTTCCATGTCTTCATTACTAACTATGAGGATAACTTTTACTTTTGCATCTTCCTCATCATTTTCTGACATCTATTCTATGAACTAATTTTTCCATTCATTATAAGAAGCATCATTTCACCAATCAAAATTTAAAGCATCTCTTTGTATAATCACTAAAGAATTTGCAAATTCCTCTAAATCATCAAATTCTTTTCTCTTGGCATTATAAAATAACTATATCTTTACCAATTCTTCATTTGTCCTTGCCTAGAACCAATGGCCAATTTCACTCATGATGTTCTTGATCCTTTCACAAAATATTTCATCCAACTATTTTTTCCACTTTTCCTTTTCTTTTATTGTATCAATAGATTCTAAAGCACAAGGAAATAAAATGAATTTTTCAGCAATATACTAGGAAAAACAATGTGTTAATCTTCTCTGCAAAGCATCCCTTTTATCATCAAAATCTTCTAGTTTATTTAAGAAATCAAAAATTTTCTCTACTTGATGATAAGTCATTTGGATGGTAGTTATACACATAATTGTGATATCATTATTCCTCTCCTTCCACTTGTGTGCAAGGGGAGTCAATTTATCCTTATCTCTCTTCAACTCATCCATAAGGGTTGCAATTCTTGTCAACTGATCAAAGAAAGTTGACCATTGTATTTTATCCCTTAAATACATCACACCCTGCTTTAATTTTTCTTCATATTGATTTCTTAATTCTACTTGCAACTCATGTAATTTGGTTTTTTCTTCTTCAAATTCTCTTGCAGTATAGAATTGAGGCCTCTTAGGGGTGTTTGGTATTTCAATAATAGGAGTTTCTCTAACAGATGATTATGGTGTAAGGAAACTTGGCAATAAAGAATATAACCGTTTTCACATAACCCATAATAGATCTAAAATAAATATGCAATTGAAATCCACATGCAAGAGAATAGACAACATACCCACAAAATGTGACACAAGATATACTCTGGGAAACCCTCATTGAGGGGAAAACCCAGCCTCCAAAAGCATCCATCATCATGTATTATTCAGAAAAAATACCATTGCCATACAACCATGGAAGCCTTCATGGCCATAGCCACAACTGAGAAAACTATGTGAACAAGCATGAATCCACACATCCCATGCCATGCTTCCAACCTTCACAAATGCTCCCTTGGCTAACCTGTCAAGCCTTGTCCCGATCGACTGTTGCCTTTCTCACTCTTACTCTCTCTACAACAACTACCCTTGTGGCTACTTATATAGTAGCAAGTCCCACAAAACTACTAAGTGGTATTACATAAACCATGTACTAAAACCATGTGCTACCTAACCCACTGACCCCACATTTAATATTGGGCATTTAATTCTTTTCCCCAATATTAAATAATTACATCAAATATTATCACAATGTTACAATACAACTCATCAAGTATATCCCATGGAAATCTTTACATGTTACACGTCCATCTAGGCACAACATAAAATAAAATAATAAAATAACAATATTATGCAATGTGTGCAACACTCATTATCTCAACAATCTCCCACTTGTTGTATACATTGCATAGGGTCAATCCGTAGCCACACAAAATGAACAAGGGAGAAATCCCTCCTAGCACATCCACCATCATGGATCAAAATACACTAAGTGCTCCATCCTAGTACCTGCAACAAAATCAAAGTATCCAACATCTCAAACATGAATGATCTCACCTCCTATTATGCCACTACCACTGGACATACATAGAAGCCATCCAAGGAGAAAACCACCCAACCTGTCGCATTAGAAGATCATAAAATCTTGTACCAACTGAAATTCGAAGCACAAATAACCTAATCCAAAGGTAATCACATGTATCCATAGTTGTCAAAATATCCATAGCTGAAATAGCACCCACAGCAAGTGCCAAACCCATCCAACTATCCATACCTCCAAAGGTATGCCAAGTGAATCTCATATCATCAACATATCCAATATATAACCTACAATCACAAGCCTCAAGAGCAATACCTGCCACATATATACCAAGAAGCTCCCATTACAAAAGATAATGTCAAATCTATAACCAATCCACTCAAAAACATCTCAAAGAAATGAATCCATGTAGTATTAGGACATCCACAATACATAAACTGATATCTTGCAAGAACAACTCTCATAACAATCTCCAATATTCTCCCAAGTTCTCCACAACCAACAGAGGAAATAGATAAAGAAATAACCATGTCATCTCTCACATGGCATACATGAGCACAAACTAGTGATCGCAATCTCTAACCAATCTCAAATCCAATGTAGGCAAAATTGAACATCCAGGAAGATAACCAAGACTAGAGAAACCATGCAAATAATAACTTGTATCATATCCTTCTACACACACCTCTAGATTTAAACTGTGCAAGTATGATCTCCTCCATAAAACCCCAACAAGAAGCCTCAACAACACCCAAACGATACCATATATCTAATCATGGATGTAAGCCTCTCACAAGAAGATCAAACTCATAAAACCATTCCTAATCCAAGGAATATTCCCAATATAAAATCATCTCCCAAACTCAACTAACATAAAAACATATGCACATGGAGATAACCAATGCTAAACCATCTCTCAAATGAACCCTCTAGAACTAACTCATGTACCATAGCTCAATATCCATATCCATGAAAGACAAGCATAAATATAATGGACCTAAGAAAAAAAAATAATGGGCTATACCTCTCAAGTAGCAAACTACCACGTAGACCAAAAGCGGGAAATTAGAATGCTCATCAAGATACCCAAGTCTCCAACCAAGACTCATCTAAGAACAATCTCCTCTCAAGTCCATATTAGGTGACTGCCCCTTGGACTTCCTATTGAAACCGTTAATTGTCCCAACAAGTACTTCTCTAATCCAAGAGAAATCAGCATCACCACCATCTCTAAGTATCCATGAGCACCTGTAACCAATCAATCCATGCCAACTTCAAATGCAGCATAGCAATATCATGAAGTATCCAGCTTATGATCAGTGTACTCAATACCAAGAAACTAAATCAAAATCAATGTCAAAGTTCCAACCATGGCCTCAAGAACATCACAACATGATCTAACCATCTCAACCAAAGAGATAACATGCTCCACATAAACATACTATAACATGTCACAAATTTAAACATGTATCAAGAGTATACCATGACATAATAATGAAACCATCCTCACACCAAGGATAACATGCCAAATAAAAGCATAAACCACACCTTTGCCAAGAACCCTACAAGTCCTCAAGATGCAACCATCTCCACACACCATGAAGAAAACCATCTCCACATACCATGAAGATAACAAAGAACTCCATGAGTCCTCAAGATCTAACCATCTTCACACACCATGAAGATAACAAGTGCACCATGCAAATGTCAAAGACGCTTCTGCAGCAACAGGATCTAAGACAAACCTTCAACATCTACAAACGCTCAATAAATATATCAATGCCAACAACTCCCACTCAATCATGGTACCAAGTCACCTATGGCATCATAAAATTCATCTCCTATATGATGGTCCAAACCAAACCAGGAACTAATCCTGCACTGTCACTCCATCACTATCACAAGCTCCCACTAAACTGTGTATCCAAGCTATCCATGACATAATGATGAAAAATACCATCCTCTAACCATGAGAATCAACCAAGGCATCAAACCATCAAAGAACTCAAAGTGCACATCATGAGATTTTCAAAAGAAACTAAATAACCATGATTCTCAACCAAGAAGATATATGACCATAACTAAATCAAAAAATCCAAGCTAATAAACATCAAGGATGTACCTATATAGTCAATCATTTCATGCTAAAATCCATAGAACCATGATCACATCCATGAACTGAGCATCTATCTCTCAAAGTGTCCAATCTGTCAACATAAAATAGTCAACCACAATCCTCCACCATGACTATACCTGGTAACAACATCTCATCCCTTCTACATGAAAAAAGAATCAGCAAATCCTATGACTTAGGGCATAGACAACTCAAATCCAAGCCACCAATCTGAATATGCATCAATAATGAAAGATCAATGGGCAAAGACAACCCATAACCAAGCCATAAATACAACCTATAAGTATAGACCACTTACAATACTGCACAACTTATATATCCAACAAGTCATTATACATATCCAAACCAAACACTGATAACCATATTATCAAGAGACCAATTTGAAATATGAACTGAGTATACAATGACATTAACTTAAATCTCCAATGCCATAAACTCACAATGTTACCATAGTCAAAATATATCTATAAACTATTCAAATTAATATATCAACAAATAAATCATGCCAAACCTGCACCAAATCTAAACCAATGTGTAGAGCTCTCCAATATCTTTCCACTAACTACTTGAAGTCCAAAATCTGACTTCATATGCCCAAGTTATGCCCTAATCCGTGCTCAAAATAAACAACATCTGACTTTAGGGCTCTTAAAACCTAACAAAATTTCAAAATCATAGAACCAAACCTATGCCAAGTTGTAGTGCTCTGAATTAGCTTTCCAACACCTATAAGAACTCTAAAATTCAATATTTTGAGAGAAAGTTATGGTCGTTTTACTAAGATAGTCTTTTTACCATTTTTAGTACGATTTTTCATTTTTTATTTTTTTAGTGACAAAAATTCTGACAGGATTAAATTTTATGGCCATCATGGGCTGAAACCAAAAAACTCTTTCATTTCCTATAAACATGGGAAAACTAGGGCATATTATATATCAAAATTTATGGAAATGTCGACCCAGATCCAATGGTGAGGTCTTTTTTTACCCAGGAGGTCATTTTTGCAAGCAACCCCCCAAAACTCTCATTTAAATGAAACATCCAAAAAAAATCCTTTTCTCCAATAATTTCACATGCCCAAATCTACCAACATCCCATCATAACAGCTAATCCAAAACCCTTAGATCTGTAGTAAATCATTCATATATCTTGCCCTTTCTTTTTCTTTTTTTATCCTCTCATGCATTCCCATGGATTCAGTCTAGGGTTACAATAATAAAACCATAGCTCTGATACCACTTGTAAGGAAACTTGGCAATAAAGAATATAATTGTTTCTACATAACCCATAATAGATCTAAAATAAATATGCAATTGAAATCCACATGCAAGAGAATAGACAACATACCCACAAAATGTGACACAAGATATACCCTGGGAAACCCTCATTGAGAGAAAAACTCGGCCTCCAAAAGCATCCATCACCATGTACTATTCAGCAAAAATACCATTTCCATACAACCATGGAAGCCTTCATGGCCATAGCCACAACCAAGAAAACTATGTGAACAAGCATGAATCCACACATCCCATGCCATGCTTCTAACCTTCACAAATGCTCCCTTAGCTAACCTGTCAAGCCTTGTCCCACTCGACTCTTGTCTTTCTCACTCTTACTCTCTCTACAACAACTACCCTTGTGGCTGCTTATATAGTAGCAAGTCCCACAAAACCACTAAGTGGTATTACATAAACCATGTGCTAAAACCATGTGCTACCTAACCCACTAACCCCACACTTAATATTGGGCATTTAATTCGTTTCCCCAATATTAAATAATTACATCAAATATTATCACAATGTTACAATACAACTCATCAAGTATATCCCATGGGAATCTTTACATGTTGCACATCCATCTAGGCACAACATAAAATAAAATAATAAAATAACAATATTATGCAATGTGTGCAACACCCATTATCTCAACATGTGGAGGGTATGCAATTCTAGGTGCACTGGATTCTCCCACCTTTCTCTTCCCAAGTATCTTTTCCATTTGAGATACCTAATTTTCTAATGATTGTATTTGCATACGCCTCTCCTCATATGCCCTCAACACTTCTTCAAATCTAGCATTTAGTTGGGTAAATTTATCTTCTTCCTAGCCAGATACAACACCACCAAATTTTAGCACTTCTGAGGTCATTCCCATTATTTTCTTACTACTTACTTCACCAGCCCTATATACTGTCAATGTACCAGTATGCTTTGCAGTGGGAAACTCATGAATACTAGTATTTTCCCTCTTTTCCATGGACCATATAAAAAGAGCTTGGTGGTCATCACTAAATTTGACTCCTCTAGGAACCTGTAATATTTCTTCAGCAGTTGTTAATTGAACATCTTTCTGTTTCCTTACTGAATCAAAAATAATAGCATTTGCTATATCCCATTCTAGCAGAAGGAGGACCCCTAATTGTTTAACTAATTGTCTCCCGACCTCAGGTGTGAATTGATAAAAATCACTCAAGAATTTAGATTTTACCTCCTCTTTAATGACAGAGTCTAGTTTATCTGGTTGTTCTACCTTTATTTTTTTACAAGCCTTTTCAAAATTGCATATATTCAACCTCCACAAAAATTGTACAAATGCTCTAGATTTCACAAAATCCTCATCATTTACAAACCTCTCAGAGGCTTGGGCAGATATAGGGTCAATTTCCTTACCTTGATAGTCAGCAACAGTAAGCTCCAAGAGAGGTGTAGGTGGTTCTTGTGGCTCACTAATTTCCAAATCTGTGGAAGTAACAACCATATCTCCCTCTCCACCAATCTATCTAAGTTGTTCTCTTAAAGATTCTTCATTATCAATTCTAATTGGAGACCAACTTGGGGAGTATTGCTCTACTTGAGAGGAAGAGGACCCCTATTCTAACTTTTGTCTCTTTAGAGCACTCTCTGTAGGTGGACTCTCTAGTCTTGGCATCTGCTGAGGAAGAGCCTGTTGTCCATTCTAAATCATTACATACCCTGCTCTTTTCTACAAGGTGTATTTCCTTGGAGCTACCATATTTTTACTACTTATTCTTCTTTGTACTTCTGCATCCTTGTTTGGATGTGTCTCAACATACATAGCTTTCTTTTCATTCATGGTTTGAATTATTATGGCAAAATTATTCATTAATGCTTGTATCTTGGCTCCCCAGTATTTCTTTTCTTTCAATGGATCATAATGGGGGTCAAATGCATTAATGAATTCTAGGGTTTTTCTATATGCTACCCATTTCTCCTTTCTCAATTCTTGCTCTTGCAAAGTAAAGACATTTCTAATCACATCCTCAGGGTAATATACTTGGTGCATCATACGGGCATCTTTTATTCTTTCTCTTAAAAGGTCATAGAATCCTTCAGGGTCATTAAACATAGCATGAGATTCTGCCATGTTATATTTATCTAGGAACATATGAAGGTGTTTCCACCCTTTTCTAACAAAAACAAAATCATGGGCCATAGTAACAATTGGAAAAAATGTACCCTTCTTAGACAACTCCCTCTCTTCTATAGTACCTATCTGCCATAGGAGTTTAGCTATCCCTATCTTCAAAGGCACATAAAATGGCAGAACATGAGGCTTTACCAAGAAGCCATATACCCTTATCACTGTTGAAACATTATAGTGAATGATGTCCCCCCCAATTATGACTTACTAGTAATCCCTTTGCATGGTCTTTAGATCTAACCAATTCCAATAATGCTTGTGGAATTCTGGGGCTATCACCTCTCAAGAGCAATCTCAACCTAGATGTGAAATATCTGTCAAATCTTACATAACTAGCATCTGTGGCTTTTGAATTCATATCTACACTCCACAACTGCACTGGATTCCTCTCCCCATTTTTGGTTGTTTTCAGCTCCATATCCTTGGATAAAAAGGTGAATCCCTTGTATAAGCATACATGCATAAGAAATGAATACCAACAGAATGGTTTGTTTACTTTTCTCCTTGCTATCCCCACCAAACCATTGTGAATCTCTTTTGATAGAAAAGTGGCAAAATCTAGAATGGTACTCATTCCAAATTGGAGGGTTTGAGCCATTATAAGGACAATAGAACTAGGAATTTGATCACCTTCATCTATTCCAAAAATCTTGCAAAGAGAAAAATACAGTGCTTGAGCTCTCAAGTTGAATGTCTTCTCAACAATGGCTCTGGGGTACTGATTGTAATCACAAGAAAATTACCAACCTTGCAACATGCTCTTGTAGTGGCCCTGTTCTTAAGTAAATTCGTTGTGCATCATATCTGGCTTGTAAATCATCCATATCAATGATTTTGTGCATACCGTGGTTAAGGTTAAGGTTGAAAGTCTCACTGAACAACTTAGGGAAAACCCTAAAAAGATTGACTCTAGAATGATTTTTTACGCATCCCATAATAGGATCATATTTCTTTGCCAGGTCCATCAACAAATCACTATCAAAGAAAACTATGGGGACTATTAATTTACCAATATCAAACTCCCAAAAATTGCTCATAGGAGTGTCCAATTTTCATTCTAAAAACCATTTCTTAAACAACTCCATACCCCCCATGGGAACCTGGGCATCTCTTACCCAATTAGCTTTCTCATAAAAACCCCAGCTACAACTATTCTGGAATTTTTCAGAATGAGTTCCCTCCCCTTAGTTATTTCATGCACTGATAAGGGGAGTTGTTCAAGAAAGTCATCATGCATAGAACATTTCAAATAATCTATTTTCCCACTAAACTCTTTTTGGGGAGGCATTTTGAATAAAACCCTAGGAATTTCACAATAGCAAACACTTTAAAATTTCTTAGAAAGTCATAGAGTATTTACCTGCCAGAATACGTGCTTCCACACTATTTGATATCTTCTACAATTTTACTGAGTGTTAACTAAGAACTTTCATGCCCTAGCTCTAAAAATTTTGCATGTCTTGATATTCTCTCTACGCTTTAGTGGTTCATTAATGGTGAAATCATGGACTCTTATCATACAATAAAATCACACGCATAAGGTCTGAATCATACTTACTCTCAGTAATTGTTACCCACAATTTGCATCCAAGTTTGAATCCCATCCATAGATCTTCACCGGATTGGACGGTCCTGATTTAAAAGGTAACAATCATTACGGCTTTTAAAACAATGCTACATGTCACAATTCCACTTCCTTGCACTATTTAAATTCCTTGCATCTTAGAATTGTGGGGAAGTGTCATTCATTGATCAAGACAAGATCGACAATCAGACTAATCCACTTTTTAATAAAAACTAGTTAGCTGTACTGACCAATAAGAAACCGCTGTATGAGCTCATGTTGTCTAACAACATTCCACATTAGCAGATCATGTATCTTTCTCAGAGCAAGAAAGTACCTGGCATCATTCAATCCACGTGTCATGCTGGTGCATTCCCACTTTCCTTATCTAATGAGCATCTTAAAATTGTGAGCATGCATTGGCCTTTGATCTTTGATAGATCAATGGTGATACTAATTTTACCCTGCAAGGGATCTGAGCAAAAAATTTGGATGTCACCATGGACATGTGTCTGTAGGGTGCATTCCCACTTTGTTTAAATCCTGTGTAGCTTCAGATTGTAGGGAAGTGTATACCTCTGATCTTGATACAGATCGATGATCACACAATTATCAACCTTCTCATTTGACAAATCCTTTTGAATGGCCTAAATTCATTACACATCATCATTTTCTTTATAGCTTGGCACAAGACTCAATGCATAACTTCCATTTTTGGTCCCACCTCACCACTTGTCGAGCTGTTGCTTGCTTGCATAATTTAAATCTTGAGCAAGTCCATATTGCGGGAAAGCAATATCCATCGATCTGCCTCAGATCGATGGTAGACCACCCTACATCTACTTTAGTACCTCATCAGTTTTGCCAATGAATAGGAAAATGCCACTTTGCCCAAGGCATTTACTTTATCATGGAAAATAGAGGCATTCCTTGTGCTACTTGCCCTCTTTTCGCTTCCCTATATTATTTAAAGAACTGGCATCTGGAGATTGCGGGAAAGCGGGAGCCATTGATCTAATCAAGATCAACGATGCTGAAAAACATTTCAACTTGATCGTCCTTTTGAAATAGAATATCAATTAAATCATATGAAAGGTTTATCACAAGGATTTAAAATGTATTCTAATGCAAAAAAAACATTAGGATAAAATGCCCCACCAAAAATTTGAAACAATACCTTTTGAAAAATTGAAAACAAGGGCAACACAAAACAAAGGTATAAGGGTTTTTCACACACTTAGGGCTTTTTTATGGATAATTTGAGAGACAAACTCTATGAATTTAAAAGGATAATACAACACATGGAATAGGGCACGATCAGGGTAATTTAAAAAAAAATTAGAATTTCATAGGATAAAACCCTAATCTGCAAGAGTCAAATATTTAACTAATTTTTCAACCAAATATCAAAAAAATTCTATGCTATGAAAAATCACACCAACATGCCCAAACATGAACTTAATTAAAAGAAGAGCTCACTACCCAAACAAGTAATTAGACTTCTGGTATATAGGTACTGTAACTTCTTTCTTAACTAATCTCTAATCTTCAGCTTGATCTTAGATCATAAAAGATCTATACAAAAATTTTGCATATATAGCTTTCATAGAAAGTTTGTATATCACAATACTTGCACAACTTACACTTGTACAATCTTCTACTTTGAATTTGCAAGATGTCCTTTGCATAATTACCATACCTTTACACAAACTACTGCTAGGTTGGCTAAGACCACAATATACTTTTCCAACTTATATTGAACATCTAGGATGTTGGCCCTAATTGGTCAAGTAATTATTTTGTAAATAAAATATGCCTTTCCTTTAATTTTTTTGTCTTGTTTCACTAGCAAAACATGAATATATCTTTTCTATATAGTCTGTATTGACTTCCAAGGTTATACACATCATCATCAACATGTATAAAATCTCCATCTAACTTCACTACTTATAATATGATTTCAATAACAAGTTACATACAAAACAATACATTGATGTAAACCAAATTCATACTTAGACAATTTTTTGTGTACCAAAGGCTAAGTATCTTTATTTTTGAGGTTTCCTATAAGCATGTACATCATGTGTTGCCATAAATGAAAAAAGTTACATATCTTCATTAGCCATTTTTCAATGCATCCAACTATCATAGTTTTCTCTATCTTATTTTAGACTTTCTTTCCTAAAGGTAGAAATTAATCTCCTTAGTTTATCAATTTCCCTAATCAAGGACCTGATGCTATGGTCCCAATTTTTAGAAAGTCAATATTGTCAATATAGATGAGAGGGGGAGTGAATCATTTGTGCATTTAAACCATTTAAATAAAATTTATTAAATAACCAATAAATTCAACAATCATAAGATAACAACCATGCATAATAATACAATATTTGTTAACTAGGTTCCAAACCATTGATCATAGGGAAAACCCTTGTGGGAATGATGCTTATTAGATGATGTACTAATATAAATATTCCTTTTGAAAGGATAAGACTCAATTAGGATCTAATTATGTATATTAAGTACATGTAGTTCATATTAGGTGACAATGAATCCCTACTAGAGTATTCTAACCCTATTAGGAGATGATAAGAAGTTAGTTGAACCTACAGTCCAAATTACTTAAGAACTATCTTTACAAGAGAATTTTGAAGATAACATATCCAAAGGTGAATTAATTGGTATAGAAACTTATCCTTCCAATATATTTCCTTTTAATTTTTCAACATGTCATTAACATAAAGCTCTACTTTGGTCTCATCGAATTTGTAACCAAATCTTGTTCACAATCACAATGACAAAATGAGACTTACAATTTACACATACACCTAAGGAAAACATATTTCCTATATACCAAGTCCTAAAATAACCAATTGAGTTAGTCTTGAGGATTCCCCAATGTACTATGAATAATATAGGACCTCACTAAGATATAATATTACATGTTACATTACAAATGCAACTTTCCAAAAGAATATAAACAAAAGTCAGCTTCTAGGGAAGAACCTACATGTTATCCTTTAGCTAACTTTGTAGAATGATGATAATATTCTTCTAACTAAAACATATCACCACAAATATATCTCTAACCAAAATCCAAGTCCATTGAACAAGCTTCAACCTTGTTGAAGAGATATAACTCAAATACTAGTTCTATGTTCTTTGCACACTGGCATGCACCCTTGTTAGTCTTCAAAAGATTTTTCATAACTAACACAAATCTTCAAATAATTTTTTAAAAATATAGATACATGTCTTCAAGAAATATCTAACAACATGCTACTAACCTTGTAGAATGCAATCTACATCCTATGACTACACTGAACTAAACTCTCACTATAACTCTGACTATACTAACTAGAAAGCATATATGTTGAGATCAATGATAAACCAAGGCACGAATACAACACATAAGAAATCAATCATCTCTCCAACATACCAATAGACTCCCTTGTAGGATACTATCAACATTTGTGCTAATATTTACTACCATAGGTATCAAATAATGACACATAAATTTATGTTGGAATTCTTTAGAATAATGGAGAGGGGTGAATCAGTTATCCAATGTCTAGATGTGTAAATAAAACTTTTCAATGCTTAGTAGACCCATATCCATAAAACTTCAATATCCATGCATCCATTAGATCATACAATACTTAAACTTTGTATATTATTGTTCTATGTCAAAACAACTTTGTAGAAATGTAAACATGAAACAACACAAGAAAATTCACACAATTTGACATAAATATTTTACATGGAAACCCAAATTGGAAAAAAACACCAGTAACACTCCACTAATTCTTACTATTCTTAAGTGATACCCTATAAAATGCCAACTCTGTTAAAGGTTACAATACACACTATTAAATGTGACCTAGTTAAAGGATTTCAATCACCCTATTAGGAGTGAGACTTGTTAAAGGAATTTAGACCATTACATTAGTATGTCACCTAGTTAAAGGATTTACATATGACTATTAGGTCAACCTTAATCCAAATGATTTACCCTAGACTAATACAATGATTAAAAAGTAATAGTAAGGATAGATCTAATAATAGATTACAACTCAATTGCAGATTACAGATCTCTATTTTAGTCCTCCATTATACTTGGCATTCACACACTTTATCTCTAATAGCTTGTTAAACCTTCAAGTATTCATACTCTTAAGCCTTCTTTCTTTTCATGCTAATTATAGTCACTTTTGTTTAGCCACTAAATGAAGCAATACCCTAGACTCCTTGTCTTCCTTGGGTTCTTACACATGACAACCTTTGCTTCAGACCAACTATATCTATAAATAGAGAATTAATATTTTTTTATGCTTAACCACAATCATCCATTTAAGAGTTAGATAGGATACAATGAATCTATCCACTTTTCCATTTAGTTCCTCTAGAAACTTCTCGTACAATCTTCCTTGAATTTACCTCAGAATGGTTTATCTTGAATTTTGGGCCACCAACTCATCATAGTTATCTTCCACACACTTCACATGATTCAAGGAAACAAAATAGTTATCTCATATTCATGAAATCTTTGATTTAACATATTTATTAGTACTCAACATCCATATTTTTTTACTTGACATCTATACTGTTATATCACTTGACCAATACTAGTTCACTCAGCAAACACTAAAGTTTATTGATGCTCAACACCAACTAAACTTTACTTTTCATATACTAACAATCACTTGGCTTGCATTTTTTTTCATATTTTCTCGCCACCTCTTCATTTTCACTCAACTTCCACTAATTTCTACTTAGCTTGCATTGACTACTTGGCAAGGCTTGGTAGACACTTTTCATTCTTCATCTTCTTCCAATCTTAACATGAGTAATCTTTTATTTCAAACTTTAAGTAGATAAGTAATACACTATAGTATCCATGTATTACTTGGTCTTAGTGCTTATTTTACATAACAAATAACTTAACCTTTCTTTAGGTGTTATTGTTATCTATTCCTTTAAAATCTTCTTCATCAATCAACTAAATGATAGCTTTTGGACCAAAAATAAATTGTCTCACTAGCAAGTAGCAAGTTTGACATCATTGAAAAAATAATGATTGTTCCATTACAAGTTCTTTGTTGGACTACTTTCCAACCTTCCCCTTCGACATTCATGCCATGGTTTAACTACCTCCTATGTTCTATAATTCTAATTCTTGTAATGGGCATTAATAGGTTGATCTTTTGGTGCAATGAAAATCCTAGATTGTAACAAATGCTATCAGAGGTTGGTCATAGGTTTGAATCTCCTCAGGTAATGCTAAGGGGGAATTGTTGGACTAACTACCAGCCTTCCCCATCAGGATTCATGGCATGGATTAATTACCTCCTGTGTTTTATAAGTCTAGTGGTTGTATTAGGCATTAATAGGATGATCTTTTGGTGCAACAACAATCATAGCTTGTAACATTCTTCTCTTCAAAACAATCTCCCTCTTTGGCATTGATGGAAAACAAATACCAACAACAATACCAAAAACAAAATAAATCTTTGAAATTTCTTCTTCTATCAATGTAGTATATTTCCTTCCTCTATGTAGGGAAATATGAGTTTTTTCAAGTTCATTTACCACATCTTCTTTCTTATATCTCCCTCTTTAGATTATCTCTCTCTCATTCTAATATTTAGGTATCTATCTATCTCTGCTCTATTCTTATATCTTCCTCAGTGCTTTCTCCCTCTTACTAGGTAGATATATATGTATTTCTCTCTTAGTCTTATTTTCTTCCTTTCTCTCATTTCTCCCTCTTTGACATCAATTCCAAATATTTTTCATCTTTGTATGTGGATATAATCATTTCTAGATTCTCTCTTTGTCACCTTTCATGTGACTGTAAATCTTCTAATTTAGCTTCTTTATTACTTTAGGTAGCTCCTAAAGTAATATCCACTACATGAAGTTGTAAGATACAAAATTCAACTTACTTGATGTAGGGCACTTCTTATGCTTCTTAAGTAGCTTTGGATAGGGCTATCACACCTAGTTTACCTCTTAGATAGTCATGAGCATCCTTAGGTAAAGCTTTTGTGAAGATATCAACTATTTGTTCTTTTGTATTCACATATTTCATCCTTACTTCTTTTTCTTCAACTAACCTTATCAAGTAATGATACTTGATTACAATATTCTTAGTCCTTGTGTGCATCACAAGGTTCTTTGATATATTTATAGCACTTGTATTGTCGCAATAAAGTACCATAGGTTCTGTGATTTCCTCCTTCTTACCTTTGAGTAGTTGTTTAATCCATACAATATTTGTATAATTTTCTACAACCACATATTCAACATCGGCAGTAGATTAAGATATGCAATTTTGTTTCTTGCTAGTCTATTATAATAGATAATGCAATTCCTAGTCTACTATGTACTACATATTACAATTTTCCAAAAATAGACTTGTACAATGTTTGATTCACATCAATTGAATCATCATTCTTTGACAACTTGTGTACTATCACCATAGGTGTGCTAACTAGTTTGGAATCTTCCAATCCAAAAGTTTTCAATATTTCCTTCACATACTTAGACCGATTGATGTATATACCATATTCCATCTAATATTCTTGCAAACCAAGAAAGAACTTGATCTCTCCAAACATAGGCATCTCAAATTCTTCCTTCATTTCATTTGAAAATGCCTTACATAATGTATATTGACCTCCAAATATGATATCATCCACAAAAAATTAGCTAGTAAAATACCTTTACCTCCTTTTGTCTTTAAATAAGGATTTATGTTATCATTAGTCTTCTCAAAACCAATCTTCACAATATAATTGTAAAGCCTTTCATACCATGCTCTTGGGGTTTTATTTAAACCATATAAAGATTTGTGTAGGCTACATACCATTTTCTTGTTTCTAGCATCAAAAAATCCTTCTAGTTGTTCTATATAAACCTCTTCTTCTAATATACCATTCAAAAATGTTGACTTTACATCTATTTGCAAAAATTTGAAACCTTTGTATGTAGAGTAAGAAAACAATGTTCTTACTCCTTCCAATATTGCAATAGGGGAAAATGTTTCTCCATAGTCTATTCCTTCTTCTTATGCATATACTTTTCAAACTAATCTTTGTGTATTCCTTGTAGTTTCACCATTTTCATATAGCTTTTTTATGTACACCCACTTAGTTCCAATCACATTCTTGTCCTCTCATCTGGGAGCTAGAGTCCATATCTTTCTCTTCTCAATATTTTCAATCTCTTCTTTCATGGATTTAATCCAATCCTCATTTTCTAAGGCATCTTTCACTATCTTAGGCTCATGCATGTTCAACAAACATGTATCACTTCTTATCCTACTTCTTTTCATTATTCTATCATTGTTATCTCCAATAATTTGTTCAATAGGGTGATGTCTCTTGACATATTTTGACAATCTTGGCTCTTCTCTTATTTCTTCATTAGGTCTGTAAACTTTAGAATCACTATGTATTTCTCTATCTAGTAATTCAACATCTCTTTCATGTACACTTATCTCTGAATCAAAATGTGCCTTAGCTTCTATTTGCAACTTGGCTCCTAACTATAACTCGGTTCATGAATAAAACTTGACATTCATTGTATGTGACTCAATAGTCACTAAAACTTGTTGTTGGTTTGCAACTTGGTTTATAGCATCTTCATCAGCAAGCATACCTTCATAAAAGTATACAAATGATTTATACTCTTCAGGTTCTTTCATAGGTTTAGCTTCATGTACCTCTTTATATTCATGAAACTTCACATTTGCACTTTCCACAACTTTGTTAGAGTTAATATTTAAACACTTATAAGATTTACTTATTTTGGACTAGCCAAGGAATATGCCTTCTTCAATTTTAGCATCTAATTTTCCATTCCTGAAATCCTTAAGAATGTATCACTTGCTTCCAAATACCTTAAAATATTTTACATTGGGTGAGTATCCATACAATAATTCAAAAGGTGTTTAATGAGTACCTTTCTTGACTTGCACATGGTTCAAAGTATAGATACTTATATCATATCTCTAGTATTTCAAAAAAACATTCTTCTCCATCATGAGTGTCCTAGCATAGTGAATTACAAATTTGTTTCTCATTTCAACAATTCCATTTTGAGGAGGGTTCCTATGTGCAAAAGTCTGTCTTTTGATTCCTCTATCATTATAGAACATCTCAAACTCATTTGGTGTAAATTCTCCACCTCTGTCAAATCTCATACATTTCAAGATTTTTCTTGTCTCCTTTTCAACTCTAGATAAGTACCACTTAAAAATTTGAAAAGTATCAAATATTATTTTTAGAAACATAGCTGTCATCATCCTAGAATAATCATTAAAAAATAGGATAATGTCCTTGTCACTTTTGTAGCTTTACACATCAATTGGTTCACACAAATCAGAATGAAAAATCTCCATAACTTCTTTAGAGATGTGAGTCTTACTTTTAAAACTAGATTTTGTCATCTTTTCTAACTGAAATTATTTTCATTATATATTGTTAGGTTTCTTTAGTTTAGGAAAACCTTTGACTCTTTTCATGTTACTGATACTGACTAAGTTTGATGTAGTGCAATACAACCACGCAACAAAAACACAACAACAAGAAGCAACAATGCAAGATCTAATACCAAATAATAATAATATATTCATAAAATATAACTAATTATATACAATGTGTTAGGCTATAAGGCCTTCCCAATTATGACCAGATACAAAGGAAGTAATAGTTATGCAAGATCCCTCAAGATCCAAACCCAAACCCTAGCTAGTCTAGATCCACACTCTAGTAGAAACCTCCAAGGAAGATCTCAACTTGTGCTCGCAAGCCCACCAAGCAATCTCCTTGTTTTCCAAGCCACAACTATTAGCTCTTCTCCAAATTTTCTCTTCCAAGCTCCTCTACTTCTCTATGATGGATGAATAATTCAAGTATAGACTGCCTCACATTTGGCGCTCTATCCACACATTCACAACCTCATCACAATCATGTTGTAAACTACCTTACATTTGGCGCTCTTCTTACAAACTCAAGAAAACTCGCTCTTTAGCTACTTCCCACACCCACTCCTCTTCTGAGTGAATGAATAATGGCTAAAGACTCCCCCAAAACCCCTAATTATATAAATCTAAGCCACAAGTCAGCCCAAAACACAACTTAAATGCAAATACATAAATTAAATGTCAAAATCAGCCTCCTACAACAATTAAATTTCCAAAATTGATGTCTTAGTAAAATTGTGATATCTCTGAGGTCCAAATGAATTAGAAATTGAGCATCAAACCATAGATAGAAGTCTAGGCCCTCTTCAATATCTAAAATTTTAATCCTTTAACTCATTGTGAAAAATTAGTTATACAGCCTAAAATAGACACAAAATTCCCAGACCATGTCAAACAACCAAAGACCATGCTAAGCTCCATAGACCATGCTGAGTTCCAAAGACCATGTCAAGAAAAAAAGGACCATGCAAAGCTCCCAAGACCATGCTAAGCTGCATAGGCCATGTCGAGCTCCCAAGACCATGCTAAGCTACATAGACCATGTCGAGCTCCCTATACCATGCTGAGCTCCATAGACCATGCTGAGCTCCCTAGACCATGCCGAGCTCCAAAGACCATGCTGATTCTAGGACCATGCCAAGCTCGAAAGACCATGCTGAGTCCCATAGACCATATCGAGCAACCAAAGACCATGTCAAGCTCCCAGACCATGCCGAGCTCCATAGACCATGCCAAGTTCTAGTCCTTCTTTGACTAAGTACCAATCCAAACACCCTCCAAATCAACTATTGAGCCTCCTCTCGTGAACTCCAAAGTAGTCACCAAGTAAATCCAAGATGCTCCTACATAAAAGTTATCAAAGTTAACATGACATAACCTCTTGTTCCATAACCACACATCATCAAATTCTACAAGAATACAAGTGGCATTATTCATATCAAGATAAATAGATTACCTCTAGTCTAATCACCTTTCCCAATTAATTTTCCATCAGTGTCATAAATCTTTGTTATCTTGTTCTCAAACTCAATTTTGCAACCTCAACTATTTAGTTGTGACACACTCAAATTATAGTTAAGTCCTTCTACATAATAAGCATTGTCAAAAATGATCTTTTCTATGAGTTTGATAGATCCTTTTCCTTTTATCAGACAAGGTACATCATTACCAAATCTTACACTATTTCCATCATAATAATCAAGTGTAATGATCTTAATTTTTTCTTTAGTCATGTGATGTGAACACCCCCTATCAATGATCCATTCATCACTCTTGTTCACATAAGGTACTTGTGCAATTGCTTCATCCTCATTAGAATCATCCTTCATTACAACATACACCACTTCATCATCATGGTTTCTAGATCCATCTTTGGTTTCCTTTTTAGCAATATAGCAAGACTTCTTACCTTTATCTTTGTAATCTTTGTTATCATCATCTCGTTTACTTTTGTATTTGTCTCCACTTCTATTATTCTTCTTCTCTAGACATCTAGTAGCAATATGACCAATCTCATTTTAATTAAAACACATGATAGGTAACTTACCTTTGAATTTCCCTTTGCCTCTATGAAATCTCCTTGCTAATAGTCCTTCAAATTTTTCTATATCTTCCTCATCTATATCACTATCACTAGAAACATATTTAATCTTTTTCTTCTTCTCTTTAGGTTCTTTTAATGAGAGTTTATCTTTGAAAGAAAATTCAACATTCTTAGATTTGAAATTATCAAAATTGGAGAGTTCAAAAGTGGTGATTCTACCTATCAATCCTTCATGGGTTAGATCATTACTAGGTGTACACCTTAGTTCTTGTATGTAAGAGACTCTAATAGCAAAAATGGGTAGCAGGGTTCTCTAAACTTTTATAATCATAGTATCATCTTCAATCTTACTAACTGCCGCTCTTATAGAATTAACTACTTCTTTTACTATGGTATAGTATTGAACTATATTCTCATCTTCTTGCATTCTCATATCATCAAACTTACCTCTAAGACTTTCATATTTGGCTCTTATTACATTTTTGTCTCCTCCATAGATCTTTTCTATAGCATCTCATAGCTTCTTAGTAGTATCACATTCCTTGATGTCATCAAACTCGGTGTAGCTTAAGGGTAGATGCAATCTCCAACATTGCCTAATTGTGTTCTTTCTTATTTTTTAGATCCTTAGTAGTTAGGGCTCTTTTAGGGTCAACAAGCTTAGTAGTGATGGTAGATTTTACATGGCCTCCACGACCTCCTAGGTGTAGCTTCATCAAACTTTTCCATGCAATGAAGTTCTCCTTGTTAAGCTTGGGTACCTCTCTTTTGGACATCTTGATCTTTTCCTTCCAATACCTTCAAACTATTCCTCTTAAGTACTATGGCTCTCTAATACCAATAGTTGCAATTCTTTAGAATAATTGAAAGTGGGGTTAATCATTTATCCAAGGTCTAGATGAACAAATAAAACTTTTCAAAGTAGTAGACCCATATCCATAAAACCTCAATATGCATGCATCCATTAGATAATACAATACATAAACTTTGCAGGATACTATCCTAGGTCAAAATAACTTTTCATAAATGTATACATGAAACAACATTAGAACATTCACACAATTTGATACAAATATTCTATGTAGAAATCTAATTTGGAAAAACCATCAGTAACATGCTACTAATTCTCACACTTCTAAAGTGATGCCCTATAAAAGGCCAACCTTGTTAAAGGATACAATATACACTATTAAATGTGTCTTGGTTAAAGGATTTCAATCACCTTGTTAGGAGTGAGCATTGTTAGAGGACTTTAGACCATTCTATTAGAATGTCACCTAGTTAAAGGATTTACAAATGACTATTAGTTCAACCTTAATCCAAAGGATTTACCCTAGACTAATACAATGATTAGAAATTAACAATAAAGCTTGATTTGATAACAAATTATAACTTACTTGCCAATTATAGATCTTTATTTTAGTCCTCCATTCTACTTGGCATTCACACACTTCATCTCTAATAGCTTGTTTACCCTTCAAGTATTCATACTCTTAAGCCTTCTTGATTTGCATGTCAATTGTAGTCATTTCTATTCAACCACTAAATAAAGTGATACCCTAGACTCCTTGTCTTCTTTAGGTTCTTGCACATGAAAACCTTTTCTTCTAACTAGCTATCTCTATAAATAGAGAATTAAGATCTTTTGCCACTTAACCACAATTGTCTATTTTAGAGTTAGGAAGGATACAATGAATCTACCCACTTTTTGATTTAGTTCCTTTAGAAACTTCTTCTACAATCTTCCTTGAATTCACCTCAAAATAATTTATCTTGAATTCTATGCCACCAACTCATCATAGTTATCTTCCACATGCTTCACACAATTCAAGATAACAAAATAGTCAACTCAAATTCATCAAATCTTCCATTTAACACATTTACAAGTACTCAGCATTCAATATTTTCTCACTTGGCATCTGTACTATTCTGTCACTCAGCCAATACTAGTTCACTTAGCTTCTACAAATTTCTACTCGGCTTGCATTGACTCCTTGGCAAGGCTTGGCAAACACTTTTCATACTTGATCTTCTTTCAATCTTAACTTGAGTAATATTTCATTTTAGACTTTAAGTAGATAAGTAATACACTATAGTATCAATTTCTTACTTGGTCTTAGTGCTTCTTTTACATACCAAATAGCTCAACGTTTCTCTAGGTGCTATTATTATCTCCTCTTTTCAAATCCTCTTCATCAATCAAATAAATGATAGCTTTCAGACCAAAAAGAAATTGTCTCACAAATAGGTAGTAGGTTTGACATCATAGACAAAATAATGATTATTTCATTATAGTTTATTCTCTTCAAACTAATATCAACAATTTATATGGAAAGATATAAGTAGTTTAGAAATAAGAACTTTCAGATCCATGGTAGTAGAAAATGAATAATCAATGCTTGAACATGTTGTTATGGAATTTTAGAAGAAATTAATAGCGGAGTAGTAGAGTCAAGCCTATTCAAAGGTAGGCCAAACCAATATTGATGATGTATTTATAGAAAATGCACTGATTGGAAATGCACTTAGTGTGATCAATATGTTAAAGGAAAAAATTGAATCTGCAATTAAGAAAATCACTAAAGAAACCAAGATGACTAAGGAAAATGAGAAAGTGGGATTTCCATTATAGGACATTGTTTGAAAGAGAAATAGAAAAATTTTCAATATAGTTTTCAACATGTCTATTGATAATAGATATAAGGCCACTAAGAAGATTATAGAGGATCAACAAGCTTATGATCAAATTAGTATTTTGGCAATGTAGAAAATAGATTTAATTGATCCTAAAATATGTAGAAGGGTTAAATATTATAGGGAATAAATAACTGGGATGACATTTTATATACACAAGTTAAAAATAAGAAGAATAGTACATTAGTTTAATTGCAACATTGACCCCTAAGATAATAGCCCATGGACATTGACAAGGATATTGATACAAACAAGAAGAAGGGTGTTGGAGAGACAAATAAACCTATTCAAAGTGAAAAAGAAGCACAAAAGGACCCTAAATATTATAACATGAAATAACACACACTAAGATAAAGAAAATGATAAAGATAAAGAGAATGATACAAATAAGGGAGAACAAAATGAAAAGAAAGATCTCAAAGGTAAAATAAAAGAGTGTTGGAAGAAGTAGAAGAAGAGGATCCTCCTATAGACAACATGATCTTGAATTTGTGATATAAAAGGAGGATCTAAGGACATTAAAGAAAATGAAAGACAAAGAAGCATATGTGAAATATTTTGAAAGAAAGTGCAATTGATAAACAAAGGAGGAAGGAGGTGAAAAAGAGAGTATTAATGAAAATATTGGATTTATTTAAGAATGCATTCTAGAGGTTATAGTTGGTGAGAAAATGGGTGTTGCACACATTGCATAATATTGCTATATTGTATTATTTTATTTTATTATTTAATATGTATCTGGGAGCACCTAGATGGGTATGCAACATGTAAATATTCCCACTGGATATACTTCATGAGTTGTATCACATGGTATCACATTAACTGTAAGGTCAATGGGTTAGGTATCATATAGTTTATGTAATACCACTTGGTGGTTTTGTGGGAATTGTTACTATATAACTAGCCACAAGGGTAGTTGTTGGTGTGGTGAGAAGATAAAAGGGAAAAAGGAAAGAGTTGAGTGGGACAAGGCTTGACAAGTTAGCCAAGGAATCATTTGTGAAGGTTGGAAGCATGGCATGGGATGTGTGGATTCTTTCTTGTTCACATGGATTTCTTGGTTGTGTCTATGGATTTGAAGGCTTCCATGGCTGTATTACAATGGTAGTTTTGCTAAATAATACATGGTGATGGATTCTTTTGGAGGCTAGGTTTTTCCCTTAATGAGGGTTTCCCAAGGTACATCTTATTTCACATTTTTATGGGTATGTTGTCTATTCTCTTGCATGTGTATTTCAATTACATATTTATTTCATATCTATTATGGGTTATGTGGAAAGAGTTATATTCTTTGTTGCAAGTTTTCTTACAAGTGGTATAAGAGCTATGATTTTATTGTTGTAACCCTAGATTGAATCATTGTGAATGCATGACAGGATAAAAGAAAGGGCAAGATATATGAGTTATTTATTGTAGATCTGAGGGTTTTGAGTTTTTTGTTATGATGGGATGTTGGTAGATTTTGGGCATGTGAAATTATTGATTAAATGGATTCTTTGGATCTTTCATTTAAATGAGGGTTTTAGAGGGAGCTTGCAGAGATGACCTCCTAGGTAAAAACAGACCTCACCATTGGATCTAGGTCAATGTTTTCATAAATTTTGATATATAATATGCCCTAGTTTGGCCATGTTCAAAGAAAATGAAAGATTTTTTAGTTTCAACCCATGATGGCCATCAAATTTAATATCATCAGAAATTTTGTCACAAAAAAAAAAATCACAATGAAAATGGTAAAAAGACTATCTTAGTAAAATGACCATAACTTTCTCTCAAGTTATCAAGTTTTAGACTTCTTATAGGCATTGGAAAGCTAATTCAGAGCACTACAACTTGTTGTAGGTTTGGTTCTATGATTTTAACATTTTTTCAGCTTTTAAGATCCTAAAAGTTACATATTTTTTATTTTAAGCACAAATTATGACATAACTTGGGCATACATAGTCAAATTTTGGACTTCGAGTAGTCAACAAAAACCTCTTAGAGAGATCTACATATTGGTTTAGATTTGTTACAAGTTTGGCATGATTTATTTGGTGATATATTAATTTGAACGGTTTATGGTATATATTGACTATGGTAGCATTGTAAGTTTATGACATTGTATGATTTGGAGATTTAAGATTTGATATCATTGTATACTCAGTACATATTTTAGATTGGTCTCATGATGATAAGGTTATCAGTATTTGGTTTGGATATGTATGATGACTTGTTGGGTCTACAAGTTGTGTAGTGTTGTAAGCAATCTATATTATAAGTTGCATTTATAGCTTGGTTATGGGTTGTCTTTGCCCATTGATCTTCCATTATTGATGCATATTCATATTGGTAACTTAGATTTGGGTTGTCTATGCCCTAAGTCACATGATTTGTTGATTTTTCTTCATATAGAAAGGATGAGATGTCATTAGTGGGTATAGTCATGGTGGAGGATTGTGGTTGACTATTTTATGCTAACAAACTGAACACTTTGAGAGTTAGTTGCTCAATTCATGGATGTGATCATGTTGCCATATTTTTTGGCATGGCATGATTGGATATACAATTACATCCTTGATGTTTATTGGTTTATATTCTTAATTTTTTTATGGTGGTATATCTTCTTGGTTGAGGATCATGCTTATTTGATTTCTTTTGAGTAGCTCGTGATGTGCACTTTAAGTTCTTTGATGGTTTGATGCCTTGGTTGATTCTCATGGTTAGAGGATAGTTTTTTCATCATGATTTCATGGATAGCTTGGATACATAGTTTAGTGGGAGCTTGTGATAGTTTTGAGGTGACAGTATTGGAATTAGTTCCTGGTTTGGTTTGTATCTTCTTGGTTTGGAGATCTTGGTTTCACTTGGTTTTGACACTTTGGTTGTGTGTATAGACCTAAAGGATCTTCATGTAGGAGATGGCTTTTATGATACACTGGTACTATGGTTGACAAGGAGTTTTTTGGCATTGATATATTTATTGAGTTTTTTCAGATGTTTGAGGTTTGTCTTATATCTTGTTGTTGCAAAAGCATCTTTAACATTTGCATGTGAACTTGTTATCTTCATGGTGTGTGAAGATAGTTACATCTTGAGGACTCATGGGGTTCTTGGTTATCTATAAGAACCATGTCCTATTTAAAAATTGCCACATCATCAATTATGGAAAAAGTGAAAGATAAACAATCAAATATAGTGAAATAGTCAAACTATTTAACCATTAACAATTAGTTTATTCACATAACAAAAACATTAATATTTTGATCAGAATTTCCACTTTTACACATATTTAGAAAAGTTCAATGTTACATCAATAATAGTGATGACTAATCATTCATCAAATCTCATTATTTATCAAGTGACATTAACCAGATTATTGATCCAACATACAACAATTATAGTGATTATACATAATTTACATTTCCTCATTTACAATGTACATAGTTTAGTACATCTCATGGATGAAAGTTACAATAGAATGAAGTTAACCTTTCTTGTTATGTTCTTTAGTGTAACCTATTTCCAAAGTCATAGGAAGATGTCCATCTGCTAACTAAGATGGGAGTGTGGTGTAGGTGCTTTAACCTTTCCAACCATAAAGTGAAATACTCCCCCAAGATTCTTCCTAACATGAAGAATTCCCTGACCCTGGCATAAGAATCCTAGCTTCCCAGAATAAGATGGATCGAATGGATCTAGTGTAGCCATGAAACACACTACATGCAACCATGTGCCTAGTAGCCTAATCAAGGAATGTGGTAGGGAATAAAATAAACTACACATCTACAAATATGTAGTAAAACCAAATAAGCATAGACACATATACACATATGCATTATCTAGAAAATCAAATGGCTTGGCCAAGTACTTTACAAACCCAAATTTATCGGTAGAAGAAACAAGAATAACATGTATCCATTCTATAGAAATGGAAGATAGAAGAAACTAAACATGAAGTATCCATTCTATCTTTCCCAATATTGCTACATTACACCCAACCATGAATGAAAATATACTCCTATATGCTAACTACAACAAGATGTTCAACTAAATTTGATTACACCTACATATGTTCATTCCTCTTTAAGGCACAACCAAACATAGTAATGTTGTTTTGCATTTGAAAACATGTATCACGTATGTCCATTCTTGTCTATGGTACAACCAATCATGTACTATTTAAAAATGAAACTATTGTTTTAGACACATCAGATCTCTCTGTTCTTATAGTTCAGCCAACACTTAATGTAGAAAGAATGCTCTTACAACCTAAATAAACATAAAATGTTTATCTATTCTATTATTATGGTTCAGCCAACACTTAATGCAGAAAGAATGCTCTTACAATCTAAATAAACATAAAAAAATTATCTACTTATTATGGTTTAGCCAACACTTAAATGCTGAAAAAAAATGCTTCTATATATAAGAACTAAGGAATGAAATCATAACACCCACAATAGTATATTTGAAATTGAAATTCTTCAGAGCTTTTATAACTTGCCAAGGTATTTATCTTACTATTGGTCTCTCTCTCTCTCTCTCTCTCTCTCTCTCTCTCTCTCTCTCTCTCTCTATATATATATATATATATATATATATATATATACATACATATATATACACATACATACATATATATATATACGTATGTATATATATATATACATACATATATATATACATATGTATATATATATATATATATATATGTATATGTATATATATGTATATGTATATGTATATATATGTATATGTATATATATGTATATATATATATATGTATATATATATGTATATATATATATATATATGTATATATATATGTATATATATATGTATATATATATATGTATGTATGTATGTATGTATGTATTTTTAACTTAAACAATTCTTCTACAAATACATGCCACATCTCATTTTGTTTTAAATCCAAGTTTTTGTGCATTCAAGAAGAGTTTTGTAATGGTGGGAAATTCAATTGTCTAGAAAAGTTTCATTCATATTACAACTCACACATAGTTCAATTTTAACTGACAAGTTGGAAAGATTGTAGAACACTCTAATATATAGCTTAATTGATAAATACCCCCAAACAACATACTAGAGTGGTTTGAACTATACAATATCAATGAAAATGCATGGTTATAAATGTGTTTTTTAACCAATTTCAAATTAACATTCATCAATGTTGGATCCCAATCCTTAATCATAAATTCCATTTATGAGGTCTATGAGTATAGTGCAGGACCAACTAGTCGGGTAAGGAACCCTTGCACATATCCAAAGTTCATGATCTACATTCTAATAGTAACCACTGGCATCTAATATTATAATTTTATACCAATGTGATCTTAATAGTCATGCAATAGTTCCATAATCATATAAAAGAAAAACACAAAATTTTAGGGTTCTAGTGTTTTCCTAGTTTGTAGGTAGGACAATCCTATGAAAGTCGTAATAGCATCTCCAAATACAACTCTTAAAAAAAGTCTAATCTATTAACTCTAGTATCAATGTTTTCTTAAAACTAAGAACAAAATCCATAAGTGCATGTGAGTTTAGTACATGACTATTTTTAATTTGTAGGTTATGTGTAAGGAGTCTTAACAAAGTTTTGGTTGTTTTTCCTTTATTCTGTGCCGAATTGATAAAAACATACAGCTATATAAATACATTCCTATAGCTGTAATGGAACATAACAATTTTTAATGGCCATGAAGAATATAAAAAAATACATTTCCACTCATCGTGCTCATTTCCAATATACAATGATATGTTGTGATAAAAGAAAAAAATGCACTTAGCAAATTTGAAACACATAATAAAAGATGGGAACCTGATAGTTTTCTGCTAGCTCAATTTCCTCCTTACTCACTTGGATTTTTCCTTTCTCCCAACCATCATGTCCGTTGTTTTTCCCAAAACCCCTGTATTGTAACCTCTCTTCTCATAACTGACCTAATTTGTTCTCTGGCTTCCCTTGTGATAAAATATGTTTTTTTTTTTGCGATTTTTGATATTGAAAGAAATAAACATTGTTTTTAAAAAAAAAATTGTTTTATTATTTGGAAGTTTTAAAAGCAATCAATTTTTTAATAAACACACACATATATATAAAAGAACATTATATTTCTAAAATCCTTTTCAAATCCAATTAAAACTTTTATATTTGTATATATTAAAACCAAACAACAAAACTCTTCCATTAGAAATTTAATTTATATTCATGTTCTATCTAACATCTTTAAATATATCATCTATAAATCAAATGAAACATCTAATTCATTTCAATCTTTCAAGGTTAGCTCTAGAAATGTAACAAAAAACAACATGATGTGTGTGGGTGGTAGCATGACATCCAATGCATCCCCTTCTGAGAGGCTAGCCCTCTCTACCTCAACCACACTCTCATCATGATGATCCCTACATCCACTTAGACACTTGCAACCAAAATGAGTCAGTGTATATAAAAATCAATATATCACATCTTTTAATTATATCATCATTAAGAAGTAAAAACATTAGCATAATCAGATTATTAAATCATGACACTTAAAACACTTCAATGAAATCATCATAACGTAATATCTCATGTATTTCCATAAAATAACTCATTTAATTTTGGTATAATCTAATATGTTAACTTTCATTTATCTTAAATTAATATTAATCCATTTTGATCAAGTCAACATTTTCCACATAAGCAAGAAAAGAAAATTATTCTAGGGCAAGATGTGACACTATCTTCATGGTGTGTGGAGATGGTTCTTCAAGGTATTTGGAGATGGTTTTCTTCATGGTGTGTGGAGATGGTTGCATCTTGAGGACTCACAAGGTTCTTGGTAAAAGTGTGGTTTATGCTTTCATTTGGCATGTTATCCTTGGTATGAGGATGGTTTCATTATTATGTCAAGATATACTCTTGATAAACATTTAAATTTTTGGCATGTTATAGTATGTTCATATGGAGCATGTTATCTCTTCGATTGAGATGGTTAGATCATGTTGTCATGTTTATGTTCCTGAGGCCATGGTTGGAACTTTGACATTGATCTTGGTTTAGTTTCTTGTTATTGAGTACATTGATCATAAGCTTAATACTTCATGATATTTCTATGTTTCATTTGGAGTTGGCATGGATTGATTGGTTACAAGTGCTCATGGATACTTAGAAATGGTGTTGATGTTGATTTCTCTTGGATTAGAAAAGTATTTGTTGGGAAGGTTAATAATTTCAGCAGGAAGTCTGAGGGGCATTCACTTGATATGGACTTGAAACAACATTATTCTTAGGTGAGTCTTGGTTGGAGACTTGGATACCTTGATGAGAGTTCTCATTCCCCACTCTTGGTCTACTCAACAATTTTCTACTTGAGAGGTATAGCCCATTTTTTCTCTTAAGTGCATTATGTTTATGCTCGTCTTTCATGGATATGGATCTTGAGCTATCATACATGAGTTAGTTCTAGAGGGTTCATCTAAGAGATGATTTAGCATTGGTTATCTCCATTTTTATATGTTGTTATGTTGGTTAATTTTGGTAGATGGTTTTATATTAGGTGTATTCCTTGAATTAGGAATAGTTTTATCAGTTTGATCTTCTTGTGAGAGTTTTACTTTCATGATTAGTTACATGGTATGGTTTGGGTGTTGTTGAGGCTTCTTGTTTGGGGTTTTATGGAGGAGGGATCATACTTGCATAGTTTACATCTAGAGGTGTGTGTAGAAGGGCATGATACAGGTTATGATTTGCAAGGTTTCTCTCTAGTCTTGGTTATCTTTCTAGATGTTTGATTTTTATTACATTAGATTTGAGATTGGTTAGAGATTGTGATCACTGGTATGTGCTCATGGATGACATGTGAAAGATGACATGGTTATTCCTTTATCTCTTTCCTCTATGGGTTATGAGAGTTTTTCTTTTAGCTTATTAGATTATGTGTTGTAGATGTCCTTGAGACTACATGGATTCACTTCTTTGAGATGTTGTAAGTGGATTGGTTATAGAATTGACATTATCTTTTCCTCTTGAGGCATGTGATTGTAGGTTACACATTAGATATTTTGACGATGTGGCATTCACTTGGTATACCTTTGGAGGTATGGATAGTTGGATGGGTTTGGCACTTGTTGTGGGTATTTTAGCAATGGATATTTTGAAAACTATGGATACATGTGTTTATCTTTGGATCAGATTTTTGTGCTTGGCATTTCCATTGGCATAGGATTTTATGATCTTTTAATGCAATAGGTTGGGTGGCTTTCTCTTTGGATGGTGTCTATGTATGTTGGTGGTAGTGGCATAATAGGAGGTGGCTTCATTCATATTTTAGATGCTAGATACTTTGACCTTTTTGTGGGTACTAGGATGGAGTACATGGTGTACTTTGATCCATGATGGTGGATTAGGTAGCACATGTATTGTGTAATATCACTTGGTGGTTTTGTGAGAATTGCTATTATATAAGTAGCCACAAGGGTATTAGTTGGTGTGGTGAGAAGACAAAAGGGAAAAAGGAAAGAGGCAAGCACGACAAGGCTTGATAGGTTAGCCAAAGGAGAATTTGTGAAGGTCGAAAGCATGGAATGGAATGTGTGGATTCATGCTTCTTCACATGGATTTCTCAGTTGTGGCTATGGCTTTGAAGGCTTCCATGTTTGTATTGTAATGGTGATTTTTTTGAATAATACATGATGATGGATGCTTTTGGAGGCTAGGTTTTTCCTTCAATGAGGGTTTCCCAGGTTATATCTTGTGTCACATTTTTGTGGGTATGTTGTATATTCTCTTGCATGTGGATTTCAATTATATGTTTATTTTAGATCTATTATGGGTTATGTGGAAAGGGTTATATTCTTTATTGCAAGTTTCCTTACAATAGTTGTTGAGGATGATTCTCTTATTGATCAATTAAAGAAATATATAGATTCTATTGATAAAATGGATAGGATTTGGATGGAAAAATGGATAGAGAATCAAAAAAGAAAATGGAAGACAAAATTGTTAAAATAAAAAGATAAAATTGCAATCACGAAGTTTTAATTGCTAAAAATAATTGAGGAAATGAAAAAAATATTGAAATTTTCTACACTAATGTACACAAGATTTTTAAACTTCACAAAATTCACAAGAGATGTCAATAATAGGATTATCTAAGAATGGAATGAATTAACTCAACACATCTACCCTCCAAAGCTCAAATTCAAATTTCATGGAACATTTAACAAAATTGAGGGAGATTATTTCAAAGGAACATGAATTGACAACAAAGAAAGAATGACTACATATATAGATACTATAATTCCAAGTAATAATTATACCGTGTATAGATATCATGAAGACCACTATTGAGAAAGAAGGACAAGTAGTCCAAATGCCATAGTTAAGTATAGTTAATGGATTAGAGGAATTGGCATCATATTTGAATATTGGAGATATGATTGGTTTGAGAGGTTTACATGACTAATGGGATACTATTCTAAAAAATGCAAGAAATAGGTATAAGTTTATAACTGATCTATACTAGAATAGGCATGAACCCCATGAAGCATAATTTATTTTTTATTTGGAATTATTATCAAAAAAGAGGAAATATTGCATTAGATTTTTCATATTAAAATAGATGTTTGAAAAATGTGAAGGAAAATTATCATAGGGAAAGTTCATAGTCTTATGGAGTTAGAATATCTTTTACAAAGTATGTTATTGGTAGAGTTGAACAGTTTTAAAAATTTTGAATGAAAAATCTTTTTTCCATCAATATAAAAAGGGGAGATTGTTGGCATATGAGGATAAATATGATAAAAAAATTCATTGATTTCAAATCACACTATAGGATGTTGGTGGAGAAACTAATAGGTAAATAGTTAATACACTATCAGAGACTATAGGCATATAGAGAACACTATCTACATAAAGTAGAGTTATCATGTCACTAGATAGCTATCAAAAGAAGGAAGCTATTGGTCAAAGAGATAATTGCATTGTCAATTACAAGAGAAAGAAAATGAAAATGGTTTATGAAAAGTTTGAGATTAAGTTATTGATCTCAAATTGGTTTTGACAAATGAGTGTCTACACACTTAAGTCAGTTACTTAGTTCATGCCAAACAAGTAGTACATGCTGAGCAGAACATGCATATAATAGTGCATGCCAAGTTCACAATGAGTGTTGACTCACTCATGTGCCGAGTCATTCGAGTGTTGAGCAGATAGTGTATGCCAAGTGATTCAAGACCCGAATAAGCAGAACATGTTTAGTGATACAGATGGCGAGTCATAGTATAGAGACTAGTATATGTCGAGCATCAAAGACTTTAGATGCTGAGTAAGACAATTTTTTCATAGTTGTTTGTAATGGCATAAACAACTATGTAAACCATTTTTTAGTTGACTTAAAGATTAAATTACAATATTTTGGAGATAAGGACAAATCTTAAGTTAGATTTCCAATGCATTACATGTAGCCAATTAGGTAAAGGGAAGGATTAAGCAAAAAAATGGATGAATCACAATTGTTGATTCATACCTAACCCTAAGACACCTAAGTCTTCATAAGGAGGACAAGCCCTAGACTTTCTAAGGAGTATGTAGGAGTAGATAGAGAAGTTTGCATACAAAAATAGAGCATTCATGGTGGCTAAGGAGTTATGACATGAGATTACATCACAGAATTAGTTAAAGGAGAATAGAGGAAGGAAATGGCATATAGTAGAAAGACATATAATCAAGAAGGATTGAGAATACATCAGTTTAGAGGTGATCTATCATCAAGCAACCAAGTGCTTGTTAGAAATAGTAGATCACCAATATAATTGGGGGGGGTTTAATTAGTTATATATTAATCTTAAATTATTTAGCCAAAGTAAACAACAATCATAAAGAAATGTGCATACACAATTACACTAGATATCTTAACTAGGAAAACCCTTTATCAAATGGAAAACCCTGGTGGGAATGATGCCCACAAAATAATGTACTAATCTAAATATTCCTTTTTAGAGGATGGACCCTATTAGAGGTTTGTTAAAACATTTAGTACAAAGAGTCCCTATTAGGAGACTTTGAATCCCTATTTGGAGATTCCAACCCTATTAGGAGTTGTAGAAGGTAGCTGAACCCATTGTCCAAATAGCTTTAGGATCATATCAATGAACCCATTGTCCAATTGATCTTGGTACTATTCATTTTAGAATAATAGATGTGAGATAATATTTTTCTTCTTCCTCTATCTATTATGTCATTCTTCTTCACCTTTAGATCATGCAATTAGATATGGTACTCTACACCCATCAACAGTAACCCTTGAGGTTCATGCATTAGTAGATTACTCTACTCCTCCACTTCACAATTTGGAATTCTTCTTTGCTTCTTTTTCTCCAAAAGAAATGATATCTAAAACTTGAAAAAAATATTTCCTTTATAGAAAACTCAATATTAATTCCTTGAGTCAGCTCCATACTTTATCATAAGTTAATTAAATGAAATACACATTTAATTAATGTTGTCAGCTCTCAATTACACAAAATCCTTCACACATGTGACTTCCATATCTATGCACTTTCTGACATGATCAGTGGTTAGTGTACTACCCCTAGTTGACTGTGCAACCCTTCGTTCCAAATACAATATGCTATATTGATCATACAATAGAAACTATTTTTCTAATCCTCTATTTCCCTGCAGTTCTCCTTAAATCATCAATAACTTTTGTATGCTATCAATTCAGGTTCTATGCTCTTGTTCACATGTCACATACATGTTGTAGTATGTACTAGTAATTGTGCATGATCAGATACACAATGTATTGTCCTTAATACAGAAATCACAGTCTGCTACTCTGCCAATTTTACTAACTTATTACTATGTTGTCATCAATGACAAACACAATTATACATCATGTCAGTGTTCTACAATACTCCCCCATAGCATCAACATACATGCTAATAATCTCCCCCTTTGGCATTGATAGAAATATAGATGAAAAGCATCTATTTCCTCGAATTCCAATAAATTTCTTCATCAATCAAATCTTTCTTCATGCAAATCTTTTATTGCAACACTTCTCCCTGATAGTACAAACTTTTTCTAATTTTTTTCATGTCACTCTCTCCCCCATTGACATCAATGTCAAAGATTATGCATTCAACAATCTATTAGCATGACCAAAAGCTAGTCTATTACTTTACAACTTTTTCATATAGTTCTATAAAAAACACAAGTGTCTAAAGACACTATTTCACACCAATTTCCTATTGCTAAGAGTCCTTGACTAACTCTATTCATCATAGATACTCCCCCATTGAGCAAGCATCAACATATAGTCTAGTCTAACAATGATGTTATATACTCTGGACTGACGCACTTTTTGCATCTCTTATTCTAAGCTAAGTAGGGGCATGACCCCAAGCATACCTCTTAGGTATTCAAATATATCCTTTGGCAAGACATTTGTGAAAATGTTTATAATATGTTCCTTAGTATTAATGTAATCCAATTTGATTTCTTTCTCAGCAACTTTCTCTCTCAACACATGATATTTTATGGCAACATATTTAGTCTTAGAATGCAAAATAGGATTCTTAGACATATTAATAGTACTTGTTTTATCATAGTAAATGATAACAGGTTCTATGAATGTAATTCAAATATCCTTCATCATCTGCTTCATCCATATGACTTGATTATAGTTGTTTACTGCTACAACATACTCTACTTCTACAGTACTTTGTGAAGTACAATTTTTCTTCTTGTTGAGCCAAGGAAATAGTCTTCCTCCAAGGAAAATTGCTCATCCACTAGTGCTTTTTCTATCATCCCTATCTCTAGGCCAATCAACATCTATATAAGTACAAAGAGCAAAGTCATTGCTTCTGTCATACCAAATGTTCCTTTCAAATATTTGAATATCCTTTTTACTATTACATAGTGATATTTTTTAGGATCAACATGAAATCTAGCCACAATTCCAATTGCATTAGCTATATCTGGTCTACCATGAGTTAAATACTGCAATCCTCAAATCATAGATCTGTACTTCTTTTGTTCAACAGTAGGTGTCTCATCCTTGCATGACAACTTGTGACCAGCTACCAAAGGAGTTCCAATAGGTTTACAATTTTCTAGACCAAATATTTTTAGCAAATCTTTTAAGTACTTGGTTTGAGAGATAAAGATACCCTCTTTGTTTTGATTAATCTACAATCCCAAGAAAAATTTCATTTCTCCTATTATGCTCATCTAAAACTCATTCTTAATGTCTTCTAAGAATTTGTTACTGGCTTCATCATTTCCATAAAAAATGATGTCATCAACAAATACAATGATTATTAGCAAAGCATCTTCTATATTCTTCAAGTACAAGTTACTATCTATTGTCCCTTTAGCAAATCTAATCTTTGCTAAGTATTTGTCCAACCTTGCATACTAGGTTCTTGGTGCTTACTTTAATCCATACAATTCTTTCTTCAATTTCCAAACCATATCCTTCTCTTATGTTAAAGGAAAACCCTTTGGTTGTTCAATTTAAACCTCTTCTTCAAGTTCTCCATTCAAGAATTATAATTTAACATCCATCTAATATACCTTAAAATTCTTGTTTATTCCATATGCCAAGAACATTGTGACTACTTCCATCCTTGCTACAGGTGCATATGTTTCCTCATAATCAATTCCTTCTTGCTGAGAGTAGCCTTTGCATACAAATCTTTCTTTATTCCTTATTACTTCTCCTTGTTCATTCATTTTATTTCTAAATACCCATTTTGTGCCAATCACATTTTTTTCCTTAGGTCTAGGAAATAATTCCCATGTGTCATTTTTAATTATCCATTGGAGTTCTTCTTCCATTGCTCTTATCTAGTGATCATCTTTGATTGCTTCATCTGCACTTCTTCATTCTATTTGAGATATCATACATAGTTCATTAATTCTTCTCCTTGTCATTACTCCCTTTTCATTACTTCCTATTATCTGGTCAACAAGATGATGTCTTATCATGTTCCTATTTGGGGTAGGAATTGTTGCTTCAACTCTTATGTTAGGAATTGTACATCTTCAATTTGTACATTATTCTTCAAGTCATTATTAGTCTTGAGAGATAATTAATTACTTATGTTAGTCATTCTAGAATAATCATCTCCATCAGAGTTATAGTCCATTATCTTTTCCTTGGTGCCAGATTTTTCATCAATTTTAACATTTGTGCACTCTACTATAGTTTTTGTTCTATAGTTGAAACATATGTTAGCTTTATCTTTTAATGAATAGCCAAGAAACATAACTTCATCACTCCTTGGATCAAACTTACCAATATAATCATCTCTTTTGATGTAACATTTTCTTCCAAATATCCTGAAGTACTTGACTAATAGTGAGTGACCAAACCATAACTCAAAGGTGTTTTGTCCATACCTTTCCTAATCAGCACTTTGTTCAATCTGTATACTATTTTATTGACTGGTTCTCTCTAGAGGGTCTTTGGTACATCATTCTCAAATAACGTATCCCTTTTTGCTTCAGCAATTGATTTATTTCTTCTTTTAGCAATCCCATTCTGCTCAAGTGTATGGGGTGAAGATAGTTGTCTCCTAATACCATGCTCTTCACAATCGATAGTAAATTCTCTAATGGTGAATTCTCCTCCTCTATCTGATCTTAAGCTCTTGATTTTGACTTCAAATTCATTCTCAACTTCATTCTTAAATATCTTGAATTTCTCAAATGCTTCTAATTCTTCTTTAAGAAAAGCCACCGAAATCATTCTAGTGAAATCATCAACAAAAATCATAAAGTATGTTTCTCTATAGTATTTTCCTATTATTGCAGGACCACTTTAATCTATTGAAATTCTTGTAGGATAACTAAGAGGGGGGCGCGGGGGGAGGGGGGGGGTCTGAATCAGTTATTCAAGGTCTAGATATACAAAATGGAACTTTTGACAATTCAATGAACCCATATAACATTCTTAACCATGCATGCATTCATTGTGTGTTAACCAAAACATATATGTTACTGTAAAATTAACATGCAAAATTGTAAAGCATAAAACACAACACATCCATTAGCACTCTTGACACAATGATTTAATGTGAAAACCCAATTTGGGAAAAACCACCAATAACATGCTACTCCTTTTTCACTCTTCTGAAGTGATTCCCTATTAAAGGCCAACCCTATTAAAGGTTACAACACACACTATTAAATGTGACTTGGTTAAAGGATTTCAATCACCCTATTAAAAGTGAGCCTTATTAGAGGACTTTAGGCCATTCACTTGGAATTCCATCCTATTAAAAGATTTTTGAATGACTGTTAAGTCAACCTTTCTCCAAAGGATTTACCCTAATCTAATACAATTGTTAGAAAGTAATAGTAGTGCTTTGATCTAAGACAACTTATAACCTTACTTGTAGATTACAAATCACTATTTAGTCCTCAACTCTACTTTTCTTTCAATCTTTGTAGCTCTAACAGCTTGTTCACCCTTCAAGCATTCATCCTCTTTAAGCCTTCTTGCTTAGTTTGCCATTGCAAACTTCTTCTCCTGGGTCATTTGATGAAGCAAACCCTCTTCCTTCTCCTTGTCATATTTTCGCATTAAAAACTCTCTATCCTCTTTCCTTCATGACCAAATATCTCTACATATAGTAAATTAGAACTCTTTGCCCACTCATTATCCATCACAAAAATTAGGGTTTTTGATGGATTAGGTAAGATACAATGTATCTACCCCATATTTTGTCTTTTCTAGAAACTTGTCCTAGAATCCATTTGAATTCACCTCTAAAATGGTTTAGATAAGATTTTGTGCCTCCAACTCATCAATCTTGTCTTCCTCCTGATTCAAAAATTCCAAGAAAACAAACTTATTAGCATTTAATTAGTGAATCTTTGATCTTTTTCATAATGTAGCAGCTCTGCATTATCAATTTAATAATGCTCGGCACATACTATGTTACTTAGCATCTATTGTAAAATCACTCGGCATCAACTAGATTTTACTAGTGCTTGGCATCAACTAAAAATAACTCGGCTTCAACTATCTTTCTCGGCACCTACTAACTTTCTTGGCATCCACTAGAATTTTCTTTCACTCGGCTCCAAGTGACTTTTTTCTTGGCTAGCACTAACCTTCCGTGGCACCTTCTATCAACTTGGTCAAGCTTAGAAAATGAACTTTGTTCAATATTATTCTTCTAAACTTTCTAAGTGTAGCCAATCATTTTGTAACCTCAAGTAGATCATCAATACATTATGTTATCATTGTCTTAACTAATTCTTACACTTCAATGCATAATCATAACTCAACCTATCCTTTAGGTACTTTTGGTAGTTGATCAAATTCTCCTCATCAATCAACTAAGTGATAGTGCTTGAAACATATAAGCAATTGTCTTACCAGCATATAGCAAGTTTGACATCAGTGACAAAATAATGATTGGAAACACAGTCTTTTCTCAACAATATTTCCATTGAAATGATTTTTTCAATCATATATCAACAATCTCCCTCTTTGGCATTAATGGCAAACCAAACTGACCAACCAGTCAAAAAAATGATGAACATCTTGTTCCATCAAACTAACTAGGTTAAAATAATAAGGTAATACCAAAAAGAAATTTTGTGAATAAAACTTCTCCCTTTATTAGAACCTCCCTCTTTTGATTAGGTTAAAAAATAAAACTACCTCTCTTTTTTTTATCCTTCCTATAAGTGCTTTCTACTTTCCCCTTCTTTCTTTCTTACCAAACTGAACTTCTAATGTACTTTCTCCCTTGTTCATCTCTCCATTGATCAGTTTAATGTACTTTCTCCCTCTTTGACGATAATTCCAAAGATGTATACTCAACACTTGGAATCTTTGGTATATGTAGACATGGGCTTTTATAGGCTCTTCAATTTCCTCCCTCTGTTACTTTACTTGTGACTGATTTGAAATTCTAGCTCTATGATTACTTTAGGCAATTTCCTAAAGTAAGATCCACTACATCAATTGTATGAAATGAATGCCAATTTTTTTGATGTAGGGTACTCCCTCTACCTTTTACATAGCCTTTGATAGGGTTATCACCCCTAATTTACATCTTAGATACTCATAAGTATCCTTAGGTAATGCTTTGGTGAAAATATCAGCAATTTTCTCCTTTGTGTTAATATATTCCATCTTCACCTCTTTATTTTGAACCAATTCCCTTACATAATGATACTTTATTTCAATTTGTTTTGTCTTTGTATGCATTACAAGATTCTTTCATATATTTATAGCACTTGTATTATCACAATGAAGTGTCACTGGCCCAGTGATCTCTTCCTTCATTCCCTTTAGTAGTTGTTTGATCCATACAATATGTGTACAATTAATAGCAGTAGCAACATACTCTACTTTAGTAGTAGATTGGGAAGTACAACTCTACTTCTTTCTTTTCCATGTAACAAGTCTTCTACCTAAAAAAATGGTCCTCCACTAGTGCTCTTTCTGTCATCAATATTTCTAGCCCAATTAGCATCAATGTATGCTTTTAGTTCAAACTTTTCATTCTTCTTATAGTATAAACCATACTCTTCTGTTCCGTTCAAGTATCTCATTATTTTTTTCATGGCCATCAAGTGATTCTCTCTAGGGTTAGAAAAGAATCTAGCAACTATCCCCATAGCCAATGCAATATCAAGTCTATTGTATACTATATATTGTAGTTTGCCAATCATGGATCTATATAATATCTAATTGACCTCAGCTAAATCATCATTCTTTGATAGCTTAAGTGTTGTTACCATAGGTGTACTTATTGGTTTAGAATCCTCTTGCTAGACTTGTAATCCCACAAAGAATTTGATCTCACCAAACATTGACATTTCAAACTCTTTCTTCATCTAATTTGCAAAATCTTTACACAAAGCATCTTGTCCTCCAAAGATTATGTCATCAATAAATATTTCAAATAATAGTATACTTTTTTTTTAATCTATCTTCATGTACAAATTATTATATCATCTATCCTTTTAAATCCAATCTTAACAAGATAAGTATGAAGTCTCTCATACCATGCTCTTGTTGCTTGTTTCAATCCATATAGGTCTTTTTGCAATCTACATACCATGTTTTTATTGTTTTTATCCATAAATCTTTCTAGTTGTTCGATGTGGGCCTCTTCTTCTAATATGCCATTCAAAAATGTAGACTTAACATCCATCTAGTAAATTTTGAAATCTTTATAAGCAGCATAAGCAAGTAGAATTCTTACTCCTATTCTTGCAATAGGGTAAAAATTCTCACCATAGTCAATTCCTTCTTTTTGTGCATACCCTTTGCAAAATAGTCTTGCTTTGTTTCTTGTCACTTCCCCATTCTCATCTAGCTTTTTTTTAATACCCATTTAGTGCAAATCACATTCTTGTCTTCTAGTCTAGCTAAGCACCAAGTCTTGTTCTTTTCTATCTGCTAAATTTTCTCTTCCATGGCCTTGTACCAATCATCATCTTTCAATACATCTCTTACTATCTTAGGTTCCTTCATGCTTAAAAAACATGATTCACTTCTCAACCTATTTCTTGTCATTGGCCTTGCATCTTTGTCTCCAATGATTTGATCTATAGGATGGTGTCTTTTGACATATTTGAATAGTCTAGGCTTAGTTCCTATGGCTACATTTTGTCTCTTAGCTTTAGTATCACTATGTGCATCTCTATCAAGTGTTTTAGCATCTCTTTCATGTGTGCTACTCTTAGAGTTAGATTGTGCATTCTCCTCATTCTACAACTTAGCATCTAAATGCAACTTAGCATTCATAGGGTGTGACTCGGTAGTTGTTGACACTTGCTATTGGCTTGCTGCATGATTTGTAGCATCTTTTTCAGTAGGCATTTTTGGGTGAAATTGAGGTTTACTGGGATAACCTTTTATGGATATAATTGAATTGAAATTACCATTACAAATGTCAATCCAGGATTCGTAAACTCGTGAGAGATATAACGGTTGTTTGCTCAAGGGTTGAAAGTAATAAATCAAGGGTTTTATGAATGCAAATTCCTGCTCACTAATAAATTAAACTACCACACATTCACTACAAATGAACACAAAGCAATTACTAAAAATGAACTTTAAACAAAAAGTAATTAAAAGTCAAACACACCACACATCTGCTACAAAAGGAGTTTTAAGATCCAAACAATACTTTTTATAAATAGATTTATCTAAAGTTCACACCTTTTAATAATTAAACAATGTATTTATTAACACACCTCTGAGTAATTAATTACACCCTTTTAGATAATTAATCTAATGAATGCTTATTGTGAAAGTTGTTGTCTGATTGGAGGTTGGTTTCATTAAGGATTATAATCTACTCAACTGCGACAGGAAGTATGGTAGAGGTAGGAAGTTTTTTAACTGACTGGTTTTAATACAGTGCAATAGAGAGTGTGATGAGTGTGGTAGGAAGTATGATAGAGAAGGTAGAGAATACTATGGATGGTGACAAGAAGTTATGAATATTGGGAGTATTTTAGCTCAATGACTAAAGGGATATGGTAAGGGGAATACAACAAATGATATTGTGAGTATTAAGGATGAATGCAGGTGGTAGGAGGAATGTGGCAAATAGTAATATGTATCAAACAATTTCTTTATAACTTATAACAACCAATTGCTTCTTCAGACAACTGAATCGATAATCAATCGACAAGCTCTATATAGATTCAATCAAATATATAGAAGACTTCTTGAAAATGCATACAATTAAAACTTGAAAGGAACACACGACATCAACAATGAAAATACTTACAAAATAAACTACACTAATCTCACCAAGTTTCCCAAGAGGGGGCCCTCCTTCGGTATGCAGGGTGAGAACTAATTTAAAGCTAGCTACTACAGGAGTTCTACAATCTCAATTTAGTATTTTGGAGGTGATGCAAAAATAGGGAATTTCATATATTATCGATCATGGGTCTTTTGACTTACATTTGCTTATATAATCTAAAGTGTTTAACCATATTGGCAACTAACTCGAATGGCCGCTAGCCTGTTTCCCAAATATAGGCAATAGTTTGTTTTGGCCACAGGCCATATATAACAATTTATACAACAATTCTAACTATAATAGAATATGGCCAAAACAGAGCCATTCAAAACTATAACAAAATGACAACTTCAAAAACTATTCTTCTAGCTGAATGGCCGACTCCATATTCTCTCATCTTTAGTTCCTATAGCAGAATAGATCATAATATATCAATATGTTTATGAAAATCCACTCTTTTCAAGAAATGTTTTCAAACCTTAAGACTTTATTAAATGCATTATATTCCTTAATAATTAATGGCATAATAGGGGTTTAGACAGGCTTAAGACAGGGTAAAAGGTATAAAGAGTATACAAAAACAAAAGCAGTTTGCACACCCATCATTCCCCCTAGCTTAGAGGTTTTGCATGTCCTCATGCAATTGAGGTGTTTGGCTAGATCCAATAGGCTTCACATTAAGTATCTTTATATCTGCTTCAAATCTGGTTGCACCAATGGTTCCCTTTTCCTGAGAGACGAGTGCTTGTAACTGTAACTGCAACTGTTGATTGGATTGTTGGAGTTGAGTGACCATTTTCCATAATTGTGCATTAAGAGAGAGTGACATACCCTGTTCAGCATTAGGAACTTCATAAATTCCACTTGTTTCTATAGCAATTGGATTAGGGTCATTCTAAACTGTAAGAGCAATAGGGAGTTTATCTTTACTGATATCAACCATCTCAAGGGTAGTTTCAGGAAGAGGATGCTCAACATTTATACCCTGATAAAGGACCACATTAGTATGGGTATTGGAGTGTTCCTTCATTACGGTCTCTTCTTGTTGAGCATGTTCTTCATGGACATCTTTCTGAAATTTTATGGTTTCAAGATCCTCCTATTGATCTTCCATAATGCCCTCTTCTTTATTAATCTCAACATTAGTGTCCTCCCCAACTTCTTCACCAAATACTTCACTGAATTTAGTATCAGGGTGTGTAATTTCTTCTTCATTTTGTTGTTCCAGTGGCTCTTCTTCATTGGACATTGGTTTCTTATGGATAGAATCTTCTTTTTGATGTTTTTGTTTTTTATTTCTACGCTATTGGTGCCTTAGCCTTCTTAAAAGCTAAGTGTTCTTTGTCTGAGGTTCTTTTATTCTCAAAATTTCCATATCACTTATGGATTCTATTATTTCAACTAATCCTTACAATTTATCAGGGGTATGTTGTTTCTGTCACATAATCATGGGATGAGGGCTGAGTTTTAGGATTTCCTTTTCCACTTTCCCTTTAGGCTTTAAGGGTTTTTCTTTTGGTTGGCTTGAGGGTTTCAAATGTTTCTTTTTGGAAGAACTAGCTTTAGGGATATCATCGGCAACAGGATATTGGGGATTTTCTATAGGGGTCTGATTCACAAAGGCATCCCATTCAAGAGCTGGTTGAGCTAAGTGAAGGTTATGGTTGACAATAAGCTTAATTAATCCATGGTGGGCCAAGGAATCTGCATGCCCCTGATTGTATTGGTCACAGGACCGTTTTAAGGAACAAAATAGGTAATAGGGTAAATTAACAAGAACACCATATTGCAAATGTAACATTAAGCAAAAATGGTGGGAAAATACATACTTGAAGCACCCTTCACAAGTGATGTAATGAATTAAGAATTTTGCAACAAAATCCCATGGCTCTGGAAGTGATTTCCTTGCTACCCCTTGCCCCTGGATGTGATTTCCTTGCTACCCCTTGCCCCTGGATGTTCTCAACCAATTCTCCTTGCTTTAAAAACTACTTTTTGTGAGGCTTCAAATCTGTAACCCTGGATGATGGAGTAGGAAAGAAAAGGTCACCAATTTGGGGTAAACCAATGACTTTTGCAACTATTCCTACGTTCATAGGAAACTGTAATCCCCAAACAGTAGCATGAGTTCCTTGAAATCTTGAGACAAATTCTTCAGCTATGGTTACATCAAATCCACACAAGTGTTTGAAAAAGGTTGTCCATCCAGCATGAGTAAAAAATTTTAGTGCTTCCTCATCAGCATGCAACTTATCCAAAGATCCTGGCTCAAAGTGAAGATTTTTTCCCCCCATGACAAGCTACAGAATTTGAAAGGTTTCGCACAGTGGAGAATAAGCAAAAAAACAATGGCAAAAATGAAAATGACAAAAAATATGAAACAGATTTAGTAACAGGGAAATACCATAAAATGTAGTAATAATGGCATGATAAATATAATTAGTTGGTAAGGACAAAAGGCTCGTGTATAAGTGATGTGGCGTAGAATCAGGAATAATGGAGAGGAGCATATAATAAATGGTGTGGAAATGATGACTCAATAAGGGCATACGATAATATGGCACATAACCCCCCCCCAGCTTAAGCAGTTGATCCATCCTGAGCATGCCAAATAATTATTAGGAAAATAGAATACATAAAATAAAGAAAAAGGTAAGAAAATACTCCCTAACGTGGTGACTGCGAGGAAGGTGAGGTGAAGGCATCAAAAAATCCAAGGAGATCATCGACAGTTTAGGACAAAGTTGCCAACCACAAAGAAAATGACAATAGGCACGTGAGGCAGAAGAAAAATCCACCACAAAAAGATTTGCAAGGAGCGGCCACCATAGTGAAAAGACACATGGTAGTGGAGGCCACCAAAAAATGTGAAGCGATAGCAGGTCCAATGTGAAGGAACACCAAGAGAATGGTGACAGGATTTAAAAATCCTGCTGTCACAACCAACAAAGAGGGGTGACAGGAATAAGGAAACCTCCTATCGCAACTAGCACTGAATTGTAGGTTTTTTTATTTGTTTTTTTTTTTTTTTTTTTTTTTTTTTTTGAATTTATTTATGACACAAGACTGCCAAAAAAAAATTGGTTTTCAATCAAGTGCCACTTGGAAGCGCTGGCGAACTAGTTTTCACATCTAGGAGGTCGCTGGATTACCCAGTTTTCAACAAGTAGTTGGCCAACAACACCAGAAACTTGGTTTTCATTGTTGGATCTTGATTTTTTTATTTTTATTTTTTTTAATAAATATATATGTGTAGTATATGATATATATTATTAATACTGAAGGAGACCAAAGGGAACCATGATGAGTTCCTTGGCAATCTCCAAAAAGAAAGTGTCCTTCAAGAGAGGCCTCTTATATAGCTTCAAGTGATGACCATTAACAAGAAGCTTGCTATGTTCAAAATCCATAGTATAGAGTTGACCCGCACCATTGTCATACACATGTTCAATTTCATAAGGTCTAAGCCACCTTGCATGGAATTTACCTTTGAAATCCTAGAATCATGAGTCATATAAAAGTGCCCAATCACCAGGCTAAAAAGAATGCTGATGAATGTGTTTGTCATGCCACAATGTTTGCTGATTTTGAACAAGTTTGATATGAAGAAGTGCTTCTTGATGTAACTCATCAAGGGAGTGGAGTTGGGTTAGTCATTCCTTTTGAGCATCAGAGAGACTCAATTTGAGTTCAAGTGCAGTTTGAAGAGTCTTAATCTCAAACTCAATGGGAAGTACAACCTTCTTACCATAAACCAATTCATAAGGGGTTAGACCAGTGGTGGTCTTCCACATAGTACAATAGGCCCACATAGCTTCAGGAAGTTGTGTGGCCCAATCATGCTTATGAAGTGCAACAGTTTTGGTAAGGATGTTCTCTAGTTCCCGATTAGTCACCTCAACTTGTCCATTTACTTGAGGATGGTAAGGTGATGATTTTCTATGGCAGATCTCATATTCCTTGATTAATGTAGAAATGAGGTCTGAAATGAACTAAGGTCCTTGATCAGTAGTGATTTTGCATGGAACATCAAAGCGAGTGAAGATTTTAGAATATAAGAATTCAGCAACTTTGGTATCCCTGGCATGTTTTAGTGCAACTACTTCAACCCACTTTGTGACATAATATGTGCAAACAAGAATATATTCCTTGTTTCTGGATGGTGGGTTAATAGGTCCAACAAAATCAAGTCCTCATTTTTAAAAAGGCTCAATAGAAAGCTGAGGGTGAAGTGGTATCTCATCTGATTATGTAGGACGACCCATGCGTTGGCATTGGTCACAATGTTGAACATAGCATCTGCAATCCTTATGAAGCATAGGCCAGTAATAACTTGTAGTCAAAATCTTGTGAGTAGTTCATTGAGCAGCAAAGTGTCCTCTGCAAGGTTCAGTGTGACAAGCATGGAGAATGTCAAAAACATCTTCCTCAAGAATGTAGTAGCACATGATATTGTCAATGCCAGTTCAGAATAGAAGACCATTAATCCAAGTATACTGTCCACTAAGGCCTACCAACTTACGATGTTCATGAGGGGAGAAGTGTAGTAGAAATTTGCATGTAACCAAATAGTTGGCAATGTCATCATACCATGGACTTTTGGAAAAGATTGCAAAGAGGTGTTCATCAAGGAACGATTCATCAACAGGAACAACTTCATTATCTGATTGAGGTATCCAAGACAAGAAATCTGCAACCACATTTTCTCGACCAGGCTTATCAAGTATAGTGACATCAAATTCTTGTAATAAAAGCAACCATCTAATGACCCTACTAGTTACCACAAGTTTATTCATCAAAAATCAAATTGTTGAATGATTAATATCAACAAACACTTTATAACTAGTAATGTAGTGCCAAAATTTATTAATAGCATAAACAACTTCTAAAAATTCTTTTTCAATTACCGTATAGTTTACCTCAGCACCAATGAAATTCTTACTAATGTAGTAGATTGAATAAAAGAGATTGTCCTCCTTTTGTTCAAGTACTACTCCCATTGAGAAGTCATAAGCATCTGTGTGGATATGGAATGGTAATCCCCAGTTAGGACCTCTAAGAACAGGAGTAGTTACTAACTTGTTCTTAATGGTTTCAAAGGCCTCTTGACATGCGAGGGTCCAAGTGAAAACAACATCTTTAGCTAACAAGGCAAACAAAGGAGAAGCAATTTTACTATAGTTCTGAATGAATCTTCTATAATATTCGGCATGACCAAGGAAACTCCGAACATCTTTTTGTGTCGAAGATGTGGGGAGATCTTAAATTATTTGGATCTTTTTGGGATCAACCTCTATTCCTTTTGATGAGATTAAATGGCCTAAGACAATTCCTTCTATCATCAACATATGACATTTCTCATGACTTAAAGACAAATTAGTATCAATACATCGCTTAAGCACTTTCTCTAAGTTATCTTTGGCTTCTTTAAAGGTATTTCCATGAACAGTAAAGTCATCCATATAGACTTATACACAATCATTAACTAGATCAGCAAAGATACTTAATACTGCATGTTGAAATGTCATGGGAGCATTACATAACCCAAAAGGAAGAACATTGTATGCAAAGGTTCCCAATGGACAAGTAAAAGTAGTTTTGTCCTGATCTTTTGGGGCAATGTGGATCTGATTGTAACCACTAAATCCATCCAAAAAGGAAAAGAATCACTTGCCTACAAGAGTATCCAAGACTTGATCAATAAAAGATAATGGAAAATGATCTTTCTTAGTAGCCTTATTTAAAGCTCAATAATCAACACAAATACACCACTTACCATTTTTCTTTGGAACGACAACCAAGGGAGATACCCACCTACTATCCGAAATTGGATAAATAAATCCAACATTCAAATTTTTTTAGAGTTCCTCTTTGAAAATATCATGCAAGGCAAGATTGAGTCAGTGTTGTGGTTGTCAGACTGGGTGACTCCCCTCTTCTATATAAATGTGATGGGTACAAGTGTCAGGATGAATACCGCGCATGTCTTGATATTCCCATGCAAAAGCATCTTTGTGCTCTTTAAGCATAATTATGAGATCCTTAACCTAAGCTGGTGTTAATTGTGGATTAACATTAAGGGTACACCCAGGTAGGATTTCCATAGGTTTGGATGAGGTAGGTTTCGATGAGGTTTTTGGTGTTTCTAAAGATAATAATGGACTATATAAACATGAATGTGGCAGAAGCTAGTGTAACGTGAGGAAGTGTTGAATGGATCTAGGAATACCAACTAAAGGAAAATTTCCAAAAGGACAGTCAACAGTCACATGAGAAGGAAAAACCATACTTTCCAAGATATCATTAAACTCATACCTATTCTGAAGAAAATTTATTAAAATGGCCTCATTAGTTGGGTCTTCAAAATATTGTACTTGCCCAATGGTAAGGATTGGAACATAGTCATCAGAATCACTACCAACCTAGGTTGGATCCTCGATATCTAATAATGGTTGAGCAAGAGGATATAAGGTTAATTCTTTTGTTTTCTCACCATTAGAAATAACCATGTTACTTGACTAACAATTAATGTGGGCATTGGCTGCTGCTAACCAGGGTCTTCCAAGGATTAGAGGATATCCCCCCAGCTTAGCTTTGGGCTTTAGGATCATAAAGTCTGTTGGATAATCCCAACTATCAATGGAGAGAATGACATCTTCTATAACCCCTTCTGGTCTGACTAAGGAACGATCAGCCATTTGAAGCACTGTAGGGGTAGGTCTAAGTCCTTCTAAGGATAATTTTACTTTTTTTTCATTTGTCATTACATTTATAGTAGCACCTAAATCCACAAGTGTATTAGGAATAACAATTGTACTAATACTTGCCTGGATGACAGGACTACTAGGATCTGCATATTTTGGAATACTGATATTCCCCAACATTAGTTTTGCAAGTTGTCCACTAACTTGAATAGTTTTTGGATCCTTCTTTTTTTGACGTTAGGTACATAATTCTCGTATTGTTTTGTTGTATACTGGTACATCCTTAAGAGCCTAAAAAAGAGCAATTTTGATTTTAACATTATGTAATTCATTTAAAATATCAAATTCATGATGTGTTGGCTCTTTAGGCTCTGGCTTATGAATGAATCAATTAGGAAAGGGTGGTTCTTTTTCTGGTTCCTCTTCAGGTTCATCTAGGATTTCTATGATAGTAGGTCCTTTAAGAGCTTTCCCAAATCTAAGGTGTACACCATCCAACTCAACTGAGTTAACAAGATAGGTGGGCAAATTAGTCACTTCAGTGTGATAGATTGGTTGAGGAGGTTTATTATTAGGATTTAGATTTGGTTGAGTTGGCATGGATGTGGGTTTAGGAGGTTGTGGTGGATTTGAAGGTAGGTTCGAAGAAGATGAAGGTATGGGAGGAAGGAATTATTGAGGTTGTTGGTAGGGGCTTATTAATGGTGGTGGAGGAAAGGACTATTGTGGAAGATAAGATTGCATATATGGTTGTGAAGGTTGATATGATAATGGAGGAGTTGGATATGAAGGCTGTGGCCTCCATGTTTGATGCCATGGTTGTGTACTAGGCTAAAATTTTTGGGGCCATTGCTAATAAGGTTGGGGTTGTTGATAACCTCCATACCATGGGCCTTGGTTAGAGAATTGTTGAGGTGGCTCGAAAAAATATTCATTGGAGAACCCTTAAGGTAAAAACTGGCATCGTGGAGCAAAATAATAAATAGGTTCTTTGGTATATTCCATAGGAATCATCCCTTTAGGAAGAGGTCATAGCGTTGAAGTCTTACTAGCTTCCTCAAGTGATGCTACATGAGTCCAATTATAAGGGCAATCCTCTAGTCCATGCTTCTTATGACAAATTGGACAATATAGAGCTAAGGCCTTTTCAGCTTCCTCATGTTTCTTGCGAGAATACAACATGTCAATTTGTTTTCCCATATGATTTAATAAGTTAGTTTCAAGATCTTCAAGTAAATTACAAATTTCACACTTGGAAATACCTGATGCATTACCCATAGTGGAAAACTTACTTGAATTCCCGTGAATAGATCGATGAGATTGTGAATAATTCCTGCATATATCGCAAATATCTTCAAAGGACATTTTAGAAATATCACCTTTTCCAATCAAATTTAAGGCATCCATGGTTTCATCACGAATTCCTCTTAGGAAAAGCATCTTGATGGTTTCTGAATTTAAATCAGGACACTATGAGCATTGTAAGCTAAAGGAAAAATGTTCCAGGAAATCTTCAACTGACTCTTCTTCCCATTGAGTCATGCAAAATATTTCATCCCATACTTCCTTGGTCTTACAGTACTCCTGATACTTTGATAGAAAAGAATCATTCATTTGGTTCCATGTCCTAATGTCCCTAAGACTGATAAACCATCGTAATGCACCATCTTTCAAAGTAGCTGGAAAGAGCTTTAATTTTTGTGCATCACTTTGATAATCATAGCTATTACAAAGGACATCAAATTCGAACAGGAACATATCAGGATCCTCAGAGGTTGACCCTCAAAATATGGGAAGTTCTGAGTGAGGGATATTTTTCATAGGGGCATCATCAATGGGAGGCCGAATAGGAAATTCAAAGGTTGTATTATGTTGAACAATTTCATTCTTATTGTTTTCATCATTATTTCCCCCTACATTGTTGTTTTCGACATTTTCAACCATGAATTCTTCCAGAACTTTGGTTGCCCAAGGTGTAAAATATGTTTTAAAGGGTTATTCCTGGGGTTTTGGAGGTTTACTACACCTAATTTCATATGATTTTGCAAACTGTTCAGCAATTTCAGAGGGTGTAGCAGGAGAGGTGAATTGAGAAAATGACTAGATTTTAACTTCACCGCTTGGTTTTGTTTCAATGTTTGATGGATTTTTCTCTTTTTTTGATTTTTGATTATTTGAGCTACCTATGGATTCCTTCTTAACAAATCTACCTTGACTATATCTAGGCCTACTCATGCACTTAAATGATTTACCGCAGTGGAAACCAAAGGTACTATCCTAAGCAAGGTCGAAAATTGCTCAAGATTTCTCAAGGGCTCATTGTTCCTATCTTGACTTATTATAATTTCACGCCTTTAATATCTCTCCCCGGCAACGGCACCAAAAATGTTGGGTAAAAATGAGGTTCACTGGGATAGCCTTTTATGGATATAATTGAATTGAAATTACCCTTACAAATGTCAATCCGGGATTGGTAACCTCGTGAGAGATATAACAGCTATTTTCTCAAGGGGTGAAAGTAATAAATCAAGGGTTTTATGAATGCAAATTACTACTCACTAACAAATTAAACTACCACACATTCACTACAAATTAACACAAAGCAATTACTACAAATGAACTTTAAACACAAAGTAATTAAAAGTCAAACACACCACACATCTACTACAAAAGGAGTTTTAAGATCCAAACAATACTTTTTATAAATAGATTTATCTAAAGTTCACACCTTTTAATAATTAAACAATTTATTTTTTAACACACCTCTAAGTAATTAATTACACCCTTTTAGATAATTAATCTAATGAATGCTTATTGAGAAAGTTGTTGTCTGATTGGAGGTTGGTTTCATTAAGGATTATAATCTACTCAACTACGATAGGAAGTATGGTAGTGGCAGGAGGTTTTATAACTGACTAGTTTTAATACAGTGCAACAAAGAGTGTGATGGGTGCGGTAGGAAGTATGATAGAGAAGGCAGAGAACACTATGGATGGCAATAAGAAGTTATGAATATTTGGAGTATTTTAGCTCAATGACTGAAGGGATATGGTAAGGGGAATACAACAAATGATATTGTGAGTATTAAGGATGAATGCAGGCAATAGGAGGAATGTGGCAAACAGTAATATGTATCAAACAATTTCTTTATAACTTCTAACAACCAATTGCTTCTTTAGATAACTGAATCGATAATCAATCGACAAGCTCTATATAGATTCAATCAAATATATAGCAGACTTCTTGAAAATGCATACAATTAAAACTTGAAAGGAACACACGACATCAACAATGAAAATACTTACAAAATAAACTACACTAATCTCACCAAGTCTCCCAAGAGGAGGCCCTCCTCCGGTACGCAAGGTGAGAACTAATTTAAAGCTGGCTACTATAGGAGTTTTGCATTCTCAATTCAATATTTTAGAGGTGATGCAAAAATAGGGAATTTCATATATTATCGCTCATGGGTCTTTTGATTCACATTTTATTATATAATCTAAAGTGTTTAACCATATTGACAACTAACTCAAATGGTTGCTGGCATGTTTCCCAAATATAGGCAATACTTTATTTTGGCCACAGACCATCATATATAACAATTTATACAACAGTTCTAACTATAATAGCATATGGCCAAAACAGAGCCAGTCGAAACTATAACAAAATGACAACTTCAAAAACTGTTCTTCCATCTGAATGGCTAACTCCATATTCTTGCATCTTTAGTTCCTATAGCAGAATAGATCATAATGTATCAATATGTATATAAACATCCACTCTTTTCAAGAAATATTTTCAAACCTTAAGACTTTATTAAATGCATTATATTCCTTAATAATTAATGGTATAACAGAGGTTTAGACAGGCTTAAGACAAGGTAAAAGGTATAAAGAGTATACAAAAACAAAAGCAGTTTGCACACCCATCAGGAATTCCTTCATAATAGTATACAAATGTCTTGTAATCTTTTGGTTCTTTTGTAATTTCAAGCTCATGTGGTTTTGTAAACTCATCAAAATTCACATTTACACTTTCCACAATTTTGTTAGTGTTAGTGATTGAAAGATTATAAGCTTTATTTCTTGTGGAGAAACCAAGGAATATAACTTCTTCACTCTTTGTGTCAAACTTTCCACTCCTAACATCTTTAAGAATACAGAATTTTTTCCAAATACCTTAAAATATTTCACATTAGGTGGATGACCATACCATAGTTCAAAAGGTGTTGAGTGAGTACCGTTCCTTACCTACACATGGTTCAAGGTGTATACAACAATACTTAAAACTTCTCTCTAGTATTTTAGAGCAACATTTTTCTCCATCATGAGTGTTCTTGCACAATCCATTATTGACCTATTTCTTCTTTTAGCAATTCTATTTTATGGAGTCCTACGTGCTGATATTTGTCTCTTGATTCATCTTTCATTATAAAACATCTCAAACTCATGTGAAGTGAATTCACCTCCTATGTCTAATCTTAAACATTTTAGATTCTTACTTATTTCTTTTTCAACTCTTGTCAAGTACCATTTAAACATTTGAAAAGCATCTATTTTTTGTTTTAGAAACATGACTATCATCATTCTAGAATAATCATCAACAAGAAACATTATATACCTATCTCCTTTGTAGATTTACACTTTAATGGGTCCACATAAGTCAATATGAACAATTCAAGTATTTCCTTAGAGGTATAAGCTTTACTTTTAAAGCTTGACTTTGTCATCTTACCTAGTTGACATTTTTTGCACATTATATTTTTTGGTTTCTTCAACTTAGGCAAACCTCTAACTATTTTCATGTTGTTGATACTAATTAGATTATCAAAGTTAACATGACATAATCTCTTGTTCCAAAGCCATACATCGTCAAGTTTGCAATAAGACAAGTACTATCTTCTATATCTAAATAGAATAGATTACTCCTAGTTTGATCACCTTTTCCAATCAAGTTTCCATTTGTATCATATATCTTGGCTGATTTATTTTCAAAGTCAACTTTTCACCCCAAATTATTCAATTTTGACACACTTAACAAGTTATAATTCAATCCTTTAACATAATAAGCATTATCACATGAAATGTTGCCAGTGAGCTTGATAGACCCTTTTCCTTTTATCAAACATGGTGCATCATTACCAAATATTACACTATTTCCATCATAGCAAGTTAAGGTAATGAACTTACTTTCGTCTCCAATAATGTGATGTAAGAATCCATTGTCAATGATCTATTTGTCATTCTTGTCCACAAAAGTCATAAGTGCAGTAGCCTCCTCCTCATCTAATTCATCCCTAATTGTAACATATATCACTTCATCATCATTTTTATCAGAGTTATGTTCATCAATAATGTAGCATGACTTCTTGCCTTTATCTATGTAGTCTTTTCCATCATCTTCTCTTTTTTTTTTTGCTTGTTCCCTTCTTTGAAGTTCTTCTTTTGTGTACATCTTGTTGCACTATGGCCAACTTCATTGCAATTAAAACAAATGATAGGAAGCTTACCTTTGAATTTACCTTTTCCTTTGTCAAATCTTTTAGCTAGCAATGCTTCCAATTTTTTAATGTCTTCCTCATCTGTACTACTATCACTGGATGCATACTTTATCTTTCATTTCTTCTTCTTTGGCTCTAGGTCCTTAGAATCATTGGGTAACAATTTTACTTTGAAAGATGACTCAATACTCTCTGCTCTATAGTTGTCAAAATTAGATAACTCAAAACTAGTAAGTCTTCCTATTAGACCTTCAAGGGTTAGATCACTTCCTAGCATACATCTTAACTCTTGAATTGTAGATACTCTAATGGCATACATAAGCAACAATGTTCTCAAGAATTTACTTAGCACAATATCATCATCTATTTTACTAGTAGCACATTTTATTGCACTAACAACTTCTTTTATTCTAGAAACATATTGAGTAATATTTTCACCTTCTTCCATTCTCACGTCATCAAACTTACCTTTGAGGCTCTTTGACTTGGCCCTTTGAACATTTTTGTCTCCTCCATAGATGGTGTGTAGGGAATCCCACATCTTCTTTGCACTTTTAAGGTCTTTGATATCATCAAACTTAGCATAGCTTAGGGCAGAGGAAATCTCCAACATCGCCTGATTGTGTTCTTTCTTTTTCTTCAAATCTTTAGTAGTTAGGGCTCCTATGGATCAACATGTTCTACTAAAATTCAAGATTGTGCATAATCTCAAAGTCCTTCAAGGTGTAGCTTCATCAAACTTTTCCATGTAGAAAATTTATCTCTATTGAGCTTGGGTTCCTCTCTTTTTGACATCTTGATCTTTGTGCTTCTAGTACCTTAAAACCAATCCTCTTAAAGTAGGTGGCTCTAATACCAATTGTTGGAATTCTTTTAAATTTGAGAAGATGTGGTTGGACAATCCTAGTTTAGGCAACAAGATCAAGGAATGGTGGGACATTGTTGTGGATGGGACTGCTATGTACAAGGTCACTAAGAAACTAAGATATATCAAATTTGAAATTTTCAAGTGGAACAAGTCTAACTTTGGCAACATTTTCCAGGACAAAGAGAGGCTTATGGGAAACTTGGTGGATGTTCAAAATGGCATCCAAACTTGGGGATATGATGATATCTCTCTCAAGGCTGACAAAAACATCGTTACTAAGCTTCATAATATGGTTGGGAAAGAGGAGATGTACTAGAGATAGAGATCTAGAGTTGTTTGGCTTCAAGAAGGAGACAAAAACACTAGATTCTTCCATATGTCCACTCTGAAACATAGGTCAGCTAATAGAATTAGTGAAATCAAAAAAAGGAACAAGACTATTAATAAAGACAATCTGATTGCAGAGGACGCAATCAGATATTTCTCTGAGATTCTCACTGAAGATCTTAACTTGAATATGGAAGACAAGAATGATGTTATCATGTCTATATCCGAAATAATTGGGCAAGATCAAAATTGGAACTTACTGAACATTCCTAAGTATCAAGAAATTAAAAAGGTTGTTTTTGACCTGTCGATGAAAAAGGCCCCTGGCCCAGATGGCTTCCCCACTTTCTTCTTCCAACAATTATGGGACATTATTCATGAGGATATTGTTCATGTTGTTCAAGAATTCTTTGGGGCAAGGGATCTCCTGAAAGAAGTTAATGCTACCTTTCTTGTGCTCATTCCTAAGATTGTTGGAGCTAACTCTTTTGGTGCTTTCAAACTGATTAGTCTATGCAATTCCTTTTATAAGATCTTTGCTAAAGTCCTTGCAAATAGAGTTTTAGTTATTCTACCAGAAATCATCTCTCCCTAGCAATTGGGATTTGTCCCTAGTAGGAAAATTTTTTATTCCATTATGGAACTTCATAAGGTTATCCACTCTAAGGCATATGATAGAGTTGACTGGGGTCTTCTGGACCATATTCTTGACTCTTTTGGTTTCAATGCTAAGGTGAGGGAGCTTTTCTCTCAACTGGTTAGCATTCCAACCTTTACTATCCTAGTGAATGGTGCTCTCTTTGATTTTTTTAAACCTTCTAGGAGTCTTAGATAGGGAGACCCTTTATCCTCCATCCTATTATCATTTTGGCAGAAGGCCTAGGGAGGCTCATCCATTCTAACAAAAGGAGAGGTGATCTAGTGGGGCTGAAACCATCCTCTAGCCCTATGGTGTTCACTCACTAGAAATTTTTTGATGACACCATTATGGGGGTGAGTCCTTGGTCAAGGAGGCCAAATCTATTAAAAATATTTTGAACACTTACTTTAGAGCCTCTAGTTAGCTGATCAACTGGGATAAAAGTTTAGATTTCTTCTTCAATACCCTGAACAAGAGGGAGAAGAAGATTGCTAATATTTTAGGATGCAAGGTTTGCTTGCTCTCCTCTACTTACTTAGTACTCCCCTTGGGATTTAAGCCTCCTAACTCTTTCTAGGATAATCTGGTGGATCTTTTTAATAGGAAACTTGCTGGTTGGAAAGGGATTACTTTAAGCCAGGCGGGTAAGGTCATCTTGATCAAGTCTACTCTTCGAAACCTCCACACTTATGCTCTTAGCCTATTCTCCATCTCATCCAAGGTGGCTGCCCACTTGGAAAGTATTCAAAGGAACTTTATGTGGTTAGGGCCTAATGATAGAAAGAATTACCCTCTGGTGGCTTGGGACTCTATCTATAAGCCAAGAAGCATAAAGGGTTGGGCATAAGAAAGCTGAAACAGTTCAACTCTGTCCTCTAAGCCAAACAGATTTGGAGAATTTTCAGTAATGTTGGTGAATGAAGAGACATTATGCTATCCAAGTATTCTCACAACCTCAACCTTAATCAATCCATTAAGAAAGAGGCTCACCCCTATGGCTCTTTCATCTGGAATGGGTTGGTGCATTCTAAAGACTTGGCTTTTTGCAAAGCCAAGTGGTTTGTGGGAAATGAAGAAGATACCAATTTTTGGAGGGATGGCTGGCTCAGCCAGGGCCCTCTCTAGGAGATTGAGGATTTCAATGTTTGGGCTAATATCTACATTAAAATATTTGGCAATAGGGTGAGGGACTATAGAGCCAACAATAGGTGGATTGACCTCACTAAGGTTTTTGAGGATCTGAAGCCACTCATGGACCAGTTGAGACTCATTCCTTTATCTAATAATAAGGATGTTATTTTTTGGGGGGACACCACTAATGTACTCTATTCGGTGGCTTTTGGCTATGCATCTCTCCTACCTTAGGTATAGGCCCTGGCATGGGCAAAAGCTTGGCTTCTTGGTCTTACCCCAAAGATCAACCTTTTCTTCTGGACCCTTCTGTAGAATTGCATCCTCACTATGGATAATCTCACCAAACAAGGTAACATGATACCTAATAGATGTATCTTATGTAAACAAAATTGTGAGAGTGTTGATCATTTGTTCTTACTCTGCCCTTTTACCATAGCCATTTGGTCTCATCTCCTATCTTTTTTCAATATGTCCTAGTGTTTTCCTTCTAATATTATGGAACTCTTTGTTTATTGGCAATATGGTTTGGAATTTAACCTCTCCAAGTCCTTATGGCTATGGGCTTTACCCCATGTCTACTAGGGAGTGTGGAAGGAGAGGAATAATTGTATCTTTAGGGACAAGGAGGCGAATGAGAAGGTGGTTTTCCATAAATGCTTTCATGCTCTAATGGAAAACCACAACATTGCTAAGGTCCCAATCCCCACCCTTATACCTAAGGTTAAAAATAAAAGATAAGGTTGTTGCTGGTCTCTCCCTCCCAAGGGATGGCTTAAAACCAATTTTGATGGGGCTACTAAAGGAAACCCTAGTAAGGATGGGGTGGGGGGAATCATCAAGAATGATCATGGCAAAGGCATAGCAGCTTTTGCTACTCCCATTGGGATCCAAACCAATCACTATGTTGAGGCCTTGGTAGCTCACCAAACTATCAAGTTGACCAAAAAAGTGGGAGTTAAATGTCTCTGGCTAGAGGGAGACTCTAAAAACATTATTTATTGCCTTAAGGGAAAAAATAAAGCTACTTGGACTATGGCTAATATAATTGGGGAAAGCATCAAAGACCTCCAATCTTTTGAAAAAATATACGTGGCATATGAGTACTATGAGGCTAATATGATGGTAGAGAGGCTAGAAAATTGGGGGATAAAACATACTGAGGTGTCTAAGTGGATGGATGGATTTGACATTCTGTAAAAAGTTAATGAAGCCATTGAAAAGGACTATATCCCAATAATATTGGAAATTATTAATGATCGTAATGAAAATTAGTTGTTCGCAAGCTGGGTGTAGTACCCACATGTGTGTTCTTAATAAGGTAAAAAAAAAATCATTGGGAAGGCACAAAATTATGGAGTGGAAGTATGATCTCTCTAGTAGTTTCCATATCAACAATATATTTCATCACAAGCTGAGAAACCAAATTCACAAGGATTTTGCTAGTGACAAGCAAAATCGGGGAGTTGAAAACTTGCAGGCCTTAAAGGTTTCAAATTTCAAAGGGAAAGGTGAGGAGAACATCATGGTGGAAGAATAATATAGATAGGAGCCAAAGGAAAAGGCTCTGAAATGGAAGAGGAGAACCAAAATCTAGGAAATCCTAAAGAAAGGTGAGATTACTAGCTACATTGAGTGCCTTCATGGTTGGAAACCCTTGATTACCAAATTAATGGTCAAAAAATGGAAGGAGGGCACAATGGAGATTGATGGGGTGGAGTTCTTTGTCATGGAAGAAATTATTTCACATGTTACTAGTATCCCCATCATTGGCAAAAAATTCTATAGAGATCATAAAATCTCTGGGCAAGCAGTTGTGGAGTTCACCAAAAACTAGGAGGAGAAAAAAAGGCTAGTGAAGCAGGTCACCCACTACCTCTTGATGTCTATCAAGCCTCTTCGGAGATTTTTTTTAAGGGCTATCATCAAATACATCATGCTTGACACTAGGTTTGATCGCATTTGCACCTACCATTTCATGTTGCTCAGCCATATTTAGGTATAGGGTTAAAATTTCCATCCCCTTTTACCTATATTCTTCCATGAATGAGAACATTAGTCAGTTCCAAGTTAAAAAAACTAGGAACCCTGCTCTCCACGAGGGGTTTCTCCTATTTATTTATGAATATTTTAAGGCTAGGACTATTAGCAAGCACATCACAGATAGGAAAGAGGGCAAGAAAGTCAAAAAGAACTCTAAAGATTCTGATGAAATTTACTCCCCTTTAGAAATGGAGGAAGGTATGGACATGTATATAGACTCTGAAGACTCTAAAGTCCCACAACATAGCTTAGGCAAAATATCTAATAACAGTAAGGAGTTGGATGCACCCTTCGAGCCAAGAAAAGATACCTCTTCAGACAGGGGATACAATGAGCAAGATGAAGGTATAGAAATGGGAGGAGATAGCACTGAGGCTAAAGAGAATATTAGGGCTAAGGAAGGAAAAGAATGAAGGAAGAGCAAAACAAACATAGTAATAAAAGTACCTTCTAGTAGAGAAAAGGATGCCATTGGGACTGTCAAGTGTAAGAGGAAAAGTTTGGAAAACAACCAGGAAAAATAGGGGGAGGGAAGTGAGAAGATGGAGGTGAACCCTATGGACAAGCTAGAGCAAGATCCCGACTAGGGATATGAAGAGGTTGGCACTTCCACCTACATGTGCTCGATCACTAGGAGGGATAGGAAGGTGGTTTGGAGAAACTTTGACCATTCCAAGTCCAATTTTGGGATTAAAAGAGAAATTATTGCACCCACATTAGAGAGAATGAAGAAGGTAGCATCTAGCTAGAAGAACTCATTGATCCTACCTTGGTCATCCTCAGTGACATTGCCAGGGAGAATCTAGAGATGGATGTCTTGAATAATGCTAAGAATAGCACTGTGGATAGCTACAAGACCACTAAATGGCTCTACCATGAAATCCTTGAGCTCAAACATAGACTCAGCATGCTAGAAAGGGATACCTACAACCTCAAGAATAGGGTTAATGAAGATGAGCTTAGCATGGAGAAGAAAATGGACACTTTCAACATGAGTTTCCTTGAGATGGTGAATACCTTGCAAGGCATTGTCAAGCAAAACATCAACATTCTCAAGGAAAATGAGAGCATCAAAAGGTTCATCCACTTTGGGGATGATCTAGATATTGGCAAGGAATAGGAATAGGACATCATCCCAAAGGACAAGCCTCTGGATGAAGGTGCAAGGAAAAGAAATAGGTCCAGCACTAGAAACAAAGATACTCTGGCCCCTAAGCAAGAGCCTTTAGAGATGGAGGAGGAGGTGGGAAAGCTATTTGATCTCAAAATTAATGCTATTGAGATGCTAAGAGACATCGTCTAATGTGCCATGGCCTTTGGTGGCCTGTCCTAGTTTTTTTGGCACTTCTTCCTAGCTTATTCATGTTTATTCTTTTAGGGAGTTGTTGTTTTTCTTTTAGGCACTCGATTGCCTTTTTTGTTTAAACTATTGACTATTTTAACTATGTATGGGGTTTTATGGCCCTTTTAAAGCCTATTTTCCTTAATCAAAAACTGAGAGGGGGGGAATCAATTATTCAAGGTCTAGATGTACAAAATGAAACTTTTCACAATTTAGTGAGCCATATAACATTCTTAATCATGCATGCATTCATTGTGTGTTAACCAAAATTGATATGTTACTATAAAATTAACATGCAAAATTGTAAAGCATAAAATACAACACATCCATCAGCACTCTTGACACAATGATTAAATGTGGAAACCCAATTTGGGAAAAACCACCAGTAACATGCTACTCCTTTTTCACTCTTCTGAAGTGATGCCTTGTTAAAGGCCAACCCTATTAAAAGTTACAACACACACTATTAAATGTGACCTGGTTAAGGATTTCAATCACCCTGTTAAAAGTGAGCCTTGTTAGAGTAATTTAGGCCATTCACTTGGAATGCCACCCTGTTAAAGGATTTTCCAATGACTGTTAAGTCAACCTTTCTCCAAAGGATTTACCCTAATCTAATACAATTGGTAGAAATTAATAGTAGAGCTTTGATTTGATACAAGTTACAACCTTACTTGTAGATTATAGATCACTATTTATCCCCAACTATGCTTGGCTTCCAATCTTTGCAGCTCTAATAGCTTGTTCACCCTTTAAGCATTCATTCTCTTTAAGCCTCCTTGCTTAGTTTTCCATTGTAGAGTTCCTCTCTTGGGTCACTTGATGAAGCAAACCCTCTTCCTTCTCCTTGTCATATTTTTGCATTCAAAACTCTCTAACCTCTTTTCTTCATGACCATATATTCATACATATAGGAAATTAGAACTCTTTTCCCACTCATTATCCATCACAAAAATTAGGATTTTTGATGGATCAAGTAGTCTACCTGATATCTTGTCTTTTCTAGAAACTTCTCCTAGAATCCATTTGTCTTCACCTCCAAAATAATTTGCATAAGATTTTGTGCCTCCAACTCATCAATCTTGTCTTCCTCCTAATTAACAAGTTCCAAGAAAACAAACTTGTCAGCTTTTAATTAGGGAATCTTTAATTTTTTTCATAATGCAGCAGCTCGTTATTATCAATTTACTAATGCTTGGCACATACAGTGTTACTCGACATATATTATAAAATCACTCAACATCAACTAGATTTTATTGGTGCTCGACATCAACTAAAAATCACTCGCCTTCAACTATCTTGCTTGGCACCTACTAACTTGCTCGGCATCTACTAGAATTTTCTTTTACTTGGCTCCGACTGACTTTTTCCTCAGCTTGCACTAACCTTGCTTAGCACCTTCTATCAACTTGGTCAAGCTTAGCAAATGAACTTTGTTCAACCTTATTCTTCTAAACTTTCTAAGTGTAGCCAATCATTTGGTAATCTCAAATAGATCATCAATGCATTATATTATCATTGTCTTAACTGATTCTTACACTTCAATATATAATCATAACTCAACCTGTCCTCTAGGTACTTTTGTTACATCTTGTTGATCAAATCCTCCTCATCAATAAACTAAGTGATAGTGCTTGAAACATATAAGCAATTGTCTTACCAACATATAGCAGGTTTGACATTAGTGACAAAACAATCATTAGAAACACACAATCTTTTCTCAACAATCTCTCCATTCAAATGACCTTTTCAATCATACATCAACATGATCTATATGAATTAGTTCTAGATTTTTATGTAGTATAAAACTACTTGCTAGGAAATGAGACTCTCTTTTGCTTATCCAAAATACATTCCTTAAAATAGTATCAGTGGACTTAGTGATCTTAGGTAAATCTCTTAGAGAAAGTGTATTACTAGCCTTCACAATGTTATCAAAGTTAATGTGACAAAATCTTCTATGCCATAGCCAACTGTCATCAATCTTAGCTACTGAACATGTTATTTTAGTGGAGTTTAACTTAAATACATTAACTTTGGTTCTTGTGCCAGTACCAAGTAGTTTTCCTTCCTTTTTTTTGATAATGCATGTGTTATTACAAAACTGTAGTTGGTAACCTTTGTCCATAAGCTATCCAATGCTCAGCAGGTTATGCTTCAATCCATGAAAAAAGTAAACATCATCAGTGTATGTTTTACCATCAAGTGTGATAGATACAATTCCTATAATATGATAGGTTGTATTATTTCCTACTCTAACAATTCCTCCATCATGGCTTCTAAATTTGACAAACTTACTCATGTCACAATCATGTGATGTGAACAACCACTATCAATAATCCAATCTTTCTTTTCAACTTGTTAGATCAGCACACTCTCTTCTCTAATTTCTTTGTCAAGATCATCCTCCTTTATAGCTACAAACCCTAATCTATCCTCACTTATGTTTTGTTCAGATTCCTCTTTTTCTTCTTCTTCATTAGCATATAAACAATTTCTAAGTCTTCTAGACTTGAACCTTCCCTTATACTTTCTTTCTCTTTTAGGACAATTAGATTCATAATGACCATATTCATTACATGTCCAACATTTGAAGATATTCTTACCATCTTTTTCTCTTTCCACAAGAAGAGCTACTCCCTCTTCAATCTTTTCTTCAATGGACTTGTTGCTACTAACAATGTCTCCCTATGATTTTGTGCTCCTTGATAAACTACGTTTGATATTTACTGCACTGAATGCTGTCTCAACTTTTGCCAATTCTCTAGACTATTTCAGATCAAATTCTACAACTTCCAATCTACCAACCAATGTCTCTTTAGTGAAATTAGTGGTATAGGGCATCATCAATTGAATCATTTGTGCTACTATCTTGAAAGGTGGTGTTAGAATTTTAAAAATCTTCCATATCACTTCATCATCAAATTTATTTCCATCATGAGATGTGATTCCTACAACAATCTTAGATATTCTTCCAACATAGCTTCTTACAGATTCATCTTTCATCATTCTAACATCTTGGAAAAGCACAATACAAATTTTGCAATCTAACCCTTTTTGCATCTGTATCACCCTCATAATTAGCCTCTAAAGTTTTATAAATTTCATAATATGTTTTGAGTAATTTTATCTGACTATACTCACTTTCAAGTAACACTGATGGTATTGCTTTTCTTGCCCTTATGTTGCACATAAACACTTCTCTTTGTTCCTCGGTATAGGTTTCAAGATTTTCTTCTTCTGCAATATTTTTAGATTACTTGGTTACAAGAAAATATCCTAGACCCATGCATAAGAGATGAGTCTTCGTTTTATCCTTCTAGCTATCATAGTTTTTGCCATCGAGTGTAGGACTTTCCTTTTTGAATAGATTTTTCATGGATCTCCCAAAGTTGTTAAACTTCCTTTCAAGGACATGATGCTTTGATACCAACTGTTAGAAACATTAGATCACCAATATAACTAAGAAGGGGGGGTGGATCAGTTATATATTAATCTTAAATTATTTAGCCAAAGTAAATAGCAATCATAAAGAAATCTGCATACACAATTACACCAGATATGTTGACTAGGGAAACCCTTGATCAAAGGGAAAACTGTGGTAGGAATGATGCCCAAAAAATAATGTACTAATTTGAATATTCCTTGTTAGAGGATGGACCTTATTAGAGGTTTGTTACAACATTTAGTACAAAGAGTCCCTATTAGGAGACTCAAAATCCCTATTAGGATATTCTAACCCTATTAGGAGTTGTAGAAGGTAGTTGAACCCATTGTCCAAATAGCTTCAGGATCAGATCAATGAACCCACTGTCCAATTGATCATAGTACTATTCCTTTCAGAATAATAGATGTGAGCTAATCTTTCACTTCTTCCTCTATCTAGTACGTCAAACTTCTTCACCTTAAAATCATGCAATTAGATCTAGAACTCTAAACCCATCAACAGTAACCCTTAAGCTCACACACTAGAAGATTACTTTGCTCCTCTACTTTGCAATTCACAATTCTTCTCTACTTCTTTTTCTCCAAAAAATATGATATCTAAAACTCAAAAAAAAAACTTTCCTTTATACTAAAGTCAATATTAATTCCTTGAGTCAACTAACCAAACTCAATATTAATTCCTTGAGTCAACTCCATACTTTATTATAAGTTAATTAAATGAAATACACATTTAATTAATGTTGTTGACTCTCAGTTATACATAATATTTCACACATGTGAGTTTTGTACCTATGCACTTTCTAACATCATCAATGGTTAGTGTACTACCTTTGGTTATATCGATAATATAATTGAAACTATTTTTCCAATGCTCTGTTTCCCTATAGTTCTCTATAAATCATCAATAATTTTCATATGCTGTTGATTCAAATTCTACACACTTGTTCACATGTCACATACATGTTATAGCATATGCTAGTAACTACGCATGAGTAGATATGCAATGTATTGTCATTAATACAAAAATCATAGTCTACTACTCTGCCAATTTTACTAACTTATTAGTATGTTGTCATCAATGAAAAACATAATTATACATCATTTCAATGTTCTACAATAATCCCCCATAGCATTAGTATACATGCTAACAGTACTAATCATAGGATCAATACTGAGTCATTCTAGTAGGAGAATCAGTTAAATCTCTTAATAGAGTAGTCCTAACAGGTTGTATTGAAATCCTTTAGCGAGGTGCTTGCTTAATTGTGAGTTAAAGTCCTTTAACAAGGCATACTTTTAACAAGGTGTTGAAATCCTTTAACAAGGTGAGATCTAACAGTCTTTGTAAGCCTCTTATAAGGTAGACCTTTCACATGGTAGATCATGTCTCATGATCAAACATTGTAACCTTCATTAGATATACTTTATTACTGCAATAGTGAAGATTTTTGGGTGTCATTCCCACCCTAGTTTTACCTTCTTATTGGAGGGTTTTTGGGTAATCATATCTAGTTTCATATATGTGTGAATGCTAGCTTGTTTACATATTTTATATGTACATGCTTTACATGGTATTTTAGTTTACTTATTGAATATACGAGTTGTATGTGTGGTGAATATGTTAAGGGTCAAAGTTTAAACTACTGATTCACTGCCCCCCCAAGAATTTTACCTTTCCTATTGTAATTTCAAAAATTGGTACCAAAGCGTAGTTCTCTAAAAGAGAAGCTTTGCACCTTTGAGGAAAGATCTTGAAAATGGAAGTCTACAAGTTAGGAAAGATCATTGAGAACTAGGGAATTGAAATACAACCCATTCTACATCAACTGAATGAAGCAAGAGAAGAACTAAAGAAATCTTTGAAGAGAAGGAAGGAAATTTCTACCAAGGAAAATGACACACAATATAGAGAAATGGACACTACTAATCTATTTGCTAATGGGGACTCCAATTAATTTGATGTAGTAATTGTAGATCTAAGGGAAAAGAACTGAGTCCAAGCTAAAGAAATCAGGAATCTCAAGTTGGAGCAAGAATCACAAGCCATACTACTATGTGAAGTAACTGAACAGAAGAAGAAAGCTATGGAAGAAAAAGCCATGATTGAAGATGATAAAAGAGTTTTGATCAATAGACTAGAAGAGAAGTCAACAAAGATAACCAAGATTTCCAACATGCAATTGGATACTTTAAGTCAAATGATGAATGCCAATTATGAATTGAATGTCAAGGACATTGAGATAACAACATTAAAATTGCAAAATGAGCAATTGAAGAGTGAACTAAAAAGGGAAAAAGAATTTTTCAAAAAGTTTCAATAGACCTAATGAAGCCATCAAATACTTTTGAGCAATTATTGAGATCCCCAAATCCAACAATGATACATCTAGACTGGGATACAGAATTATTAAAGAAGGAGAATCATCCAAAAGTGTTGAAGAAAGGAGCAACAAAGGTAAGAACTCTAAACCTACTTGCCATAATTGTGGTAACAAAGGAAATTCTACTAATGTGTATAGGAGTAGGACTAAAAATCAAAATTTCAAGCATAAAAGCATGGTTCACTATCATTAGTGCAACAAACAAGGTCATCGGGAACATGAATGTAGAAATATGACTATGCACACACAAATATTTGAAAGATATTTCCACAACTATCAGAAGTATGGACATGGAGCGTTTGAGTGCAGATAAAAATTCATGTGGTCATCAAATAGGAAAACAAAGGTAAAGCACAATGATAACTCTTATATCTGGGATTATATTACAAGATATAGTTGTCATTATTGTCAAGAATATGGACATGTAATTGAAAATTGTATTAGAAAACACTTTAGAGGTGACTACAAAAGCTGGTTGAGATAAACCACATGTTTTAGATATTTAAAGATTGGTCACATCAATTGATATTGTCCAACAAAGTCAAAGGCACCAAGTTGTGAGTTTGATAAAGGTGAAGGCAAGGCAAATGTTGAAAATTTCAAAAATGGAATGAATAAGACATGGAAGAGAAAGAGTGATTGCAACACATCAAATGGAGAAGGGATCACTTTTCCCAATGGGTTAGGTGATCACACCTCATTAAACTAAGCAATCAAGAGGTATGTGGGAATGGTATTCATAAGTTATATCATACATTAGTTCCAAAAGAATTTAGTACTGAAAAGTCTACCTAAGCATGAATAAAGATGCAAGATGTTATTAGGAATTAGAGAAAAATTCTTAAGTTATTCATGTTACTACTGAGCATGAAAAGTTTCCCATGAGTGTTGAGTGAAATATTAGAGGATGTTGAGCTAACAAACTAGCTAGTTGATATTGATCTCATAATGGTTATCAAATGAATAAAATGCTAATGGATGTCCAGTGAGCCTAAAATTGGTTGATGCCAAGCTTATAGCTATATAAGCACTCAACATTTATTGCAAGATTTTAAAAGGATATTTGATCAATTTTCAGCTCATTTTTACATCATTTTGAAATCAAGAAAGAGCAAGGAGAGAAAGAGTTGATCATAAAATTCATCCAAAGCAATTGCACCAGATTTGAGTAGAGATTCAACACCATTTCATTTGATCTTACAAGATATTTATCAAGTGTCGAGTTACACTATTTCCATTTTTGTAAACCCTAGTTTTTCACAATGGCATCTAGTTCAAAGAATGTTGAGGGGAAGAAGGTTTTGAATGTTCAACTAGTTAGTAATGAGGTTGAACAACCAATGTTCAAGGCCAGCCATACCTAATATTGCATACAAACAAGACCCCTCTAGTGCATTATCCATGATACTACCAAAAGTTTTAAAGGTACAATATCTCATAAAATATTACAACTACAAGATTAGAAGTATTTGAGATATGGAGATCAAGAAAGCATATGATAGACTTTTGAGAATGGTGTCCTAAGGGAAGAATATAAAATTGTAGAAAAGAAAGGGTTAACACTTGCCCTAGATTTCCCAAATGTGTTCAAAACCAAACAGATTAGGATTGTGGTAAGAAAAATTCATGATAGTTTTCAATGGCTAGATAATGTAACTATCAAAATACCCAAAAGAATAATACATAGGGTAATAGGGTATCCAATCCTAGATTGACCTACGACTCTAAGGAGTGATTCAAAAGAGTTTATTGAGAAGAATAAATGAGCCATGTGGAATGAGAGAGGAATAGCTATTGATACCATCACAAATCCATTGGTAGACTTTGTAGTAAGGGTTATTGCATGTATGTTCTACCAATCTAGTAGATTAAATAGTGTGCCCTATATTGTATTAGATGTTGGCTATAAGATTGTAAAGAAAGATCACATATATGATCTTGCAGAGCTACAATTACAACAACTAGGAGCAATAAGAAAGACAAAGAGTGCTCAGTGCAAATTTGGTTCTATTTTGATATGTATTTTCTTTTATGTTCAAAACACTTTTCCTATATTTGGCATAGTTTGATGGAAGAGAAATAGGTCAATGGCAGTACAAATTGGTGAGTTCATTAAAAAAATTGGGTGAGAACTTTGAGTCTATGATGACAAGTTACTTCGATGACTTTAAGAAATCAATGAAGAAAAGATTGAAAATTCTAGTATCACTAGTGTAAAAGAATTATGATGATGTTTATTTCTTAGCGGATGTTGATTACACTTTTGTTAAAGCAGAAACTCCAAGGGTAAGATGGCTAAGGCCATTAGGATATGAAGTCAATGTAGATGAGGCCTCTGTAGCTATTACAATTTTACTTGCAAAAGAAATAGATAAAAATCCTACTACATTTGGAAACTATGAGATGGAAAATTCTAAAATTGCCATGGAACTCAAGACTTCCTCTGTTATAAAGAAGAAGGAGAAGTTGGTGAAGAAACTAAAAGCTAAATTTGGTGAAAGTGTCGAGAAGGAAGAGGATGAAGAGGAAGAAGACATCTAGACACAAGCACCACTTGCACTAATCAAGGAATGGGAGAAGATCAACTAGAGGAAGAGATAGAAGTTGTTGAAGGTGCCGAGGTAGAAGAAGTTGAGGAAACACCTACTCCCATATATCAAAAGAAGAGAAAGACTAAGGCCCAACCCATGACAAAAGTCAAGAAAATTGCAGAACCAATCTAGCCCAAACCAATTGCACCTACTACAAGGGCTACTACATGTGTCACTACACAAAAGGAAAAGAAGAAAGCTAAACCAACAAAGCAAGAAGGAGTAGTGCAAAAAAGACCTAGGAGGAAGTACATTGGACAAGTTGAATCATATGAAGAAAGAACTAAATTAGATGAAAATACCCAATTCAAAGTGGTGAGTCACAACCCATTATCTGATTTAGAAAACCTATGTGAAAATGTTAAGAAAAATGCAGATTTATTAGGATTTTCACTAGTTGATTTTAATAACCTTGGTAAAGTTGAAAAGAATCAAGTGGAGGAGGCTATATATGCCATGATGGAAAATTTTAAGAAAGCCCAACTAGAAATTTCTAACTCTATGCCCAAAATTTTATATGAAAGAGTTGAGCAAAAATGACATTATTATTTAAACCTAGAAAGACAAATAAGGGAAACATCACTTGCACAAGCTATGTCTAAACTCAATAAGACACAAATTACTAAGGCTATGAAGAAATATGTAGTTAGATTTTTTCCAAAATAAAGATCCTTCAACATACTACAAAACAATACTGAAGATGTTGTGAAGAAGTCTACACAGATATGGAAAGTGACATATGGACTAGCAATAGTAAAGACTAGAGAACAAGAACCCATTAAGGTAAGAGATGATGATGAAGATGATGACAATAAAGAAACTGTATAGGGAGATACAAAAATGAAAGTAGATAACCAGGAAATAATTGAGGCAGAGCAAAAAGAAGAATAGAGTGTACAAGATACACAATTGCTAGATGTCATCCCTCAACATGTAACATGTAAATACCGAAACAATAACAGTGAAAGATGTTTCTAATCAAACTTCTTAGAACATCAATCCCCTTACAAAGGAAGATCTAATAAAGATACTTGATTAGTCTACATTTCAAGCCAACTTATGTGATAATCCTATATTGGTAAGTGTAAACGAGTTATAGAAAATAGTGATTGATACTATGAGGAAAGAGGTGAATACACAAGAACCAACTACTATTACCCCTAAAGTCACTAATGTACAACCTTTAGATAAAGTACCTAAAGTGATAGTAGAAAAGGTTGACACAATTGGAAAGGACACAATGGAAACCCAAGCCACTATAGAAATACAAAGTTAAACTAGTAAGGTAGACTTATCTGCACCTCTAGCACAAGTACAACATGCATGACAAAGCATTATGGAAGCAAAGGACAAGCCTAAAGAGACTAAGTTGACACCAAAGGTGAATGGCCAAGTAGCATTCCAAGCCCTAGTAAATTTACCATAATCTAGCACTCCTTCCTATCATACTCTTCAGAAGCTAAGCACAGATGCAACACCATTGCAAATCTTACTATTGAGTCTAAGTTCATCAAAGACTGGAGAGTGATACAATATGGAAATGTGAGCCTTGATGAAGAGATTATTTTACCAAAATATGATTATGACAAAATAACAATTGAGTAGATGGGCATATTGCAAGAATCCCTAGCAAGAAAGAAAAGATAAGAACTACTCAAGAAGGAGCATAGGTTGAAGCAAGCATTGCTAAAAATCAAAAACATCTTCTTGGATGCATTTAGTCTACCTACTCCAAATGAAACCAACCCACTCATTAAATAATGAAAAAATATAGTAGAAAAGGTTAGTGATATAGACCTTGATACAAATTATAAATTACTAGACTGGTCTGAATAGAAATTTCAAAGCAAAAGTGAATGAGAAAATATCAGGTGATATAGCCCTTATAGAAATGGCATTGGCAACTAAGGTTGAGAGTGTAAAGAAGGTACTTGAGAACATTTTCTCATTGTACACAAAATTTTTTAATCCAACACTCTTCACAGAAGAGACAAGAAGTTGCATTTTGAGTTTGGAAAGTTAGATTAATGCATCAAGTGCAAGATTACCCATGACACCAGCTCAAAGTGAGAAGCACTTCAAAACATTGCTACAAATCCAAAGTTAGTCAACTACATTATTAGTAGATGAAGCCAATAGAAGGGAAAAATTGATTAGCATCAAAACAACATTAACCTCCCACATGGAAATTTTGCACAAAGAGTTAGGATATGCTGAAACACTTATAAAGAAAGACCCCAATCTTTCAACATTAGATGACCTGGTCAACCTTGTGTTGGAAATCTTATTGAAAAGCTCATTGTTATTAAAGATCAAAGAGGGATATTGTTGTAAAAGAATGTTTCAATCATTTTTTTTTCCATTGATGTCAAACCTACTATTTGTAGCGATGATATTTTCTTATAAGATCCAAGTACTATCACTTAGTCTATTGATGAAGAGGATTTGATCAACAATATGTAACAAGAGAACCTAAGGGAAAGGTTGAGTTATGATGTTGTAATGAAATGCAAGGATTAGCTAATACAATAATTAAGTAGTGTATTGATAACATACTCAAAGATATAGAGGATGGTCTAGACATATTGGAGGAAGAAGTTGTAACAACGTTGACTGCAAAGCTTTAACCTTGATCATCAGTTGAAGCCAAGAAAATTAGTTGAAGCTAAGAAAATTCTTAGTAGAAGCCAAGTAACAGAAATTTTTAGTTAATGCTGAGTGATCTTCAAGTGTTGAGTAAAAGATCAAGTACCGTGCATCAGGAAAATTTTCCAGTTGGTGCTGAGTAATCTTTAGGTCCCGAGCATCAGGAAAAACATAGTTGATGCCGAGTAAAACAGTATGTGTCGAGTACCAATATTTCAATAGTGTCGAGCTACTATATTATTTCAAATAACAAATATTTTCCAAATCTAAGCTGACTTAGTGGTTACATTGAATTTTGTGAACAAGTTGGAGGATAAGGATAATAAGTTGTTGGCACATAATCCTATGTAAACTATTTTTGGAACAATTCTAATGGGTTATTCAAGCAGTTTCTAGAGGAAACATAATATGGATTAGATGCAATGAATCCTACCTAATCTAGGAAAATTGAAATTGAAGAAAATATGAATTGAGAGGGAAAAGGAACTCCAAGACTTCTATTTAAGAAGTCATAAACCAAGAAGAAGAGAGTTGTTGATACTGTTGCTGTAGCAATGTCAAATCTACAAAGTGATTGAAACAATGTCAAGAAGGAGAAGGAAGAGAACAAAGGCTTTGCTTCTACAAGTGGTCATGAAGATATGATTGCACTGGTACATTGAGAATGGAGACTCAAGGAGACAAAGCTTAAAAAATAAGGCAAGCAGTTAAGAGTTGTAGAGATAGAAGGTCGGGCAAGGGTATGAGCAGAGAAGTGATCTGAGATCTACAAGATAAGTTGTATGTTGCTAATACTCTCTAGCAATTATTGTGTATCTAAAAATTGTATGGACTTAGGTTGGCTTAATAGGTATTCGTAAATCCTTTAATAGGGTGGCATTCCAAGTGAATGTTCTAAAGTCATTTTACAAGGCCCACTTCTAACAAGGTGGTTAAATCCTCTCTTGAGGTCACATTTAATAGTGTGTGTTGTAAGCCTTTAATAGGGAAAACCTTTCATAGGGCATCACTTCAAAAGGGTGAGAATTGAATAGTATATTAGTGGTGGTTTTTCCCAAATTGGGTTTCCACATAAATCACTATGTCATGTATTGATTTCTAGTGTGTTATACTTGCATGTTGACTTACAGTAAGTTGCTAATTAGACTAGTTAAAGTTTGAATGATTGAATGGATTCACCACACTTAGTGAAAAGTTTGAAAGGGACATGTGGACCTTGAATAACTAATTCACCCCCCCCCCCCCCCCCCACCAATTATTCTAAAGTAATTTGAACAATTGGTATCAGAGCCTTCTACTAATTTAGTTTCAAGGTACTAGAAGTAGGAAGATCAAGATGTCCAAGATAGAAGCTCCCAAGCTTAACAAGGACAACTTTTCTGCATGCTAGAGTCTGATGAAATTACACCTTGGATCAATAGGTGACTATGCACAAGATTCAATTGCAAAAAAACATGTAACTCTAGTAGGACCTCTTACTGTAGATGATCTGAACAAAAAGAAGGAACACAATCAAGCAATGTTGGAGATTTTGTCTGCACTTCGCTATGCCGAATATGATGATGTCAAAGACTATGACACTACATTCAAGATGTTGAAAACCCTATCAAAAATCTATGGAGGAGATCAGAATGTCCAGAGAGAAAATAGAGAAAGCCTAAGAGGGAATTTTGATGACATGAAGATGCAGGAATGTGAAAACATTGCTCAGTATGCTGCAAGAATAAAAGAAGTGGTGAGTGCAATAAGAAGTCTAGGTGGTCAACTGGAAGAAGAAACATCCATCAGCAAATACTTGAAAACTCTGCTCCCTATCTATGCTATAAGAGTTTCAATCATTCAAGAGTTGAGGTGTGTATAAGGAAACACACTAACTTTTGAAGGAATAGTTGGAAGAGTAACTGCATTTGAGCTATCCAATTTTGACAATTATAGACATGAGAACCTTGAATCTACTTTCAAGGCCAAAAGGACAATAAAAGATACTGAGGAGGACACATCAAGAAAAAGAAGAAGAAAATAAAAACATGCATCTAGTGATAGTAGCACAAATGAGGAAGATGTGGAATAGTTAGAAGCACTACTGGCCAGGAGATTTTGTAGAGGTAAAGGCAAGTTCAAAGGTAAGCTTCCTATCATATGTTTCAATTGTAATAAAGTAGGTCATATAGCTAGAAGATGCCTACAGAAAAATAACTTTAAAGAAGGAAGTAAGTTCAGGAACAAAAGAGAAGATGATAGCAAAGATTACAAGGAGAAATGCAAGAGATGCTACATTGTTGAAGAAGATTCTAATGAAAATAATGATGAAGTAGTCTATGTAGCCATGAAGGATGAATCAAACAAATATGAAGATGAAGCAACAACATTGGTTACCTATGTGAACAAGAATGACAAGTGGATCATAGATAATGGATGCTCACATCACATGACAAGAGATAAAAGTAAGTTCATTACCTTTACTCAATATGATGGAAATAGCATTAGATTTGGTAATGATGCCCCATGTCAAATCAAAGGAAAAGGCTCTATCAAACTTATAGAGAAAATTTCATGTGATAATGCATACTATGTTGAAGGATTGAACTACAACTTGTTGAGTGTATCTTAGTTAGGCAATGTAGGTTGCAAAGTGGAGTTTGGAAACAAAACTACCAAGATCTATGATATTGATGGAATCTGTTAGGAAAAGGTGAACAAACTAGGAGTAATCTATTTTACCTAGATATAGAAGAAGCAACATGTCTTCTTGTTAGACTTGATGATGTGTGGTTGTGGCATAAAAAGTTGTGTCATGTTAATTTTGATAATCTGATTGGCATTAGTAGGAAGAACAAAGTCAAAGGATTGCCCAAGTTGAAGAAACTTGAAGACACAATGTGTAAACAATGTCAACTAGGGAAGATGACTAAATCTTGTTTCAAAAGAAAAACATACACTTCCAATGAAGTTCTAGACTTAGTTCATACAGATTTATGTGGCCCAATAGAATTACAAAGCTACCTAGGAGACAAATACATAATGCTATTTATAGATGATTATTCTAGAATGATGACTGTTATGTTCTTAAAACAAAAATCTGATGCATTTCAAATGTTCAAGTGGTATTTGGCTAGAGTTGAGAAGGAAATAGGAAAGAACCTGAAATGCCTAAGGTTATATAGAAGAGGTGAGTTCACATCAAGAGAGTTTGAAACATTCTGCAATGATAGAGGTATCAAAAGGCAAATGTCAACACCAAAAACTCCACCACATAATGGTATTGTTGAAAATTGAAATAGGTCAGTGATTGACTATGCTAAAACCTTGATGATGGAGAAAAATGTTGCACTTAAGTATTGGAGAGAAGTTGTAAGTACTGCACTCTACACACTGAATAGAGTTCAAGTCAAGAAAGGTACAAATGCAACACCCTTTGAATTATGGTATGGTTATTCACCTAATGTTAAACATTTCAAAGTGTTTGGTTGTAAATGTTATATTCTAAAAGACACTAGAAATGGCAAGTTTGATGCAAAAAGTGATGAAATAATATTTCTTGGGTACTCCACTAAAAGCAAGGCATATAAGTGTTTGAATACTAACACTAACAAAGTTGTGGAGAGTGCAAATGTAAATTTTAATGAGCATGTAAAAGTTTAGGATGATGAGTCAAAGCAAATAGAGGATTACAAATCCTTTGTATACTTCTACAAAGGAATGATAGCTAAAGACAATGTTGCAAATCAAGTTGGGAATTAGCAACAAACTTCAGTATCTACCAAGTCTCAGCCTATGAATGTCAAGTTACATTTAGAAGCTAAGCTACAGAATGTAGAAAATGAACGAACTAGTTCTAAACATAGTATACTTGAAAGGAATGATGAATTACTTGATGAAGAAGAACAAAATGACTCTAAAGCTAAAGGATCAAATGTGGAAAGAATGATTGAACCCAGATTAGCTAAGTATGGAAGAAGACATCACCCTGTAGATCAAATCATTGGTGATAAGGATGCTAGACCAATGACAAGGAATAGACTCAAAAATGAATCATGTCTACTTAGCAAGATTGAACCCAAAATAGTCAAAGATGCACTGCAAGATGATGACTGTTATAAGGCCATTAAAGAAGAGATAGATCAAATTGAGAAAAACAAAACTTGGTCTCTAGTTCCCAAACCAGCTAATAAGAATGTGATTGGTACCAAGTGGGTGTTCAAAAACAAACTTGATGAGAATGGTGAAATAACAAGAAACAAAGGCAAATTAGTTTGCAAAGGCTATGTGCAAGAAGGACTGGATTATGGAGAGACATTTTCTCCTATTGCAAGAATGGAAGGAGTAAGAACATTACTTGCATATGCTGCATATAAAGCTTTCAAATTCTACTAGATGGACATGAAGTCAACTTTTCTTAATGGTATACTAGAAGATGAAGTCTACATAGAACAACCAAAGAGGTTTTTTGATGAGAAGAACAAGACATGGTCTACAAACTACACAAAGCACTTTATGGACTAAAGTAAGCACCAAGAGCATGGTATGAAAGGTTGCACAAATATCTTGTAAAAATAGAATTTGAAAGAACATATCACAATAGCAATTTATACATCAAATCTAAGGAATTTAAAGACATTTTGATTTCAAAAATCTTTGTTGATGACATAATATTTGGAGGAAAAGATGTTTTATGCAAAGATTTTGCAAATTAAATGAAGCATGAATTTGAGATGTCAATGCTTGGAGAAATCAAATTCTTTGTTGGATTACAAGTACATTAGTTGAACCATGGCATATTTGTGACTTGATCCAAATACATTAAGGAAGTACTCAAAACATTTGGGCTAGAAGACTCAAAACCAGTCAGCACACCAATGGAAACTAGACATAAGCTATCCAAGAATGATGGGTCTACTGAAGTAAATTAGATATTTTATAGGTCAATGATTGGAAAGTTGCAATATGTTGTACATAGTAGACCAAACATTGCATTAGCTACTCGAATAGTGGCTAGATTTTTTAGCAATCCAAGAGAAAACCACTTAATGGTAGTAAAGAGAATATTGAGATATCTGAAAGGAACTGATGACTTTTGTTTGTACTACAAAAGGAATGAGAAATTTGAACTAAGAGCTTACACTGATGCATATTGGGGAGGTAACATTGATGATAGAAAAAGCACCAGTGGAGGAGCACTTTTCTTAGAAAAGAGGTTGATTACATGGACAAGCAAAAAAAAAAGTTGCACCTCACAGTCTACTATTGAAGCTGAATATGGCAGCTTCTATAAACTGCACTAATATTGTGTGGATCAAACATTTGCCACAAGGTATGAAGGAAGAGGTAATTGAGCCTATGTCACTGTATTGTTATAATACAAGTGCTATCAATATATCAAAGAATCCAATAATGCATGCTAAAACCAAGCATATTACAATCAAGTATCACTATGTAAGAGAGCTAGTGGAAGATAAATAAGTGAAGATGGAATATGTTAGCTCAAAGGAACAGATTGCTTATATCTTCACAAAAGAACTACCTAAAGATGATTTTGAGTATCTTAGAGGTAAGTTAGGGGTCATACCCCTAGCTAAGGCTACTTAAAGCTAAAGTAAGAATGCCCTGCATCAAATAAGCTGAATGTTAAAGATTTTACACATTGATGTAGAGGATGTTTAGTTTGGGATCCATGTCTAAAGTAATAGAAGTGCTGAAAACTTCAAATCAGTCAAAAGCAAGGTGACAGAGGGAGAGATTTATTAAATCTATAAGAGCTAAATCTACATATTAAAGATGCTAATATGTGTTTGGCATTGTTGTCAAAGAGGGAGAAGTGAACAACTAATCAACAACTGTTGAAGATAAAAGATTCAGACAAAGATTGAATATAGACAACTGAATAAATAAAGATAGATGGAGATTTTAGAGGTTGATCAAAACAGTAGAAGATGAACAATATAGAGGGAGAAAGACAAAGAACAAGGATACAATAGCAAGGAGGGAGAAGCTGAAATGAAGCAATTAGAATAGTAGAAGGAGATGTGATGTTACAATTTACTTTTTGGCATTTGAGTTACTATTCTAAAAAAGTAAACTTGTGGTTGAATAGTTTAGTCTGATGGTTGATTAGCTTGGTTTTCCATCAATGCCAAAGAGGGAGATTGTTAGAAATCTGATTGAAAAGCTCATTGTTGTTGAAGATCAAAGAGGGATATTGTTGTAAAAGAATGTATCAATCATTGTTTTACCATTAATGTCAAACCTGTTATTTGTAGGGATGATATTTGCTTATAAGATCCAACTACTATCACTTAGTTGATTGATGAAGATGATTTCATCAACAAGATGTAACTAAGAGCACCCAAGCGAAAGGTTGAGTTATGATGTTGTAATGAAGTGAAAGGATCAGCTAAGACAATGGTTAAGTAGTGTATTGATAACAGACTCAAAGATACAAAGGATGGTCAGATTTAGACATATTGGAGGAAGAAGTTGTAACAAAGTTGACTACAAAGCTTTAACCTTGATCATCAATTGAAGTCAAGAAAATTAGTTGAAGCCAAGAAAATTCTTAGTAGAAGACAAGTAAAAGACATTTTTAGTTAGTGTCGAGTGATCTTCAAGTGCTGAGTAAAAGATTAGGTGTCGAGCATCAAAAAAAATTCTAGTTGGTGTCGAGTAATCTTCAGGTGTCGAGCATCAAGAAAAACATTGTTGATGCCAAGTAATATAGTATGTGTTGAGCACCAGTATTTCAATAGTGTCAAGCTGCTACATTATTTCAAATAACAAAGGTTTGCCAAATCCAAGCTGACTTAGTCATTACATTGAATTTTGTGAACAATTTGGAGGATAAGGATGATGTGTTGTTGGCACAAAATCCTATGTAAACCATTTTTGGGCAAATTCTAATGGGTTATTCAAGAAGTTTCTAAAGGAAATAGAATATAGGTTAGATGTAATGAATCCTACCTAATCCATGTGAATTGAAACTGAAGAAAATATTAATTGAGTAGGAAAAGGAACTCCAAGACTTCTATTTAAGAATTCATAAACCAAGAAGAAGAGAGTTATTGATACTGTTGCTATAGAAGTGTCAAATCTACAAAGTGATTGAAAGAGTGTCAAGAAGGAGAATGAAGAGAACAGGGGCTCTACTTCTAAAAGTGGTCATGAAGAGATGATTGTACTGGTACATTGAGTGTGGAGACTCAAGGAGACAAAGCTTGAAAGATAAGGCAAGCAGTTAAAAGTTGCAAAGATAGAAGGCTAGGCAAGGGTATGAGCAAAGAAGTGATCTGAGATCTACAAGATAAGTTGTATGTTGTAGTCAGGTCAATATTTTTAAATACTCTATAGAAATTTTATTAGATCTAAAAATCCTATGGACTTAGGTTGGCCTTGTTGGCGCTCAAAATTGTAGCCCGAATTTTGAGCACTATTGAGAAAATTGAGCCCTATAAATGCTTTTAAATGCTTATAAACCCAACTGTACCTTTGAGGCCCCTAAGGTGTTTAATATTTCTAACACCTTGCATTTAGTGCATCTACATGTTCCATCATGTTAAATTTCCATTTTGAGCCATTTTGTGAAGTCCCATTTTGAGCATTTGTCAATTCTGCATTTTTCACCTTAGTGTCAAATAGCGACAGGAAGTTGTGTTTGCCATTGAATATATCGCACCCAAAAATGTTTTGTGACTTGCCACTTTGAGAGTGTTTAGTGTCCATACCTAGAAACCTATGTTTTATATTTCAATTCATTTCGAGTATGTTTGGCTAGGTTTTGAATCCCTCAAAGTTGGTCAGTTATCAATGTCATGCTAATATGAAATGTTCACAATTCTCGGAAGCCCTATTTGACATGCTATAACTTTTGACCAGTTGACCAAAATGTTAAAATTCATTTTGCATTGCATTGTAGATGTTAGAGACTTGTTATGTTTCAAGTTTTAGCTCATGACAAATCCGTTTGATTAGTTTTCAAATGTGATTCCAAATGCAATTTCTATCTTCTTACTGGTGTCAGTATTTGCAGATTGATTAGTACCCTTGTTTGTGGTGTTATAACTCCTAATTTGTGATTGGTGAAAATTGAATGGATTGTACCATTGTGTTTTCCTCTGAAAATAATTTAAGTGTGCCAATTTTCACATCTTGATGAATCCGTCTACACACTTTTCCAAGTCAATTCCATTTGCAAAAATTGTTATCTTGTAAATGTTTCTAGTCAGCAATTCTAAGTAGCCTAATTTGACTACACACCAAAAGCGTCCTATTATTCATCATGAAGCCAAATCATAGATCCATATTCACCTCATGACAGAGAATCAATGCCCCAATTTTCATCTTCTTGAGTGTCCATTTGCCTAATTTTCAAGGCCAAATCCAAACCCAATTTGTTGTTTTTTGACATGTTTTCATGTAGGTAATTTTGAGAAGGCAACTTTGATAGCGAATATCTTTTGACTCTAAATTTTTCATGAGACGAGATTCAATGGGGTAAAAGTATGTGGAAGAGAGAATCAGTGCCCCATTTTTTCAAGCCCGATCAAAGTGTTTGGATCAGTTTTTAAGGCCAGTCAAAGGACCTCCCAGCACAAAAGTGACAGGTTACAAAAAGGGGTAAAATGAGTTTTTAACGATGATTCAATGCTTAAATTTTGATTTCATTTAATTCAAAATGATTGATGGATCAATTTTGCAGATTAGTTATTCGAAAATGAAAAAATTTTAGCTAGACCCGCCGTGGGGCCTAACTAAATTCCATTTGACTGATAAAGCATTATGGAATTTTCTAAGTAACTAAAATGGTTTATAATCAAATTATTTTATTGATGTGTCTATTACAAAGATCAATGAGAATTTTAATTTTCTGTATGATGCTAAAGATCATTTCTGCCTGCACTAAATCTAGGATAAGGAAGCAAAGTATGAACTTTGCAAAGTTCATGGAGTTCAATCTGGAGATAAGGGTATCCATTATCAAAGAACTTATGATGGGCAGTTAAAAATTTTGATGTGCATTATGGAGGAGAAGCACAATGGCTACAAAAAGTCTCAAGCTCACCTGTGAGATAGAAATAGGCTTGGTAACACAATGTTGTCTATGGGAACATGTCAGAAAGTGTGGTGATACAAAATACAGTTCTTAGTACTTGGTAAATGTTGCTCTCAAGGTCAATGCTAAAGTAGGAGGGAGAAATGCAATGCTTCATAAGAGCCTCTTGATTTAGTTACCACATTTTGGGAACAATCATGTAGTCTACTTTGGAGCAAACAGGAATCATCTAGGCAAGCAAGATGAAAGAAGCCTATCAATTGCTGTTGTTGAAATAAGCATCACCTGGCCCCATGCCAACCATTATATGGTGAAGATCTGATGCCAAAAAAGTCATCACATGAAAGAATAGAAGGGCAGCTAAGAAATCAAAGGCATCCCATGTGTTGGGAACAGAACAAGCATTTAAAGGGAGATCATGTTTTTTCAAGTAAAAAGACATCCATGCTAGCACCAGTCAGAGCATAGAAGGAAAAGCCTACACACAGGTGAATGAGAAGCTCATGCCAAGAACAAACAAAGTTCACACATCACAAAAGATGCTCCACATGTGTAAAAGAGGAAGAAAGCCCCTGAATTAATCAATGAGAGCTCATGAATGGAAAAAAGCATACCCTACACATCAAAGGAGGCAGAGAGGTAGTATTAAAAGAATGAGCACCCACGTTAATGAAGCAAAGCTCACACACATCAGAGGGGAGCCGGCTTAGGAAGAAATGCACCTATGGTCTGTAGGAGGTCCATGACAAGCTACACATTTCAAAGAAAGGGAGCAACTCACGAGCAGAACTACCCACACATTGAAGAGATAGTACCTGAGCACTGAGAGAAACCCATGCTAAAAGGCATTTTTTGCAGCAAAGGATATTAAGCATAAAAAGGAGGGAGGTCTACATCAAAATTTGTTATAGGGCAAGCCCATATTTGAAAGAGGCCTATGAATTTAATGAATATGCTATTAATGTATACATTAGCAACCATGTGGTGAATCCTCTCTAGTAAGAATCAATCCTTTTGCAGTGACAGTGGAGGTGAAATGTCGAAGATGCTTTCAGAGAAGGCTGTGCGCAGAGGGAGAACTCATAAAAGGAGAATTATCCCACATTGTTCATGTCAAGGCCTCTTTAGTTGTTTAAATACTCCAACACACCTAGAGTAAGATGTCTTAGGAATTAAAGGCTTTTGAAGAGTTGTGGTTATGTGTGGGTCACACTGATGACATCATCCAATAGGTCATCAAATGTAAAATTTTAAATAAACAAGTGCATATGCTAATGTGGTGACTACGTACCAAGATTATGACATGTGGATGATCCAATGATCAATGCTATCTTACCAAGTGAAAATGCTCGTCGAATAGCCATAGTGACTTGGTGATGATGATGTGGCACTAGTGAGGTGGTGCTAACATGGTGTCAAATGAGGTCACTTGAAAAACTCCAAAATTTGGCACCTCGCTACCTCGCTAGCTAGAAAATCTAGGATTTTTGGCTAGCGACATAGTGAGTCACCAAAAAACCTCAAAGTCTGATGCAGTTTCAACATGGGCCCCACTTGGGTCTTAATGACCAATTGCAAGATGCCGCATGGCACAAATTCTAAGGTAGACTATGATGTGGTGGTAGATATCTTAGGTGCACAAGATCATGACACATGGCAAATAAAATGGTTCTCACTATGTCGCTAAAGAAAAGATGCAAGGAAGTTAGTATAGCGACATAGCAAGTGCCTATGTGGCAAGACCAACTGGCGATGATGTGGCACCCAAGTGATAGGGTCTGATGATGAAGTAGCAATAAGCTAATCATGTAATGAAATGTGGCAACTCAGTCAAATAGAGTTGACCAAAATGGAAGATAAGGGTAAAAAAAATATTTTTTGTTCAAATGATATTTTGAATATCTTACTGACTCACGTGCAATCAAGTTTTAAATAAAGTTTGAAACTTTGATATAGTTTGAACTTTGTAAAAGGTTTAAATTTTTGTAAAATGTATGCAAAACCATGAGACAAAGGCCTAAACTTCAGAAGGGCATAACTTGGGCAATTTTTGTCAAAAATGGGTGCTCCAATATACCACCAGAACCAAGAAGATCTAAATTTTTTAAATCTAAGGTCAATTTTTGCACAGGAGCTCACTAGTTCATGCTATAGATCAGTTTGTACAATATGGGGCATTCTCAGCAAAATAGGAAAAACTCATCATTAATCATCAAGAGTGGTTAAAGGGCAGATGTGAAGGCTTTTTGAATCCTAGGTATGGAGGAAAACTATTCTAAAAAGTTTATTTTGCCTTTTGAGGTCATATAACTAATTTTCACCTTTTACTTTGAGTTTAAATTCGACATCAAAAATCAGTTATTTCTTCCAATAAAAATATCAGAGATTCTTTATGGCTTGTAGAGGCCAAATGATCAGATTTGATTTTTAGTTACAAAGAGAAGGTAGAGAGAGGCTTTTCATCTTCTTGGGAAGGAATTCTGGGTGGACACATGTCATCTTTACAACAGATCCAAGAATTCACTTCCTGCTATATTATTCCCTTTCTTTCTCATTGTAAGGGTTCCAATTTTTGGAGAAAAAACCACTCACTACTGTGATACCAGGCTTTGGTTCCAGTTTTTGATGTGTTCCCATGACTATGACACCATTTCTTTTAGCATAATTCTCTTATATAAATAGCATTAGGAAGAATAATATAGATAGTTTAGATCTATTAGGTATTTCCCTGTTTTCATTTTCATGCATATGACTATATTAATTTCAAGGAAATAAATGCAAAGGGTAGCAAATGGTTGAGTTTCATCTTGAATCTTGTCTCCTATCTCAGTGAGCTTCAATGTTTTACAATTTTTGAACAAAGAGCCTAGATCATAGTTGCAATCCCTTAAGGTTGTATGTTGTCTTATTGTTGCTTGTAACTCAAGGGGTTATGTAAATGCTTCAGTGAATCAACAGGGTTGCAGGTTTATTGAGAAGGATATCATGTAAGAATGAGGTTTGGATTGAGCACCGATGTTTAGTTACAAGGTAAATAGATAGACTATATATCTGAATATATACATAAGTATCAGATATCCATATGTATGCATTTAATTCATGGATTTTCCCAATGGATTAGGCATTGGTCAACTATATGATCATTAAAGTCTTACTGATGCATATCTAAGGGTTTTTTTGAATTCAACATTATTAATCAAATGTTCTTTCCCTTTCATGTTGAAGAACCTAAATGTGATGCCTTCACTCAGCTTGTGAATCTCCTAGATTTGCAACTTGCTAATGTAGATCTAAGTTATTACATGAGTTATTAGGAGATATAGGGGTTCTCATCTACTTAATACATTCAGGGATATGTTTTGCACTGGTACGGTATCAATTGAATTTGAGGTCTACCCGCCTAGGTCTTGCAGAGCCTGAAGTAGAAGAATGGTCAAGTCTTATAGTTGACCCTATGTCTGAAATGATATGTTGAGAATGGGAGTTAGCTACCCCTAGATATGTCATATTCTCATGGGGATAATTGAAAACCCTCCAATTTTTTCAAAAACCAACAAAATGGTGACTCTGTTGGGGAATTGTATTGAATCTTAATGGTAAACAAACTTTGAGAATTTGAAGAAGATTCAATACAATAGGAAAGATATGCTACAGCAATAGGGTTGTGTGAGATGTTTACCATTCCTCTATTGATGTTTTATGTCCCCCAGTCAAGATTTATTCATGGACAATAGTACGTTGTAAAATTGGATGTAAATTGTGTTCTATGACTATTATAGGTCTATCTTCAATCAATTTAGTTTTTGTTAGTGTTGTTGAGAAAGTTCAGAGTCAAGAATTGATTTATAAAGTGTAGTTTTTTTTTCAAGATGATAATGATCTACAAGTTTCTCCTACATTGAAGGTCTAGTTCAGATTTGTCAAGTGAAAAAAGATGTTTTATTTCTCACATAAGTGAGTGGTGACTCTCAAATCTCTGTACTAGTTTGTTCCTAGTTGATTCCATTGCAAAATTTTGAAGGACTTTAAGTTGTATGGGTAGATCTATAGTTTTTTATAGTCTCTTGGAAAGGAATTTTAAATTCTTGATAAGTTTTAAGTGTTGTTTTCAATCTACAATTATAAGAAATTGAAGTGTAAAAAGGGAATCACAACAATGATTATTTTATCCTCTTGAAAGGAGGTGGTGACTCTAAAAAGCATTTTATCTACGGTGTGAAGGAATTTCTGTCTTGCACCTATGTCGAATTAGTAGATCAAAGTTTAGCATCAATACTTGAGGTATTTTGATTTTCATGTTTTATTTTCATGGAAGTGAAAAGTTATTAAAAATGGATGCCTCCATCTAGTGGTTTCAGCACTAAGAAAATAGAGGTGGAGTTTTAATAAGTTTATAATATGGATTTTGAGTCTAGGTTTGAAAATGATGTGTTGAATCTTGAAAGTGTTCATGCAAATATTGCTAGATTAAAAAGAAAGATTCATCATAAGACTGTCTTAATGTTAGGAAGTACAATTGGTGATATTAAGGGTCTTAGTGGATTTCAAATTTATATGAAATTCAAATCAATAGTTATGAATCTTGATAATTTTTTCAAACCTAAGGAGTCTTCATGGCCAGTGGTACTCCTAGAAGTTTTTATACCACATTCGGTTGATTGGCCAACCAAGATAAGATTAGATAAGATGTATGAAATCTAAGATTTTATCATGGAGGTTGAAAATGTTTTGAAGGCTAATGAATCTAATGATAGTGGAAATGGCTATGCTGCAAATAACGTTGAATGCAATAAGTCCGTTAAAAATGATGTCAAAGATGAAGAGTCTCAGTTTTATGAATCAGAGGATAGAGATCAGCAATTTGATGACATGCATAATGTGGATTTATCTTTTTATGATGATGATTGTCAAGAAGAGGAAAAGTGTAATAGTAGTAATAGTCTTTCTTCTAATGATGAAAGTAAATGTGTTACAATGCTAGTTGTTGAGGTGTTGTCTAAAGAAGAAGATGTATGTGATGATCAGAGTTCTAATTTTTTAGAATATATTACTAACAAGTCTATTGTTACAAATGTATCAAGCTATCTAGATAATGATCACAGCCAAGGTGAAGAAACTAGTAGTGAAAACTTCTTAAGTTGTGATGAGATTTCTTACTTGCTGGCTCATGATTTTGAAAGGTATGCTAACCTATCCGAGGATGCTTGTGCTTTGCCATGTCTTGCATTTCCATATGGTGAATTCATTTCCCCAAAGTTTGATGATGAAGAAGATATAGTTTTAGAATATGCTATGTTGAGTTTGGGAGGTGTATGTGATGTTAATCTGTACATCAATACACATGATGACTTCTATGTTGAGAAAGAAGATGTAGAGATAAGGTCTGTTTCTGGTTCATTGTCTTCTTATTTTAATGAGGTTGAGATACATTCATATTGCTCATGTGATGAGAAAAGTAATACTAATTAAATGGTTTATCCTAGTGAGTTATTTGAGGGAAAATTTGATATGGATCAGCATATTGTTAGAATACAATTTCATGATAATTCTTGTGATTTGGGATCTAATCATTTGTTGGAATATGAAGACAATGTAGTATATATTTAGTCTAATTTATGGAATATTGATATTATAGACAAGGAGAAATCTAATTTTTCATACTCTTCACAGTTGGAGGCATAAGGTGAATTACAATTTGACTCATGTAACTGGTTGAATGAAGTTGAATATGAGAACTTTGTGTTTTTGGTTGAAGGAATCCATGATTCAGTTAGTAGTGATCAATTTCAATTTAATGTCAGTTGTTATGATTACACTGATTCATTTTTCCATAGTGAGCAAGACGAAGAAAGAATGCCTAATGTTTATATGCATTATGGAAGTAATGATAGTAGTTTTGTTTTGCCTAACGAGATGATTGAAAATGTTGATATGTTGGGTGAAAAAAATGAAAATTAGAATTTTAGTTTACCTCAAGAGAATGTAAATGAAAATTAGGTATATGACAGAGGTAAGGAGTTTTGAAAACTTTTTAGTGGCCCGAGGCCATTGTTTGTATATAATCTTAGTGGTAGTTTCTTGCTTTGAATAAAGTTGTGAGAGAAAGTTTTTTTGTCAGGTGTGTGGTCTACTTCTTCTAGAGATCTAAAATCTTGCCATGCCCACAAGGGACCTACATCCCCAGACAGAGCCACTATTGGTGCTCAAAATTGGAGCCCAAATTTTGAGCACTATTTAGAAAATTGAGCCCTATAAATGCTTTTAAATGCCTATGTACCTGGTTGTACCTTTGAGACCCCAAAGGTGTTTAATGTTTCTAACACCCTACATTTAGTGTGTCTACATGTTCCATGATGTTAAATTTCCATTTTGAGCCATTTTGTGAAGTCTCATTTTGAGCATTTGTCAATTATGCATTTTTCACCTAAGTGTCAAATAGCGATAGGAAGCTGTGTTTGCCATTGAATATTCGCACCCAAAAATGTTTTGTTACTTGCTCCTTTGGGAGTGTTTATTGTCCATAATCGAGATCCTATATTTCATATTTAGAGTCATTTCAAGTCCATTTGACTAGGTTTTGAATCCCTCAAAGTTGGTCAGTTATCAATGTCATGCTGATATGAAATGTTCACAATTCTAGGAAGCCCTATTTTATGTGCTATAAATTTTGACCAGTTGACTAAAATGTTAAAATTCCTTTTTCTTTGCATTGTAGATGTCAAAGACTTATTATGTTTCAAGTTTCAGCTCATGATGAATCCATTTGATCAGTTTTCAAATGCGATTCCAAACGCAATTTCTATCTTTTTATTGGTGTCAATATTTGCAGATTGATTAGTACCCCTGTTCGTGGTGTTATAACTCCTAATCTATGACTAGTGAGATCGAATGGATTGTACCATTATTTTTTCTCTAAAGTTACTTTAAGTCTGCCAATTTTCACATCTTGGCGAATCCATCTACACACTTTTCCCAATCAATTCTATTTGTAAAAATTGTTATCTTGTACATGTTTCCAGTCAGCAATTCTAAGTATCCTAATTTGACTACTTGCCAAATGTGTCTTGTTATTCATCATGAGGCCAAATCACATATCCATATTCACCTTGTGATAGAGAATCAATGCCCCAGTTTTCATCTTCCCAAGTGTCCATTTGCCCAATTTTCAAGGCCAAATCCAAACCTAGTTTGTTGTTTTCTGACATGTTTTCATGCAGGTAATTCTAAGAAGGCAACTTTGATAGTGAATATCTTTTGACTTTGAATTCTTCATGAGACAAGATTCAATGGGGTAAAAGTATGTAGAAGAGAGAATCAATGCCCCAATTTTCTGAGCTCGGTCAAGTGTTTGGATCATTTTTTAAGGCCAGTTAAAGGACCTCCTGGCACAAAAGTGACAAGTTGCAAAAAGGGGTAAAATAAGTTTTTAACAATGATTCAGTGCTCAAATTTTGATTCGGTCAGTTCGAAATGATCAATGGATCAATTTTACAATTCAGTTATTCGAAAATGAAAATTTTTTAGCCAGACCCACCTTAGGGCTCGACTAAATTCCATTTAATTGATAAAGCATTATGGAATTTTCTAAGTAACTGAAATGGTTTATAATCAAATTATTTTATTGATGTGTCTATTGCAAAGATCAATGAGAAGTTTAATTTTTTGTATGATGCTAAAGATCATTTCTGTCTGCACTAAATCAAGGATAAGGAAGCAAAGTATGAACTTTGTAAAGTTCATGGAGTTCAGTCTGGAGATAAGGGTATCCATTATCTAATCACTTATGATAGGAAGTTGCAAATATTGATATACATTATGGCGGGGAAGCACAATGGCTACAAATAGTCTCAAGCTCATCTATGAGACAAAAATAGGCAAAAACAAAAGTAGTAGTCTTTTGAATCTAGTTTCTAAACTACTAAGATATGACAAAAACAAAAGTAGTAGTCCTCTGAATCTAGTTTCTAAACTACTAATTATATTTCAAAATGGTTTAGTTTTAGGTCCTCAAAAAAGGGGCCACAAAAAGTGGTACCATATATTCCAAAAAAACATAACATAGTACAAAGTGTGGCCCCCCTAAATTTTAACTTGTTTTTTGAAATTCTTTAATCGCTCTAGTCAAAAGTTAGTTAACACTATATAGTTTATCCCAAATTTTTCGAGTAATTTTAAAATGTGTATTTTTTTTTTTAATGAATTTTTTAACTAGACACATCCAAAAAATGTGAAATATTTGTGTACTCCCCCTAGAAATGATTGAAAACTAATATAAAATCAAAACTTCTTTTTTTAAAAGTGTGTAGAATGGAGTCTAGTTTCTAAGAAACTAAGTTGTTGCAAAATTCAATGAACGAGCTAAAATCTACAGCCCAATTAGTACAGGTTGGTTTATGACAAAAAAAATGGACATACATTAAAAAGAGATTATAGATGAAAGGCTTGCAATAGTTCAAATTAAAAATAAATTATATGGTTATATAGCTAACATAGAGACCTACAATGTCATGTAAACTGATCTTATCAATGGTCAACCATGAGAAATTTTTAAGGAGAGCATAAAAGAAAAATCAGTCATTTTTTGTATGTTTGTAGCAAAACATGTCTTAGACTAGTTTATAGACTCCAAACCTTTGGGTTGGATCTACAAGGCAAAACCAAGCCTTAGACTTGGTAGAATGCAAAGGTTTGAATAGTGTGTATACCCTATAGTGTGAGTGTGCTACAACATGCATGCATTATTTATAGCTTTTTAAATTTGGGTCTCAATAGCATGTGTGCGCTATAGTGCACAAACACTATTAAGATCTAAATAGTGCATAGAGAGGGAAGAAGAGATGCAAAGCAAGAGCAAGAGAGAGAGGGGGGATGGCTATGTGTGTGTGTATGAGAGAGAGAGAGAGAGAGTAGGGGATGGGAGAGGGGGGAGAGAGAGGAGGTGATGGGAGAGAGAGGAAGTGAGAGAGAGTAGGGGTGGCAGAGAGAGTATGGGATGTGAGAGATAGGAAGTGTGAGAGAGATTAGGGGTGGTGAAGAGAGAGTACAGGATGGGAGACAGAGATTGAGAGTAGGGGATAGGAGAGAGAGGAAGTTTGAGAGATTGAGTAGCGGTGGCAGAGAGAGTATAGGATGGGAAAGAGAGATTGAGAGTAGGGGATGGGAGAGAGAGGAAGTGTGAGAGAGTGAGTAGGGGTGGTGGAGAGAGTACAGGATGGGAGAGAGATTGAGAGTAGGGGATGGAAGAGAGATTAAGTAGTTGGAGAGGGAGTGAGAGAGGGAGAGAGAGAGAGAGAGGAGGAGGAGGATGGGAGTGTGTGTGTGAGAGAGTAGGGCATGGGAGAGAGTGTGAGAGTGTGAGAGAGTAGGGGTGGCAAAGAGAGAAAGTAGGGGATGCGAGAGGGGAGAGAGAGAGTAGGGGAGGGAGAGAAAGTAGAGAGGGAGAGAGTGAGAGACAAAGATAGTAGGTGGTGGAAGAGGGAGTGAAAGAGGGAGAGAGAGGGGGGTATGGGAGTGTGTGAGAGAGATTTGGAGAGTAGGGGATGGGAGTGTGTGTGAGAGATTTGGAGAGTAGGGGATGGGAGTGTGTGGGTGTGAGAAAGAGAGAAAGTGGGGGATGGGAGACAGAGAGAGTAGGTGGTGGGAGAGGGAGAGGGAGACATAGGGGGAAAAGGAATGTGTGTAAGAGAGAGAGTAGGGGATGGGAGAGAGGAAGTGTGAGAGAGAGTAGGGGTGGTAGAGAGAGAGCATAGGATGGGAGAGAGAAATTCAGAGTAGGGGATGAGGGGAGAGAGAGTATAGGATGGGAGAGAGAGATTGATAGTAGGGGATGGGGGAGAGAGAGTAGGGGATGGGAGATAGAGTGGGAGAGGGAGAGCGAGAGAGAGAGAGAGAGAGAGAGAGAGAGAGAGAGGAGGATGAGAGTGCATGTGAGAGAGAGAGAGAGTGTAGGGAATGGGAGAGGGGGGGAGAGAAAGAGTAGCTCAAGAGAGAGAGTAGGAGATGTTCAAGAGAGAGTAGGTGGTGGGAGAGGGAGTGGGAGAGGGGGAGAGAGGGGGGATGGAAATGTGTGTAAGAGAGAAAGAGAGAGAGAGAGTAGGGGATGGGAGAGAGTGTGAAAATGTGAGAGAGTAGGGGTGGTAGAGAGAGAGAGAGAGTAGAGAGCTAGAGAGAGTGAGAGTGAGAGAGAGAGAGAGAGACTAAGACTGAGACTGAGAGAGAGAGAGAGAGTAGGTGGTGTGAGAGGGAGTGGGAGAGGAAGAGTGAGTGAGAGATGGAGTAGCAGATGGGAGAGGAGAGAGAGGGGGTGGATGTGTGTGTGTGAAAGAGAGAGAGTAGGGGATGGGAGAGGGGAGAGAGAGAGAGATAGAGAGAGTAGGGGATGGGAGAGAGAGTAGGTAGTGCAAGAGGGAGTGGGAGAGTGGGATGGGAGTTTGTGTAAGAGAAAGAGTAGGGGATGGGAGAGAGTGTGAAAGTGTGAGAGAGAGAGAGAGTAGGGGTGGAAGAGAGAGTAGGGGATGGGAGAGAGAGTGAGAGTAGGGGATGGAGAGAGAGAGAGAGTAGAGAGGGAGAGAGAGTGTAAGAGAGAGATAGTATGTAGTGGGAGAGGAAGTGGGAGAGGGGGAGAGAGGGGGGATGGGAGTGTGTGAGAGAGATCTAGAGAATAGGGGATTAGAGATGAGAGAGAGGGGGGATGGGACTGTGTGTGTCTATGAAAGAGAGAGAGTAGGTAGTGGGATAGGGAGTGGGAGAGGGAGAGAGAGAGAGGGGGAATGTGAATGCATGTGAAAGAGAGAGAGTAGGGGATGGGAGAGAGTGTGAGTGTGAGATAGAGTAGGGGGTGGTAGAGAGAGAGTATAAGATGGGAGAGAGAGAGAGTGAGAGTAGGGGATGGCAGAGAGTGTGAGAGAGAGTAGGAGATGGGAGAGAGTGTGAGAGAGAGTTGGCAATGGGAGAGAGAGAGTAAGAGTAGAGGATGGGAGAGAGAGAGTAGAGAGGGGGAGAGAGAGAGAGAGAGATACTAGGTAGTGGGAGAGGGACTGGGAGAGGGAGGGAGGGAGAGAGGGGGGATGGGAGTGTGTGAGAGAGATCTAGAGAGTAGGGGATGGGAGAGGAGAGAGCGAGGGGGATGGGAGTGTGTATCTATGAAAGTGAGAGTTTAGGGGATGGGAGAGGGGAGAGGGAGAGAGTAGCCTGAGAGAGAGAGAGAGAGAGAGAGAGAGTAGGTGGTGGGAGAGGGACAGAGAGAGGGGGGGATGGTATTATGTGTAAGAGAGAGAGTAGGGGATGATAGAGAGTGTGAGAGAGTGAGAGAGAGAGTAGGGGGTGGCAGAGAGAGAATAGGATGGGAGAGAGTGTAGGGGGATGGGAGAGAGAGAGTAGAGAGGGAGAGAGAGAATGAGAGAGAGACAGTAGGTAGTCAGAGAGGGAGTGGGAGATAGAGAGAAGGGGGGATGGGAGTGTGTGTGAGATATCTAGAGAGTAGGGGATGGGAGAGGATAGAGTGAGTGAGAGAGAGTAGAGGATGAGAGACTTGAGAGAGAGAGAGAGAGTAAGGGATGAGAGAGAGTGTGAGAGAGAGAGTAGGTGGTGGGAGAAAGAGTAGGAGAGGGAGAGTGAGAGAGAGTAGGGGATGGGAGAGAGAGTAGTAAATGGGAGAGGGAGAGGGAGGGGGGATGGGAGTGAGAGAGAGAGAGTAGGGAATGGGAGAGGAGAGAGGGTGAGAGAGTAGGGGATGGGAGAGATAGAGTAGGTGGTGGGAGAGGGAGAGCGAGAGAGAAAGAGAGAGTAGGGGATGGGAGAGGGGAGAGAGAGTAGGGAGAGAGAGAGAGAGTAGGGGATGGGAGAGAGAGAGAGAGAGAGAGAGAGAGAGAGAAGAGATGGGAGTGTGTGATACAAAGAGTGTAGGGGATGGGAGAGGAGATTAGGTGGTGGGAGAGGGAGAGAGAGAGTAGGGGATGGAAGAGGAGAAAGAGTGAGAGAGAGTAGGGTATGGGAGAGGAGAGAGAGAGGGGGAGAGAGTAGGGAATGGTAGAGGATAGAGAGTGAGAGAGCAAGGTATGGGAGAGGAGAGAGAGTGAGAGAGAGTAGGGGATGGGAGAGGATAGAGAGTGAGAGAGTAGGGGATGGGAGAGAGAGTGAGAGAGAGTAGGAAATGGGAGAGGGACTAGGAGATAGAGAGTGAGAGAGAGAGATTAGGGGATGGGAGAGGAGAGAGAGATTGAGAGAGAGTAGAGGATAGGAGACGAGAGAGAGAGAGAGAGAGAGAAGGGAGAGAGAGAGAGTAGGGGATGGGGGATGGTGGGATAGAGAGAGATGTGTTTTGACATAGTGCATATGCACTATAGTGCGTATGCGCTTTATAGGGTGTATACACTATAGTCCATACACACTATGTCAAATCACCAAAAAATGGTTGCAAAGCAAGTTTGGGCCCCTTTTGATCCATATTCTGCTTTTTGTCTATTGTGCATTCTATTATTCTAACAAAAAACATAGGTTTCAAGCTGTTGGAAGTTAGTAAACACTATTTGAAGACTTTTTGAAACTAGCAAATACAAAATTCAATCATTGGATATGCTATTTGAATTTTTTTGAATATTCTTTATATAGAAAAGGTTAGTGCAATCCTTTTTAAATATTGTTTATTGATATATAGAGACAAATTTGATTATAATTTAACATGTTGTTTAATATATAGTGAATTCATTGAAATTTGTATGTTTGAATGAAATGTTATTTCGAAATGGTTAGAAATTTGGCAAGTTGTTTGATATATATTGTGTATTCATTGAAATAATTGTAATTTTTATATGTATTTGAATGATTTTTTATTTACAAATTGTAAGTAATTTAGATGTTTGAATAATTTGACATGTAGAAATTATCATCATGCCAAGGAAGAAACCAAAAACTCAAACAAATGAAGATAGGAAGAGAGATTTGGCAATTAAAAGAGATAAAATGAAACTACTAGGTGAACAAAAAAAATTTCAAAGCAATAATAAAGAATTGACTTTCGAAGAGGATCAAGAACCACTGATACAAATAAACAAAGAGGAAGAATTGGAAAGACAAAAAAAATGAATGAGACTGTTACACTTAAGAAGACAATTGAATTGTGAAGCTACACCATCTTCCAATGCTGGAGTCATATCATCCTCTCGTGTTGAAGAGACACAAATTTATAGATTCAATGATGTACACACTCCATCATGTCATGTTGAAGGCACAACATCAACATATCAAGTAAGTGATATTCCATCTTTTGCATCTTATTTCCAAGGCACATCATCTTTGGTTCAAGGTACACAATACACTCAACCTTATGTTGATGTTCAAAATTTTGAAAGATTGGAAGAGATTATAACACCTTCTAGAATTTGTTTTAGAAGACAAAAATATTTGATTGATATTGATACTAATATTTTGAAATCAATGCTTGACAAGATTAGCAAGCATACTTATCAAAGAAAAGTTAATCGTATGTGGAGATTATTTATTGAAGAATTAAATATTATAGGTCAATGCCAATTATTTGTTGAAATGATGAGGAATTTAAAATTTAGGCCTATCATAAAGATTCTTGTGCTAAGAATGATGGATGACTCAAATAAAAAAAATATTGTAAAGAATTTAATGAGTGCTTATGATAAAGTGGGTTCTAAATCACGTACCAAAGATAGTAATATCACAAGATGAGTACTTACATCGACAATAGTAAGTACAAAAATAAATAAAGCTTGACTCATGAGAAAGACAAGAAAAACATTAAAAATTGGTAAAGGTACTCTAAGGAGAGCCATGCTAAGCCATGAGAGATTGGAAGATCTAACAAAAAATGAGTTATGGATATTTAGCATTAGACTACCATGAAAGGATAAAGAAATTAGTGTAGTTTTGAAATCACTAATAGAAGATTTTTAGAAAAATAACACACATTTTCCCCTAATCAAAGAGATGTTGTAAGAAGGAGGATTGGTAGCCAAAATCATGACCTACATGTGAAACATTTTTTGGACTCAAATCAGACACATTTTTTTGCAAAACTTATTGCTATGTATCCTCAAATTTGAATAAGTCAAAGATTTTTTGAGATGGGTAAACCTTTTATGTGAAGATAAATCACACATGCACAACTTGTTATTGTATGATACATATTGAATTTTCTAACCATTTTGATGTTTTTAGGCATATGTGTGTGTTTTTGTATTCTAAATTTGTTTTGCAAGATTGTGACATGAATGAGCCACCAAGATCTTCAAGGGAATTCATATCCAAAATTTTATGTGAAATAGGGGATGGCCAAAAATTTTACAAGACATCATACTTTGATGGTACATGCTTATTTTGTGGTTCTTTGCAACTTTTATCAACTTGTCAACATATGGATAGTACACATGCAATTGGAAATGAAATAGTAGATTACAGAAAATTTAAGATAGTGACATATGCTCTAAAAGATGAAAAACAGGGTAAAAGATGTGATTTAGTTATTGAAAATATTCTAGTGTATGAGTTCATGAATATTTTTCATGAAAAAATTATTTACGAGTATGCAGGGCATACACATAGAGCTCAATGGCTAGTTTTGCAATTCAAGTTGTGTAAGGATACATTTCCACTGGATACCATTGTTTTGGTTGTATACTTTGCAGAGAACTACATACTACAACCATAAAATGAGGTGCAAGAAAAGTATTATACTTCTCAATAGGTTTCCATATTTGTTCACATAACATTCATGCATTCACCTACAAGTATAGAGGATGATAGAAAGATTTTGAGGGAGTACCATTTTTACATCAGTGATCATCGATCACATTCTACAAAGTTTGTACATGGTTTTTTTTAACTATTTTATGGAGATTTTGCTAACAAGGGCATAACATATTGTCAGCACATTATTTGGTTAGACAATTACGCATCTCAATTCAAGAATGCACAGATGTTCTATTAGTTGAGTAGGATGCACAGGTTGTGTAGAATTCAATATATGTAGAATTTCATAGAGGTTGGTGATGCATCAAAAGAGCCTTGGCTTGTGAAGAACTAAAGTACAAAGATTGAGCAATATTGATAGATGCAAAATCCATCATCTAGTGGTGTAATGCTACAATGAGTCTAGGTAAGGAAGGTGAGTTTATAGTTCATAGATTTTTTTTGGTTGATAGATAATACTAACATTGCACCATATGAGGATTATTGCACTCTAATAGGATCCAGTGAGTTGCACTCTTTCAGAAGCTATGATGTAAATTCATGGAGCATCCACACACAAAAAATGGCATGCTATTGTCCATCATGTGTAGAGGAAAATTGAAATGACTGTGAATCAATTGAATGGGTGGAAAAATAGGATATACTAGTTTTGGACCCAATTGACACCTATCATCCCCCACAAGCACTGAAAATGGTAGAGATGGATTCATCTATTGACTCTAACTGCTTGTCTGATCTCGTGCAACCTGGTAATATATATTTATATATCTTTATAATTTCAATATGTAACTTTATAACTTTCACCTAATTAATTTCTAAATTAATGATCACATTTTGTACATTTGTCATTGTAGGCCTTGTTTTTGTTGTTATTGCACCTGAAGACCATGAAAAAGGGACAGATTATTATTCATGTCATTGTGTCCAAGCCAAACAAAAATTGGATCACTCAGTTATAGATGGTGAAGTTTTAGAGTACCATATCAATGTAGTGGTTATAACCAGCACATGGTTTAGATGATATTCTATGAAGAACCCTAACTTGTGGTTATTCAAGGATTGGAAAATAGAGAGGAAGATTCTTTATTATTCAAACCTTTTTGTTGCATCAAATGTCCACTTGATAAAATATGGTGGAAAATCACATAATAAGATTCTTTGGAAAGTTCACAAGTTAGACCAGAGGCAATACTTGAGTCATTAAAATGTAGAGTAGATCTAGTTGGTTCATTAGATTGAATAGAGAGAGAGAGAGAGAGAGAGAGAGAGAGAGAGAGAGAGAGAGAGAGAGAGAGAGAGAGAGAGAGAGAGTGAGAGTGATCAATTGGATCCAAATACAATGTTGCAACCTCTCCCCCAAGACTATCCACATGAAAAGGTGGGTATTGTTATTATGTGTAAGTGATGAGCTAAGTTTAAATCATAGATTTTATGTTTTGATTTGTTTAGAATCTAGATACATTATTTGAATTTATATTAGATTCTTTAATAGGACCCATTTTCAGATTAGTCATTTGAATAAGTGAAAGTTTAGAATTTTTTGTTTAAATAAAAATGTAATGAAATAAAATGAAAATTGTTAGAATGTGACTACTTTGTGATGTAAAGTCATGATTGTGTGCATGTAATCAGAAACTTCAAACTGGCGAAAGAAAGGATGCAATGGGAGAAGTTTCCAAGACTCATCAAGCCATTCAGTAAGCCACTTGATCATTGCTAGAAGCTCAAACAAGTAATTCTTTGCATTTGGAACATTGTTAGCAATAATGATATTATGACTAACATGCTTTTATCTTTTATTTGTTTTGTCATCTATAATTATTTTAGATAAGCTCCAAAACAAATTTATATCCAAATCATAAACTTATAAAACCCATCTTATAAATTTTTCAAATGTTGTCTATTTGGAAGTATTAAGACCAAATTGTATGATCTTTGTTTCACTCCTAGTCACAAGATTCAAGTTTTTAGCATATTTATGGGTTTGGGGGTCAAATCCTTTAAAGATGGCCATAGGTTGTTATGTTTGTTCACTCTTAGTCTCAAGATTGCAAGGTTGTGATTGTGTGAAAAAATCCACACCCTTAAGGATAATCATAGGTGGTTCATCAATGTTTGATTTGTGGCCTTCAGTTTTCTCTTTAGACCTAATCATGTTTATGTTCTCACAAGTTGGCTCAATCATATGTAGTTGATCTTTGCATCCTATTTTTCTTCCTTGAAATTTCTTCTTGTTAATGCTTGGGTACCTAGGTTCATTGAAAAAATTATGATTAGTATTAGTCATGAGTCCATCCACCCCAACTTTCTTATCATCAATGAGATCTTGAATGAGGTATTTAAGTTTCATATAATTTGATGCAGAGTGCAACAATGGAAGCACAACCTTAAGACCCAACCCCAAAACCAACACTTAAGATGTTCAAAGGATTGAAAAATTGGTTTGTTTCACTTCAACAAGTGTATTCCTCTGCATGGAGCTGCTATGAGGGTTTTACGACTCACCATACACAAGTATGACACAAAGCAATTTGACCCAAATAAAGCCTTTAAGGACAAGTTCCCTTAATTTGGGTAAAATAGGGATTTTATGGTTCTAGGCCTCACAACTTCCAACAAAGGCTAGAAACTACTTAGTCACAACCTAACTAAGAAAAATCTAGCACTGGTTGCACTCCCAACAACCCACAACACAAATTGCAAGGAAGGACCTAGAATCCTATTAGGTCTCCAATCCCTAATTTTTTCCACTAACTTCAAAACTTCCCAAAAGACTTAATGAAAAAATCACACTTTTAGATAGCCTTTTTCAATTTCTCTCAAACCCCAAAGTTGTAGAGATTGACTCCACTCTAGCATATCATAACCCTGACTAATTCCATAGGTCTAATTAACTAGGTTAGGCTTGGGTTTCAAAGCAAGAGGTTAGGAATGGGTGCATAGAACCAAAATTCCACTTCCAAGATGTTATACTAACTCAAAAAAGAACAATTTGTTTGATCACCAAGTCCTTAAAGTCTCTCCATCTCTTTATCTAATCCAGTCTCCTTAAAACTGGTCAAATACATGGTGATATTTGACCTAGGGCTTCCTCCCAAAATTCAATGCCTTCAATTCCTATTCCAAAACTAAAAAATTATTATACTACACATCCCTAACTTGCTTCATACAAGTGGAGAAGAAATTCCTCCAGTGGATCAATAAGTAAGCCCATTTGAATGCCAAAACCTTGGAATTGAGGGTTTCTCAAACCAAGAAGCTTATAAATTCGATTACTTTTGAAAGAAAATGGATAAAAACTTCAAACCACTATCAAAAGCCTTCAAACACTTAGCATTAACTTTAAAATCAAAAAACTCATCATCCACCCCTTATTCTTCCATACTATACTTGTAAAATGTCAAGAAATTCCACTGAAACAAATATATTTTATTGATTTGAAAGCAAGTTTACAATTGGATCTTCCCTATTTATCCATTTTTGAATGTCTCAAGCCTAAATAGATTGTTTCCAACAATTTCACTCAACTATAAAATGGTTTGAGCTATTGGGACTCCTAAACCAAAAAGTTGCTGACAACTTTTAAGAAACTTTTGCCACTATAGCAAGAAATGTTGCATTTTAACTTGATTAACACTTAGAAACATTGTTAGGCTTCCAACCCCCTAAGACACACATAGAAAAATATGAAAGTACTAACATATCATCCATTAGAACCAAATAATGCCCAAGGTTTATAAACACACCAATGGGTCTTGTGTCCTTAACAAAATGGATGGGTCATAGGGATTTTCCTTATTCCTATCATAGATGCAATAGTAATTGTCATTCCAAAATTTAGGCTTAACCTTGGGTTCATAAGGTTTATAGTTATATGGTAGTGTAATGATCTTATTTGATATCAAAGTATTCAACACCAATTCAAGTGAGTCTCCTAGAGGTGTATAGGTGTGCTTAGACTTGGAAACACATGATGGTTTACCTCTACTAGAGTCATTAGATTTGTTTGAGTAAATATTCAAGTGGAGAAGCATATTGTTTTGTAGTTTGAATGTCATTGGCCATTGGTCAAGTTGATCACATTAGGCTCCTTCCTCATTTCTTCCATTTGTTTCATAATAACTTGTAAACATGAAAGTTCCTCCCTTTGAATCTATAAGGCCTCGCCCCGACCCATCTTAGCATAGTGACATTTTTATTATTTTGATACTCATGACTCGATATGTCAAGACACATTCAGATACACTGAACATATTATGTTAATTCATGTTGTGTGATGTTTACCTTTAGTTATTTGATTTCATCATTTAATGCTTTCTATTATTAGGAGTGTTTTCATACTCAAAGAACTTCTCCATATCAAAGATCCAATCCAGCACAGCATTGGTGTCCAATTTTCCATCATAAGGAACAACTTCTATAGAAGGCTTTGAATTCGCTCTAGACAATACTCTCAACAATCTTGCTTCATCTTGGTCTTCTTTAGGTTCTGTATTATGGTTTGGTGCTACTGCTTCATCATCACTTACATCATCAAGATGTGCTACTCTCCTCTGGGCTATCTCCACAGCATCTAATCTGGCTGCAATTTGTCTCAACTGATCCAATATAGCATTATCAATATTATTTCCTCTACCATGAACCATCTTTACAAATCAAGTTCCTGCAAGATCGTAACCCTCTACAAGCTATAGGTCAAATCCATAGATCTGCCACCCTACAACCAAATCCAAGTCATGGTTCTACATGATCCAAACTCCACAAGGACAAACCTCAACCTCTGATACCAACTAACATAGGCAGAGGGTGAATAACTAGGACCAAAGGCTCACCCAGCTATCCAAACCACCTTGCAAGAGTTAACACAATGGAAGCAAACACAAGTGGACAGCAACCAAAGGAGGAGAAGAGGAAAATACTTCTATTGATTCATCAAAATATCTTCATACATGCCCAACTGTGAGGCCTTCTAGGTTATGGCCAATTATAATACATTCACATTCAAAGATTCAATAGAAAATTTGCACTTTCAGTTTTGCTCCCTCAAAACTTTCCTTCTTCTAAAACGTACTTAGCTCTAAGCCTAAACTCTCTATTTATACTTGCCAAAATGGCTTACAGAACATTCTAGAACACTACATAAGAGGAAGGCTGACCCAAAAATGGTCTGGACTCATCCCAAGAAAAGATCTTAAATTAAATGTTGCAATTAAAATGATTCTCGCAAGTCGGCTCATAGAAATCATGTCCAAATACTGGCACTCGACATACACTGGGTAACTCAGCACATGAAGGATCACTTGGCATCCATTGGGTAACTTGGCACCTAAAGGAATGCTATAGTAACTCAACATCTGAAGAGTGCTACAGTAACTCGGCACTTGAAGATTGCAACAGGAACTCGGTACCTAAAGAGTGCTATAGTAACTCAGCACCTGAAGAGTGCGACAAGAACTTGGCACCTGAAGAGTGTGATAGGAGCTCAGCACCTGAAGAGTGTGATAGGAACTTAGCACCTAAAGAGTGCTATAGTAACTCGGCACCTGAAGAGTGTGATAGGAGCTTGGCACTTCAAGAGTGCTACAATAACTTGGCACCTAAAGAGTGCTACAGTAACTCAGCACCAACTGTAAAATGAGCAAAAATAAGCAAGATAACAAGGCAACCCAGGATGCTCCTACATCAGACAACCAGGGTTGGAAGAAATGATTCTCCTAACTCATTGAGATGTCCCAACCTGAGCTGAATCCAACTCAAATTGAGAGATCCATGAAGCATCTTCAATGGGTCTGTTCTTTCACTTCACCAAATATTCATAGTAATATTTTCCTCTTGTACTCTTGCCAACTCTCTGATACAATATCTGTTCAACTTCCTCAATCTGTTTCTTAGGATAATCATTTGGTATAACAAATTCATCCTTTGAATCATGATACTTATACAAATCAGCAATGTTAAATATATATCCATGTCATCAGGTAACTCAACTTCATAAGCATTACCACTGTCAAACTTCTTCGGGATCTTACAATGTCCAAATTTCTTCATCTTCAACTTGCTATATGTTCCAACTGGGAATCTTCCTTTCTTTAGATGAACCATCACCTCATCACCAACTTGAAATTCATGGTGTCTTCTAGACTGATCAGCATTCTCCTTATACTTCTGATTACTTTGTTCCAACCTCAGCTTCACTTCTTTATGCAAGGACTCCATAAAGTGAAAAAAATCCTCTCCTGCATCGCTTTTCTTTTTTTCACCAACAACATCTCTCAAATCTGATATACCTCTACGATGCATTCCAATAACAATCTCAAAAGGTGTCTTTCTTGTACTCCTATTCATAGAATTATTATATGCAAATTCAACTTGTGCCAATACCATCTCCCAATTACTTGGCTTATTCCCAATTAAACATCTCAACAAATTACCCAAGCTTCTATTCACAACCTCTGTCTGTCCATCTATTTTTGGATGGAATGTAGAACTAAATTTCAATTCAATACCCATCTTATTCCGCAAAGTCTTCCAAAAATAACCAACAAACTTACTATCTCTATCTGAAATAACACTTTTTAGTAATCCATGCAATCTTACAATCTCTTTAAAGAAAAGTTTAGCAACATGATCAGCATCTAATGTCTTCTTACATGGTATAAAATGAGCCATCTTAGAAAATCTATCCACTACAAAAAATATGGAATCATACCCTTTCACTATTTTAGGCAATCCAAGAACAAAATCCATACTTATATCAGTCCAAGGTTTCTCAGGAATAGTAATAGGTGTATACAAACTCGTATTTTGACTCACTCCCTTTGTAACTTGACAAACTCCACATCTCTTTTCAAATTTTTGAACATCCTTATACATTTGTGGCCAATAATATTTCTCTTTCAGCAAACTCAATGTCTTATCGATTCCAAAATGTCTAGCTAATCCACCACTATGCTTTTCCTTAATCAAATTCAACCTCATAGGACTTCTAGGAATACACAACTGAATGCCTTTGAACAACGTACCTTCTTGAATGAAATAATCATCATACTTACTTATGTGATCTATCATATTTGGTGCTCTGCACTCTCTCCATGCCTCAGAAAAATTAGGATCAGCATAATATAATTCTTTCATCTCATCAAAAACAAGAACTTCAACCTTCATTTCAGTCAACAAAGAACGTCTTCTACTCAATGCATTAGCAACTTTGTTAGTAACTCCACTCTTATGCTTGATCACAAATGTAAAACTCTTCAAATACTCAACCCACTTCATATGTCTTTGATTCAATTTATGTTGACTTCCCAAGTATTGTAAAGCTTTATGATCAGTATACAACACAAACTCCTTAGGCATCAAATAATGTCTCCATTTCTTCAATGCTTGAACAATGGCATAGAATTCTTGATCATACACAGAATATTTCCTTTTAGCATCATTCAAATTTTCACTAAAGAAAGCAACAAGCTTACCTTCTTGACTTAATAAAGCTCTTATTGCATTACCACTATTCAACTTGAAATACTTTGTTGAAATTAGGCAAATCCAATACAGGTAATTCAGAAACCTTTTGTTTCAAAGTCTCAAAACTCTTATCAGCTCCATGCATCCACTTGAATTCCTTTTTATCTCCCCTCATTGTTTCAGTCATAGCATTACAAACAGCACTGAAATTCTTTATAAACTTTCTATAAAAACTAGCCAAACCATGAAATGATCTTACCTCACTCACATTCTTAGGTGTAGGCCATTCCAAAATTGCTTTAACCTTCTCAGGATCCATCTTCAAACCATCAGCTGAAATCAAAAATCCCAAATACACAATCTCTTCTTGCATAAAAGAACACTTTTTCAGATTAATCAATAACTTTTCCTCTTTCAACGTCTGCAATACTTGCCTAATATGCTCAAGATGTTCTTCCTTAGTCTTGCTGAATATCAGAATATCATCCAAATAAACAATCACAAATTTACCCAATAATCTTTTCAAAACTTCATTCATCAACCTCATGAAAGTACTAAGTGTATTAGTCAAACCAAAAGGCATAACCAACCATTCATACAAACCATCTTTTGTTTTGAAAGCAGTCTTCCATTCATCACCTTCTCTGATTCTAATTTGATGATAGCCACTCTTCAAATCAATCTTGGTAAAATACTTTGCTCCACTCAAACAATCCATTATGTCAACCATTCTTGGCATAGGAAACCTATATTTCATTGTTATCTTGTTAATTTCTCTGGAATTAGTACACATTCTCCATTCTTTTTAGGTGCTAATATAGCAGGTATAGCACATGTACTCAAGTTTTCTCTAATTAAACCTTTTTGCAATAGTTCATGCACTTGTCTGTTAAGTTATTCATTCTCTACAGGTGTCAATCTATATGGTGCTTTGTTTGACAAACTAGCTCCAGGGATCAGGTCCATACATTGACTTATACTTCTTACTGGAGGTAAACCATCAAGAATATCTTCAGCAATAATGCCTTTATACTCATCCAACAACTCTGTAATTTCTCCTGGCACTTGGTCAATACTACCATCTGTCACTCGGTCATCACTGACTGGCACTCAGTTAACATTGTTTTCTGGCACTCGGTCTCCATTGACAAAACTTGGTTTTCTTGGAATTATAGCAAAACAAACTTGATTCTTTTTCACTTCTTTTTCAAATTGTTTCCCATTAACCATGCAAATTTTTATAGTAGTACAATTAACCTCATCTGGAACTTCAATCAAAGGCAACAATGTTTGTTTCTTCCCATTTACCCAAAGAGTATATTGATTCAATCTCCCATCATGTACAGCATATCTATCATATTGCCAAGTTCTACCCAACAAAATATGACAACAATCCATGGGCATAATATCACATAAAACTTCATCAAAGTAATGTCCAATTTTGAACTTCACAAGGCATTGCTCACTTACCAATATCTTATGCTCATCTTTGATCCATGAAACATGATAAGGTTTGGGATGTTTTAGCCTCTATGACTGCAACTTTGTAACCAGCTCTTCTGATGCTAGATTTGTAGAACTTCCACAGTTAATGATCACTTTACACCATTTTCCAGCTATCTTACATCTTGTCTTGAAAAGACTTCTCCTTAAAATAGGTTCCTCATCACTTCCCTTATTGCATAAGCTTCTTCTCACCATCAAATTTTCTCCAGCCTCAGGTCCACTTGGTGAACCCTCATCATCTTCTTGAATCGTAGCATTTCTATTATTCTGCCCACCTTTAGAAGATCTACATTCAAAGGATCTATGCCCTTCTTTGCCACATCTAAAACAATTACCATGAAATCCACCTCTAGAATAAGAATTACCTCTTCCTCGGTAAGAATTAGTGCCTCCTCAGTAAGAATTACCACTTTCCCATTCAATCTTGCCTTTGTCATCATTCTTCCATTTAGATCTACCTTTATCCTGCACAGAACTATCAGATCTGCCACTTTCTTCATAAGATCTACCTCTGCCTCTCTGGAATCTACCACCTCTACCTCTCTGTCTTTGTTCATGCTTCTTTGTCAAGATCTCCTCAGCTTTCAAGGCATATTGATATGATTCTTCTACACTTTCTAGTTTCACAAAACTTATTTCATCTTGTATTCCAGGTCTCAATCCATTAATGTACCTTGCAATTTTCTCAACATCATCATCCACATGTCTAGATCTGATGTCCAGTCTATAGAATTCCTCAATATACTCTTTCACAGTCATGTCTTTTTGTTCAAATTTTGCACCTTTCTCAACAAGGTAACTTGGTAATTAGCAGGAAGGAATTTTTTCTTTACCTTGTTCACCATCTTTGGCCAAGTTTAATCTTCTCCTTTCCTCTCCTTTGTCTATTAGGTTGCAAGTGTTCCCACCATAATGATGCATGACCTTTCAACCTAGTGACCACATTCTTCACTTTTCTATTAGCAGGAGTGTTTTCATACTCAAAGAACTTCTCCATATCAGAGATCCAATCCAGCACAGCATTGGTGTCCAATTTTCCATCATAAGGAACAACTTCTACAATAGGCTTTGAATTTGCTCTAGACAATACTCTCAACAATCTTGCTTCATCTTGGTCTTCTTCAAGTTCTGGATTGTGGTTTGGTGCTACTGCTTCATCATCACTTACATCATCAAGATGTTCTCCTCTCCTCTAAGCTATCTCCACAACATCTAATCTGGCTGAAATTTGTCTCAACTGATCCAATATAGCATTATCAATATTATTTCCTCTACCATGAACCATCTTTACAAATCAAGTTCCTGCAAGATCATAACCCTCTACAAGTTATAGGTCAAATCCACAGATCTGCCACCCTACAACCAAATCCAAATTAGGGTTCTACACGATCCAATCTCCACAAGGACAAACCTCAACCTTTGATACCAACTGACGCAGGCAGAGGGTGAATAACTAGGGCCAAAGGCTCACCCAGCTATCCAAACCACCCTGCAAGAGTTAACACAACAAAACAAAACACAAGTGGATAGCAACAAAAGGAGGAGAAGAGGAAAATACTTCTATTGATTCATCAAAATATCTTCATACATGCCCAGCTGTGAGGCCTTCTAGGTTATGACCAATTACAATACATTCACATTCAAAGATTCAATAGAAAATTTGCACTTTCAGTTCTGCTCCCTCAAAACTTTCCTTCTTCTAAAACTTACTTAGCTCTAAGCCTAAACTCTCTATTTATACTTGCCAAAATAGCTTACAGAACATTCTAGAACATTACATAAGAGGAAGGTTGACCCAACAATGGTCTAGACTCATCCCAAGAAATGATCTTAAATTAAATATCGCAAATAAAATAATTTTTGCAAGTCGGCTCACAGAATTCACATCCAAATACTGGCACTCAGCATACACTAGGTAACTCGGCACATGAAGGATCACTCGGCATCCACTAGGTAACTCAGCACCTGAAGAGAGCTACAGTAACTTGGCACGTGAAGAGTGCAATAGGAACTCGGCACCTGAAGAGTGTGACAGGAACTCGGCACCTGAAGAGTGTGATAGGAGCTCAGCACCATAAGAGTGCGACAAGAACTCAGCACCTGAAGAGTGCTACAGTAACTCGATACTTGAAGAGTGTGACAGGAGCTCGGCACTTGAAGAGTGCTACAGTAACTTGGCACCTAAAGAGTGCTACAGTAACTCGGCACCAACTACAAAATGAGCAAAAATGAGTAGGATAACAAGGCAACCCAGGATGCTCCTACATCAACACATGATATTCTTAAGAAGGGAGCAAGTACCCATGCCTTGTCATCACAAGCATACTTATTAGGATAGGAGGGAAGATTTAGTATTAAACCCAAGTCAATACTATAAATGGGGCATATAATCCTTGTATATCCCCCATAGAATTTGTAGACCCTTAAGTTGACCACGTGACCGGCTTGGGATGAGCATGGTTTTAGGTGGGCATTAAAGCCAATGTTTCAAACTATGTTTTAAACCCTTCTTCCTTACTTTTTCCATTGCCTAGTTTGGGCTTGTTCATGTATGTGGCAAGGGGACTATACCTGCATTATGGGTAGTTTGTTAGTGCTCAGGTGCGATGGAATAGCATGCCTCATCCCTTAAAAAAAAAAAGCCTAGGAAGCACTAAAGTAAGGGTTAGTGGGGTGGGGTTAGAGGTAGTTTTAGTAAGTTTGTTAGTTTATTAATTTAAGTTAGTTTGTTTTTAGTTAATGTTATTAATTTTAAGTTAGTTTGTTTTAGTTAGTTTATTAATTTAAGTTAGTTTTTTTTAGTTAATGTTATTAATTTAAGTTAGTTTGTATTAAGTTAGTTTAAATTTTGAGTTAGTATAAATTAAATTTAGTATGTGGATTATTAATAGTGCTTATTAAATATTGGAAATTGTTTGCAAGTATAGTTAGAAACATTTTCTTTATATAAATATTATTAGATGTTATTTCTAATAAATATTAGATTTTAAATTAAATGATTAGTAAAAGTTTTATTGAGGTAAATCTAGTTTTCTTTGATAAAGAAAGTTAATTGTTATATTGCAAATATAAATTATCTTAGTATAATTTAGTTTATATTTTAGTTAATTTAATTTTAGCTATATTATTATTATCGTTATTATTATTTTACAATAGATCATAAATTCAAATATATTTAGTTTTAAAATTGAGTTTGATTGTAGTTTAGATAATTATTTCATGTTATCATAGTAATTAGTTCTTTGATGTCTATGCTATCAAATAATTGGACTTATACTCCACCCGATCGATATTAGAATAATTACAATATATTGTTCATTAATATTTTACTTAATAATGTTTTAATGGCTAATAATAATATATTTTAAATTAGATGAAAATTATGTTTTGAGTGAGTAGTTAATTAGCTTGCGAGTCAACTTTAAAGACGTATTAATGTTTAGACTTTTAAATTAATTTCTTTAATTGTTAATAATCTTTTGTCAACAAAACTTCAATTTAACGACCTATACTTTCACTAGTAAATCAAACATTTTAAACCTAGTGAATTTAATTATTATTTAATTATTTTTTTAAATGTGTTTTTATTTTTGCCCTGTATTTTTGGGCATGACAGAATCAAGTTGTCAACATTGAGGTTGTGTGGACATTTTACTCCTTGAGTCAACATTGAGGTTGTGTGGACATTTTACTCCTTGAGATAATCAGTGCATAAAGTATTTATCTTTTTCTTGATCCAAGTTCAATTTCATGAGCTTTTGTTAATATTTATCTTGTTGAAATTGTAAGATCTCTTCCTTAGTAATTTTGGATCTAGATTATTATCTTGTGAACCATGTCTAGTATGTTTTGACCTTTGGAGTCAAAGTGAACAATGTCTAGAAATTTAATTGGTAAATCTTAGAAAAAATTGTCACGCTTCTTCCATATAGCCTTAGGTCACTTTCCTTAGTGAATCTTATATCTAGTTGTAATTATCATGAAAGAAGATACAATAATTCAATAGGATAACTAGAATAGACTTGATTTTCAAATAAAAAGAGAAAAAATGCATAAAATATTGTCATCTTACATAAAATGTTGTCCTCTTGCATTTTTCTCCACATTTTTTCATAACTTCAAAAAAATAAATTGAATATTAGGATACCCATTTCGCTTCTCTATAACATATCAAAAGATGGGGTATGATTGTTTTGGACCAAGTCTCTGTTGTTATACTATGGGCCACTTTTTAAGCATAAAAACCCCCCCATTTACAAAGGAACTATATGGAATAATTATCCCTCAACCATAAAACTTGGTAAAGTATCTTAATATGATCCTAAAGTGAGGATTCTTTAATTCGATTGAACCCATCAACTCTCTATATGTGATTTTTATGAAACCCTCACCAAATAAGGTAAAAAACTAGGGCCTCTTCAAATCTGACTAAGAAATCACTTTCAGGACCTATTAGTTTATCTTACACCATTTTTATGATGATTAATTTAACTTTTTTACATAAAAACATGGCTTCATTTAGGTAGATCTCTTGCTGCTATACCTATGGCATCAAATTTAATACATTTTCATGCACACAAGCACTCCAAACTTGTCCAGTTGGATGATCATTGGTGCAGGGCATCAAGGAAAATATATAGATGTCATCCTGGTTGTGAATTAGGAACAAGGTTTCAAAATGATGTAAGAATACCCAAGATGTAAGGTCAATTGGACTATAGCTACCATTATAAGGTAGAGTGCCAAATTGAACGAAGGAGTCAAAAATGAGCAATATAGGTGATTTTTCAACGAAAAAAGAATTTTTATATTTCTTAGAAAGTTATGAAGGTCCTTAGGGTCATTAGGTTAAGTTTTAGGCATCTAAGAGTTAAGATGTCAAAAATTACAAAAAAATTGTAAAAGCTGTCAAAGCAAAATTGCACAAATGTTGACAACTTTGCAAGAGTTTGAAAATTGGTGAAGGGTTAAGCATTTGGAAATAAGTTATTTTATTGTTTCCAAACCTTTTCCAAGTCATAAAAGTGGAATCAAGTGAAAAATGTAAAAATTGCACTTTTTGTATAAAGTTGCATCGTTAGGCATCTAAGAGTTAAGATGTCAAAAATTACAAAAAAATTGTAAAAGCTGTCAAAGCAAAATTGAACAAATGTTGACAACTTTGCAAGAGTTTGGAAATTGGTGAAGGGTTAAGAATTTTGAAATAAGTTATTTTATTGTTTCCAAACCTTTTCCAAGTCATAAAAGTGGAATCAAGTGAAAAATGTAAAAATTGCACTTTTTGTGTAAAGTTGCATCGTTGAAAATTGTAAAAGTTGCTCAAATTTTCAACTTAGTGAAAGAAGAATCATGGGATCAAACAATCTATTCCATTAGCTCTGGGTGGCTAGGTAAACCATAGCTCCAAGCTTGTCCCATCTCGTTGAGCACTCAAACATTCTCAAGCATGCTGAACTGAAATGTCCCTAAGGGTCACTAAATGCCATAGGGCAGTGATCTTTAATGGGGCATATCTTAGAGCTTGTGGGAGGTATGGATGCTATTCTAGGTCCTATAGGACTATGTAATGGAGACCTCCAATAACCTCTCACTTTTTGGAGATCTTACTACGTTTTGATTTTGTGATGCCATCTCGGGTGATGCTGAAACTTGTAGTGTTGGCTAGTACAAAGTTATCAACAACCAAATCTCTCTTGCTTTTCATCGTGGGATCAAACTGTCTATTCCATTAGCTTTGAGTGGTCGAGTAAACCTTAGCTTAAATCTCATTCTATCCTATTGAGCGCTCAAACATTCTCGAGCATGCTAAACTGAAGCATCCCTAAGGGTCACTAAATGCCATAGGGTAGCAATATTTGACAAGGGATATCTCAGAGCTCGTGCAAGGTATGGATGTGATTCTAATTCCTAGAGGACCATGTTGTGGAGACCTACAATAACTTATCTCTCTTTTTGGAGATCTTACTCCATTTTGATTTTGTGATGCCATCTTGGGTGATGCTGAAACTTATAGTGTTGGCCAGTACAAAGTTGCCAACTGCCAAATCTCTCTCACCTTTCATCATGGGATCAAGATATATATTCTTTTAGCTCCAAGTGGCTAGGTAAACCATATCCCCAAGCTCATCTTATCCCATTGAGTTCTCAAACATTCTCGGGCACGCTGAACTGAAATGTCCCTAAGGGTCACTAAATGCCATAAGGCAGCGATCTTTGATAGGGCATATCTTAGAGCACGTGTGAGGTATGGATGTGATTCTAGTTCCTATAGGACCATGTTGTAGATACCTACAATAACCTCTCTCACTTTTTGGAGATCTTACTCCATTTTGATTTTGTGATGCCATCTTGGGTGATGCTGAAACTTGTTGTGTTGGCTAGTACAAAGTTTCCAACTACCAAATCTCTCTCACCTTTCATCGTGGGATTGAACTCTCTATTCTGTTAGCTCAGAGTGGCATTTAAACCCTATCTCCAAGCTCATCCCATCTCGTTGAGTACTCAAATGTTCTTGGGCATGCCAAACTGAAACATCCCTAAGGGTCACTAAATGTCATAGGGCAGCAATCTTTGATGGGACATATCTCAGAGCTCGTGTGAGGTATGGATGTGATTCTAGTTCCTATAGGACCATATTGTGAAGACTTATAATAACCTCTCTCACTTTTTGGAGATCTTACTCCATTTTTATTTTGCGATTCCATCTCGAGTGATGTTGAAACTTCTAGTGTTAGCCAGTACAAAGTTTCCAACAACCAAATCTCTCTTGCCTTTAATCATGGGATCAAATTATCTATTTTGTTAGCTCTAAGTGGTATATTAAACCTTATCTCCAAGCTCATGTCTTGTTGAGTGTTTGAACATTCTCGGGCACATCGAACCGAAACATCCCTAAGGGTCACTAAATGCCATAGGGCAGCGATCTTTGACAGGGCATATCTTAGAGCTCATGTGAGTTATGGATGTGATTCTATTTCCTATAGGACCATGTTGGGGAGACCTACAATAATCTCTCTTACTTTTTAGAGATCTTACTATATTTTGATTTTGCAATGCCATCTCGGGTGATGCTAAAACTTGTAGTGTTGGCCAGTACAAAGTTGCCAACTGCCAAATCTCTCTCACCTTTCATCATAGGATCAAACTATCTATTCTATTAGCTCCAAGTGACTAGGTAAATACTAGCCTCAACCTCATCCCATCCCGTTAAGCACTCAAACATTCTCAGGCATGCTGAACTGAAACATCCCTAAGAAAGATAATGACACATTAAGGGGCTTACAAGAGTTCATAAGTTTCTATTTATCTCCCCCACATTGAAAATATCATGGACAAAACATGGTGTGATGTGTAAAAGGAGAAGATTCTAAAGGGCTCATAACTTTTCCTCCTTGTCATAACTCATGATCTTAAGAGTTTATTAGATGTAGGCTTAATATGGCACATATTTTAGTGTGCCATAGGTTTATAAGATTATGTCAAAACTATCAAAGGAATGATAAAGATCACTATTTTGCATCATTAAGAGGGTTTCTCAAGAACCTTATCTTATGTAATGTCATATTTGTGAATAGCAAAGAATACATTCACTGCTTCTTGCATTATCATTCAAAAATACCAATCACATTAACATGCTCCTAAATGATAGATTTGTAAGCTGTGATGTTTCTTAGTTCATTGTCTTATATTGAATAATGGTTTGGATTCTTTAAAGAAGTGTGCTTTTGATATTTGTGGGTACATGTGACCCTCACCAATGTATGACAGTTTCATGAGAGGCAATAAAAAAGAAGTCAAAGTAAATAGATATATAAAGTACAAAAATATATTTTAGAATGACAATAAGTTAATAGACTCTACACAATGCATTGAGGATAGTTTTCCAAAGAGAGAGCCAAGAAACTCATAAGATATATGCAATAAAGAGTAGATAATGGTAAATAAATATCAAAGTAGAGAAATTTTTTTAAATATGATAGGGAATGACTATGGAAAGTGTTACATTCTAAGTAATGATTGGTTGGGATGTATGTAATAGACTAAGGGAGATGATATTCATGAAGGGTTTCAAATAAAAGGCTACTATAATTATCAAAACAATGGTAATGAAAATGAATGCATAAGGTAAAGGCATTACGAAGGAATGAGATCAAAGGAAAATATTCAAGGAAACAATAGTGAGTGTGATGAACAACTTTTTAAACATTTGTAGTAGTGTAACTGTCAACATCTCTAGAAAAACTCTTAAATCTTTATCAAAATGCTAATTTTCATGAAAATGATGACATGGCATTAAACTTAATATTCTTGTTCATTTCTAGGGCTTTGTGGTAGGGTTAAAGAAAGTGGATTTGTTTCCTATGTAGATGGAATAAATAAATGAATGTCAAGTGGCAAAGTATGATCATAACAATCTTTGAAATTATTTTGACTTTTCTTTCAACTAAGCACAACAATAGTGCTTAGTCCAAACAAGTATAATGATTGATTAAAGTATAATGAAAAACCTCTTAAAAGCTAGTTTACTACTATATCACATAGATTATAGTCATATGGTAAAAAGCATGGAGAACCTTTATGGTAGAGGTATATAAGAACTAATTTAATGGAGTTGTAAAGTTGTGAGTTGTTCATAAATGGATGACCACGAAGGAACAATCACAGTTCTAAATCTATGAAGAGGAGTTCCAAATGCCATTTAGGTGGTGTTAGGTTGGTAGTTTGAGGAAACTTATTATCTACTCCTATTTTTTCAATGTTGAACTCTATTAGAATAAATTTACAAGTTGCACCTTAGCATGAACTAAGAATTCAACAAAGGCTTCCAAATATTTTTTGCATACATGTCAGTGCACTAGTGATATATGGTGATTTTGAGGCTACACTATATCAATATATTATTATATTGTTATGATGAATGGTGATCTAATGAATAAGAACCTAACAAATCTAGAGGTCCAAAGATGTGCAATTGTCATGGCATTAAGTATAAGACATTGAAAAAGTGAGGTTTTCCCTTTGGAAAATGTGATAGTTGTATCATTATGGAAATAGTAGTGTTAAAGAAGATGAAAATAGACACTCCAAAATTCACAGCCTAAATGAGCAAAGGGATTCCAAAAGATGTCAAAACAATGAAGTTCATGGTTGTCTTGTTGGTGATGTGAAAGATGATTTGTATAGTAGACAAAGCATCAAATTCAAGAAGTTAAAGAACCAAAAAGTTGAGGAAAGTAGTTTGTCACGAATGAACATGGGACATGCATCCCATTCTCTTAAAGCACTGGCACAATACACTTTTAAGGGTATTAATGCCATGAAAGTGGAGCCTTAAGCCAGGAGACATGGATTGAATGAGGTCAAGCAATAGATATATGAAAGTTCTCTATAATAGCTAAAAAAACATTAGATACTTGCAGCCTCTATATTCACCATGCATTAGTTACAATTTGTGACCAAGTTTTGAAAGGTTTTGTAAATTTCTTCAAAGATACCTATCTACTACCAGTTTTGGAGTTGTTTATCATGAAAGGGATGCAAGTCTTATGTACACCATGGAAATTTCATGGTGTTCTAGATTTCAAGGCTATAGACCCTAATGTATTATATTATGCAAGCAAGGGCCCTAAAAGTGAGTGCAAAGAATTCTTTGACTAAGCCCTAGGCAAGCTAGGCAAAGCCTAGCTAGGGACTATCAGCAAAGAAAGAGCTTTTGAGAGCAAAGCTTGAAGAATGAAAAATTTCCCTTGTAAGGGATTAAAGAGGGGTATGAGGAGGTTCTAACTTGTGGAGGAGGAGTCTTGATGAAGTGTGGAAGGTGTCTTAAAGCGGGGGACAACAAGCAGCCATGAAAACCCTACCAATCCCTCAATTTTTCTATTTTGGTTGTACAGCTTGTATGCACCCTGAGACCCTAAAAATCCTTGAGCATGGGTCGTATGTATCAATTTTTCTTAAGGTCAAAGATGGTGAGACTCTAAGAAAAAGGAGCTATTGGCCCTAGAAATTTGGGTGGAGGCCTACTTAGGGGCTCTCCCTGTAGTCCTTTTGTGAAGAAATCTTGAAATTGGGTACAAACCCATTATTGTTATCCATTCAAGCATAGTACAAGTGTTACAATAACACCTTAGGACATCATGGAAACCTTGGTTGGACTAGGGAGTGCTATGGTACCCTAGTAGACCTATAAAACCTTTGGAGGGATATTGTTCCTAGAAGAGTAAGGGAGTGATGTTGCAAGTTTGGATCAGTTAACCTGGTGAGGAGGTTGGGCAAGGTCTAGGGATGTTCTAAGTAGCAAGAGATCCTATAGACCACATAAGTGTATAGAAAACACTAAGATCCACATATAATATACAAGGTTGCATGGGGACAAGGGTACTTGGGGTACTTGGGGTACGGGTATGGGTACAACTATTTTTTATAATAGGGAATGGGGGTACTTAGGTATGTCAAACTTTATTTTTAATTATACTTTTATATTTATAGAAAACTTGAATTTATGATTCATGACAACGATTTTACAAATCAAGAACTATGATAAAGTTTGCAAATGTAATGTCTTGTTTTCAGTTTTAGATCTGTTATATGTTTGTAATAATAATTTATGATAAGTGTTAGATGCATAACATAGAAGGCAGGCTTTAAACATGAACATGAATATCATAAATCATATGACAATGCCATATTGCAAATGATAAATTTTTGGCTTTAATATTGATAAAGTTTGTTGTTGATCAATATTATATCAAAAATTCAAACTGATTAGGTATTGAATTAAGCTTGATAAACAAATAACAATGAAGGAAAACTTTAAACATGAATAAGATCATAAATCATATGATGATGACATATTTGAAATGATAAACTTATGCTTAAATAGTGATAAAGTTTATTGTTAATCAATATTCTATCAAAATTTGTAATTGATTAGGTATTGTATTAAGTTTGATAAGCAATGAGCTTATACACAAGCAAAAAACTGAAAAAAATAATCTAAAATCTCAATCAAGGTCCTTAGCTATGATGCTCTCCACGGAGTACCCGGTTCTTGGGATATGTGTAACTAGTACTTGGGATATGTGTACTTGGTACTTAGGTATGAGTACCAGGGGGTGGGTACAAGTACCCATGTGACCTCATAATATATTATGACAACCAATAATGTCATACATGAACACATATATAATATATTATGATAACCAACAATATCATACATGAATGAACATTTAATATATTATGTTAACCAATAATGTCATACATGAAGGAACATATAATATATTATGATAACCAATAATGTCATACATGAACAAACATATAATATAAAATGATAACCAATAATGTCATACATTAACAAACACATAATATATTATGATAACCAATAATTTCATACATGAACAAACATATCATATATTAACCAATAATGTCATAAGTCTAATAATGTCATGCATCAAATAAATGTCATACATCAAATATAAAATGTCATATATACAGCAAATGTATATCAAATATGTCCACTGACATAAAATCCAACATATATGTCTGTTGATGCCTCTACACATATGTCTATCAACTATATCTTCTCTCCTTCCCATGAGGGGAAGGAAAAAAATCTCTAGAGGTCTTCAGTCATTGTGTGGAGGGAGATGATGGCAATGATGGGGTCTTCCTCAGATGATCACTCATCCTCTTGTCAAGGCTTTTCGCTAACTCAAGCTGATACAAACAAAGTAGATATGAATCAATAATTATTATACATTGAAATCAAATATATGTACACACAAAATTAATTATTTTCTTACTGCCATCAAATAGTTACTCTGCAAGTCCACCTCAAAGGCTTATAGACGATCGAGTGTAACAAGACCCTACAACAATTCAATCAATAAAATCACTTATAAATAATATTAGAAATTTCAATACTAACTATTATAAACAACAATCAAAACCAAGAAAATTCTTTCATACCTCAGTCAATGGCTATGAACTAGCCATAGCTGCAGCCACTCCATGATCAACGGATTGCCGAAGATGAGGAGAAGTCTTAGATGTCAAGAGTTGCATGTCATAAAATACACGTTACATGTAACATGAAACATGAAACAAATATAATCAAATGAATTAAATTAATGTGAAACAAATGTACCTCTATGAAGCTTGTATCACATCTAGGCTCAGAGTCTATAGTGAATGTCGATGGTCCTATAGAGAATTGATGCACATGTATAAATTTTTTTGTCAATCCTTCATATGATTACTTAATAAATATATGTATTAATTTAAATGATTAAATTGATACATACCTTTGGACTCGTTGATAGGACAAAAAATGGGGTCAGGGGATCGCTACTAGGGCCACCAACACTCTGACCTTGAATTTTGAACAATGTCAATACATGCTAATTAATTATTCATTCACTATACATATTAAATGTGATCAAATTAGTTTATTATAATTGTAATTTACCTATATGTCAATGCCAAATGTCTCATTCAAGAACTAATCAGTGATGAGCCCATCATCTGCACCATCTCCAACATGACTACCAAATGTGCATAAAGATTTGTATGATGTGCACATGTGACTACAATGCATAGAAGGCTCCTCCTCAACTAATGGCTCATGTAATGAATGAGGATCTGTGCCAAAGCATTAATAGTCCCTAGAGTGTTGGCCTTTACATGTTCCTTAACAACTGAACGAATAGTCACATGCTTAACCTGTGGCTTGACCACAAGTACCCTAACTACATTAGGGTCATAATGTGCCCTCGACCTCTCAAATGATGACCCCCCACCTCTACCCTGAGATTCTAATATATCAAAATAATTGGGGATCTCTCCAAGGACAAACTCACAATACAATTTCCTTAAGAAATACATTGGGACCTCGTGATTATTGCAGGGAGGGCCGTCAAAAACCATCCACCATCTATCCCAAAAATTATTCCTAATACCATAATGTTTGCACCAATGGATAGGAAACCGTTTAGTTGCCTCTCTAATAGTATTTTATTCACCAGGCTTTCTAAACAATGCACAAATTCTACCTTTTGGTATTTATTTATTTTTAACATCTTCATATGATAATTTGTTTGCATAATATCTTTTTTTTTCATCCCTCTTAACCTGCCAAATTTCTAACTAACCACTAACAGAAGCTATGTGGGTCTTAATGGACTCGAGGGAGGATGCCAATTGAGCTCTCATTGGATTGGTTTGTCCAAAAGCTTTCAACCTACCAATGAGTTCTTCTAATTCATTTCCTCCTCTTTCTATTTCATTTATTATGTTTTCTTGTGTGCTAGGAGGAGGTCTTCCAATTGGTGCAGGTTGTGGAATTTGTTATTCTTGTTGTGGAGGGTTTTGAGTCTCATCTTGTTGAGGGTTTTGGTTTCGATCTTGTTGAGGCTTTTGGTTTTGATCTTCTTGGAGATTTGTCAGTTTATTATTCACATTTCCTAATAAGAAATCAATTGAAATCTAAATAAATAAATAAATTTAAAGAAAATTGAAAAAAACCTACAAAACAATACAAAAAACAAATAAAACAATGCAAAAAGAAGGTTAGAAAGCATACTGTTGGAATGTTCAAATGGGAAGAGTACTTTTGTGAGGGGGGGTGAATCAAAAGTAACCAATTTTTATCCTTTTAAACCCTTATTAACACATAACTAAAAGCAGTGTACATGCATGTACACATATAAGAAAATATGAAATGAAAGCATGCATCAACACATAACACCAGAATTGATAACTCGAAACCCTCATGGAATAAGAAGGTAAAATTGGGGTGGGGATGACACCCACAAAAATCACTACAGCAATCAATGTTCAACCACTTCTGATGGTCTGCCCTATTAAAGGCCTACCCTGTTAAAGGCTTTACACTGTGTCAATAGTGACCTGGTTAGAGGATTTACAAACACTTATATGAAGTGTCACCCTATTAAAGGATTTACAATAGGTTTTTAAACCCACCTAATACATAGGATTTTCAATCACTTTCTCCAAAGGTTCTTCTACGTAGCTATTAAGCTAACCTATCAATATAGGATTTCAGCATCTAATACAATTGTGAGAAAGTATTAGAACATTTGACCTAATTGAATGCAATCTCAAATTGCTAGGTTGAAGTACTAGATCTGCTCTTCTCATTCTAATCCTTGCTTGATCTGATCTCTGTATGTGTTCCTTATCCCTTGTGTTGTTCTGATCAATTGGATATGAAATTGTTTCTCTATACCTCTAAGTCATTCCTTCTTCATACTAAAATTTCACTATAATCTCCCCATTCACTATTCTCATTCACAAATGCAATGGGTTTTCAACCTCCTTATAAAGAATGCAAAGAATTAGGGTTAGGTATGGATCTATGATCCATATTGAATCTCAAATTCCTACTCATACCTTGGATTTTTCTCATTGGCTGCATGCCTTCTCCATTTTTCTAATTGGATACATGTTGATTTCATAGGGAATGTAAATTATTCCTCCTTATCCTTTTTCTACTTCAAAATTTCTCTAGGTCGGCTCAAAAAATGGTTTACATCTTAGTTTGTGAAAGCACAAACTCTTATGTTGATCCTGAGTTACTTGGCACTCATTACATTATTGATGCTTGGCATGAACTAATTCTTGGATTGCTTGGGATCTATTACTTTCTTGGTTTTCTCGGCACCTGTTAAACACTATATTGTTCGGCATCTAAACTTTTCCTAGATCACTCGGCACATGAACATTTCCTAGATCGCTTGGCACATACTACATTCTAACTTTCTTGGCACCAACTATGGCTCAGCACCTATTGAAATTTTGGCTCTGCATACATTGTGTACTCGACATATATAGTGAAAATGGTTAAGTGTGTTGACACTCAATTAGTAAGACTATTCTTTTGAACAACAATCTGCCCCTTTGACATGAGTGTCAAAAACACTTAACTAAGCATTTATGTCTGCATTCTGAGCTTATATGTTGTATCTAATCTATGTGAAGTTCAAATTTTTGCATCTCCCCCTTTCTCCTTATTACTTGGCTCCCCCCTTTTTTCTATTTATAGACTTTCCACTCAATTTTCAAAAATGAAAGAATGCAATAAAAAATGATTCAAAATTTGGCATTCTTTCATAGTATCTGCATATATACATATCTCCCCTTATACATATATCCCCCCCTTACTTTATATCTCCCCCTTTTTGACACTGATGTCAAAGGGTTCTATGGAGTAATACCAAGCTTAGCCAAAAATGTGCTATTTACCTCCAGGAGTATTTTTAGAGTTGCATCCCAATTTGCTAGTGTAATGTCCAATGACTTATGCTGGATGGCAATCTCTATTGCTAGATATACAAGTCCATCTAAGGTAGAAAGTTTGAATCTTTCTTGAGGATTGTTTCTACATAAATTTTCAAAAATGAAAGAATGCAATCAAAAATGATTCAAAATTTGGCATTCTTTCATAGTATCTGTGTATATACATATCTCCCCTTATACATATATCCCCCCCTTACTTTATATCTCCCCCTTTTTGACACTAATGTCAAAGGGTCCTATGGAGTAATACCAAGCTTAGCCAAAAATGTGCTATTTACCTCCAAGAGTATTTTTAGAGTTGCATCCCAATTTGCTAGTGCAATGTCCAATGACTTATGCTGGATGGCAATCTCTATTGCTAGATATACAAGTCCATCTAAGGTAGAAAGATTTGAATCTTTCTTGAGGACTATTTCTACATACATTTGTTCCTTATGGAGTACCTCCAAGTGAGGAGTTATAGAGGACTGGATTTGCATCAACTTATCTTTTATATTTGCCTCCTCTATTGTTAAGATAGCTAATTCTCTTTGTGTGTGAAGCATTTGAGCAAAATTCTTCTCACTCTAAGCTGGATTAGATGGGAGTTGCATACTAGAAATCTTTAGATTTCTCTCCAAGCTCATTATTCTCTAGCTAGTCTCCTATGTGAAATTGGAAAAATCACACAACTTGTTGTATAGGGAGAATATATTCCCAAGTACAATCTTTACTCTATCCAATTTCTTAGTGAGCTCAACTTAAGATAGTGTTATATCACTAGATATTTTCTCATTTACCTTTCCTTGGAACTTCCTTTCTGACCATTCTATTAATTTTGTGTTTGTATCATGGTCTTCATTTGTTACCTGATCAACTATGTTAGATAGTTGCTCTACTATTGGCCTTGACTCATTAGGTGTCTACAAGCTAAAGGTATCAATAAAGATGTCATTTATCTCATTTAGTGCTTGCCTATATTTATATTCTTTTCTCAATACCTCTTGTCTTCTTCTTCTATCCAATGCACTATGTATTTCATTAATCTTTTCTTTAGTAAGGGTGCTAGATTCATAGTAAGGTATTGTGATTTCTTCATCAAGCTCAAGAATTCCATACTGAATTTTCTTGGCTACTTTTGTTGAGCTCGAGCCTGGTGTTCTAACTTACAATGCTAGCATTTCAATGCTTGGCTTCTAAAGAGTTTGAGTGGGAGTACCTATTTTTGGTAATTCAACCAAAGTTTGTATTGCAAATTCCTCCTCATCTTTTGTCTCTTCCTTCTCTTCAACTTGTTTCTCCTTTTCATTATCAATAGCTAGGGGTGTGCTTGCTGGTTGTTCTAATTTTTCTTTGTCTTCCCCTGTTGCTACACTCAGCACTTGAAGTGCATCTATGATTGTTCTTGGTGGAGATGGAGGTAGAAGCAATAAGATTCCAGTAGTTTGAGTGGTCAAAGGTGGTTCTTTTTTTTTCACCTTGACTTCCTTTGATTTTACTACTACCTTTTGCAATTCATCAACACTAACTATATTGGGCTTGAACATAATCTAGTTGCTTGTGTTGATTGGTCAAGGATCTTTGTTAGATCCTCTGCAGTTAATGGATTGATTTTTTCACCAGAAGTGTCAATAACATCCTTAATCTTGATAATCTCTGCAGGTGTGATGGTGGCATGAGGAGGGCTAGGAGGTGATAGTTGTGTGTCTTGCACACTTTGTTCTTGCTGCTCATCTGTACCCTTTTCTTCCTCTTTCTCCTCTTTATTTTTCTCTTCATTTTTCTTTTCTTCTTCCACTTTCTTCTCTTCTTCCTTCTTATCCACCTCCTTTTTATCTTCCTCCTTCTTCCCTGTTTCTTTCATTTCCTTTTTCTTGGCACTTGCTTCTACCTTGTATTCTTCATCAAACACATCATCAATTTTCTTGTATATTATTTTCCACAATCTTATGGATTTGCTGACTACATCTTCAATTTTATTTTGCAAAATACAAAATGCTCTATACTTAGGAGTAAATCTACTATTGTGCCTCTTAACTGCATTAGTTATTTGACCCTTAGACAAATCAAGAAAAAATATAGCTAAAGTAGATTCCCTTATTTCCTTTTCCATTTGTAGAAAAAAATGCCATTTATCTTCAACAATTTTGTACAACTCTATGGGCATTGAGCTATCTAGCTCTAGAGGTGTGTGCTTGTACTTGGCCATCATAGCATACATAGACTACTCTATTTTATTTTTCTCTTCATTAGTGAGCTTATTAAAATTTAAATTCTTTAAATCTTTCAAGTCATCATTTCTAAGCTTTGTACACAATTTATCTATGACATTCTTAGGTGGATGACTTACCACTTTGAACTGACTGTTATCATCTGTTTCTGTCTTTTCTTCATCTGAGTCAAGTTGAGCTACATATTTTCTTCTCTTTCTTGGCTCCTCATCAATCTCCTTGGTAGTTTTCTTCCTCTCCTCTACCTCTTCTTTGGCCTTTCATGTTGTAACTTTGGTGGTGGCTCTAGTAGTAGGCTTCTTTGGTGCAGGTTTTTCCATTTTCTTTGCTTTGGGTTGAGGAGTAGGTGGATTTTTAGACTTTCTTTTTGTGACCTTGGTTCTAATAGGTGCTTCCTCAGCTTCTTTTTCCTTGACACCTTCCTCTTTATCCTCACCTAGACCTTGTGTCAGTTGTAGAGGCTCATCTTCTTCATTTTCATTTTCATCCTCTTCTGCATCTGCTTCCTCTTCCTCTATTGTGCCTACTTCTTCAACTCCAAACCTCTTCTTGATTTTCTTGATCAATTTGTCCTTCTTTTTCACTATTGTGGTTGTTTTAAGATCTATCACCACCCTTGATTTGACAATTTCATAAGTACCAAAATGTTTTGCATCCTTGTCAATGTCCTCTACAAGTAGTGTTGTTATTACTGTTGAGGCCTGATCAAGATCAAGTTCATATCCTAGTGGCCTAAGCCATCTCACTCTAGGTATGACTGCTTGTATATAAGTGTAATTAGTATCCACTAGAAAACAAATATCCTTTACATGTTTCTCAACCAATGAGACTTGTATCCTCATCCTCTGTTTCATGGACTTCTTGAAGTCCTACAAATAGCTAGTCATTTGGGCATCAAAATTCTCACCCATCTGCTCAATGAATCCATTGATTTTCTCAACAATGGTCTTATTCTAATCCCATTTCACCTTGCCTGCTAAAGGGAATTCTTTCATAATATAGAAAAATATACAAACCAAAACTGAGCCAAATTTGCATTGAGCTCCCTTAGACTTCCTTGTAGCTCCCAGATTCTCATTGATCTACCATAACATGAGCTCTGCAAGATCATATGTATGATCTTTCTTCACCAATTTATAGGCAACATCCACTGCTATACATGGTACACTGTTTAGTCTGTTTGACTGGTAGAATTTGTGGGATATACTCTCACAAAAAAATTTAGTAGGGGTTCTATAATGATGTCTATTGTCATTCCCCTATTATTCCATTTTGCACCTATATTCTTCTTTATGGCCTCCTTTTTGTCACTTCTCAAGGTCTTTGGCCAATCTAGGGTTGGAATACCAGTAACCCTATGGACAATTTTATTTGTAAACTTCACTGGCCCTATCTCTAAACAAAAAGTTCCATCGTGGATTCTGCTCAACACTTATGCATATCCATTCCATCTTGAAAACAATAGGGAAAACTAAGGCTTTGGTCAGATCCTTCTTCTCAACTATGGAGAATTCTTCTTTAAGTTTTCCATTATCACATAGTTTATCAAATGCATTAAAAATATCCAAATCTCCTATGGCTCCAACTTTACAATTATAACACTTTCAAACATCTTGAACCATAACAACTTTATTAGGTATTATGGATAGGGCACCAGCAGGATCATTCTTATAAGCAACTTCAAGAATGGGTCTAAACTCTGGCTATTTGACTTCATTACTGACAAGTTTAAATTCATGAATTTCCTTCTCCTTACTGGTTTTTGACCCAGATGCCATTGTTTACCAAACTAGGGTTTAAAATTAAATAAGTCTTCACACTCTGCGTAGCTTGGCACTTTAATGAAATACCTATGAATTGATGACCCAGAGTTGAATTTCTATTGGAATCGCTACAAATCATTGTTTGATCACTATAGAATCACCTCTTCGCTCTACTCAACTTTTCTTTGTGTTCGAATGATTCAAAAATTAACAATTTTCAACTTTATTGGGTTTAAAAGTCTAGCATTTATTGCATTTGTGATGACAGTTGTACACTTAACTTCCAAAGTTTTATCAGCTTGACTTCCATTGAAGTTCATCTACTTGGCAGCCACCAACATCTCTTACTCGGCATCCACTAGACTATTCAACTTGGCAATAATTGGAGTTTCACTCGGCAACCAAAGGTAGCTCGGCATCATCTTCTAACTTTTAACTTGACATCTTTTCTCATTCACATTTCTTCTTTGTAGAACTTCTATGTTTTCTTGGGCTAGTGTATGATACATCTTTTATATGTATCAGACCCATGTATTTGTCTTGTGCTTAACTGGATGAGGTGTGATCACTTGACCTCTTGGGTGGAGTGATCTCCCCATTTGATGTGCTACATTCACCTCTCTTCTTCCATGTCTTGTTCATTTTTTCTCTTATTTGTTCAACATCAATCTTATCTTTTCCTCTATTGACTTTAGCTTTAGGTGCTTTTGACTTTGTAGGACAATTTTTGCTGATATGACCAATCTTCAAGCAACTAAAACATGTAGTTTTGTTTAGCCACCTACTGTAACATCTCTTGAAATTTGGTCTTATGAAATTTTCAAGAATGTCTCCATACTCTTGACAATAATGACAGTTATACCTAGTATTGTTATCCCAATTGTAGTGATGTGCATGATTGATTCCTCTTGTAGGCTGATTAGGTGTCCACATAGGCTTTGATCTACATTCAAATGTTCTATGTCCATACTTTTTGTATTTGTAGTAGTGACCCTCAAATCTTGGTACCCTCATCATCTTGGTTCTATAGTCTTATGTTGAATGTCCTTGCTTTTTGCACTTGTGACAAAAGTTTGCATTTGTAGGCTTATCATACTGATGAGTATTCTTGCTTCTGCACACATAAGAGGTATGTCCCTTTTTACCACAAAAAAGACAATTAGGTTTAGTGTTCTTACCTTTGTTTATTCTTTCTTCTGTAGCCTTGGATGATTCTCCTTGTTCAGTGTTGATGTAGCCAAGTCCTGTAGTATCATTACTAGCCCATGGTAATTTTTAGCAACTACTCAAAGAACTTGATGGCCTCATTAGGTTTGTTGTAACTTTTTGATATTTTTTTTTCTCTCTTCAATTCATTCTGAATCTTCAAGGTGGATATCTTAATGTCCCTCATGTTTACCTCATGATGAACATTCATCATTTGGCTTAAGGTGTCCAACTGCATGTTTGAGATCTTTTCAAATTCAATTGTCTTCTCTTCCAACCTATTGGTGAGATTTCTTTTGTCATCTTCTATCATGGACTTGTCTTTATTAGCTATTTTATTTTGTTCAATCACTTCACAAAACATTATGGCTTGTGATTCTTGTTCAAGCTTGAATAATCTAATTTCTTCAGCTTGTGCTCTATTTTTCTCCATTAATTCTATTATTGCTGCATCAAATTCTTTAGAATCTCCATTGGAAAATATGTGTGTGGTGTCAATCTCCTTGTAGTGTATGTCATTTTCAGCTATGGCTATCTCCTTCCTTTTTTTCAAGGATTTTCTCACTTCCTCCCTAGCTTCCTCTACTTTATGTAGAGCTAGTTGCACATCAATCACCTAATTGTCAATGATCTTCCCAAGTTTGAAGACTTCCATCTTCTAACCTTTTTCTCCAAGTTGTTAGGCTTCTCCTTGTGAGAACCAGCACTCTGATACCAATTTTTGGAATGTTCAAATGGGGAGAGTACTTCTGAGGGGGGGTGGGATCAGAAGTAACCATTTTTTATCCTTTTAAACCATTATTAAAACATAACTAAAAGTAATGCACATGCATGTAAACATATAAGAAAACATGAAATGAAAGCATGCATCAACACATAACACCAAAATTGATAACCCAGAAACCCTCTAGGAATAAGAAGGTAAAACTGGGGTAGGGATGACAGCCACAAAAATCACTGCAACAAGCAATGTTCAATCACTTCTGATGGTCTTCCCTACTAAAGGCTTTACATTGTGTCAATAGTGACCTAGTTAGAGGATTTACAAAAACTTACATGAAGTGTCACCCTATTAAAGGATTTACAATAGGTTGTTAAGCCCACCTAATACATAGGATTTTCAATCACCTTCTTCAAAGGTTCTTCTACCTAGCTGTTAAGCTAACCTATCAATATAGGATTTTAGCATCTAATAAAATTGTGAGAAAGTATTAGAACATTTGACCTAATTGAATGCAATCTCAAATTGTTGGGTTTAGGTACTAGATCTGCTCTTCTTGTTCTAATCCTTGCTTGATAAGATCTATGTATTTTTTCCTTATCCCTTGTGCTATTCTGCTCAATTGGATATGAAATTGTTGCTCTGTACCTCTAAGTCATTCCTTCTTCATGCAAAAATTTCACTATAATCTCCCCATTCACTATTCTCATTCACACATGCAATGGGTTTTTGACCTCCTTATAAAGAATGTGAAGACTTAGGGTTAGGTATGGATCTACGATCCATATTGAATCTCAAATTCTCACTCATACCTTGGATTTTTCTCATTGGCTACATGCCTTCTCCATTTTTCTAATTAGTTGCATGTTGATTTCATAGGGAATGTAAATGATTCATCCTTATCCTTTTTTTCCTTCAAGATTTCTCTAGGTCAGCTCCAAAAATGGTTTACATATTAGTTTGTGAAAGTAAAAACTCTTATGTTGATCCTGAGTTACTTGACACTCATTACATTACTAATGCTCGGCATGAACTAATTTCTAGATTGCTCGGCATCTATTACTTTCTTGGTTTTCTCGGCACCTATTAAACACTATATTGCTCAACATCTAAACATTTCCTGGATCACTTGGTACATGAACATTTCTTGGATCACTCAGCACATGAACATTTCTTGGATCACTCGGCAAATGAACATTTCTTAGATCACTCAGCACATACTCCATTCTAACTTGCTTGGCACCAACTATGGCTCAGCACCTATTGAAATTTTGGCTCAACATACATTGTGTACTCGACATATATAGTGAAAATGGTTAAGTGTGTTGACACTCAATTGTGAAGACTATTCTTTTGACCAACACATACGACATGCTCATGATCTCAAACTTTGATGGCAAGGAGGCATATTGACAAGGCAGGTGGCAAAACCCTTCAATTTGCTCAATTCACGTACATGCTGTGAGGAGAAAAAGTTGGAAAATGAAGAAAAAATGAATGGGCTATGGGTTTGTAGCCCATTTATAATAATTTAGGTTTTTTAAAAGCACGTACGTGCTATTGAAAGTTAGAAAAAAAAAAAAAAAAAAAAAGGGTGTCACCTTTTTGGCACCACAACTTGATGCACTTACCCTAGAGGAGGTCCAACAACCTATAAATTGGATTTTGTTTCATCCAAATTATACATCTAAGACCAAATCTACAACCATTTGATTTTTGGAGGTGTGATGGTGGTGATACAGAAAAAATAATTTTAGAGACAATTTTGAAACAACAATATCTCCCTCATCTGAACTCATTTTTTCAAGCAATCTTTTTTTTTGTTTTGGGGTAGAATTTCACAATCTACATAGTGGTGTAGGTGATTTTGGATCTCTATCTCTGAATTTTTCTAGAAGATCACAAATCCCATTCTTTGCAACTTTCAAGGCTCTATTTGGGAACATCCAGTAATATTTTCAGGTACAATTTCTTTTGAAAGTGCATAATTTTTTCTCTACTTTCCAAATCTGTAATCAAATTTCAATAATTTGGAATGGACATATCACTTTCAAAAATAGGTCTTTTTTGGCTATATTTGCACTTGGTGAATACTTGGATTTCAATTTTCTTAATTGAATCAATAATTTGAAGGAGTTATCAATTGATTTCAGTCATCATTTGATTTCATTATGGATTTGTTTAAAGTTCCATTACTCACTCTATATAACTATCATGAATGGAAACAAGCAGTTCCTAATTGGTTGATGAGCATTGGATTGCTTAGAATGATTCTTGGACAGGATCTAGAACCAACTCAAGGCATTGCAGAAAGAAGGAAGTGGTTTGATCAAAGATAAAGCACTTGGCTCTCTTAGATCTACCATCTCTCATGATTTTCTATACCATATTGCATCGTATACACATCCTCATGATGCATGGACAACATTGGAAGGGATCTTTGATAAAGCTGATAGAATAAGAAAATTCAAATTGGAGAATAAACTTATAGGTCTAAGTCCATGTGATTTTGATAATATTCAAGACTTTTTCTCTAAGTTAAATTCCATTAGATTGGAACTTTCTAGTTGTTGCATTACTAAAGATGATGAGCAATTGATACTATCTATTATTTTCAAGCTAGGTCCTAAATATTCAATATTTGTTTCCACATTCTATGCTACTATGGATGCTCATGGTAGTGCATACAAAATGCCTTCTCTTGATGAATTTTCAGCTCATCTCACAAGGAAACAAGAAAAGTTAGCACATATGGGTCAATTGAAGCCTTTAAAGTATCAAGCGTTGATTGCAAATGACTCCTCTCCAAGGCTCCAAAAGGCAAGGATACAAACAACACAAGGATCCTAAGAAACATTACAAAGATGATGGATCTCCTTTAAAACATAATATTGAATCCAAGTCCTCTTCAAGAGAGGAAACATCTAGAAGAAAGAGATAAATATTCTTATTACAAAAAGTTAGGACATGATGAGGATAAATGTTTCCATAAGAAGATTGATGATCTCACTCACATTCTTCAAAAGAACAATATTCAGTTGTCTTCATCATTGTCTTCTCCTTCTTCCTAATATTAGGTAGCTTCTACATTTACATCATCATCCAAAGGTAAAGGACAAGCACTCATTGCTTCCACACATCTTGAGCAAGGTAAATGGCTTGTTGATTCAAGTGCATCACATAATATGACATCTTCTATGAATATGTTTTCTTATTTTGATCCTTGTACTTCTCCACCTATATTAATGAGTAATAATACATTCATGAAGGTTTGTGCGGAAGGTTTTATTCCTATGGGAGAGGGTACATTTAATGATGTTCTTTGTGTACCATCCTTGACCACTAATCTCCTTTTCATTTACCAAATTACTCATGGGGCACAAGGTATGCTTGTTGAGTTCACTCTTGATTATATCTATATTAGGGACATGGAGATAGAGATGTCATAGCTATGGGAGTTGTTGATCATACATCATACTTGTATTCTTTTGCATATTTTGTTGATAATGATGATGATATTCATTATGTACCTAACCCTTTATCAAGTGTGAATAATTCATGTGAGGAGAATATTGGCTTCTTGAATCATTTTGTTCTTGAGACAAGTGTTGAACCTCCTACTCCTCCACCTCTTGCTTCTTCAGATATGAGTTCTACTATTTTGCAAGATAATCTTTTTGCTTTTGATCTTGCAATGTGGGATGAATTCTTGGATGCTCTTTTAGATGAGTCTCATAATAAAAATTTGATTAATAAATTTGAAGGGGTTTCTTTTCAAGATACTTCTTCACCTTCTTTAGAGATTGAATTTCCCAACTCTTCATGTTGTCTTTTTTTTTTTCACATCTCATAGGTCAGCTTGATGGTGTGAAAAAATCATTGAGCTTGGAGACACCTATTTAGTCTTCAAATATGCATACATGGAGACCTTCTTCCTCCTTCCTCACTTTTTACATGGAGTGGCTTCTTCATCATTTGATGTATTTATCTCTTCCTAAGGGGAAACATGTGTCTTGTAGGCATTGGATTATATTTCGTTTGTAGGCACTCTTCATCTACATTAGAGCTTCTTCATTATGGGGGGATATCATGTCTCCTTATTTCCTTCCTATGGGGGATCATTCTTTGTATATACATGATGCATGTCATTCTTGGGAGGTCTTGAGCATTCTATCAATTCATGCATTTTTTTTTTCATCTCTCCTTTTGGAGGAGGCTTTTTCCCATGAGGTTTTCTCTCTTTCTTCACTTTATGAGAGACTATGTTTCATGTATTGCATTGCATATTGTACATGGGTACCTAAAATGGCCTAGTAGCCAAGACTCATCTTTCATTATGAGTTTAAGTGCATTCCCCTAAGTTTTAGTTAAGGAGGATGTTGGTGTAATTAAATATTTACTAATTAAACTTACTTAAGCTTACTTAGGATAATGCATTGCATAGTAGTTTGTGATTGAGACACTTGAGAGTTTGTACCTCAATTAAACACATGGCATAGGAGAATTCCACTCTAGGTGGTCATGGTTGTTATCTCATTTTACCTTTAGTGTACATATCACATTATCATCCTCATCATCGCACATACTTCATTGCACAATGGAGGATGATACACCTTTGGTGGACATGTGATTCCACCTTATGTAGGTGATAGCTTATCTTCTCCTTATCTTTGTCTCTTATCACCTCTCCTATACAAGGAGGCCCATTATTTACATTTTAAATCAATCCATTAGATTTCAATAAAGTCCATTATCAATAATAGCATTCTTGCATCTTCATGCAATTGTCTTGGCAATCTCTTGTGGAAGTTTTCTTGGTCTTTCATTTGATCCTGGGTGTGTTGTAGAGTCGCCTAAAACTCTAACAATTTTATATATTCATCTCTTTTGAGGGAATTTTTTTGTCACAATATTTATTCCCTTTCTCCACTTTATGAGATATTGCATTGCATTAAATTTGTGCTTGTATATTGTACATAGGTACCCAACATGGCCTAGTAGTTGAGACTTGTCTTGTATTTTCATTTAGCATTGTAAGATTAATTTGATTCCATTTATTTTCACTTAAAGAGGTGGGGATTTTTGTACATAATTAATTATTCCAAATTATAGTTTAATTAAAATTACTTAGTATAATGCATACATAGTAGTTATTATTTTTTATGTTTAGGATTTTTTACCTATATAAGCACATGATGTAGGAGAAATTTTACTTTGTGTCATGATCAAGTTATTGTCATATTTTTCTTTGTGTAAGATTAACTTGTGGTGCACTTACCACATTATAATGTGCACATTGTTGAGTGCACTTCATTACACAATGGAGGATGGTCTTGTTGGACTACTTTAGAATAACTGAGAGGGGTGTGAATTTGTTATCCAAGGTCCAAATGTAAAAATAAAACCTTTTAGCACTACAACTTATCCTTATGCATGCCTTTATCATTCAATATCTTAAACATATGCATATTGTTGTTGTATGTCAAAATAACTTTGTAGAAATGTAAACATGCAAAACCACAAAATCAATCACACATTTTGACATAAGGAATTTACATGGAACCTCAATTTGGGAAGACCCACCAGTAACATGCTACCAATTTTCACTCTTCTAAAGTGAGCTCTATGAGGAGCCAACCCTATTAAAGGTTACAACACACACTGCTAAATATGACCTAGTTAAAGGATTTCAATCACCCTACTAGGAGTAAGCCTTGTTAGAGAAATTTAGAACATACCATTCTAGAATGTCACCTTGTTAAAGGATATACTAATGACTGTTAGGTCAACCTTAAACCAAAGGATTTATCTAGACTAGTACAATTATTAGAGAGTAACAGTAGGACTTGATCTGATAACAATAACAACTCACTTGTAGATTATAAATCTCTCATTTAGTCCTCCATTTTGCTTGGCTTTCATCCTCTTCATCCCTAACAACTTGTTCACTCTTCAAGCATTCATCCTCCTAAGCCTTCTTTCTTTGCATGCCAATTCCAAACTCTTCTATTTGGTCACCATCTGAAGTAACATCCTAAACTTTTTGTCTTCTATAGGTTCTCGCACATGACAACTATTGCTTATGGCTTGCTATATCTATAAATAGAGAATTGAGGTCTTTTGTTAGTTAACCACAATCATCTATTCTAAGGTTAGGTAAGATTCAATGAATCTAACCACTTTTCCATTCTAGCCCTTCTAGAAACTTCCTCTACAATCCTCTTTGAATCCACCTCAAAATGGTTTATCTTGAATTTTGTGTCACTGGCTCATCATGGTAATCTTCCACATACTTCACACAATTCAAGAAATCAACTTTGATAGCTTAGATTTGTTAAATCTTCGATCTAACACATTGTAATAGCACTCGACAATAACACTCTGTTTACTTGACAAACACTATTGTCTAATGCTCAGCCAACACTGGGTTGCTTGACATCCACTGAGTCTTTTACTAGTGCTTAGCACAGACTAACTGTCTTAACTCGGTACCAACTAGATTTCACTTGCACTTGGCTCATACTAATGCTCTTTATTCAACACATATTAAACTTTTTTGTTTGGCTTCAACTATTTTTTTCTCGGTGTGCAATAACTTTGTTTGTTTTGCACTGTTTGCTCGGTCAGGCTTGACAAACACTTTTCTTTACTTAGCCTCCTTCTAGCCTTTGCTCATGTATACTTTCATTATAGCCTTAAGTAGATAAACAATACACTATATCATCAATGTCTTGCTTTGTCTTAGTGCTCTTTTTATGCACCAAATAACTCAACCTTTCTCTAGGCTCTCTTGTTATTCTTTCTTTTCAAATCCTCTTCATCAATGAAACAAATGATAGCATTCAGACCAAAGCAAGAAATTATCTCACCAACAAGTAGTAGCTTTGACATCAATGAAAAAATAATGATTGTTCCATGATAGTTTCATCAATCTTATTCACTTCAACAATCTCATTTCAACATATCCATCTTTGGTAGACATGTGATTCCACCTTATGTCATGGGTGATATGTTATCTCTTTCTTATCTCCTAGTTATCATGTCTTGCCTATAAATGCAAGTACACCTACATTGTACTTTTTTAATTATTGCATCTTTTTTGTCTCTATTGTTGTTTACTAATAAGAATCAATTTTTTAATGTCGATTATGTCTCTCTATTTTGTGATATTAGTTGGGCTTTTATACCTTGGTATATTTCTTGCAACAAGTTCTTACACTTTTGACTTCATGTTAATAATCAATATACTGGAATTCTATGTCAAGTGAGTAGTTGTTATGTTTATTTTAACTCTTATAATTTTGATTGTGAAGCTTTCACAAATAAGATTAGGTTTCGTATTCTATTGATTGAAGATCTAGATGAATACTTAAGATTATATCATGGTTGTGATAATATTGATAATGGATAATTGAATAAAGAGTGATAGCGAAAGTATGAATTATTTTGTAAACTTCTTTGAATGCACCCATGAAATTATGTAAATTTTATAATAAATGTCTAAGATCTATCAATCTTATTCTTATTTTAGAAATAAATTGATTGTTTCACACTACGCTTAACAGTGAGATAATGCTTATGTTTTGATTAATTCTATTGGGTCTAGTTCCTTTCAAAGTAATTTTGAGTTTGGCTAAAATATTTATGGCATATTGAGTTATTTATAGTTTTAATTTAGTATTTATTCTCTTCCTCAAATCCACATTCATAAAGAATTGGCTTCTTAATCATGGAGGTTGTTCAATAGCTAGCATTTAGATCTCATAGCTATTAAATTTCTCATCATACATGTAAGGGCTTTCCAAGTTTCAAACTTTAGCATCAACAATGGATACAATAAATGTAAAGAGAGTAGAAATGTGTACGGGAATGGATGGTATAAAGTCAAATGCAAGAGAATGTATGTAAATGAGGGTAAGTCAAGACTCGACAATAAACCTAATTCTATATAAGATTTTTTTTATTTTTCAAATACTCTTTCTACCATATTCTAGAATCTTTTATAGTGATTTGCCTCTCTAATATGTAATAATTTATGTATGATTACTAGATCATTATAATCATACATAAAGGTGATAATAAGGATAGGATTCAACAAATGTTAAATTTATTTATCTAACTCTGAAAATCAAATCCACACTCATGAAACCACTCTTGGATTCACAAATTTGATCTAAGATAAGGGATACATAATTCTAATGGAGATAATGTATGTTCAAATATGGAAACTACAATAGTTATAAAGTAAACAGAAATGTGTGAAGGAACAAATTAGATAAGTCAAATGCAAGGGAATTAATGTAAATGAAGGTAAGTCAAATATTGAAAAACAGGCCTAATTTTATACAATATGTTTTCATTTGTCAAAATTTAATAATTATATAAACCACTCTTTCAAAATAGACTTAAAATTAACTAAAGACAAATAAAAATATACAAATTTTCTCATTACAAACAAAAAAAAATAAACTATAAAAGAAAATCTCATAATAAAAAGATAAACTATAAAAGAAAATCTCATAATAAAGTAATTTCAAATATTTGTTAATTTAGAAGCTCAAAATAAGTACATTATAAAAAATAAAAATATCTATATTTATCAATTGTTTTTAACTTGCTGAAGTTCAACCCTTTACCGAGTCAATAGTTTTTTCTGCACCTAAGTTTTTTATTGGCTTTTTTTTTATTGATTTTCTCCGCCATGGAACTAAGGACAACATAATGCTTCCAAACTTTCTCAATCTTGCACGCCTTGTAATACGCCTTTCGGATTCTTCTCGTATATTCAAATCATTGGAATCGAATCCTCAAGCCACTAACTATTTGTTTAATCGGCCGGCCGAGGACGGTCTGCAATTCCTAGAAACCAGTATATTTCTGGGGAAAGTTTTAATAAACATCAACCTCAATCTCAACTCTTACAAAACAGGCTAAGCGACGAATTAGATGCAAAATTACTGATATCATCACGTTACAGAACGCCATTGTTATTTCCATCTTGCAAGAAAAATTATAACTTGAAAGAAAAAAATTGATATTTTGATATCTCTTCAAGAAAAAACGATCGGAGAGCAGATTTCTGAAATCTGCCTATCGATTAGTTTAATTTGATGGCTATGTTCAAATGTTGCTGTGGAGGACCGCGCGAGAAGTCCTTGTAAGATATCTCAATCATTTCCTATCTCTGTGTTGTATAACGTGATTTTGTTTTCTCTGTAAGGCTCAAGAAAAGATTTGATCTTTGTTTTGATGCAGAAGACGCAGCGGGAGCGTAAAGCCATGGAGAATTTTCTCTCTAAAAGAGCTGCAGATTGCCACTGCTAATTTTAGCGAAGAAAATAAGCTTGGAGAAGGGGGGTTTGGCAGTGTATATTGGGGCCGGACACACGATGGACAGGTATTAATTCCCTTTCTATTTAAGCTTCATAGCATTGAAATGACCAGTTTATGAAATTGATATGAACAGGGGAGGATTGTGTTTGTATATAAATTGTAATCAAATTTATTTGGGGGTGATTTGGTTGAATAGGTAGCACTGTAACAAGATTAATAATTTTATACTGGAGATTTATATCTTTCCAACAATAAAATTTATTGCTTGTTTTGCTTCTTGATATTTTGAAAATAGTTTTCTGTTAATGGGTCTTCATTTACTAGTAAAGTTGAACTATTCTGACTAAATTCTTGTTCAAAACAAGATCTCCGTATTATAAGGAATAAGATAAGGAGAACCAAAACAGGAGGTTTCAACCTTAGGTTCATTCTCCCAATCAATAATAATACCAATTTCGTAATGATATAAAAACTTCTATAAAAAGAAAATCCATCACTTGTTAATTGACCTATATTTTTCTGAGTAGTAGTGGATTTCTATATCATATTATTATACATATGACGGCTTGAATTATAGCTTGGTACGTTCATGGCATACTATAACATCTCTTAATTATTTGAACTCTGATTTTGTCATTCCCTTTTTAAAAAACTCTCCCCACTTTTTAGACGATATATTGACCCTTTCTTAGCTCATCTTAAACCCCTAATATAAACCCATGTGATATTGTATTACTACTAAGTGAAGACCCCATGATTATATATAATTTATACAAATCCTGTCAATTCACCTATACTTTTTCTGTAGATCCATCCTTGCGCAGATTCTCAGTTAACTAGCCAATCAATCACTATGCTGATCGAGTTTCAGTCTTTTACTTCTTAAGTTGAAGCCAGTGATTTGATTTCTAGTAGACTTTATGCGCTGTTAATGTTCAAGGTTGTTGATCATAGATCTACCTTAGAGCTCAATGCTTCGCTGTGAAGATCTGATAATCTTCCTAAATGGTTAAAGTCTGCCGATTAAGCCCATCAAACTATAGTAGGAGTGATCTCAACTTGGATTATTTAAGTTTATTAAAACTCAATTCTCAAATCATGGAAAAAAAATGTTAAATTCAAAGTTTCGATTGTTTGAGCGATAGTGGCAAACGCAAACCATTTGCCCGGGGGTGGTGCTGAATTTAGATTTTTAAAACTATATTTCAATAGACCGAATCCTTGAATCCTGCTCTTTGCCTCCAATTTACACAATTGTGCAGTCTAACCAGACCTACAAGTTTCTGGTTCTACATTTTTTTATGGGTATTTATTTCATTAAATTCATTTGGTTTTATGAGTATTCATTTTGTCAAATTTATTTGGCTTATCATGTTGTTGTCCTTACACCAAAAGCTTGAGCTGTCAATGAACGTCACAACAACCAGAAACAAGGATCCACGGGAGGCGGTTAAGCACATGTCACAAATCCATCGATCTATGCTGAACAGTACCTTCAACTAAAAGGAACAGCGGCACCAACCTCTGAACATCAACTTCACTAATTGACCAAAAGCATTGACATTTAGATTCTATATTGAACACTATTCAAAAAAGAATTGCATGTTATACCCAGATGTATTACCAATTTAGCCTTACCAGTAGTACCTTTGGTATTCAGTCACTCCTAGGATGCGCCTCAAAACAAGAGTTTAATTTGGTAGCTAAATAGAAATACTGAATCTGTTTTTGGGCATGTGCAGATTGCAGTGAAGAAGCTAAAATCGATGAACTCGAAAGCAGAGATGGAGTTTGCTGTAGAGGTAGAGATTTTGGGCAGAGTGAGGCACAAAAATCTATTGGGCCTAAGGGGATATTGTGCTGGTGGGGATGAACGTCTCATAGTTTATGATTACATGCCGAATCTTAGTCTTCTCTCGCACCTTCATGGCCAGCTTGCAGCCGATGTTGAATTGAACTGGCAAAGAAGAATGAACATAGCTCTCGGATCTGCTGAAGGCCTTGTGTAAGTCATAATCTTCCACTGAAACTTTGATCTGTGAGTCCCACCATTCAAAGAAACATATTGAGTCACATTTAAGATATGGTATACAAAATATGAATATGTACTCTGCATTTGTATTCATGTTTTGGTAGAAGTCAGGGTAGCAGGGCTTCTTATTCTTTTCCATTTATATGATAGAGGGATTTAGTATTCACAGATGTTGCATTGGTATGCTCTAGGACTACGAGTAGCAAACATAGTGTTATGGTTTAATCATGTTTTGCATTAATTTCTGGTAAAAGTAGGATAACGGTCCATAAAATAGAAGCTGGTGTAAGTTTAAAGGGTTTTTATTTAGAATTCCATGTTGAAATGGGCTCAAAGCTGTATAATTGATGAACATATATATTCCTTGATTATCAGGTACTTGCACCATGAAGCTACTCCTCATATAATCCATAGAGATATCAAAGCAAGCAATGTACTGTTAGACTCCAATTATGATGCCCAAGTTGCAGATTTTGGATTTGCAAAGCTGATCCCTGATGGGGTTAGTCATCTAACTACAAGAGTTAAGGGGACCCTGGGGTATCTTGCACCAGAATATGCCATGTGGGGTAAGGTCTCTGAAAGCTGTGATGTTTACAGCTTTGGCATCTTGCTTCTTGAGATTATAAGTGGAAGAAAACCAATAGAGAAGCTCCCTGGAGGAGTCAAGAGGACCATAATTGAATGGGCTTCTCCATTGGTGCACAAGGAAAGGTACAGTGAATTGGTGGATCCTAGACTTCAGGGTAACTTTGAAGAGACACAGCTGAAGAGGGCTATTTATGTGGCAACAAGATGTGCTCAGAATTCACCAGAGGACAGGCCTAACATGAGGGAAGTTGCAGACATGCTGAGAGGGGAAAGGAGGAGTAGAGAGGTCAATTCTGTTAAATTAGAGAGTGCCAGATATAATGATGATTTGCTTCAACATGACCAATCTTCTTCTGATGATGATGATGAATCTTACGTCGCTGAGATTAAGCAGCATAACAAACTAAATAATGTGCAAAAGGTGCAAAGAGTTCAACAGCAGCCTAATCAACATGGGACCAGAGGGAAAGCATTGAGATGATGAAATTTACTCATGCAGCTTGGTCTGGTCATGAGAATGGATGGACAAATATCAAAACTCACCAGTTAATAAAGAGTTTAGCTTTGTAACTTGTATGTTTTATTGTACCCTGCAGAGATCTGCCATTCCAGTTGAATGAAAGCTGAATTCTTGGGTCAAATGGGTAAAACGTACAATGGAATGGAGGTCTATGTGAAGTCTGGTACTTGATATTCTTTTTGTTGTATTCGTAAGTTTAGGGGGGGAAATTCTTCCTTCAAGGTTAGAGACAAGAGCTAGGATTTGTCTAATGCAACTAATTGTGGAATTTCTCTTTTGCTAGACACTGAGTTATCTACTCCTTGGGAAAAAAATATTGGACTTCCATTAGAATTTGTAGTAATTTCTTAAACTAAATCGAAGTGGTGTCATAATAAACAGCATATGTAATGTAGCGTAATAATTAAATTAAATAATTAAGAATTATATAATTTGAAATAATTTTATGAATTGTTGGAGTAGTGTTGATTCAATTAAGTATTATTAGATATAAAGTACAATTGTAATACAAATAAAAATAAATGTAGAGAAATACCATTTAGTCTTTTGTTTAATATTATGAGATTTATGCACTGTGAATTCTATATATGTTCTATTGGAAAAAGAGGGGTAAAAATTTATTAAGATAGAAAGGAATACAACAAGGAGAGCTCAACAAGGAGCTCGATCCTGAGCAACAAGATCATCAAATTCTTGTACCATCTCAAAGGAAAGTTGCCTCCGATCCATAATATTCCAACCCGGATCATGACTAGAAGCCCATTTGGCTAAACAATCAGCAGCTCTGTTCCATTCACAAGGAATATACGTGAACCTAATGAATTGAAGAGAGGTAGAGAAGAGAATAATTTGATTAACAACAGTGGCCAGCTGCCAACTAACATTGTCAAGCTCCTGTGAAGAAAGCAAGTTCACCACCACCTGGGAATCAGACTCACAGATAATCTTACGCCATCCCCCCAAGCAACACAGTTCCACAGCATATAAAATAGCCTGAGCTTCCATGAAATTGTTAGTGAAATCACCTTTATGAACTGAGAAAAAGAATTTAACATCACCAGAACTACAACGAGCCACTCCCCCAATACCAGCAGGGCCTGGATTCCCTCAGGAAGAACCATTAGTGTTAATTTTCAGAACTCCATAGGGAGGAGGAGTCCAATGCCCATCTTGATTTACTCGACTCTTCCTCTGATGTGGAAGCTCCCTAGACATAGAAGGAAACCTTTGAGCTACAGCCCCATCTTGAAGATGAAAATTGAGGCGATTGCATATAAGAAGATCAACTGGATTCATACCCCCATCTAGCTCATACTTCACATGAATAGTTTCCTGAAGAGAATGTGAGATCTTCCACCAAAGATGCAAAACATCTAGCCCAACATCTTGGAATATTCGATGATTCCTCTCCAACTAGATATGCCAAAGCATGAATGAAGGGCCAGCAATCCAAGCAACATGGAGAGGAGAAGACTTGGAGGGAGCACTTCCCAAGCGGGCCCAGAACTCAGGCAAATAGGAAGCATGCCTACAAGAGCAACCCCAAGCACTCCACCAAAGGTGCCATAGCTGAATAGAATAGGAGCAACGGAAGAACAAATGGGAGATAGGTTCCTCCCCATTACCACACAAAACACAATAAGAGGGGCCCTGATATCCACGTTTACAAAGATTATCCCATGTAAGATAGCGGTTGTGAGCCACTAGCCACATGAAAAAATTGCACTTGGACCAAGAAACTTTATTCCAAACTTGCTTCCACCAAGGCACCTCAGCATCCCCAAATAATTGTCTAGTTATCTCCTGATACCCAGCAGAGACATGATATTTACCAGACAAGGTACCTCCCCAAGCCAAAACATCATGACCTAGCAAAGAGGAACACTCTCTAGAGGCCAGAATCTGAGAAAGCTCTTGATGATCCACTTCTGTACCTCCAGGAGGCCAATCAGAAGAATGCTTCCATTTGTAACCAACAGTAGGTCCCAATTGAAAAGGAGTCTTGTAATGAGCCACTTTATCCCATCCAGCGGCATGAAAAGAGTCACAAAGAGACTGAAGATGAGGGTACATGGATAAAATGGAAGGGAATCCATCCCAAGCATCAGACCAAAACAAAGCTTGAGAACCACCTTTACATATCTAGAATAGACCCCTCTTGACTAACACCGCAACTATCTTCAAAGTATGCCAAACCATTGAGCCACGACCTTCAAGAGGAAGTGTAGAAATAGAGCAAGGATCAGCACCATGAAAATATTTATGAGTGATAATACAAGCCCAAAGTTGATGTTGTCCAAAGCACCATCACCAATAAAGTTTAGCAGCCAAAGCTTGACTACTCAAGTGAGCAGATCAAAGACCAAGACCACCCTCCTTTTTAGGCCTACAAATAGTTGCCCAACTAATCAAGCTCCATTTAGTACTACACAAATTACCACTCCAAAGGAATTGTGAAGAAAGAGCATCAAACTCCTTGAGAAAGTAAATAGGAGCAGCTTGAACCATGCTTCTATAAGTAGGAAGAGCTTGGATAATAGCTTGAAGAAGAGTAACTCGGGCAGTAGTAGAAATCCATCTATGAGTCCAATGATTAACCTTATCCTGAAGTTTGGTAATCAAATTTTGCCAGAAGAGACATGGCTGCCTAGAAACAACAGTAGGAATGCCAAGATAAGTCAAAGGAAGTGACCCAATCTAAAATCGCAGGATACCAACAATCCTGTGCTGAATAGAATCAGGAGTGTTAAAAAAGTAAATGGAAGATTTGTGCTCATTAACTTTTTGGCTTGAAGCTACCAAATAAATGTCCAAAGCATGTTGAAAGGCTTTAGCTTCCTTGATCCTAGCATGACCCGCAAGAGTAGAATCATCAACAAATTGAAGATGGGAAAGAAAAGGTAAGCCATTACCCCACCGCCACCACTGAATAGAATTTTAGGACACATGATACTTAATAAATCTGCCCAAGCCTTCAGCCATGATGATGAATAGATATGGGGAGAGAAGGTCACCTTGGCGGAGGCCTCTAGAGGCACCAAATAGCTGAGAAGGTTGACCATTAATAAGAACAAAAAAAGAGGCAGAAGTAACACAACTCATAGTCCAACACACCCAATCAGAGCTAAATCCAAAAGAAAGAAGAATACTCCTTAGAAAACTCCATTTAACTCTATTGTAGGCCTTAGTCATATCCAACTTAACAAACATTGCTCTCCCCCTTGAAGTAGCCATAGAGTGAATAGCCTCAGTAGCAATAACCACCCATCCCAAATTTGTCTTCCAACAACAAAACCACCTTGTTCTTTTGAGATAATAATGGGAAGCCACTTTTTAATTCTCTCAGCAATCAACTTAGTAATAACTTTGTAAACCACATTACATAAGGCAATTGGTCTAAAAAACTCCAATTGATTAGCGCCCTCTCTCTTAGGAATAAGAGTCAAGAATGTAGAATTCAAAGCCCGAAGCATCTGCTTGCTAGAATAGGATTCCTTAACCACCTCCAAAAAATCATGATTAATGATGTCCCAAAATTTTTGAAAGAACTCAACTAGAAAGCCATCAGGACCAGGAGTCTTCCCCTTAGGCATGCCAAAGACCACCTCCTCCAGCTCTTCCAAAGATATTGGACGCATGAAATAATCATTCATTTCCTGAGTGATAAGGGAAGGAATACAAGACAAAAGAATATTTTCTTCATTATCAGTAGGAGGAGAGTCCTCAGAGAAGAGGGTAGAAAAGTACCAAGTAGCCTCCTAGAACAAAGCTAGCAAGGAATTCAGATGGATACCTTGAGAATTAACCAAAGAAGAGATATTGCTCAGATTCCGACGAGATTGCATTGTTTTATGGAAAAAGACAATGTTCCGATCACCTTCCTGGAGCCAATCAACTCTAGCCTTTTGCTTCCAAAAAATTTTCTCTCAAAGTTCCCATTCTTCTAGAGCTCTAGAAGCAAGGGATTCAGCCCTTCCAAGATCCTCTGAGAAACCTCGATCTCTAATCTCCCTTGTGATGACATCAAGATCTTCTTGAGCAAGCCTCTTCATAGAGTGAAGGTTCCCAAAGCATTGCCTATTCCATATCCTAAGCTACCTTTTAACATATTGAAGCCTTTTAGAAAATGAGTACATTGCAGTACCATATGCAGGAGCACCATCTTTCCACCAACATAAAATAAAATCACGAAGAGAAGAGTCACGAAGCCACATCAACTAGAACTTAAAAGGAGGATGCTTTGGAACACAAGCCCCAATAGTAGAAAATTTGATTGGCCAATGATCAGAACCCCTCCAATCAAGGATTTCTGAAGAGAGAGTAAGAGTGCCACTAACCCAAAAGAAAGAAACAAGAAATCTGTCTAGACATTCTGAGATAGCAGCAGCTCTAGTCCTTTGATTATTCCAAGTATATAGACCATTAGAAGGCTTAACATCAAAGAGATGAAAAGAGATATGTGTTGCCGAAGAAGAGAAAAAGCAGGCCCTAGTCTAGCCAAACCACCTTGCTTCTATATATGTTCTAGATAACCAAAATTAAAAGATCTTGTGTCAAAATGAGTAATAAATTAAGGTAAACCAAACAAGTACAACATTAAATTAACACTCAAATCAAGCATGGGAAATCCAACACAAACAAACTATGTTGAACTCTCTATTGCATATGATTTACCAAGTTGGTTAGTTGATGAGTGCCCACGTGATTTCACTAGCACATCCAAGCAATCATGAAAATGTAAGGTGTGTAAAATTACTAAGTGTTGGAGATTTTATGAAGTTTGTGGCGATGGAATGTATGGTTAGGATTAGATTTAACTGTTGGTATAATTAAATATTACTAATTACAGTTTACTTAAGTTTACTTAGGATAATGCATTTGCATGTTAGTTGTCATTTAGACACCTATGAGTTTGCATTTTATGTTTGCACATGGTGTAGGATACATTTAGTTGCACATAGTTGTTGTCACATACCTTATTTTTTGTAAGTTTTACCTTTGTGTATGTAATACATTATCATTCTCTTATTGTTGCACATACTTTATTGCATAATGGAGAATGATTCACCTTTAAAAAATATGTGATTACTCCTTGTCTAGTTGATTGGTTATCATTTGCATTATTCATAGTTATCATGCATTGCCTATATATTGAGGCACATCTACATTGTACTCAATCTAAATAGAAATCTGAACATTGGGCATCTTGATCCATTGTCATTTGATCATTATTGATCTATTAATTGGATCATCATGTTTTCATCTCTTGTGCTATCTCTTGAGCTTCTAGATCTTGACATTTTCATTATTTTCCTTAGGGAAATTAGCACAAGAAAAGTATGATAAATTCTCTATTTCATAAAATTCACCAAGTTGGTTAGTTGATGAGTGCCCACATGATTTTAGTAGCACATCCATGCAATCATGAGAATTTAAGGTGTGTAAAATGATCAAGTGTACAAGAATTTATAGATTTTGTGGTGATGGAATGTAGGGTAAGGATTAAATTTATCTGTTGGTGTAATTAAATATTACTAATTAGACTTTACTTAAGTTTTCTTAGGATAATGCATTTGAATTCATGTTAGTTGTCGTATAGACACCTAGGAGTTCACATTTTATTTAATCACATAATGTAGGATAAATACAGTTCCACATAGGTGTTGTCACATACCTTTTTTTGTGATCTAATAGGTTGTCATTTGCATCACTCATAATTATCATGTGTTGCCTATGTATTAAGGCACCTCTACATTGTACTCAATCTTAATACAAATCTAAATATTGGGCATTTGATCCATTATCATTTGATCATTATTGATCTATTCAATTGATCATCATTTTTGTCTCTTGTGTTATCACTTAAGCTTCTAGATTTTGACATTTTCATTCTTGGCATTATACAAATTCTTAAATGGTATCGAAGCTTGAGGAAGATTCTTATTTGATATTAGAGCCATTGGAGTTTCATTGGTTACCATTGAGAGCATCATTTGCTTCAATTTTGGGGGCCTGCAATTTGAATCTAGGATCAACATTTATATAGGAGCATTTTGAGCAAGATTGGACCTCACCATTTTATCCAAGAAGCTATTTTAGTGAATTTTAACTATAAATTTTTCAATATATCAAGCTTAAACAAGCTGATCTACAAACAAAAGACATGGATTTAAGTTTTTTATTTATAAAACATGTCATCGAATTTTTTGTTGGATCTATTTTTAGTTTCATCATTATTTTTGCAATTTTCTGGGGCAAAATTATTGTATGCTAAATTGGCATATACAAATATTAGTGTGGAGAGAATAATCTCTTTGGTGTTACAAGGAGAAATCCAAATAATGTACATCAAGGTTTGAAGGAAACAATATCTCCCAACACTTACTACTTTTATAATAGGACAACTACTAGGGTTTTGCATGCAATACGACTTTTTTTTGAATTCATCTCTAGTTTTGCACCTATCATAGTGCATTAATTGAGGTAGAATTAGGGTTTTTTATTATGGCTTTGGCCAACTTTATCCTAGTAGGTGATACTGGTGTTGGAGTTGTTGTGACAGATGCTCATGGCACCTCCTTTGAACAAACAGTTGTGAAAGTTTGTTCTAAAAAGTGTTTCATAAGGTAAGCCATCCCCTAATATTGTTCTTAACATTTAGGAGTTTGATGATGCATGTAGCTGGTTAGAGAAGCATACCTTGATAGGTTACTTTGTGGGTTGGTCTCCTCGTGAAAGCATGCTCAAAGAATGGGTTGCCAAGAACTGGGCTCCTCATGGAGTCCAAGTCGAGGTCATTCAAAGCCTTACCAAGGGCTTTTTTTTATTTTAGTTTGCTAACCCTTCCTAGGTCAATGTGGTTTTCAGCCACAGGCCCTGGTCAATTAGGTCTTCAGTACTAATTTTCTAGTGATGGTCTTGGGATTTCTCTATCTCAAATGACAAGAAACTAAAGGTCCCTATTTGGGTCAAGTTTCCAAGTCTCCCCATACCTTGTTGGAAGTTTATCCATGTTATTTCTCAAACCCTTACCAAATTGGTTTACATGGAACTAGAGAAGTTCTTCAATGCATGTCCTCAAAGGAGGTTTTGTGTTGAAGTGGACCTATCTCAAGATCTCAAAGAAACCATTGACATTAAGGTTGGGGCACACACCTTCACTCAAAAGGTGCTATATTTTAACCTATCGAATACCTATTATCAATGTCAATCGATTGAACACAAGATCAAGGACTATCCTCTTATCATGCCTCACAAACTTGCTCCTATCAAAGAAACCCAAATCAACCTATTGAAAATTACAAGAAAAATGAATGCACAATTGTGGTACACAAGGGTAAGACTTTTTTTGCATCCAAACAATAAGGGTCCTCCTCTTCCCAACCTTCACTAGAGATTATTCATGTTACTTCTAACACCACTCCAATCATATAGATGATTTTTCCACCTATTTCAAACCCTATCCATCAAGGGATGGTTTTATTTGTGAGCATTTCTCAACCTGTGTTGGTCTATACTCCCCAAGCGACATCTATGATGGTCCCACATGGGTCTCATCCCTTGTGATGCTCTCATAGACCAAATGGTCATAGAGAAAATGCTAACAACTATTTGGAGAAGAGAAGAATCATCTAAGTGGTGACTCTTCTCCTACTTTCACCTCAGGTTCATTTTTGCATAATAGTTTCTCCTCACTTGGGGATGAGGATGACATGCAAGAATTAATTCCATGAGTTTCCTCTCATGGAATGTGCAAGGTCTCAAATACCTCCCTTGCAAATATATGTGTAAGATATTAGACATCAACTTGGTATCCTGGACATCCTTTGTCTATAGGAAGTTAATATTTCAAGATTTTTGCTCAATGTTGTTTTTTGTGTTATTTGGCTGAAAAACATGGTTTTTTATTCCTAGTATGAAGTTGGTCAAGTTGGCATAGTCACTCTCCTTTCACCTCGCTTATCTTCTTTTGTTATTTCTCATGGTTTTGACCCCATGCACAAGATTGTGTGGATTTTGTGGTCCTTCCATAATCATTCTTTTAGGATAGTTAATGTTTATGCCCCAAATGATGTTGTTGAGTGATCCCATTTGTGGCATTCAATGGTCAATTCTTTGCCACCTACTACTTAGGTTGCTCGTGGGGACTTCAATATGACTAACCTGGCCTTTAATAAAGAAAGTATTCTTCCATTTTGATGGATAGCTGGAGAGAGAAGCCTAGTACAACATATTGTCATCATTCTAGTGGGATTTGGCATACCTAGTCTAATTCAAAACTGGCTTTGATAAGGTTTTTAAAAGACTTGATCATGTGATAATATATGTACAATCATTTTTCTCTTTTTCTAAAGAAAGAGAATTGCATGTCATTCCTCTATTGGAAGTGACTTTGTTAGATCATTTCCCCATTCTCTTTATTTTCACCTAGAAAATAGCTTAGAGGTGTCCTTCTAAAGTTCATTTTTTTTCTCAGCATGTCAATGATGAGTCATGAACCCACTATGGCTTAGATTGTGTGTTTGGAATTTAGAGCCTCGACCCAACACCTAGTTCAGATGGATTCAATGGCAGAATGATGCCAAGATTTATTTGGATCTATGGTAGGTGTTTTCACAAAAGCTTGCACCCTTTTCCAAAGTCTTACCTAAGGATAGCCTCGTGAAAAATGGAAACAACCTCCAAGCTATGGGACTTGAACTATGAGGTTGAATCTCTAGAGAAGTTTGGCTTCCTCTACTATTAGGATGCATTTAAACTATTCTTGAAGAGAAAAGGGAGAAGGAAAACATGAAAGTAACTACCTAATCTATTCTAAAGAGGTGAAGTACCAAAATAGGGTGTTTAGACCAATCTCTAGCCATACATTCAAAGTGTTATTATTATGGCAGTCTAAAGACATACAAATTCAAACTTATTTTAATTAGTAAACCACACAAAGATTAGACAACCTCATGAGTGATGCAAGGAAAATTGTTTCACTTCTTATCATTCACAGGCCAAAGAGATATAGAAAATATAGATTATAGATATTCATAGTATGTTGAAGATAGGCTGACAAGCTCGTATAGTATGATGACAGTTGAAAGAGATAAGGCAGAAAGTCATATAATTCAAAGGCAAAGAAGGAATTACTGTAGCATGCAAAGGCAATACGAAGGGGAAAGAAAAGAAGTTCTAACCCTTAGAAAGAGTACAATATTTGCCTTTATAGTCCCAGCATAACTTGGATGACTTCTCTCATTAGATAAAAATAAAAAATAAACCACTACAATCAAATCTTCAAAGAATAATCACTACAAAACTGAAAAGATCTGGCTATTGAGTAGATCCATACATGAGAGGATCACTTCCTCACCAAAAAAATCTTTGAGAGGTTAGGAGTGATGCTTATTTAATCTCTAACTAAATGAATGGATCAACCGATGGTGGTGGAGTACCTCTTTGCATTTATCAAGCCTAGGGATTGATGTGAGTGGTTACAAGTGATCGAAAAGATCAGATTCATCATTCAAAGAACTCTTTCAGCTACCACCAACTTCCAACTTGACCATAACTCTTGGTCAACTAAATTTTAACCATTGAGTCTTTCCATGTGGACCAAACATTTCTTACCATTATACCACTCCATCAGCGGTTCAATCCTTATGCCTTTCATTTAACCATTCGTGATCACAACCTCATCACCACCCACCTTGGATAACAATTACTACTTGTAAAACCATAACCATTAGTTCATTGATGCCTCACAACCTACCCTTAGCTTTCTTTACTAGCTACCATGACCCTATGAAGGCTAAGATCTGACTATATCCATACCATCACCACCTTAAATTGATGTTATTGTTAGGCACGTACAATCAAGCAAAATAAAGGGAACTGCTCAATCATAACTCAAAACTTAGTCATCCCTTAACCTGCTACGATCATGTGCCTATCATAGATTCAAAAGATTGATCGACATGAAATGTATGTTGAATGCTAAAGGCTTGCCCCTTTTCATGTTGTTGTAAATTAACCATAGCATGTCAATATAACCATGTGATTGGGAAAAAACAAAGCAAAGTGCACCTCCACCATCTTGACCTTAGTCAGCACTTATGCAACTGTGACTAGGCGCATCACATGATCACAAATTAAAAATATCCTAAAGCACAATATGAAATAAGGAATATTGCCAATGCTAAATCATTTCATAAGAAACCTTAGGTGACCATTAAAATAGATTATTATTTGAATTTGATTTTTGTTGGGAGAGAAATTTTGGCTAACATTTTTGGTGACTCAAGGGGGATGCAAGCCTACTTAGAATATGACCAGTGACAATCAAAAGATCCATTGGGCTATGGAGTCTTTGAAACTATGAACTCATCAATTTTACACCTCTATTGCATTCTAGGCCATAACATGCCTTCCTCCTCTACAACTTGTGAAAAAAAAAACCTAGAACCAAAAATCCTAAACTACAAAACAAAACATGTGCCTATGCACTTCTTGGAAAATAGGAAGAACAAGAAAGCAAAACTACTCTGACTATGTACATAAATATAATTTCCATCAAAAATAGGGCTTAATATATATTTCATTGACTAGAATATGCAAGACTTCACCATTAGGCCTACCCAACTAGAAAGCATTAGATTGTTTGCAACTGATGATTACATAGGGACCACTTCGTAAGGCATCAAACTTTGAGTGCCTCCCTACTTTTGCTCTTTCTACATCCCACTTAAGCACAAGATCACCTTCCCTAGAATTTTTGACCTTATCCTTCTTATCAAAGCTCCTTTTCATCTATTGCTAATGTATTTCTAAGGTTTGGATTGATTGACCTCTTTTCTCTTCTAGCTCCATCAGATTTTCCATTCATACAGACATAGCATCATTTTCAATTAATTCTAGCTGATGAGCCAGCTCAAGAGTAGGAAACTCTAGTAATATAGGAAGCCTAGCTTCCCTTCCATAAACTAACATGAAAGGATAATTTCTTATGGTTCTCTTGGGCATTATTTTGTTGGCCCAAAGGGAAGTCTTTAGTTTTTGGTGCCAACACCTTTGGTTATCTTCAACAGTTCTCTTGATGATTCTAATCAATTTTTTATTGGATGACTCAGCTAAACCATTACCATAAGGATAATAATTGGAAGAATTGATTAAGTAAATACCATGATCAAGTGCCCAGGCACAAATCTAAGCTCCTATGAATGATTTAGCATTATCTAAAATAATAGTCGAAGGGGCACCAAATAGTGTGACAATTCCATTAGGAAATTCTACAACTAAAGTTTTTGTAGAGTCTTTCAAGGCCATTTCTTCTATCCATCTTGTAAAATAAGCTATGGAAATTAGAATCCACTTATGACCAGAGTTGGAAGGTGGGTTAAATAGGACCAATAAAATCCAATCCCCATTGAGAAAAAGGTTGATCAACCTAGATAGGTGAAGTGGGAGAATTGCAAGCTTCTATTTACCTGAGAAGAAGGCACACTTTAAACACTTCCTTACATGTCTAAGGTAGTCATGGAACAAGGACAACTAGTAGAAACTAGCTCTCATAATTTTCATTGTATTGGTTATTTCTAAAAAGTGGCCACCATCAAGACCATCATGAAGCTCTTTAACTATCCTATATGCTTGATCAACATCAATACATCTTAATAGGGCTCCACTGAAGTCTCTCCTAAATAGAACACCATCAATTATAGCATAAGAAATATTCTACATTCTAAATTTTTCCCTCTTATCTTTGTCCAACCCTTTAGGATATCCATTCCTAGCTAAGAAGGTCTTCATATCATCTATCCAACTCCTTAGATTATCATTTCTTGCCTCCTGTTGTTCTGCCAACATCGAGATAACTTCTTCATCAGGCTCATGAGATGAGATCATCTATTTGCACAATCACCTTCCCCTTATTATTTTGGTGATCTAAATATCCACATCATATTTCATTATCTTGGTGATCCATCTAGCTCTTTTCTCACTAATGTCTTTTCTTAACAAGAAATCCTGTACACTAGCACGAGGAACCAAAAAATGGGTTTTTTTATGAGACAATAGGTGTTTGAATTTTTTCAAGGCTCTTGTGACCACAAGGGCCTACTTTTCCACATAGCTATACTTATTTTCATATTCCTTGAGTCCTTCACTAAAGAAAGAAATAGGTTGTTCTTCATTTTTTCCACTCGGTTGAGTCAAAATAGTAGAAATGTTTGACCCACCTCCTAAGGTGTACATAATGAAATCCATATCAAAATTTGGATTAATGAGAGTAGCATTTAAAGCTATGGCTGCTTTGATCTATTCAAAACTTGCTTTCCCTTCCTTGGTCCATGAGAAAGCCATATTCATTTTGAGCATAGCGTAAGAGGTTTCACCATCTAGGTTAGGAATAAACCTTCTCACAAAATTTATTCTACAAAGAAAACTTTGCAAACATTTCTTGTGACCAAGAAGAGAAAGGGAATGTATTGCCTTTGTCCTCTCTAGATCAATAGTCAAACCATCCTTAGTTACAATATGTCATAATAATTTCCCTTGATTAGTGGAAAAGTCACACTTTCTTGGATTCAAGGATACTTCGTACTCTCTACATCTCATAACCACTTGTCTGAGATGACCAAAATGTTTTGCTACATTTTTTGAATATACTGTGATATCATCAAGGTAGACTAACACAAACCTCTCAATCACATTTTTGAAGGCCATCTCCATTACTTTTTGAAATGTGGCACCTACATTTGTTAGTCCAAAAGGTATCTTGCTATAGGCATAGGTACCCCATTTGGTAGTAAAAGTAGTTTTGTGTATGTCAACTTCCTTGACTAATACCTAGTTATAACCTAAGAATCCATCCAAGAAAGAGAATCTCTCTAAACTACTAACTTTGGACAATATTTTCTCCATGGAAGGTAGAGGATGATGGTCTTTGAGGGAGGCTTTGTTAAGATCCCTAAAATCTATGCACAATCTAATCTCTTGATTATTTTTCCTAACAGGGACAATGTTTACCACCCAAGAGGAGTGCTTGATAAGGAAAATGATATTGGCCTCAATTAATTTGGACAGCTCATTTCTCATTAGGGGTTCAATCTTGGGATTTACTAGTCTCTATTTTTTCCTAGCAAGCTTGACATTATTCACCAGATCTATAGTGTGCTGAAAAAAACTAGGATCATACCCCTTTAAATCATCTTATGTCCAAGCAAATATATCATTAAATTCTTGACATAGATAGACAAAACTTTCTTGCTCATTTTTAGAACATTCCTTTCCATTGTTTAGCATCCTTCCATCAACAACCATAATTGGCACATGGTCTCCTTTATTTGCAACAAGATTCATGCATGTTTCCTTTACTTGGTCATCAAGGTTGAAGACACTTTCTAAGGTAATGAGACCCTTAGGTAATTTGTTGGAGCTGAGGTTGATGATTTGATCACCATATCGGTCATGCAATCTTGGCTGATTTATATCTGAGAACTTTTCTTCATTCTACAAGAAACTCACAATTTGTGCATCATATTCAAAGAATTGCCAATTGGTATCATTATCAGGGATAGTGGGTCTAACCACCACTTTAATTGTGTGCTTCTTCTCATCTTTGAGGCCCCTTGGGACATCATAAGATGCACCCACCACTGCAAGTCTATTAGCATGTCTATTTCCTCTTCTAGGGATACTTTGAATATTAAATGCACTGAAACCCTCAAAAAAATCCCACACTCCATGTTTGTAAGACTTGACAAAACTATTCTTAGTAATATTTTGATTCCTCACCTAATTGATCACCTGCTCACTATCCCCATACACACTCAATGCTTGGATTCCTCTTTTCTGAAAAAGTAAGAGACCATGAATCAATGCCTCATGTTATTAGTAAAACTAAACTAAAGCCTAAATTAGAAATAGTACCTTTCTAATGTAGGAGAAATCAACATTACACCAGCTCCTGACCCATTTTTATTTCTTGACCCATCAAAATACATACTCCATATTCCACTTGTGTCTCCTTTCATTTTCATCACTTAGGGACAAGGGCATCCTTTTCTGATATACAATACGTGCCCAAGCTGGTCTCTAAGGTTTCTGATATAGGATCAAACTGATAAGCATTAGCCCACTCATCCAAGAGGAAATCAAGTGTACCAGCTAAAGAAGTGGTAGACTCATTTTCTATATCATTTTCATCTATTTCTAGGATGGTGCAATTCATATTAATGAGATTAGGAGTGTAGGACTCAATGTGGTGGAGAGATAATGGTTTTTCTTTGATTAAAGCCTTGGTTCCATATCTAATTCTAAAAACCATATATGACCAATTAGAAGATATGTAGCCACCTTTTTGTGTAGTAAGGTCTCTTGAAAGACAAATGGAAAAGTATGGCTTGACCTTAGCAATTGATATATCCTAAACTATAGTGCAACTTGGATATACACGTAAGGCCATTTCAACATTCCTAAGGATTCCCATATTCTTGATGATACTACCATCCAATTACAACACATCTTTAATGATGGGTTCATATTTCATTTCTAAGGTATCAGCAACACACTTGGGCATTACTAAACTAATAGCCTTGGAATCAATCATGTAGTTGTGGACTAGCTTATCTTCTATAATCTAAGAAACATAAAATGGAGGAGATCTAACCTTTTTCCTTATTTCCACCTCCTTAGATGTTTGTATCAAGCTTAAAACATTATTTGTGCTAGGTAGCTGATCTCTGAGTTCAATGCTTTCCAACTCCTACTATAGTAACCTCATTTATGATGGTATAGTAGCTACAGCATCCCACATAGAAATTTTCCCATTGGTCTTCCTTATCTACTCTACCACACTAAAAGGATTGTTAGATGTTCTAGTGAGAGCCTTAGAAGTATAAGCTTGAGGTGGGATAGTCTATGGGTTGTTCACATTATCTCTACTTTCACCCTACCTTTGCTATTGAGAATCATTGGCAGGCTAATTCGCATTGTGTTACTGGGAAACTACTTGTACACGTGGCATTGTAATTGATGTGGAAGTCTGATTAGGAGGTTGAGGAGCAACCTCCTCCATAGCCCTTTTCTTTCTCTTGGTATTGTAAGCACAAAAATCCTAGTTTACATTACTAGGCTCTTCCACTAGGCAATTCATAAAAGAACAATCATCCTGCTGAAAAGTATCAATAGGTTAATTAGCATTGTATTTTTGGGAAACCACTTTCTCTGGTATAGTTAAAGCCAGGTAAGATTTTTCCTTCTAATACATGTAGTATCCATAGGAGTAGTTACAAGAAGGGCATAAATCTTGATCTTGGGCAAAGTTGTTCTGAGGGACTAAGGCCATGTTTAGGTTGGTGTTTGAAGACTAGAGGTGGTTGATAGGTCTACTTTGATTGTGAGGGTGATTGATAGGTCTATTCTAATTGTAGGGGACATGCCTTTGGTTTGGAGGTCTACTATGAACAAGACCCTAACTTTGGAGTTGGAGAGGATTATTATTTTGAGCTTGTTGCCTCTTCATGGTTACCAACTCATTTCCCATTTTTTGCACTACTACACTATTTTCCTCTATCTTCTTTTCTTGATCCAGCATCCTTCTAGCTACATTCTACATCAATGTCTACATCATAGCCTCAATCCTATCGACTCCATTAGAGGATGTAGAGGCTATTAGAACCACAACAAGAGGCTAACTAACAGGGGAGACATCAATAGGGGCCACAGTATGTTGATGATTAGGCATGTCAAAGAAGAAAGACATTGGGCACCTTGGAGCTAACTTCCCTCCCTATATTAAGATATTTTCAGCTCGTATGGTAGCCTCATAAGCATTTGGTAAAGTATCCCCCCCAATAGATTGCAAAATGGTAGCAATCTCATTTTTGAAGGCTTTGAGATAATACAAGAATGCATTATCAAGAGAGGATTTCACCATAGTAGGTATTCTATCCAATGTCTTTTGAAATCTATAATTAAAATCAGTCATACATTCATGGGGGCCCTCTTAATAGTTGTCAGTTCTTCTAAAAGTGACATGTGGTCACTTTTTTCCTCAAAATGCTTGCATACCTGGCTTCCCCTAACCCATCCCAATTAGTAATAGAGTTATGAGGTAAACCTCTATACCATTGTAATGCCTTCCCTTTCAAGGATGAGACTAGAATTCTAACCACTACATCATTCTCAGTGATGCCATGAATATTACAAACATTAGACACCTCTTGAATATATTCAATAGGGAATATGGAGGTTTCGCCAATAAACTCAGGTACACTTATAAGAGTTGATACTGGTATGTCATTCCTTTGGGCTAATAGAAGAGGGCTCCCACCATTAAATGTGGTGAAAGCATGAGCTCTAGCCATATAAACAAATCTTCTATTGATATGAGCAGATGCTATTCTAGGCTAAGACCTAACAACAGGAGGAGTGGAGATAGATCTTGCAAGGGTATGTGTTACTTCCACACTCCTATTTGATGATAATGATACTCTAACCTTTCTTATTGGATTAGAGAGAGAAAGCTCTTGATATTGGAACTTACCTCTAGAAGATGCCCTTGTGTGTCTCTTGGGCATGAATTATAGAAACTTTGGTCTAAACACCAAATGTGTTTGAAGCTTAGAGTCACCAAGTAGTTATGAACAATGAGCCTCTTGAAGGCTTTATACTGAAGGTAGTACTATCTCCTCAGCATGAACAAGGAATATTTTCCTGACACCAAGGAACTTTAAATATTTTTAATATAATGTCCCATTGGGCATGCCAAAAACTATTGTCACAAAAGCTTGCACCCTTATCCAAAGTCTTACCTAAGGACAACCTCATGAAACATGGAAACAACCTCCAAGCTATGAGACTTGAACTATAAGGTTGAATCTCTAGAGAAGGTTGGCTTCCTTTACTATCAGGATGCACTTAAACTATTCTTCAAGAGAAAAGGGAGAAGGAAAACATGAAAGTAACTACCTAATCTATTCTAAAGAGGTGATGCACCAAAATAAGGTGTGTAGACTAGTCTTTGCCCATACATGCATAGTGTTATTATTATGATAGTCTAAAGATATACGGATTCAAACTTGTTTTAATTAGTAAACCACATAAAGATCAAACAACCTCATGAGTGACACAAGGAAAATTGCTTCACTTCTTATCATTCATAGGCAAAAGAGATACAAAAAATGAAGATTATAGATATTCATAGTATTTCAAAGAGAGGCAGACAAGCTTGCACAGTATGATGACAATTGAAAGAGATAAGGCAGAAAGTCATATAATTCAAAGGAAAAGAGGGAACTACAGTAGCATGTCAAGGCAATACTAAGGGGAAAACAAAGAAGATCCAACCCTCTAAAAGAGTACAATATCTTCCTTTATAGTTCCAGCATAACTTGGATGACTTCCCCCATAAGATAAAAATAAAAATAAACCACCATAATCAAATCTTTAGAGAATAATCACTATAGAACTAAAAAGATTTGGCTATTGAGTAAATCCATACATGAGAGGATCAATTCCTCACCAAATAAATCTCTAAGAGGTTAGGACTGAAAATTATTTAATCTTTGACTAAATGAATGGATCAACTAATGGTGGTGGAGTACCTCTTTTCATTTATAAAACCTAGGGATTGATGGGAGTGGTTATAGGAGATCGAAAAGGTTAGATTCTTCATTCAAATAACTATTTTGGCTACCATCAACTTCCAACTTGACCATGGCTCTTGGTCAACTAAGTTTTAACCATTGAGTCTTGCTACATGGACCAAACATTTCTTACCATTATGCCACTCTTTCATCGATTCAATCCTTATGCCTTCTGTTTGACCATTTTTTATCAAAACCTTGCCACCACCCTCCTTAGATAACAATTACTACTGGTGAAATTATGACCATTAGTTCATTGATGTCTCACAGCCTACCTTTAGCATTCTTTAATAGCTATCATGACCTTGCAAAGGCTAAGATCTTATCATATCCATACCATTTCCACCTTAAATTGATGTTACTGTGGGTCCCCTATGATCAAGTGAAATAATAGGAATTGCTCGATCACAACTCAAAACTTAGTGATCCCTTAACCTACTATGATCATGTGCCTATCGTAGATCTAAATGATCCATCGACATGAAATGTTTCTTGAATGCTAAAGGCTTGCCCCTTTTCACACTACCGTAACTTAACCACAACATGTCAATATAGCCATGCAATCAGGCAAAAATAAAGCAAAGCACACCTTCACCATCTTGACCTTAATCAACACGTAAGCAACTATGACTAGGAACATCACATGATCTTGGCTTAAAAATATCCTAAAGCATAATATGAAATAAGGAATATTTCCAATGCTAAACCATTTCATAAGAAACCCAAGCTAACTATTAAAACATATCATTATTTGAATTTGAATTTTTGGTGGAAGAGAAATTTTGGCTAACAGTAGGAAACTTGCTCTATATTGTAGGCGGTCCTATGATGCTACCACCAAAGCTCTATGTGCAGCTTTAGAGACTCTAGCCTTGAATCTGTGTGATCCAAACCTACAACTTTGGCTTGCCAATATCCTATTGGAAGATTTGGGAGATTGTTAGAGTATTGGTTGCAAGCATGAATGGTAATGATATATATATATATATATATATATATATATATATATATATATATACATATATACATACATACTTACATACATATATACATATATATATTTATGTATGTATGTATGTATATATATATATATATATGTGTGTGTGTATATATATATATATATGTATCTATATATATATATACGTGTGTGTATATATATATATACATACATATATATATACATACATACATATATATATGTATATATGTATGTATGTATGTATATATGTATATATATATATGTATGTGTGTGTATATATATATATATGTATGTATGTATGTATGTATGTATGTATGTGTGGGAGTATTGTAGATTTGCTACTATGATGATATGTTACATTTGATGAGGCTAATTATTGCCTCTATTTTATGATAGTTTTTAAACACTTTGTTGAGCACTCTATTTTATTTTGATCAAGACATTTGTGAACTTATGTTTACCTAAACCAATGATTAACCTATGGGTAGATAGTATGTCCTCTTTTGCAAATATTATATATATGATGTAGTATTTCATATAATCATTAGAATGTGTGTTCTTATATTTGAATTTAATTTGATAATGGTTATTTGCAAATATCTCTACATTATAACTAACCTATTAGCAATGAAGTTGAAGATGATTGGAACAATTCAAAGATGAATGTTGAAGACAGCCAATAGCATTCAAGGAGAAAAGATGTTGAGGCTTAGCCACGGTGGAAAAATTATAATGGTACCAAAGGACATAGCTGCAAGTATGGAGGAGCTATGAAGACTTACTACATTCTCTACATTTATTATTATGTCAAAGTGGTTGTCTAGACTTTATTATTCCCACCTTGAGCCGTTATCTTTTCTTCCCACTTTGAACTGTTATCTTTCCTTCTTTTTCTCCTATGGATTTATAGCTAGTTTGTTTCCTTTTCTGTTGTAGAATAAGTGTCAATCATCTATTTATAGGGATCATACCAATTGTGTTAGGGTTAGAAGAAGAAATTTTATGAAAATAAACTATTAACTCTTCTAGTGAGCTATTTTTACAGTTCTATGTATTGTTCCCATGTAATGAATTTTTGAGACATAATGAAATAGTTTTTAGCTTATATCCTATGTTAGTAGATTAGCAGAAGCCAACCAATGGGGCCCACTTAGGAGGTGGATTATATTAGAGTAGTATAGATTTATTTTCAAGTATTGCTAGTATTGCAAGTAGAAGTTGTAAGTTCCTTCCTATGGCATCATACTTTTTTAATGTTCCTGCAGCATTTGTGAGAACAGTTATAGTAGATAAACTAAGTTGGAATAGATGTTAGCATTTCATCGCATTTCTAGTATTCATTTTAGTAAAGAGTTAAGTGTGTTAGTTCCCTATAGCAATTGTGTAGGTTCTTTTCCTTGCATTTTACTTTCCTACAGCATAAGTATAATGACTTATTAAGAGACCTAGTGCACATACTATGCTGACCATTTTAAGTATACATCCCTAGGTTGACAAGATTAAATGCACCTCATAGTGGGAAAATAATCCTTAGATTGAATACACTATTCCTAAGCATGGCCTTGAGCATAATTATTATACACCTATTGTGAGGTAGACCATTTTTGGCACCGTTGTTGGAGATGGTGTCAAGCTTAGAGCATTCTTGATTCATAGTTTTTAGATAAAGTTTTTAGAAATTTCTATTTTTAAGGCTTTCTTGACCAGTGTGAAGAATTCAATTGCATGCATCGAAGAGGAAGACGATGAGATGAATATGGTAGATTTCTTCCACTAGAGTCTATTAATTTGAATGAAGAAATTGAAGTAGAAGAAGTTGAGTTGCCTTTTGAAGGTGCAAGCCCTATTTTTCCTATAGAATCATCCTCAAGAGTAGAACCTATAGATACAACTGGTCTTCAACCTTTTGCTAAAATTTTGGCCAGTTTCATTGATAATACTGCTCTAAATCCACCAGTTGTTAATAATCTAGTATCCAATTTTCCTTTTTAGCAGCAACCTCATACTCTAATACCACTAGTAATGGCACAACCTACTTTTCCATTTCCTCTCCCAAGCCTAATAAATATTGGTAATCTCAAGAATATACCTACAGCTACTCTTCCAAAGTTCTATGGCCTTCCAACCAAAGATCTTGATACTTTCTTGTTTGAATTTGACATACTCTATCATATTTTTTACTACAACACTAATGCCCATAAGCTCAAATTATTTCCAGCAACATTGAAAGAGTTAGCTCTATGATGGTTCATGGGCTTAGGAGCCAATGTAGCAGGAACTTGGAATGAAATGGAAATTCTATTTCTGGATAAATATAAAGATTATTACAAAGCATTTGGTTAAAGAGGAGATGATGTCTTTAGGATATCACAAAAGGAGGAAGAAACATTGGAAGACTATGTTTCATGTTTCTTGTATACACTGCAAAAGAACCCTCAACATGTGTTGTCTAAGGATTCACAAAAGATAGTCTTTCTGAGAGGTGTGAATGATAACTATCTAGAAGCACTAGACTTGATGGCTAGTAGTGATGTATATAAAACTTCCTAGGATGACCTCAAGAAGATCTGTCAAAACTATTCAAGTTCAACTATGAAGAAATGCCAAGGACCGTGTTCCACAGTCGCTAAAGGAATTAGCCAAGGTATTTCAAAGCTTGAGATATCTAACCTATTGTCAAATTTCAAGCAAGACATCATAAATGATGTCGCTACACATCTTGACACAATGACTACAAACAAGAAGCATGTAGAAACTGAGTTACAACTAGGTGAATACTATCCTCATTGTCAAAAGAAAAAGAAGGATTGCCAATGTAAACTAGTTGCAAGTATGGAGAACCAGCATCTTCCAACTAAGTACCTCAAGATAGATTGAGATGATGAGCAAGTACTTTTTGTTGCTCAACACTGGCCATGGGCCCAATGTCAAGGTATGCCTCAAGACCCTTTGCAAAATTCAAATTCATATGGTAATCAATGGAAAAACTGTAACCCCCAAGGTCCTCCACAATATCAACCTAATTGGAATAATACTGGGCAAAACAATCCACAACAACCCTAATGGCTTCAGAATTCCCAACCATCCTAGTCCAATCAACAAAAAAACCAATGGAAAAATACAAAAACTACTGGCAAAACTAGCAGAACCAATGGCAACTACCCCAAGGGAATTGGTAGTCTACAAACCAATGGAGGGCATCTCAACAATGGCCTAACCAAAATACCAATACTCCACAATTACCACCCCTAGTTCAACAACCTGCCCTAATGCCACCACCTACAAATCTTGGACCTTAAAAGTAGACACAATTGCCTATACAACCTTAGCCAAATCCAAATAGCCAATAGCCACAACAACCCATGTATATTGTTGATGCTCAGCAATATCCTGCTTACGCTCTGAGTGTTATAGATATACATCTAAGATCTGGTACAACTTTACCAACACCTAAACCACCTCTTATAACTAAAATACAAAATATTCTTATAGCATTAGAACCCCCAATCTCTAAAGAGGTTGACCCAACCAATGTCACTATCTCAACCCAAGCTCAACCAGTGGTGGAACCTCCTATTCCAAAAAAGCTTATACAAAATAAACCTGTACAAATAGAGGAACAACCTTTTGATATTTTTGATCAGTTGAAGAACATGCATGTCCAAATAACCTTGTTCCAATCTATTAAAGATGTTCCAATATATGGAAAATCCATTAGAGATACCTACCTAGAGAAGCCTAGAAGGAAGCAAAAATACCCCACCATAGTCCTTGTTGTGGGACAATTAGCTGACATTATGTTAAGAAAATTGATCACACCAAAATATTCTGATCCAGGTAGTCCAGTTGTGGATGTGAGTATAAATGGGCAATCTGTTAAAAATGCTTTAATAGATCTTGGTGTTGCTATCAATTTCATGACCAAGGACACTATGAAGAAGTTGAAAATAGAAGGATTAAGGGCTACTCCAACAATTCTACAACTTGCTAACAATTCTACTGTCACCCTTGATGGCATGAAAGAAAACATAGTTGTAACCTTAGACTTTCTAGAGTATCCTGTAGACTTCATAATTCTATCCTCCAAAGTCAATTTATCTCGTTACCCTATCATCCTAAGTCGACCATGGTTAGCTATAGCTGATGCAAATATAAGCTATAGATTAGGGAATATGACCATATCCAATGGCCAAACAACAAAGAAATTTGATTTATATCCTCCAGCACAACTATTACCATATTTGAGCACATCTGTTTGGCCAGATTTAGGGGATGAAGAAGAAGAGTTAAACTCTATAGCATAGCTCATGATGTTACATAGAAAATCCTTTCTAAAGCTATAGGAGGAAGATTCGGTACTTCAAAGTATTCTTACTAACAGTTTTGTGGTAGGAAAAGATGTATCTAAAAGTTCTATGTTGGAATTAATCACATATGAGGAATGTGATGAGAATTATACTCTACTCAAAGAACCTAACATTCTTCATCTACTCTTACCGTGTGAATTAGAAGCAAGTCCAATATTTGAAGCTGCTATGATAGAGTCTACCACTACTGTTCAGTTGTTCACAGGTCATAAGCTCCATGTCAACCTCAAATTAACATCCACACAAATGGAATAGTAAAAAAAGTTGCTTCAAAAGCATGAAAAGGCTTTTGCATGGGACTATGATGATATGAAAGGGTTGAGTCCTACATTGTGCACCCATAGGATATACATCAATGAAGGGTGTCTACCTCTCCATCAAACCTAGAGGAGGATAAATCCAAGCCTTAGAGAAATAGTTAAAACTGAATTGGAAAAATTGTTTGATGTTAGTTTTATTTATCCTATATTTGATAGTAGATGGGTGTCACCCATAGTCATAGTGCCCAAAAAGGGAGGAAAATGGAGAATTTGTGTAGATTATAGAGAATTGAACAAGGCCACCAAAAAGGATCACTTTCTTTACCATTTATAGATTAAATTCTAGAAACTCTAGATGGAAATAAGTATTTATCTTTTCTAGATGGGTATAGTGGTTATAATCAAATCAGTATTGCTCTTCAAGACTAAGACAAAATTGTGTTCACATGCCCATGGGGTACTTTTGCATACTTTGTTTTTCCATTTGGATTATGTAATGCTCATGCAATGTTCCAACGATCTATTATTAGCATCTTTGCTGATATATCACATGATTGTATGGAAATATATATGGATGATTTCACAACATTGGGAGTCACCTTTGAGGAAGCAATGATGAATCTTGAAAAAGTTTTCGTAAGGTGTCAAGAACATAATTTGGCACTTAATAGTGAAAAAAATTGCATGCTTATGTAGGAAGGTGTGGTACTTGGTCATTTCATATCAGCTGTAGGAATACAAGTGGATCCAGCTAAGATAGAGGTAATTCAAATATTTCCCATACCTACAAAATCAAAAGATGTAAGATCTTTTCTAGGTCATGCTAGATATTATAGACGTTTCATAAGAGATTTCAGAAAAATAACTAGTCCCTTGTATAAATTACTGACAAAGGAAGTTGAATTCAATTAGACACCCAAATGTAATGAAGCCTTCCTATAGCTTAAGAAACTTCTCACTATAGCCCCAGTTTTACAAGACCCTGATTGGAATTTTCCTTTTCATATATATACAGATGCTTCTGACTATGCCATAGGTGCAGTTCTAGGACAACAATCTCAAAATCTTGAAAATGCAATATATTATATTAGCAAGAGCCTTCATGGACTAGAATTAAACTACACATTGACTGAAAAAGAATTGTTAGCAATAGTTTATGCCTTGAACAAATTCTAGCATTACATAACTATCTATCCCATATTTGTTCATACTAATCATGCAACAATTAAATATCTCATGAACAAACTTGCTATAATAGGCAAGTTAGCAAGATGGTTACCATTATTGTAAGAATTTGATATAACTATCATTGTACTAGTACAAAAACAACAATATATTACTAAATAAACTACTAAATATTGTAGATATGTGACTAAGTTTGATCATGTGACCAATGGTAGTTTATTTTTAGACATTTATCTCCCAACCAATTTTATAACTAAACTATTTTAATCATTGATTGGGTCATTGATTTAGTCATTTATTGTTGTTGCTTGGTATTTATATGGTAGTTTATTTGTTAATTTTGGTAGTTTATTTGGTAGTATATTTAGTATTTTTTGGGTAGTATATATGGTAGTATATTTGGTAGTATATTTGGTAGTATATATAGTAGTATATTTGGTAGTTATATGGTAGTATATTTGGTATTTTTTGGTAGTTTATTTAATCATTAATTTAGTCATATTAGGGCACAATGGAATTGAACCACCATCCTCCTACTTGTAAAGAAGGTGCTCTTCCATTGAGCTAATACATTTTAAAGAATAATGCAAAAAAATGATAAATTTGTCTTCCCAATATTAGATTTACCATGATCATGGTCACAGTAACATGATATACTCTTTTCAAAGAAAACAAATTTCAGTTATGATGAAAAACAATAATCTAAATCTTTATCAATAACAATTCAACAATTTTAAATTATTTTTTTCAAGCATTTTAAAATTATATTTCATGTCAATTACACTTATCTAAATTATTGTAGTGATAGACTCTTATAAAATATAATTTGGAGCAATTTGGCCACGCACAAGTATTGTTTCTTGTGCTAACTTCTTAGAAAAAGGATACAAATGATTATGCAATTTATGTTAAGAAAATAGACCTTTGCATTAAATAAAAATATCAAACCCCATTAAAAATCACATATATTAAAAACTATGAAACACAATCAATTGAAATACTCACTTTTTAACATATGGAGGTTCCAAAAGATTAAATATTTCATCTTCCTTATGCTCAAGTGGGTGCTAAAAGTGTTCGTTACACTTGATGTTGACAATTATTGAACCTTAGTCTACAAACAACATAAAAATAGGAATTTGATAAAAATAAGGCACATGAAAAGAAAGTTTTTATCAATGATCTACAATTAAGTTATTCCTAATAATAGGGAAAGTGGTGCAAATTCATAAATGTAACGAAGAACTAAATAATATATTTATGATGAATTTCTTAAAAAAACCTATCGAAAAAGGAAATAATGGACTAGTAAAGTCTTGTAGGCAATGACTATCCTTCACTTGTTAATAACCCCAATTATAGGATAAGCCCCAGAACCATACATTGATGGATCTTGATATTGAAATGTGTTAATTTCTGCCATGACCTTAGAGACTATTTTTTCGGAGGAAATTTTTGTGAGGAAAAAACAAAGACTATCAAAAAATTGATCGAACATGCTTCAACTCCAAGAATGACAATGTAGCCAAATTTCTTGTCCCTGTAATTCCATTGTTAGACAAGTCCAAATCCATTACAATCATCGAGACATGAATGTGTTGAATAACATCTATAGTGAACCTTTGGCTCAATTAATTTTTTTGAAGACATTGAAACTATATGTGGTGGAATAGAAAATATAATTAAGAAAAGAAAATATTAACATCATATTTAAACTCTATATGGACACAGTCTTAAATTATATTCAATGTTGTTAGAAGGTGTAAATAGGGTTTATTAAAAAACTAAATGTAAAAAAAAAGGTTCAAGAAATGTAAGCTTTGCCAAGACAAGATTTAGAACCTTGGTTAAATCATTATTAGCCTAATAAGAATATTAGGGACCATTAAAAAAGTCTTAGCCTAAACATCTTGTATTACCAACAACTCTTTATCCCTTCATGCTACCACAACTGAACAATCCCTAGAAAGATCAAAAATAGGACTAATGCATTAGAAAACCCATGAATCTTGAGGAATGAAAATTGACAAGAAATATAGATTTTAGAATAAAAGATGATATGTTACCTTTGCAAGTGATGATATCAATTCCACTCTCTATCTCCATTCTCCAAACAACAAAAATGAAGAAATATTTTTGCTTCTCTTCTAATCACTTAACCTTAAACTATTTTCTTTACCAATATTCAAAAACCTTGGACATAAAATCTATAATCAATATGTTGGATGGAGATAAAACATAGATGAAAAAGAAGGATAATAATCCACTAATATTACTCTTCAACAATCAAATATCCAAATTGAACCAATCAACATAAGCACTCATTGAAAGAGCAAAAATAACATTCAAGAGGAAAATAACATCAAATCGCATCCGTTTAACTTACAATAGTGGACTAAAAACATTGTCAAAACACCACCTCAATAAGAGACTCTTACCATGAACAGAAAGGATTGAAAGTCATGCAGCAATGAAAAAGAATAAATAAGTTTAGGGAAGAAATCTTAAGTCAGTAATCAAGTGAAAATAAGTAGTGAACAAACTAATATTAAACAAAAATAACAAATAGCAAAGGTAATTAGATATGCTAATAAACATGGAAAGGTGTAATCAAGGAAAAGGAATAGGTAACTAAAACACGAGTTCTTACAACTGTAGAAGAAATAATTTCAAAGACTAATGATATTTAAAAAATTATCCAAGTAACTGACTAACTAGCACACCTAATTCAACATTTGATATGCCCTTTAAGTAAGTTGATCTAACAAATGTCACCTCTTCGTGGGAAACTTCAACAAAATGAGTAGAATTGAGCAATGTGTGATCTAGATCCAACACTAAATAGAGTTTCTTTTTTGGTAGTAACTTCTTCAGATCATTATCACGTAACCATGCAACTTCTCTATTTGTGAGCTCAAAATCCTATGAAATGGTTTTAGTTACAGAAACATATAATTGAATTTTATTTGTTGAAAGATCAATGCATGGAATTATACAACAAACTAAGACTAGTTGTATTGTCTACAGACAATTAGTTTGTAAAAATATTTAAGAAAAGGTCAGGGTAAAAGCACAAACCTATGTCACCCTTTTGTAAAGGAAAAGGCTAACAAAAGTATAATTGTTTACCTTCAATGACATAAAACTGGTATTATTATTTAGAATTTGAAAATGAAGTAAACTAATGAAATTTGTAGAAATGGATGAAGTTTAGGGTTATAATTTTTAATAATTATTTGGAATAAGAATTGATATATTTTCCTAGTTTTTATAGATGAATTTTCAGTTGCTGAAAATGCTAAAAATTAGGGTTTTAGTTCCCACCACAAAACTATATGGAAATAAACTTATTTCCTTTTGAGCCCATACTATGTTATATATAATATATATAGCTAGAACAACCAAATATAAAAATTGATTTTAGACCTATATTTTCTCTTTTATAATTATTCAAATTTCAACTCACTAAAATCGATAGTTTTCATCTTTAATATTTTTTTCTTTCTCGCACTAAAATTGATAGTTTTCATCTTTAATATTTTTTTCTTTCTCAAAATCAACATCTTTTCGAGTGTTTAAATATGTGCTTGTAGAATTTTTAAATTGCAATATACTATATCTAATTAAAACACTATAAGCTATATACGAGAATATTCTTAACTTTGAGCTCTATAAAATGATATTTATATATTTCTAAAAAAAATCATAAAAAATAGTAAGAGTTATTGAAACATCAATTTTCTAAAATAATTTTATTTCTTTAGTAATTGGACACAAACTAGTATAAAACATGCATTTAGTGGACATTTTCAATTGGAAAAGTGTGAGACCATATATAACTTATCTAGAATAAATTTATCTAGATCATATGTTTGAACAAAATTGATTTTTGAATAGAAATACTCAAATTCAGTTGTTCTGATAAGTCAACCTAAAGGGTGACACAACTTTGTACTTTTACCCATTGTTTTTTAATAATTGAGTCACAATTCAAGGAAATTGAACAAACAATTAAATCATGCAATTGGCTTCCATAAAATGGATACCTTATGAATATAGTTAAGAGAAACTCTAGTTTGATCATATGAATCTAAATTTGGTTTCATCACACCACATTGGACACAAACTCCCCACATAAATCATGGATGGGGACGATGTTGGATTGTTGCTAGATGCTTCTATATTATCTGGAAAAGAGTGTCGGTGCTTGAAATAATAGTAAATTATTTTCAATCAAATGTGCGACAACACCAAGCAAATAGACCTTTAAAATATGTATAAAAATCATTTCATGAAAGCCTATTTTTAGATACATTTAATGTCTTAAAGCACAAAAGCTTGCACCTCTTTGCTTCCCATGGGCACCATTCCTCCATCACACAAGATTCTCTATCTTTCCATTCTGATTATACCTAAAGAAAAAACATTGTAATGTAATATATGGAAAATTTTAGAGGAGAAAAATACTTAATAGATATGACAATAATAATTAATACTTACTATCAACAGCTTTTTCAAATTGTATTTTTTGCAAATAGGAACTCTAGAGATGCCAAATTCTTAAGAAATGACACTTGAGCCTAGAGTTCCATAGCAATTTTTATTGTAGGAGAGGTATGGTTTTCAATAAAAATGTACAATTCTAGGTGCTTCATCTTGTAAAATTTGTGCATGAACAACATAACAAGTACTATCTTTGGATTTCTATTGTCCATCTATTCTATTTGTTTTGTACTCTATATAATCTATGCTAATGTAAAATTCATAGTTGATAGTAAAATTTGCACCCAACTGCCTCTAAGAACAAATAGCTTGACAAAATAGCCTAAGATCTAATAATTCATTCAACAACTACCACTCTCATAATTTAAATAGTTCATTTCATTATCTCTTGAATGTTTAAATCCTAGGATACTTAGAATATCATTGTTATACTATCTGTCCATAGACAAATATTAATTACAACATTTTTTGTGAATACACATTATGATCACTAAAAACTATATTAGAACTTTAAACTTGAAATTAATAAATCAAATCAAATATTTTTCAACCATCGCTCTGGTTAGAATCACTAATTGCAATATAGTTTTACCATAATTAAGAAGCTCCTAGAGGTCTCTATACTTTTTTTTTTACTATGAGAAATTATAGTTCTAATCCACTGAACTAGCAAATTTCTAATATAAGACATATACTAATAACTATCTTGAATAATATAGTTATTGCATTAGATATTTGAAATCCAATAATATGTAGAAAGCACTTGACTAACAACTCCAACTAAAAAAATCATAATTATTTACAAATCAAATATATTATAACTCAATCTTAAACAATCTTATTTATCAAAATTAACTTTTATTTATAACTATTACATATATATATATATATATATATATATATAACTATTACATCTTTAAAAATAGATATAGTATAAAGGATTAATACTATAACAAGAGTTCTAATGAAGCTTTGGTCCCTGTCTTTTGTGTAAGATAGAGAGTTAAAATAATGTTACAAATTTGTTAAACTAGTTAGAAAGAATATTTGAAATGTATAACTACCTTGTGTATATGAGCAATGTTAGTATGCTAATAGAAACCAAATTTAAATAAAGCTTCTATAAACTAAACTAAATTCATAAACTTCAAGATAGACTAAGATGAGCTCTCAATTGAGAATATGAGCCATTAATGGACTCTCTCAATAAGAAGCTCTCTTGTTGAGTAGCTTTATCTAAATGGATAGGATGTATGCTCAATATGCTTCCAAAGGCTTCAATGGATGATTGTGGATTTTTGGTGTGGATAGATGGCTTTAGTATGGATTTGGCTCTCAAAATAGCATTATAACTTTACTTCATGGATTGTGTTATTTTGTAAAGTGGAAGGATCCAATTTATAGGCAAGAAGCTTGAGGGATTGAGGGCTAAGATGCAAGGATGGGAAAAAGCTTATGGAAGGCTCAGATTGCATGAGAGGAGAGCACATGGATTGTGCTTCCTTATAGCCAATCAAGGAGTGACACATGTCACATGGTGAGAGGATGGAGGAAAGGGCAAGGATGAGTCAACAAAGGAGGCTCAAGAGATAAAATCTTCATAAAGACCCTCATAATGACTTGTAAGAGCAATAAAAGGGCTTGTAAGAGTCATTTATGACCTAGTGGACTTCATAAAGTTTTATGGTTGAGATATTTTGAGGGTGATGAGAGCAATTTCGACTTGGACTTGATTAGGAAAGTTTTAAGCTTGTTTAGGCTTGTGCAAATGATTAGAGGATGGATTAGGATGGTTTAGGATTAGCTTAAGGATAGGCAAGTGGATGGCATTTAATGAGGGTGGGTGAAGGAGGAGATATTTGTTAACTTTGGCTTGGGTTAGTAAGTTTTAACCCATGTTTAGGGAATGTGACAAGGTTAGGAGGGGATTAGGATTAGGTTTAAAGACATCTTCTAGAAGAGTCTACATTTTGGATGAGGATAAAGACTTTCTAGAATAGTCTAGAATTTCCTAGGATGAGGATGAAGACTTTCTAGAAGAGTCTAGAACTTCTTAGGGTGAGGATAAATTAGATTTTTAGGAAATAAATAAAGTTTTATTTATTTCAAGGGTTTGGGTTGAGGATATATTTATTAAAAAAAATTTAATAAACATGAGGATTAATATTTAATTTTAATTAAATATTTTGAGTTGGGGTTAGGGGTAGGAAATGATGAGATTAGCCTTTAATCGAAATTAAAGAAGGATTAGAAGATTTTGGAAGAGGTTATTGGTCATAAAGAAATTGGCAAAGTTTTGGGCAAAAAATAAATTTTTTATTTATTTTAGGATTTTTGGTCAATTTATTAATTAAATAATTAATAAATAAGAAAATAATGTTTAAATAAGATTTAAACATTTTTGGGAGGGATTCCTTAATTAAATATTTTTAATTAAGATAAAGGGATTTAATGGCATAAAAATTAATTAATTAATTAATTAATAAATAATGATGTCATCAGGACTTTTTCAGAAAATAAAAATACTTTATTTTCTAAAGGTTTTTAGGTGTCTACACCTTGAACTCCAGAACTACTTTAAAATGTATAACTATTTTGAATTTCAATTAAACATTAGAAGAAATTCTACCAATAGAAAAATTAAGTTATTACACAACACCTTGTAGTTTTCATATAAGAGATATTTGGGTGGAGGAAAGTTAAGTTTTGTTATATCTAAACTTCACCACTGTTATCATTTTATTTTATAAAGAAGGAAAATTAATCTAACTTGCAATTTCTAATTAAATGGATAGTAATCTTTGTGACTTTTGCAATGATAGTGATGAATCTCTTTAAAATGTTTATAGAGCTAGGAATCTAATTTTGTTTACCTACTATTTAGGAGATATAAAGTTGGTTAATAAATTATCAATTGTATTTCTTGTAGATATAAGATAACAAAACAAATATTACAGAAAATAATATATGCCAAAGCCTATGGTATTGTTTTATGAGTATGTTGAAGGTGAAAGATGATTTGTATACAAAGAGTTTGCTCTAGAAGGGAAAAACAATTAGATTATCAATTTATATTAAAATTGATTACCAGTAAACAAGAGATTGTTAAATAACGCATATTCCATAACACTCATCTTGTTAATTATGATTCTTTTATATTAATTTTATTGAGAATTTTTTTCCTTTCTTAAAATAGTGGTTTTTTTTGGTTTGTTTCTTTTTTACTTTCATAAGGTTAGTCTCAGGACACTTGCAATTTTTAGTCTTTGAATTGAGCCAATGCTCTAAGTTGAGGCTGTACTCATTGAGCTTGACTTTGTTAGTCTAGAAAATAATGAAAGAGAGGAATAACCTTTAGAGAGGACCAAAGGATTTGTATATTTTCCCATTGTTAAACCCATGCCACTATAGTCTTCACCCTTGCCATCATAGACATGTTCTAATCTTGAAATTGAGTTTAAGAATACATTGACCAAAGGATTTGTATATTTTTTCCATTCTTAAACCCAACCACTAATAACCTAGCTAAGCTTGAAGCTTTGCAAGACAAGCTCCAGCTTTGCGTAAAACTAGGACTATCCAAAATCATCATTGAAGGTGATTCCCAGATCATTTTAAATGCTATAAGGAAAAGAGCTACGCCTATCTAGGTTCTAAATTCAAAATTAGAAGAGGTTCTTTATATTGTTGATAAGTTCACAGATATTCAGATACTCCACATTTATCAAGAAGGTACTAAAAAGGCTAACCAATTAGCAAATGAGGGGAGAGATTGGTAATCCTATTATAACCCTTGAGCCTCCTCACTTTCTTTCTCTTATTTCTTTTCTTTCTCTTTTCCCTCTTTTCTGATCGGATACTAAGTAGGTTTCTTAATGACAATCTTGTTGGCTTCCAAGGATGCTATTGGAGTTTTTCCCTTAGTTTTTCCTATATATCTCAAAGTTTTGTTTTTTCTTCCCTCTTCATTATATTTTTATTTTTGTCCTCTCCCCGTATCACCCCTTAGCTTTGTCATGTTTGTGACATATATATTTCTAATCTTTGTAGGATGTTATCCTCGAGGGTTTGGAGTCTTTGCATTTAGGTTGTTATTAGTTTCTTTTTTCTCCTCTTTAATTCCCTTTTATTTTCTACTTTATTTTTGGGCTTAGTTTTTATTTTCCCTTTCTTTTGAACCTAGTTGTATTTTTTGTCCTTCCTTTTCATGATTTCCCTATGGATGCTATACTTCACCCTCATATCATTAGGTTTTCACTGGCTTCCTTTGTTCTTCTGCCCCTACTAGTATCATGTTGGGATGACATCACTACCTCTAGGCCCTTCTAGGTTCTTCCAGGTTAGATTTCTCCTTTTATTGCTTCCCTGTATCTTTTCATCTCTATCTCTTTCGATAATTTTCATATGGATACTAATATTAGCCTCTTTCACACCTCAAAGGTGAGGACTATGGCATTTTGGGGGAATATTAAGTTGGAGAGATGGAGTAGAGTCTTGAAACCAGTGGATGACATGACCAGGATTGTGATTAGCTAGGCCATCAGGGAAGGAGCTTTTAATAATGATCATACATGGCAGACCAATAGTGATATAATTGGCACATTTATCGGTTGTTTTCCAGAGCAACAATGGAACAATAGGACATGATAAGGCTCTACTACAATATTCTCAATCTAGTTTGGCATAAGGGGCTTGAAAAAGCCATCAAAATAATTAACAATAAGCTCAAGATCCCCCTCCCAGAAAGGTGCATGGCACACCCTCTAGGAAGTCTGGACTTAGATATGGTGTTTCAATGTTTGTCCCTTTTCATTCGTGAAATTGGGCTTTCTATGAGGAATGGCCTAAAATGGAGGCCAGCATTTAGTTCCTCCTCTGATGTAGATGGATTGTTAAAGATGTCAACAAGGGCTGGCTTATAAACTACCTTAATATCTTCAAGGCTTATGTTCATCCACGGGTGGTTCTAGACAACCTCAAGGTCTGAATTCCTGCACTCTGAACACGAAGAAGTCCAACAAGGAGAAAAATGCTTTAGAATTTCCTCCTAACTTCCAATTTAAGAAGCCCAATGATATTTTAGAAATCATTATGGCATTCTAGAAGTAGGTGTTGGGGCTGGATGGTTTTCATGAGTAGCGTTGGTGTCTTGGTCTCGATTAAGTTTTTGGCAAGGTTGATTGCAAGTTTTCCCTTTTTTTCTCTTTGGATATAATATCGGTAGTATGTCAACTTTTTGCTTTCTTTTTGGTCTATTAGTTAGGTAGCTTCTCTAACATTTTTGGGTATCTTCCCATATTCCCCATCATTTTCTTCCCTCTTCCTATCTAGATTATCTTATGATATGGTAGGAGTTAGATGATATGGTAGGAGTTAGATATTGGGTCTTCTTTCTCTGGCCCCTTTCCTGTAGATAGCATATATATAGAATATATCTATCAAGTATCCTACTAAGATGTAATTTACTTTATTATATAAATAAATGATACTTCTATTTATAGTTATGTTCTATAATTTCTTTTGTATTTTGTTTTTTTCCTTCTATAGCTTTGTACAATATCCATAACTCAGATCTTAAAGGAAAATTTTGTTTAATGCTAAGTTGGTAGTATTCCTCTAGTGGCAATTACTTTAAAGGCAAGTTAATTAGCTACTTCCTCTTAAATCTGCTTTGAGACCTCCCTTTTTATTTCTATAACTTCATGTCTTAAATTTATTATGTCTTTATTAGCATTAGTCTATTTACTTCTCTATTCTATCTGGGTGTCAGTTCTAGTTATTTTCGATCTTCTTAAAGAGATCTCTATTTTAGTATACTATCTAGGACTTCATTCAGTTACGAATGTAGTATTATTTGATGATTGCTAAGGAATTAACCCTAACTAGGTAGACAAGGTAGTTAATATTTAGATCCATCAATGGATCATCCAGCAGGGTTAAAATTGGACTCTAACACAAGCCCATTAATAATTAATACTCTTAAGGTAGATATTTAAATTGGGTACTATATTTTATCAAGATCCTTAATCACATACAATGATCATTGGTTAGCTTTTAGTCCTATAGCTCTGATGTCATTCTCAATTAACCTAGTAGTATCTCTTGAGAATGGGAGAATTTTTAGCTTTCTAAGTTTAAGTAATCAGGCTCTCTATACAGCAATATGCAGAGGTAGTCATTTTGGGACCAAACTCTCTTATCTTGGTGCATTTTGGTATTAGATTACCCTTTGCATAAAGTATAGGCTTTTATTATGCATCTTGATTATATGACTCATTCTAGTAAATCCTATTGTTGTATAAGTTAATGTTGTATCCCTAATTTGATGGTTTTGTTAATATAATTAAATTTTTTACCCTTCACCTGGTGTCACTAGCTTCAATACCCTCTAGGATAGCCAGAGCTTTTGTAAATCATTCTCTTAGGATCTCTCGTTAGCTTATGGTTTTATCTTACTATCCTAATTTTTTTCAAGATGTTTTTCTGAGTAGGAGGTTTTAAAGGGTAAGCATTTTGTAAATAGAGAAGGAAAGGAACATATTGGACTATCAACTTATTTCTAATTTAAAGATAAATGGAATTTTTAACCAATGTCACATATCTCAATTTTAGAAGAGCTTATGCATTTCACCTTTGTACTAAATAGAAAATATTTGTAACTGAAAATTGAGGTATGCCCCTTTTATAGTTGTAATAAAATAGGACTAAGGTCCTGGGAAAAACTAGAGGTTTTCTTCTCTGTTCTTTCCTACCAGTACCCATTTGAATGAAGGTACTTTGTTGTAATTTTTATTCCAATATCATATAATCAAAGGCTTTGGCCATTTACTGATATAAAAAAAGCTTTAGTGTGTGATGTTTAAGCAGTACCAGTAGAAATTGCTCATAAATCTAAGATAATTCATAAATAAGACATGTTGCCAAGGTTTTTAAATCTAAAGAAACTACTGCTAAATAAATGAATACTGAAAATGATGATGAGGTTTCCAAGTTTTATTGTTGAGTATTTTTAATAATGATTTTGACTTTTTAACAAAAAGTGGTCTAAGATTTATTGAGGCGCATTAGAAAACTTATACCAAAAATACACAAACATAGAAAAGTGCATGTTTCTATCAAAATACATGAGTTGATTATGTTTTGAGTTGGATTGAGACAATTGAGAATGGGGTTCCTTGCATTAAGAATTATATTGTTGTTCAACATGTGTATTAGAGACAAAAAATCTAGAGCGGAAATACACACGGTTTCTTGCAAACTATTGTGTCTATTATAAACAATGTGTAAATATAAACTATTTCTTGCAAATCAAAGTTTTTTAAACTTCCAAAGAAATCTAGGAAAAAAATTGAATGATGTTTGACCATGTTTGACCATGGACATAAAAGAATTAAGATTAAAAGGTTAGAATTACATAAAACTGTATTTGCATTTTAAATGGCACATAAGTAGTTCACCCAAAGGGTGATCTAGTCTAAATATGATTATTACAGTGGAAATTTTCAACTGAATATTTTGTCAAGTTTTTGTTTTTGCAACATATTGACCCACCTATTCTAAAAAAAGTCAAGGAAATCCTTATTCAGTATTCAGTTTCTTCCTAGGTGATGAAGAAGTTGCAGACATAGAGACACATGTATAACATTAAATTTTGCCTAAGAAAGACCATGTACACCCCGCTTTATACCCTAAATATATGGAAAATTATATAACAAAGCCTTACATTTATAGGCATCATATTAGACAACAAAAAATGATAATGTTTTTCCATTAAATACTAAAAGAATATTCATACCAAGGAGTCACAACACAAATATAGCAAGAACAAAATGATAATGACAATCTTAAAGAGCCATTGCCTTCAACTTAAGCTTGAGAGTAACAACAAAGATTTGGAAATAACAAGTCCCTCTATTATTATGCTGAGTATGGGAATATTTTTATGAATTTGTATAATGTAGAAGTAGTATTATTTGATAAACATAATGCTAAAATAATTGTTTATAATTTATATTAGGAAGGCTTCTAGAGTGGTAGCATTTGAATTCCTCATAACAGAGACATTGAGAGGTCTTGGGTTCGAATCTACTTGCTACTAATACATAATAATAATTAATATTAACAGTAATAATAAATGAACAATAAATAATCAAGCCTTTGTCTGAACCTACACAAAAATATTGTGAAGGGTGTTGAAGACTAGAAAGGATTGAAGATTGTACCTCTTTACAGTATACTTGAGCTATACTATGCAAATAGTGCAAATGAAAGCAGTGAACTACTTGAATGGTGTGTTAAATGCACCATTCAAAGAAACATTAAATAATTTGTATGATTCATGTCCTCTTTACAACTTGTCCAACTTTAATAATAATAATATAAAAAATAATAATAATACCTCTTTCCAATGTCTTTTTTTTTAAATTAGTGTTCTCTCATTTGCTCTGCAAACTTTTTTTTGGAAAACTATAAAACATCCAACAAAATTAATATTGGCCAACGAAAAAAAGGAAAAAATGATGAAAAAAAAATTTAAAAAATCAAAAGACAACAAAGTATATGATAAACTATTTAATTATCTTTCAGTGGTACGGAAACATTAGTCTCTACCTTTAAAGGCAGGGACTAAAAAGGCAATAGCATTGAGGGAAATATCATTGTTGTGTATTCAACATAATGTTGGATTAAAAAAATACTTACTTATTCATACCTAAGTTGGCCCATATACTTTTCAAAACCTACCGTAAAACCACTACCAAAACTCTGAAAATATTTCAGCATATTTTGCCTCATTATTCCTCTAATATATGATTAATACCATTTTGGTTTTGTTTTTGTTTTCTTCTATATGTGTTGGCTGCAGTTTTCTATTTTAACCTAATCATTCACATGTGTTGCTGATTTGGCATAATAAGCCAACATAATGATAAAACTACAAAACTGATTACATAGTTTCAAGGAGCAACAAAAGAGTGGTGAAAATTTGTAATTCAATATTGGAAGTGTAATTTCATTTGTCCTTGGATATAATGCAAGTAAGAATTAATATGAACCTTGTAATTGTTGTAGTAACTATACTATTGACAAAATTTATTATATATTTTGTTGAATTTGTTTAGTGGTTATAAATTGGTGATAATTATATGCACAGTGACTGCCTTAATAGAACATTATACCAAATTGCATGTTCCAAATGTATAGTCCAGTACAACCACCTGTAGATATTAATCAAGAATTACTACACTTACATATAGGTGATAATTAATTCAAATATTTATTACATTGATTCTAAAACATAAGTAACTAATAAGAGAGAAATTTATAAAATAGTACCTTCACAATTATATAAATTGAAGCATGAGTAAATGGCTAAAAAATACCATAATTTGGTTTGACTCTCATGGATTCTCATCGTCACTATTTGAATATCTTTAGAACATTCAAGGTGAATGAAATATCACATTATCAATGATGCTAATCATTTTGCACAATATTCGTCAAAACTCTCAAATATTTTTCCATGCTCTATGCTAGCACACTGAAATTAGAAACATTCATATCATTGTAGATCAATAAATAATATTGTATCCTTAGTTGGCTATTGAAACGTACTACAAAGTGGAATTCAGATGGCCTCCCATTGCAAGCATTTTTTTATAGGTGATTTTAGGATGTTATAGGGACACTTAACTATAATAATAGTAACCTCTAGAAAACCCAAAAGTTGTTAAGAGACTGTAATAGTTATTTTTGTACAAGGTAGACACAAATCAAAATCATGTATACATGCATAAAATGGGATAAAAATCCTTCTAAAGAGATGACTCTAAAAAAAGCTTAGTTAAAATAAACAGCTATAAAATATTGAGCCAATTACCTATCAGATGGGCCTGACCCCACTGATATATCCTCCATGGCTAGAACTTGCTCACCTAATTCAACAAAAGACTACTCGCTAGCAACATTTTGTTTTATTATTCAATTTAACATACTTAGGAATAGGATCTTCACCATAAACAACTTAAAACTATACACATGATGAATATTGTAATCAGTGAATTTAATATTGGGATAGGGTTGTTAATTTTTCCATCATGCAACTCAAGAGGATAAATCTGGAAGGAAACTTTCTAGTATTATCATCTCTTAATATTGTTTCCTCATCCTTGAAGCTCATACTCGAGTATAATCACCATTCACATATATAAGTCATATATCAAATAATAGTTAAAGGAAACCTAGCTTCTTAATCACAGTCTGTACATCCTGAATAATAATTTTTTGGTTCCAGCATCCATATTTAGATGATACAATTAAAGAAGAAAGTAATGGTTTATCCAGTTTTAGCAAGGCACAAAACTTGATAGAAAGAGATTTCTCATCAAAAGGCACTAAGTCATGTCCAATGAATAACCCAAATTTTTTTAACTATTAATTGAATAATTTGTAGATCTCTATATTCAATTGGTAAAGTAGAAAGCTCAATCCAAAATTGCATAAAATCACAAGCTATATGACTAGGTTTAAATTTTGGAGACCAAGTCCTAACATATATTCCCAATTCTCTACATAATCAACTATTAATTCAAAGAATATTATCCTGAGAAAAATTAGATTCAAATATAGCAATAAAAAATAGAGACTAGTGATCAGTTTAGAATAAATCAATAACACTGTACCAGTACCCCTTTTCCCAAGTAAGAAGATCTGTAGCCTAGATGAAGGACCAAATCTTATAGATGATTGTTGAGTCAAGAATGTAACAAACATGTGGGCAGGGCATCACTATCTTTGGATGTAGCATTTGATCTATCTAGATTACTATTGGAACCAGTTGATCTCACTAAAGTTCTAGACTACAAATTTTCTCTCGAAACTTTGGTAGGCTGATTTCCCATAGATTTTTTACCTCCAATTAAAATATTATTAAGCTAAGATAGAAATTTTGGACTAGTAATGGAGACATTATTTGGCCATGACACATTAGAAGGGAGCTGGTAATTGAAATGTCTAATCTCCTCAACCTCACCAGTCATAGAAGAAATGGGTGTGGGTTGGAGTGGGGTTTGAACCCATATTTTTTCTTTTCTGTACCACGTCCTTTATGGTCAAACCCATCCAACCAAAATGAGATCTATAATTCCAACCAAATTTTGGATGAAACCCTTGCATATTTTGACCATGCAAAGGAATATGAGCTTGCTTCAAAAACTTTCCATGCACATCGAGAGCCTTAGTCCTTCCACCTAATTGCTCATGCTCCATAGAAAACTCCACTAATTACCCTTCTGCCTTCTGCCAGAGATCTAAATCATTTAGAACAAATGGATGTTTGGTGAATGAATAAATCTTTTCTGCCATCATCAAAGATAATGAATCCATAACCCTTATGAGCATCAAACCACTTGACCTTTTTTATCCTTTTCCCATTCTACACCATGTTTACCAATTAGGTACTAATAGCTGCCATTACAAAGGAAATTAGAGATGACATGTATACATGCTAGCCTAATATTTTTTGAATTTGTATTTTGCCTGGGAAAGTGTATGGCTAGTTCACTTGACTTAGATTTGACCTCCTTGCTATATAAGTAATGATACCTAAACATATTCTTTTGTAGCCTTCTATTGTGAACTTTAGCACTGTCTATTTTTGTTGGTTCTCTTGCTCCAATCCTCAATGGGAACCTCAAAGATTCAAATTGGTACAAATAATGACTTGACGAATCAAATGAGACATTGTGTAAAGGTAGATTCGATCTCAATGTCCAATCTAATCGTGCAAAGGATGGAGGAGAATATTTATCTGATAGAATCTGAATGTCACTCGATGCTTGTCTTCCAAAAAAATGTATGATGCTCAAATTTACAAAGGGAATGTCAATGTGTGCTATGATCGAGTTATGTAGGCCAGTGATGTAGATGCACAAGGTGATTGGAGAAATGGATCTTAGTGTTGCGAGCTTGAGTTCCTCCTTTGAGATAGGATCTTTTATTCTTGTGTGTGCCAATGCTCATTGCTAATGTGTAAGGAGCTTGTAGAAGTTTATGTTGTGATCACAATCCCTATGATTGAATCAAGTTGGGGTCCCACAGGCACCCACTTCCTTAAAATTAGAGTGGGTGTGCTAAGATTTTCTAGAAATATTTAGAAAGAGAAGTAGTTCTATGGATTTATATGTGAATCCTCTTTAAAAATTAGCCCCTAAATTCAAGGAAGATGATTGTCTCATAAATTTTTTAAATGAAAAAATGTATTTCTTCATAAATTTGTTTTGTGGGATTATTTCATTTTTGGTGGGAAAATAAAGAGTAGGATTGACAAATGGCAAAAATCTTCCCTAAGCTAGTGGGGCTAAATCCAACACCCATTTTCACTCGCTCAAATTGAGAGGGCTAAAAATTCAGGGCTCCTATTTTGTAGGAAAAGATTTCAATTAAAGCTTTAGTCCCCTCTAAAATATTACCATGGAGCCACCTGCTCCACAAAAATAGAGCTCAAGCCCCTCCCATAGGACCCCTACCTTAGTTGGCAAAGTCTAGATGCCTTGGGTTTGCTTTGAGAAGCTTGGATTGGGAGTTCTGCAATGGTGATTTCAACCTACCTTTTATAGCTCTTGTTGTCAAGTCACAAGAGGCTCTTTGCTGATTTGAAGAAAAAGATTATTGGTGATTTGAGCTCCATTTTCTATGAGTATGGTGACCATGAGAGCAATAGAATTTTAGGATTTTTTCAGTACCATAGTTTGTCACAAGATGCTTGCTACAAATGCACCCTTCCAATTAAGATGGCTATTCTAATTAACTTTATAATAAATAGATTAAGTAATTTTTTTTTAAATAATTTTATGATAAAAATTTCTTATTATACTATTGCAATTATCTATTTCTATTTTGAATTAGTTTAATCAATTATATTAAGGAAGTAAATTCTGTTTGATAAAATTTATATAGCATATTTTTAATTTTCTTTTAGGATAATATAAAAAAAAGATTTTTCTCTAATTTCTTCTTGATTAAAGTTAGAATTATGAGATAAACAAACATATTCTTAATGATCCAAAGTTAGTGTCTAATAAAATTGGGATATCAATACACATTTTTCCTCACTTGAAGATAGTTGACTATTTAAAACTACATAGAAAATAATAATTGTAATACAAGGAAAAAATTAGTTAATAACAGATAAAGAGCTAACTCTTTATAAGAGAATGTAAGAATATTCAATAAAATATACAAATGACTGATAACAATGTGTGCTACATAATTTGATTTATCATTATAATCATCTTACTCAAAAGGATGATTTAAGACATTAATTCACAACTATTTCCTCAATTTTAATTAATTGTGAAGTTATCAATAAAGTTTAGGTAGCTTGTAGTTGTTATACTAGCTTTCTAGCTTTCAATCTTGTGAGATTTATACAAAATTGATTCTCTCATCCATTATTTACTTTGATGCTTTATGTATCTTGTTTCAATCATTTTATTTTATTTTATTTAAATCCTTCCATTTTATTAGTTTCATAAGTTAAAAAAAAATAGATTTAATATTTATTAAATAGTTTGAAATAATACTAAAATACATGATAATAAAATAATGATATATTTGAAGATGTTTGTTACATGCCATTAATGTGATTAATATCAATTATATGTTAAGATTATAAAATTCTTAATTGATAATTAGTTGTATTGATATGCAGAGATAGACTTGAGTTTTATTTTGAGTGCACTGAGGGTTTTAATTTTCTTCAAGAGCTCATAGATAGATTTTGAGGAGTTGAGTCTAGGTTGGAGTGATTTTGACCTCATTTGTAGTTTAATATAAGTTGTGAGGACATTCAAGGAAGTTAATTGATAATGATATATTGAAAGGACAAAAACTTCTTTGTGAGTAATAAGAAACATAAATTTCTTTTTAAATATATTAATATGATAAAAAAAAATGCATCAATCATTCATTTGGTTTTTCTTTTGGGTGACTAATTATTAGTGACCAACTGTTTAGTTAGTTATTTGATCATTTATCTAGTCAAGTATCTTTTTCTAACCTTGTGATTTTAGTCAATGACCAAATTGGTCATTTATATAGTCACTTATACTTATAAATTGTAAAACATTACTAGAATTTGATCACTTTTAGTCATGTGACTAAAATTTTTAGTCTTGTGACTAAAAGTTTGTCACATAGTCATTTATTTACCAAAATTCTAGTAGTGTTAATTGATAAGCCTAGAAGAGCCAATGTGGTAGCTGATTATTTATCAAGAATCTGTCATGATGACAATGACACTACTCTAGTAGATGATGCATTTCTAGATGAGCATCTATTTCATATTGTTTTTCAAACTCCATGGTATGCAAACATTGTTAACTACATTGTAGCTAATAAATGCTAGAACATTTTTCTTACAAGGAAAAGAAGTTGCTTGTAGAGAAAAGTTTCCATTTCTCTTGGATAGATAATCTCTTTTTTTACACTAGACCTTATCAAGTTATGAGAAGATGTGTGAGAGAGGATGAGACATATGACATTCTACATACATGTCATAATGAACCATGTGGATGACACTTTGCAACAAAAAGAATAGCCTTGAAAATCTTGACAACTAGTTACTATTGGCCTACACTTCAAAAAGATGTAGCCAACTATACACGGAAGTGTATAAGTGTCAAAGGATGGGTCAACCAACAAGAAAAAATCTTAACCCACAGATGACATTAACACCATTTGACAAATGGGGTATGGACTTTATTGGTCTAATTGATCCTCCAGCCAATGGGAAATCATATATTCTTGTGTGCACTGATTACCTAACAAAATGGGTTGATGTCAAAGCCATGACACATACTCATGATCACAAAGTTGCAGAATTTTTGTATGAAGAAATTTTTACTCACTATGGTGTGCCCAAAGAACTAGTCACTGACCAAGGTGCACAATTTACTTCTAATCTAATCTTAGAATTGATGAAACAATATAACATCAAGCACCAAAAATCAAGTCATTATCACCCTCAAACTAATGGGTAAGAAGAAGTCACAAATTGGGAGATAGAGAACATCCTAACAAAAATAATTCATTTGCACCGTAGGGATTGGAATAACAGATCACTAGAAGCTGTTTGGGCCTACAAAACAACATGGAAGACTACTATAGGGTTCACACCATTTGAGGTCCTATATGGGAAAGTAGCAATGCTCCCCATTGAATTTGAACATAGAACTTTAAGAACTACACTAGAGTTGGACATTGAACTTCCTACAACATAGAGAGAACATCTTCTACATCTTAACTCTTTGGATGAAATGCGCAAAGTTGCTTTGGAATGCACTAAAATTATACAGAAGAAAAGAAAAAAAATGGCATGACTTCCACATTAGATATAAACAATTACAAGTTGGTGACTAGGAACTACTATATGATTTCAAATTTAAAGATATGTCAGGCAAGCTATAAACAAGATGGCTAGATCCATATGAAATTAATCATGTCTTTGAAAATAGAGCTATCCCATTAACTACCATTGATCCAATACTTTTTAAATTATTAGTCAATGGTCATAGACTCAAGTTATATAAATAGCCCCAAACAAAAGAGGACTTCCTGTAGTAGTTTCAATGGCCAAATTCAAATAGAAACCAGGTAACTCTTCCTATAGCCAAAGGTGTTAACCTTCTATCTACAACTCTTCAACGCTAATTTCTTTGTGCATGCCCATAATAAAAACTTTATGCCCACATAAAGTTCCAAATTTCTCCATTCACTTTATTTTTTCTTCTTTATTCACCTCATCTCATTTCTCTACCTTCCACCCACCCACCTTCCACATCATCATTTTCTAATGCTTTCAATAAACACTGCAAGTTTGCTAATGGATGCTATCATTGTTGATGTAACTTCTACCACCTTTTGGTATGTGCAATGATCAATTAATAGGTATAATATTTTTAAATTATTATTCATTTATAGTATGCAAATTTCATTTCTTATATCTAATATTGCATTCTTTATATTATGGTGGTGTTATGCCAGTTCCATACCCCGTACTAAGTCTAACAAGTGTGGACACTTGTCCATATTTCATAGGGGGTAGGGAAGGTTACTAAAACCCAATGACATTTCTATTTATTTGTAAATTTTTTTTTTTCAAATCTTCATATTTCCTTTATTGATGGAATTCAATTGTCATAAGTACGCAAGTGTCTAGGTGTTGTACCCCTTATTCTTGAATGATTCCTTATTGTCAAGTTATGATGTGACCTATATTTAAATTTTAAGTGATCTAAATCCCATTTTTAGACAATTTTCACACAAATCCATGATTTACTCTCATTAAAGCCATATTATTGCTCATAATGAATCATTATGACATTAATTACCTGTTAAATGAAATGTGAAAATGGGTCTGTAAAACAACAACAAAAGAAGCCTGAATTCATAAGAGGGAAATAGTGCAAGTAGTGCAGACAGTGAAAGTGTTAAGCAAAAATGGGTGGACAAATGCAGCGACAAGAACTAGTGGAGCATACCATTTTTCTCTCACATGTAGAGGTAGTGAGGAGATTTAATGTGTGTGGTTGGTTAGGGTATTTCTTAAGTTTAACTACATTTGATGAAGAAGCAGCTGCAGAATTCACAAGGACATTTGATGAAGGAGAAGCTTCTGTATGGGGTTTAACAGTGGTTGCTATAGAAGAGTGAATAGAAGAAGTAACTAGGTTATTGGCAATAGGAGAACATTATCCTAATATGCATGATGCAAGATCAGCCAGGGCTCAGTTTTCCATAACAACTAATCCTCAATTAGATATTACCAAGCAAGGTTGTAAAATAATGTCTCTTCTACTACCATACAATGAGCTGGCCATGCACATTATTAGGTACCTCACATGTGAAGGAAGATTTTCATATTTACATGCACATTATTTTAAATTTCTTAGTTGTATAAGGCATAATCATCCAATAAATGTTCCCAATTTCTTGTACAATATGCTATGTATTAGTGCTAAAGAAACCTAAAAGGGAAAGGACAATTCCATCACCCATCATGCCCTAATTAAATTACTCATAGAAATATCACTTAGGGATGTTTCTCCCATGTCATGGGTAGAATTTGTCCAAGCCAAACCCTACAACCTTAGGCTGTCCTTAATGAATAGCCTAGTGAGGAGAATGTAGTTCCCACTAATGAACCTACTAAGAAAAGCACTCAAGATGTTGAAGCCAAAAATGTGCAAGAAAATGTGCAAGAGAATGTACAAGAAACTATGCCTTTATCTATTCTACCTCTAGCCAAGAAAAGAGAAAACAAAAATTGCAAGAAGAGATCTCTACTCTGATAAAAGAAAAGCCAAACCTTATACTCATGAGGCAAAATAGAACTATGATGAGTCCTACAATAGAGACACCAAAAGGAAGAAGTAGGCAGAAAGTTGTGATACTAGAAGAAACCCCTATAAGAAGAAGCCCTAGAATGAGAGGAAAATTTTCTAAAGAATCCAAGTCATCTACTAAAGAATATCCAATACAAATTGTTCCTAATAACTCTTGTCCTCACCCTACAACTGTAAACCTTCCTGAAAAGTCTAATGAGGAATGTAGGGTTAAAGTCAATGAAAATCGAAATGATACCTCAATAGGCCAACTAGGTACTTCAAGTTGTACAGATGAAATAGGTCCTAAGAAAGTTTATCCAAACATAGGCCTAGTTCCCTATAAATCAACATGGCTTATTGATTTTGTAGAATAGTTATGGAGGTAACAAAGAAAGAGGTAAAGAAACCATGAAGAAGATAGCAGTTACATTACCCTATAGAAACTCCTTTTCTACTTGTTTGGACAACATATGTTTGTTGCAGCCCTATGGGAAGAAGAGAGGAAGAGAATGAAGAAACACATAGTGTCTCTAGGTGGAGAAATTATAGACTTGAAAGAGCAATTAGCAAATCAAAAATAAAGGATGGATCATGCCCTTAAAATGGCTGATCAAGCACTTGCCTGTAGACCACCACCACAGATTTATGCTATGTGTTTAAAGGAACAATTTCTTTTATTCCAACTTATGCTAATCCTTGAGAATATAAATGCAGAATTCAAATCAACATAGGAATTCTATGGTTTATACCAGACTCTACCATCTTGGCAATAGAATTTTCTTTGTGAATTATATGTGCACAATTTTATTATCCCATCAGAAACCCAATGGAATCCTTTACTTTATATAGGGGATATACATCTGAGGGCTTTGATGTCTTGGATATATAATGATGTAAACTATGATAGGCAACTAAATAATTATAGAGATGAGGAAAGAATAAAGCCCCTACCATTAAGAGCTAAGAGCAATAAACTAGAAGAAGTTCTTAGGGATTGGTTTAGATTAACTTATGGGGCTAAGAAGAAGGGAGTAAGGGATAGAATATTCACTGCTTGAACCAAGGCCCATGCAGATTATGAGAACTTGCCCTACTTTTCCTTCTAGAGAGCCATGACTGGTGTTAGAAGTAGATGGGCTAGATTACCTAAGACACTTAAAAGGTCAGAGCCACATAGTCCCATCACTTTGGAGGCTACCCTTCACTGAGCTCCAAAGTATCTAGAGTTAGGGAAACAAGCTAGACCAAAATTATGGTGCCTACTCACTATGCAACCTCCAATGCTCATGTGGCCCATCTACAATATTAATGCTAATAGACTTGACAAGTTGGAGGAAGACAACAAAAGGGAAGTTTCAGAAAGAACATGAGGATTCTACTCTACCTTCAAGAGTAGAAGGAAAGGAAGGACTAAGGTTGGGGAATTCATGTTACTGACTAGGAAATGCAATACTTGTGGACAAACATCAATTTACCAGGGGGCAAATGATGAGGCTAATTATTGCCTCTATTTTATGGAAGTTTTAAACACTTTGCTTTATTTTCATCAAGACTTTTGTGAACTTATGTTTACCTAAACCAATGATTAACCTATGGGTAGATAGTATGACATATAATATATATGATCTAGTATTTTATATAATCATTAGAATGTGTGTTCTTATATTTGAATTTAATTTGATAATGCTTAATTGAAAATATCTCTGCATTATAACTAACCTGTTAGCAATGAAGTTGAAGATGATTGGAAGAATTCAAAGATGAACATTGAAGATAGCCAATAGCATTCAAGGAGAAAAGACATTGAGGTTTAGCCATGGTGGAAAAATAATAATGATACCAAAGGACATAGCTGCAAGTATGGAGGAGTTATGAAGACTTACTACATTCTCTACATTTATTATTATGTCAAATCAGTTGTCTAGACTTTATTATTCCTACCTCAAGCCTTTTCGTCCTGCCTTGAGTTGTTATCTTTCCTTCTTTTTCTCCTATGGATTTATAGCTAGTTTTTTTGCTTTTCTATTTTGGAATAAACATCAATCTTCTATTTATAGGGATCAAACCAATTGTGTTAGGGTTAGAAGAAGAAAGTTTATGAAAACAAACTGTTAACTCTTGCAGTAAGTTGTTTTTATAGTTCTATTTATTCTTCCCATGTAATGAATTTCTAAGACATAATGAAATAGTTTTTGGCTTATATCCTATGTTAGTATATTAGAAAAAGCCAACCAAGGGGGCCCGCTTGGGAGGTGTATTAGATTAGAGTAGTATAGATTTATTTTCAAGTATTTATTGTATTGCAAGTAGAAGTTGTAAGTTCCTTCTTGTAGCATCATACTTTGCGAATGTTCTTGCAGCATCTGTGAGAACAGTTATAGTACATGAACTAAGTTGGAATAGATGTTAGCATTTCATTACATTTCTAGTATTCATTTTAGTAAAGAGTTAAGTGTGTTAGTTTCCTAGAACAATAGTGTAGGTTCTTTTCCTTGCATTTTACTTTCCTACAGCATAAGCATAATGACTCATTAAGAGACCTAGTGCACATACTATGCTGACCATTTCAAGTATACATCCCTAGGTTGATAAGATTAAATGCACCTCATAGTGGGAAAAGTAATCCTTACATTGAATACACCAAATTCCTAAGCATGACCTTGAGCATGATTATTATACACCTATTGTGAGGTGGACCAACATTCATGAAGTCCTGAGTTTTTCATTGGTGTCAACATAGCATTTTTCTATGATATCTAATAAAAGAACACCAAAAAGATTAAGTTTGTACCGATGGCTAGTTGAGTATTATAACTATCTGAGGTTATGGGAGATACTTCTTAGTATATAGTATATATATTTAACATCAAAAGAAGAAAGCATAAGTCTAGAAGAAGTTATGTAAGTTTTGGTGATGTATGTTCTCAGATAGAGTTTACAAAGGCATGCTCTGGTAAACTTGTTATATCTCTTAGCAGAGTTGATATCTTGAGGATCAAGGTTGAGGACATGGATAAGACATGTTGATAATGATGTGGCTAATCTCTCTCAGAATAATGTTGCATGTACAAAAATTTATTCAAATTGCACGGTGGAATATATCACTAAGTGTAACATGGTCTTAATGTGGTCCTTTAATAATTAATTGAGAAGGTCTAACAACCAACTCAAGGAATTTATTTGAGGAATTAGTATAAAGGAAGGAAATTTTCCATTATCATGTATGAGTGATAATATTATTTGATAATTGATGATAAGTAGAAGAGAGTGTGGAATGTGAAGTTGAGCAGAGTAGTGAAAAAGTGAAGGAAACTTCATTGCCAAGGTTTTGTTGAGTGATCCAAGGTTTGGCATTTGGATCCAAGGTTTGTGACCTAATCTATAAGGTCTAACAGTGATTGGTCTATTTGATAGGATAGAGGAAAAGAGAAGATAGTAGTAAATTACTTGTTTGAGCAGTGAGCTCTTCTCGTAGTTGAAATTACATGTTTGGGCAGTGAGCTCTTCTTCCATACATTGTAGTACAACTCCTAATAGGGTTGGCACAACACCTAGCAGGGTTGGAATCTCCTAATAGGGATTCAAAGGCTCCTAATAGGAACTCATTGTACTAAATTTTGTAATAGATTCCTAACAGGGTCCATCATCTAATAAAGAATATTTATATTAGTACATCATCTTTTGGGCATCATTCCCATTGGGGTTTTTGTTAGCATGAATGATGATGCTATGGGGGAGCATTATAGAACATTGTTATGATGTATTTATAGTTTTTTTTTTCACTTATGACAACATAGTAATAATTTTGTAAAAGACTAATAGAGCAGCAAACTATGATTTATGTATTGAGGATATTATATTACTCATTTTCTTATGCACAGTTACTAGTACATACTACATTATGTATTTGTTATTTGGGCAAGTGTGCAGAACCTGAATTGACAATGTATGGAAGATGTTGTTGATATACAAAGAACCACATGAAAATAGAGCATTAGGAAAGTAGTTCCTATTGCATTATTGATGCAACTCATTGCATTTGAAATGAGGGGTTGCATAATTAACTGGAGGTAGTATACTAACCACTGATGACATTAGCGAGTGCACATGTATAGAAGTTGCATGTGTGAAAGTTTGTGTATAACTATGAGCTAACAGCATTAATTAAATGTGTATTTCATTTAATTAATGTATAATAATATAGTGTGAATCCAACTCAAAGATTTATGATTGAACATGGTATAAAGGAAAGATGTTTTCCATGTTTTAGAGATGGTAATAAGGAGAAGACTTGAAAATTACTAAGTAGTAGAGTAGATTGATTTACTAATGCATGTAAGTGACCTTTAGGGTTACTATTACTGATCACAGAGTTCCAAATTTGATTGCATGATTTAAAACTGAAGGAGTCTGACATACTAGATAGAAGAAGAAATAAAAGCCTATTACACATCTATTATTCTAAAAGGAATAGTACTAAGGTCAATTGAATAGTGGGTTCATTGATCTAATCCTTAAGTTGTTTGGACATGGGTTTAGCTACCTTCCACAACTCCTAACAGGGTTGGAATCTCCTAACAAGGACTCTTGTACTAAGTGTTGTAATAGACTCCTAACAAGGTCCATCCTCTAACAAGGAATATTCATATTTGTACATCATTTTGTGGGCATCATTCCCATTGGGGTTTTCCCTCCGATCAAGGGTTTCCCTAGTCAACGTATCTGGTGAAATTGTGTATGTGCATCTCTTTATGGTTATTGTTTACATTGGTTATTTGATCAAAATTGTTTGAAAGGGATAATTGTTTTAATTATCACATAACTGATTCTCCCTCCCCCTCTTAGTTATATTGGTGGGCTATTGTTTCTAACAATATTTAAAATATTTTCTAAAAAGATTTGGTCTAGAAAATTGTAAGCCTATTCGAACTCCTATGGTAACTGGTCACAAGTTATTAAGCAAGGATAAGACACATGCTATTGAACAAAAAAAGAACAAATCTATGATTAGAGGATTGTAGTATCTGACTCATAGTAGACCTAATATAGAAAATGTGGTTGGAATTATGGCAAGATTTCAGGATGATCCTAAAGAATATCACTATGCAGTAGTAAAAAGGATATTCAAATATCTAAAAGTGACATCTAATTATGGCATTTGGTATGATAGAAGTAATGGCTTTACTCTTTGCACTTATACTAATGTTGATTGGGATAGACATAGGGATGACAGAAAAAGCACTAGTGGAGGAGCATTCTTTCTTGGTGGAAGATTGGTTTCTTGGCTCAGCAAGAAGCAAGATTGCACCTCACAAAGAACTACAGAGGCATAATATGTTGCAGCAACAAAAAAATGCAATCAAGTCATTTGGATGAAGTAGATGATGAAGGATCTTGGAATTACATTCAAAAAACCTATTATCATTTACTATGATAATACAAGCATAGTTAAGATATCTAAGAATCTCATTTTTCATTCTAAGACTAAGCACACCTCTATAAAGTATCATGTGTTGAAAGAGAAAGTTGCAAAGAAAGAAATTAGACTAGAGTACATTAACACTAAGAAATAGATTGTAGATATTTTCACAAATGCCTTACTAAAGGATACATTTGAGTCCCTAAGAGGTATGCTTAGGGTTATGCCCCTGCCTATTTCAGAATAAAAGATGCAAAAGTGCATTAGTCCAAGGTACATACCATCATTGTTAGACTAGACTAAATGTTGATGCTTCCTCAATGGGGGAGTATTTGTAGTGAACAAAGTCAGAAAAGGACTCTTGGTAATTGGTAATTGGTATACAATAGTGTCTTTAGACACTTGAGTTGTTTATGGATTTATATACAAAATTGTAAAGCAACAGACCGGCTTGTGGTCATGTTGATTAGATGATGAAGAAAATTGAATTATTTTTGTACTATCTTTGACATTGATGTCAATGGGGGAGAAGTATGGTATGAAAAAACATTTTACTATGGGGGAGAAGTATTGAAAGAAAGGATTTGCATGAAGCAAGATTTGATTGATGAAGAAACTTGTTGGTATTCTTGGAACTAGATGTTTTTAATCTATGTTGTCATCAATGCCAAAGGGGGAGATTATTAGCATGAATGTTGATGCTATGGGGGAGCAATGTAGAATATTGTTATGATGTATTTATAATTGTTTTTTTCATTGATGACAACATAGTAATAAGTTTGTAAAAGACTGAAAAACTAGTGGACTATCATTTCTATATTGAGGACATTATATTACTCATTTTCTTATGCACAGTTACCAGCATGTACTAAAACATGTATTTGTTACTTGGACAAGTGCATAGAACCTAAATCAACAATGTACAGAAGATATTGTTGATATATAGAGAACCACATGAAAATAGAGCATTAGAAAAGCAATTCCTATTGAATTATTGATACAGCTCATTGCATTTGAAATGAAAGGTTGTGCAGTTAACTAGAGGCAATAAACTAACCACTGATGATGTTAGAGAGTGTGCATCTATGAAAGTTTTACGTGTGAAAGTTTTGTATAACTGTAATCTGATAGCATTAATTAAATGTGTATTTCATTTTATTAATGTATAATAATATAGTGTGAAGCTGACTCAAGGATTTATGATTGAGCATGGTATAAAGGGAAGATTTCTTCTATATTTGAGAGATGGTAATAAGGAGAAGACTTGCAAATTACTAAGCAATAGAGTAGAGTGATTTAGTAATGCATGTAAGTGACCTTAAGGGTTACTATTATCGATCATAGATTTCTAGATTTGATTGCATGGTCTAGAAATGAAACAATGCAACATACTAGATAGAGGAAGAAGTAAACTCCTATTACACAACTATTATTCTGAAAGGAATAGTACTAAGGTCAATTAGATAGTGGGTTCATTGATCTTATCCTAAAGCTATTTGGATAGTGGATTTAGCTACCTTCCACAACTCCTAACAGGGTTGGCACAACTCCTAATAGGGATTCAAAGTCTCCTAACAGGGATTCTTGTACAAAGTGTTGTAATAGACTCCTAATAGTGTCCATACTCTAACAAGGAATATTCAGATTAGTACATCATTTTTTTTGCATCATTCCCACTAGGGTTTTCCCTCTGATCAAAGGTTTCCCTAGTCAACATATCTAGTGTATTTGTCTATGAGCATTTTATTATATATATTTTTTACTTTAGTTGAATGGTTAAGTTTGTTTAAAGAAGATTAATGTTTTAATTGTTGTATAAATGATTCACCGCACCCCCCTCCCTCAATTATCTTGCTGGACTATTGCTTCTAAAATTTGGTATTAGAGCATCAGGTCCTTGAAGATAAAGTTTATCAACTTTGGGAGATCCATTGTGAACATGGTTAGGAAAGATAGTTCAAGTTTGATGGAACAAATTATGATAGATGGAAGGAAAAGATGAAGACACATTTGTTTTGTATGGGTCCAAGATATTGGATCTTGACTAAATTAGTAAAGGCAATCGTTGCTGAAAAAGATTAGGAAAATTGCACTAAGGCAGAAAGAGATCTTTTCATGTGTGACATGAGAGATAGAGAAGCACTATTGACTACACTTCCTAAATTGAGTACAATCAGGTAAAATCACTTATTACTTCACATTTGATTTGTAAAGATTTGGAAAATAGTTTTGAAGGTGATGCACATTATAAGAAGTTGAGGCTACAAAGTTGGATTTGTGCATTTCAAGATGCTAAAATGATGGAAGATGAATCTATAAGAACATATATAGGCAAGATATCATAAATTACTATAGGTATTAGATCTCAAGGAGGAACCAAAGAAGATGATGAGGTTATATGGAAGATATTGAAAACTCTAACTCCACCATTTAAGTCAATAGTTCAGATGATACAACTGTTGATATCTTGTATCAAATATTTCACGAAGGAGACATTGCTCAAAAGACTTAAAGTAGTTGAGAATGAACTTAGATAGTTTGGAGAATCAACCAAAATAGAGACAGCTTTTAGTGCCTTAAATATCTAACCTAACTTATCAAGGAGCACAAGTGCTAGAGGAGATTTTGCTAGCAACAAAAAATCTGAGGAAGACAAAAATATTGAAGAAGAAGTAGCCCTTCTGATAAATCAGAGAAAAAGGAGGTAAGAAAATTTTCAAATGTTGAACTTGTGATGAATATGGTCATTATGCATCCAAGTGTCCTAAAAGAGAGAAAAAGTATAAGGGAAATCATACACCTAGAAAAGATAGAGAATATATTTCTATATAAATGAAGATAATGATTGTAATGAACAAGCATTACGTGTTGATGATGATAAAATTGGATTTGCAGCAACTAAAGAGGAAAGTCCAAGGAAGGTAGTTTTGGTGTCATAGGTTTAGAAGAAATCAAATTGGATAATTGGCAGTGGTTGTTCACATCATATGACTGGTGACATGAACAATTTTTTTGACTTCAAAGTCCAGGATGGAGGAATTGTCATAGTTGGAAACAATGCAACATGCCAAGTTAAAGGTATTTGATCTATAACTCTTGATGGTAAAACTAATACTAAGGATGTATACTTTTTTGATGGTTTAAAGCACAATCTCTTGAGTGTTGGACAACTAGTAGACAAATTTTATTAGTTGCAGTTCATAGAAAAGACATGCATAATCAAAGATAAAGATAGAAAGGTAATTGGAATAGGAACCAGATTTAGAGGTAACATATTTCAGTTGAATCCTACTAAAATGACATGTTTGGTTCAAAAGGTAGATGACATTTGGTTATGGAATAAGAGATTTTTCCATATAAACTTTGATAGTATATTAAGGACTAGTAGAGTGTTTTCAATTAGAGATTTTTCGAAAATTGTAAAGCCTACTAACACAATTTGCAAGGAGTTTGTTTTGGCAAAGCATAACGGAACTTATTTTCCCAGCAAGAATTTTACCTCCATAATAAAGTTGGAGATTGTACACATAGATTTCAATGGTCCTATAAAGACTAAAGGATTCTATGGTGAAAGGTTTTTTATGATTCTAGTTGGTGATTTTTCTGGAAAGATGTGGGTTGTATCTCTTAAAGAGAAATATGAGGCATTTGATAAGTTTAAGATATTCAAGAATAGAGTTGAGAATGAATCTGGTATGAAGATCAAATATTTAAGATTAGATAGAGGAGGAGAATTTACTTCAAATGAGTTCAACATGTTTTGTGAAGAAAATGGAATTAAAAGATAGCTATCAACTCCAAGAACCCCGAAACAAGATGGTGTTGCAGAGAGAAGGAACAAATCAATTACAGAAGCTGCAAGAGCTATGATAGTAGAAAATGATGTATCCAAGACATTTTGGAGAGAATCTATGAATACATTAGTATACACTATGAACAAAGTACAAGTCAGGAAAGACACAAACAAGACACCTTATGAACTATGGTTTGGTCATTCACCTACAGTTAAGTATTTCAGAATTTTTGGGAGTAAGTATTAAATCCAAAGAGATGATGATATTGGTAAGTTTGATGCAAGAAGTGATGAAGGTATGTTTCTTGGTTATTCATTGAAAAGTAAGGCTTCTAGATATTATAATCAGAGAACTAAGACTATTATGGAAAGTTCAAATGTGAGAATTGATGAAAAATTTAGGATACAAGAGAGAATAGTTGATTACAATTCAAATGATGATGTTGTTACTAAGCCAATGAATGATGAGGTATTTGTTGAGACTAACAATGATTTTTAGAATGAAGGAGAGTCAAGGTAGGAATAAATCTCAGAATCTTTAGTAGAGCCAAGAGTTGAGATAGAAACTCCTACTTTAGGAAAAAATATGATAAAAAATTCGCCATCTGAACAAATCATCGGAAGCAAAGATAAAGGTGTGATGAAAAGAAGTAGAGTAAATGAAGAACTATGCTTGATATCTCAAGTTAAGCCTAAGAATTTAGATGAAGCATGTAAATATGATTATTAGAAACAAGCTATGAAAGAGGAATTGGATCATATAGTAAAGAATGAGACATGGGAATTGGTCCCTACATCAACAGACAAGAATGTGATAGGAACTAAATGGGTATTTAGAAATAAGATGAATGAACAAGGTGAGGTTGTAAGGAACAAAGAAATATTGGTATCTAAAGGTTACTCATAGAAAGAAGGAATAAGCTATTATGAAACCTATGCTCCAGTGGCTAGAATAGAAGCAATAAGATTATTCTTAGCCTATGCAGCACAAAAGAAATTCAAACTATATTAGATGGATTTCAAGTCATCATTTCTGAATGGAGAACTTGAAGAAGTGTACATTAGGTAGCCTAAAGGATGTCCTTTAACATATGACAAGGACATAGTATGTAGACTAAGGAAAGCATTGTATGGATTGAAGCAAGCACCCAAAACTTGGTATGCAAGGTTGGACAAACATTTGAAAATGTGGATATAGCAAAGGTATGGAAAATAGTAATCTATATTGGAAATAAGTTGATGATGGTTTGATGATTTTGGTAATATTTTTTGATGACATCATATTTGGAATAAATTATGAAGAAAGTGAATAGTTTGCAGAGGAAATGAAGAAAGAATTGGAAATGAGTATGGTAGGAGAGATGAAATATTTCTTAGGATTGTAGATTATACAAAATAAAGAAAGAATCTTTATTTCTTAGGCTAAGTATTTGAAGGATTTACTAAAAAGGTTTGGTTTGGAAATATGAAAACCCATTGGAACACCTATGGTAACTCGACACAAGTTATCTACAAAGGATGAGACACCTACTATTGAGTAGAAGAAGTACATATCTATGATTAGAGGACTACAATATTTGACTCACATAAGGCCAGATATAAAAAAATGTAATTGGATTTGTTGCAAGATTCCATGCTAATCCCAGAGAAGCATGTTATGCACTAGTAAGAAGGATATTTAGATATCTAAAAGGAACTTTAGAATTTGGATTGTGGTATGATAGATGTAATGATTTCACTCCAAGTGCTTATACTAATGTAGATTAGGCAAGTAGTATGGATGATAGAAAAAGCACCAATGGTGGAGCTTTATTTCTTGGAGGAAGATTGGTTTCTTGGTTACGCAAGAAGCAAGATTGTACATCACAAACTACAATGAAAGAAGAGTATGTTAGAGAAACAAATAATTGCAATCAAGTCATTTGGATGAAGCCGATGCTAAATGATATAAGGATAGAAATCAATGAACCTATTTTCATTAATTGTGACAACACAAGCATGGTAAATATGTGTAAGAATCCAGTGTTGCATTTGAGGGCTAAGCACATTTCTATTAAATATTATATGTTGAGAGAAAAATTTGTGGAAAAGGAAATCAAATTAGAGTATGTGAGCACTAAAGAGTAGATTATAGATATATTCACTAAGCCTCTTCCTAAAGAGACTTTTGAGTATTTATGAGGAATGCTTGGAGTTATGCCCCTTCCTACATCAGAGTAGAAGATGCAAGAATGCATTAGTCCAAGGCAACAACACCATTGTTTATTTAGACTGAATGCTAATGCTTCCTATATGGGGGAGTATCTATGATGGATAGAGTCATTTAAGACTCTTAGTGGATTGTTTTTGAATAGTTTCTTTTGATACTTGAGCTAGCAACAATCATTTATTGGGGAGTTTGATGTAGTAGAGTTAGTTACCTTTAACATTGATGTCAATGGGGAAGAGAATTGCATCAAAAAAATCATGGAACATCATGGGGAGAAGTATTATAGAAAACACATTGAGGTATAACAATAGGGGATAGTGATTGATGAAGAGGATTTGAAAAGAAACTAACAGTCTTTTGTTGGTATTCTTGGAACTAGATGTTTATTCATCTATTTTTCCATCAATGCTAAAGGGGGAGATTTTTAGAAGAGTGGTTTCAAGCATGAATTATGATGATATTCCTATGGTGGAGTATTGTAGATATGCTACTATGATGATATGTTACATTCATGACTGAGTGTTTCATTGATGTCAACATAGAAATTTTTTGTGGTATCTCATAGAAGAACAGTGAAAAGATCAAGTTGGTATGGATCACTCATTGAGTATTATAACTATAAAAGATTATGGGACATACTTCTAACTATCTAGTATATGCAATTAATTTCAAAATAAGAAAAGATAAGTCTAGAAGAACTTATGTAATTTTTGGTGATGTTTGTTCTGAGATAGAGTTTACATAGGCATGTTTTGGTAAACTTGTTATATCTCTTAGCAGAGTTGATATCTTGAGATCAAGGTTGAGGACATGGAGAAGACATCTTGGTAATGACATGGATAAGCTCACTCATCATAATGGTGCACATATAGAAAGTTATTTGAGTTGCAAGGTGAAAGATTAATGGTGTCACTAAGTGTAACATGTTCTTATTGTGGTCCTATAATAATTAATTGAGAAGGTCTAATAGCCAACTTAGGGAATTGATTTGACGAGTTTGTATAAAGGAAGGGAATTTTCCTTCATCATGTATGAGTGATAATATGATTTGATAATTGATGATAAGTAGCAAAGAATGTAGAATTCTAAGTTGAGCAAAGTAGTGCAGAAGTGAAGGAAACATCATTGCCAAGGTTTTGGCAAGTGATCCAAGGTTTGGCATTTGGATCCAAGGTTCATGACCTGGTCTACAAGATCTAATAGTGATTGTTCTAGTTGACAAGAAAGAGGAAGGGAGAAGATAATAGTAAATTACTTTTTTGAGCAGTAAGCTCTTATTGTAGTTGAAATTTGATGTTTGGGCAGTGGGCTCTTCTTACATACATTATACTACAACTCCTAATAGGGTTGGCACAACTCCTAATAGGTTTGTAATCTCCTAACAAGGATTCAAAGTCTCCTAACAGGGACTCATTTTACTAAATGTTTTAATAGACTCCTAAGAGCGTCCATCCTCTAACAAGGAATATTTATATTGGTACATCATCTTATGGGCATCATTCCCACAAGGGTCTTCCCTTTGATCTTGGGTTTCCCTAGTCAACATATCTGGTGTATTTGCATATGATCATTTTATTATGGTTGTTGTTTCCTTTAGTTGAATGGTTAAGTTTTTTTAAAGAAGATAAATTTTTTAATTGTTGGATAATTGATTCACACCCCCTCTCAATTATCTTGGTGCACTATTGTTTCTAACATCTCCACCAGCATAATCATGTTGCTGACAATTATGTTGTTCAAGGGTGTAGATCAAAGTATGTTTCCACTGGCTTGAGGTTAGCAACCAAGACTTAATGGAATTATTTCAAGCTCTTAAAGCTCAAAATTCTTTGGCTCAAATTAAAAAAATTAAGGAAGGGCAGAAGATACTTTCTACCCTTCCTAACATTCTTCAAGCCTTTGTTCACCATTATAAAAAGGTATTCACTACTCAAGCTTTGAAAGAATATATCAACATTACTCCTAACCACCTTGTAGTTGAGCAGCATGTTTTTTGTAAGTAATTTCTCATTCTAAGTGACCTCAAGGAGGTCTTTTTTTCCATGGAAAATGACAAGGCTCTTGGGTGCAACGGTTTCCCCTGTGAATTTTTCAAAGCTTTTTGGGATTCCATTGGGCCTAATCTTCACAAGGTCTACCTGGAAGCATTTCACTCTAAATCTTTAGATTACCTTATCAACAAAGGTAATATCAAATTCATACCTAAGGTAGGTGATCCTAAATATATATGCAATTGGAGGCCTATCACTTTTTTTAATGTATCCTATAAGATCATAGCCAAATCCCTAGTTCTTAAAATTTGGCATCTCTTACCCTTGGTTGTTCGTCCAAAGAAGATAAACTTTATCAAATGTTACTATATCCCAGAAAATATAATTATTGTATGGGAAGGCATGGAATCAACCTGTAGGTCTTAGTAGCAAGCTCTCTTTCTCAAAATTGATTTTTCCAAATCTTACTACCACATTGAATGGCCCTTCATTCTTTCTATGCTAAAAGATTTAGAATTTGGACATGTCATTCTCCATTCTATGGAGATGATTTTTGGCGATGCTTCTTCTTGCATCACCATTAATCAAAGAAAATTTGAGGCCTTTGGCTTTTCTAGATCCATTCACTAGGGCTATCCTTTGGCTCCTACTTTGTATGTCCTAGCTACTAAAGGGTTTGGTTACCTTCTAGCCCACTCCATCTCCTTTGGTTGTGTTGAGTTATTTCTCTTCCCAAGTCTTTCACTCAACTTGTTAATGGACACTTTGTTGATGATTCCTTCCTCACCCTCATTGAGGACAAGGATAATTTCTCCAATGTGATCTAGTGCCTTGATATTATCTATTTGGCTTACGGGTTAGCCATCTAGTGGTACAAAACACTCTTCTATGGATAGTTTTTCATTCCTACTCCACCTTGGATTTCTTAATACTTGTGGAAATAGATCTAGCATGGTGAAATATTTCATTTTGGGGGTATCCCTTTTGCTTTTCATGATTCTGTAGTGGACCTTTGGAATATCGTACTTGAAAAAATCTCCAAAAATTTGGACTATTGGATTACCAAATCTCTCTCTTTGGTTGGTGAATTTCAAATTTTCTTCAAGGTCTTGGTTGCACATGTGTATCATTCCTCATGTTGGGCACCATCCAAAGCCTCTTATTCCAAATTGGAGAAGCCTCTTTGAGATTTCCTCTAGGCTTTGGATTCTTAGCATCATGGCTTTCACATAGTAGCTTGGGAGTATTGATTCTTTCCCAAGGAATTTGGTGGCCTTGGCCTTATTTCCACTCATAATAAATGTATTTCTTTTTGTCCCAAGTGGTTTATTAGAGCTCTTTCTATGAATGAGACTTGGAAGATTCTTGTCAACCACTGCATCTTTTTTGGCTTTCCACTCAATAGGACAGCATAGAAGGGGATCAAGTTTCAAACCCTTCTCATCACCTCTTAACCTGTGAAAATCCAAGGCTCTATTATGGTCAAGAACATTTGGAGAGCATGGGAGGATGTCAATTTGTGGCTTCAATGGGTTGGAAATTGTTTTAGATATGGGCTTTCCATGAGTCAACATAATTTGTGGTGCTCCCCCTTGTTTATTATTGAGGATACACAACTTTCCAATATTCAGGGTACCAGTGCATAGTGTTTTTTCAAACATGGCATCTGGAGGCCAAAAGATCAATTTTCTACAATCTCCATGAATTTGAGATCTTGGGAGGATATGCAGGCCTAGTATCACCTAACTTGCCCAGATCAGTAGACTTTTGATCATCTGATATCTTCTCTACCTCATTTAACCTACCAAAACTCGGTGGAAGGACTAGAAGTGGTATCATCATTTCAATTAAAAGTGAAAAATGGGATACCTATGGTTGGTGCCTCATTTACCTATGGTTGAGTCTCTCAACTAGCACTGGCATCTCTAGTCCACACAAAAAAAATTGGAGATACATGTTTAACACTATTTAGAAAAACATTATTGAGCCAAAGATTGCACACTTTTCTTAGTACATTTTCTTCTTAGGTTATCCTCTGGGTCCTCAACTCAAGCATTTGGGTATTCCTAACCAACATTGTCATTTTTGTGGGAAACCTGAGACTTTCTTGCACATCTTTTGGTTATGTCATAGAGCTCAATAGTATTGGCTCTAGATACATGATTTTTTCAAGCCTTTTAGGCTAGAACCATTTTATTGGCATATGGTTTTGGTTTGGGAATCTGCAAAAATCCTATATAAATTCTTCCAGATTTTGCATGCTTTTAGGATGGAATTTCTTTTCACCCTTCAAAAAAATAGAAATGTTATGCTTTTTACACTCAATTTACTGCATATAAATATTTTTATGTATACTAAGGCTTTCATATGTAATAATATAATGCTACATATTCAAGTATAAGCTAACAAGGTGTCTCTAGAGGTGGCTCACCTATAAGACCTTTGTTAGAAACAATAGCCCCCAAGATAACTGAGAGGGGAGGGGGATGAATTAGTTATCCAATAATTAAAAAAATTATCTTCTTCAAAAAAACTTAACAATTCAACCAAAGCAAATAGCAACCATACAATGATGCACATAAACAATTACATTAGATATGCTGACTAGTGAAACCCTTGATCAGAGGGAAAACCCTGGTGGGAATGATGCCCACAAGATGATGTACTAATATAAATATTCCTTGTTAGAGGATGGACCTTATTAGGAGTCTATTACAACATTTAGTACAATCAATCCTTGTTAGGAGACTTTGAATCCTTGTTAGGAGATTCCAACCTTGTTGGGAGTTGTGCCAACCCTGTTAGGAGTTCTAGTACAATGTATGCAAGAAGAGACCACTGCCCAAACATACAATGTCAACCACAAGAAGAGCTCATTGCTCAAAGAAGTAATTTACTATTATCTTCCCTTTCCTATTTCCTATCAACTAGACCAATCACTATCAAACCTTGTAGACCAAGTCACAAACCTTGGATCCAAATACCAAACCTTGGATCACTTCAGCAAAACCTTAGTAATGAAGTTTCTTTCAATTCTGCATTTTTTTGCTTAACTCTACATTCCACACTCTTTGCTACTTTTTGAACATTCACACTTTGCATATATCCATACCATGCTAAAGGAAAATATACTTCCTTTATACCAAGTTCATTAAACAATTCCTTGAGTTGGTTGTTGTGCTTCTCAATTAATTATTATAAGACCACATTAAGAACATGTTACACTTAGTGATAACACAAATCTTCCACCTTGCAACTTGAATAACTTTACGTACACATAATATTATGATGAGCAAGCTTATCCATGTCATACTAAACATGTCTTCTTCATTTCCTCAACCTTAATCATCAAACTATCAATTTTGCTAAGAGATATAACAAGTTTACCAAAACATGCCTCTATAAACTCTATCTCAGAATAGTTATCACCAAACTTACATAACTTATTCTAGACTTATCCTTTCTACTTTCAACATTAATTGCATATGCCAAATACTTAGATGTATCTCCCACAACCTTGAGTGGTTATCATGCTCAACTAGTCATCTATATCAATTTGATCTTTCCACTATTCTTCTATTAGATACCACAAAAGACATCAAACATGCTTTGTTGACATTAATGACAAACTCAGTCATGAATGTCACATATCATCATCAAACTAATCTTCCAAAAATCTTTTGAATCTTCCAAAAATCTCCCTCATTGGCATTTATGGCAACATAGATGAAAAAAATCTAGTTCCAAGAATACCAAAAAAAGATAAACAATGGTCAAATCAATCAAATCTTTCTTCATGCTTCATTTACCTCAATGGTTCTCCCTCATTGTTAATACCAAAATACTATATTCATGTTGAACATCTTCTTAGCATAATGTTTTCATGTAATACTTCTCCCCATAGTATGATGCCAAACTCTCCCCCATACTATGATGTTTTTCATGCCAAACTTCTCCCCCATTGACATCAACATCAAAGGTTTCAGCAACCAACATCTTTGCATCAAACTCTACAACAACTTACTAGCCCAAGTGTCAAAATACACTATTTACAACAATATCAAGTAAGAATTCTAGATGAATCTGTCCATCATAGATACTCCCCCATACATGAAGCATCAGCATCTAGTCTAGACAAATAATGGTGCTCTGTTACCCTAGAATGATGCATTTTTGTATCTTCTACTCTAATGTAGGAAGAGGCATAACCCCAAGCATATTTTTCAAATACTCAAAAGTCTCTTTGGGAAGAGGCTTAGTGAATATTTATACAATCTTCTCTTTTGTGCTTACATACTCCAATCTAATTTATTTTTCTATATTTTTTCTCTCAGCATGTGATACTTAATAGAAATATGCTTAGTCTTCGAATGCAACACTAGATTCTTAGACATATTTACCATGCTTGTGTTGTCACAATGTTTAACAATAGGTTCACATATTTTTGTCCTTATATCCTTCAACATTTGTTTCATCCAAATAACTTGATTGTAATTATTTTATGCTGCAACATACTTTGCTTCTACTATACTTTGAGATGTACAATCATGCTTCTTTCTTAACCAAGAAATCAATTTTCCTCCAAGAAAGAAGATTCCTCCACTAGTGCTCTTTCTATCATCCATACTACCTACCCAATCTACATTAGTATAAGCACTTAGAGTAAAATCATTAGATCTATCATACCATAATCCAAATTCTAAAGTTCCTTTCAAATATCTAAATATCCTTTTTACTGCTGCATAGTGTGCTTCTCTGGGATCAGCCTAGAATCTTGCAACAATTCCAACTAAATTTTCTATATCTGGCCTTGTGTGAGTTAGATATTCCAAACCTCCAATCATAGATCTGTACTTCTTCTTCTCAACAATAGATGTCTCATCCTTTGTAGATAACTTGTGTCTAGTTACCATAGGTGTTCCAATAGGTTTACATGTTTCCAAACCAAACCTTTTCAATAGGTCCTTTAAATACTTAGTCTAAGAGATAAAGATTCCTTCTTTATTCTGTATTATCTATAATCCTAGGAAATATTTCATTTCTCCTATCATACTCATTTCAAATCCTTCATTTCTTCTACAAAATTTTTTCTTTCTTCATCATTACCTCCAAATATAATGTCATCAACAAATATTACCAAAAGTATCAAACCATCATCAATTTCTTTCCAATACAGATTGCTATCTGCCATACCTTTTCTATATCCAAGCTTTGTCAAATGTTTTTCTAACCTTGCATACCAGTTTCTGGGTGCTTGGTTCAATCCATACAATGCTTTCCTCATTTTCCATAAAATATCCTTGTCATCTATCAAAGGATATCCTTCAGGCTACTCAATTTATACCTCCTCTTCAAGTTCTCCATTCAAAAATGGACTTGGCATCCATTTAATATAATTTGAATTTATTTTATGTTGTATAGGCAAAAAATAGTCTTATTTCTTCTGTTCTAGCCACTAGAGCATAAGTCTCCTCATTATATATTCCTTCTTACTATAAGTAACCTTTGCATACCAATCTTTTTTAATTTCTTACAACTTCTCCTTGTTGATTCATCTTGTTCCTAGATACTCATTTGGTTCCTATCACATTCTTGTTTGTTGGTCTAGGGATCAATTCCCATGTTACATTCTTTTCTATTTTGATCCAATTCCTCTTTCATAGCTTATTTCTAGTAGTCATCTTTACATGCGCAACTTGCATTCTTCAGTTCAACTTGAGATATCAAAGATAGTTCTTCATTTACTCTACTTCTTTTCATCATGCCTTTGTCTTTGCTTCCAATGATCTATTCAGATGGCTGATTCTTTATCATGTTCTTTCCTAAATTAGGAGTTGCTATCTCAACTCTTGATTCTACTGAAGGTTCTGAGCTTTGTCCCTAACTTGGCTCTCCTTCATTTGTAGGTGAGTGACCAAACCATAGTTCATAAGGTGTCTTGTTTATGTCCTTCCTAACTTGTACTCTATTCATAGTGTTGACTATTGTATTCATAGCTTCTCTCCAAAATGTCTTGGATGCATCATTCTCTACTAACATAGCTCTTGCAGCTTCATAACAAACTTGTTCCTTCTCTCTGCAATGCCATTCTATTCAGGGGTTCTCAGAGCTGATAGCTATCTTTTAATTCCATTTTCTTCACAAAACATGTTAAACGCATTTGAAGTAAATTCTCCTTCTCTATCTAATCTTAAACATTTAATCTTCATAGTAGATTCATTCTCAACTCTATTCTTGCATATCTTGAACTTGTCAAATGCCTTAGATTTCTCTTTAAGGAAAGCAACCCACATCATTCTAGAAAAATCATCAACTAGAATCATAAAATACCTTTCACCATAGAATCCTCTAGTCTTTGTAGGACTATTGAGATCTATGTGTACAATCTCCAACTTAGCTATACTGGTAAACTTCTTGCTGAGAAAAGAAGTTTTGTAATGCTTTTCCAAAACACACTCCTTGAAAATTGTGTTAGCAAGCTTTCTAATATTCAAAAAATCTCTAACATCAAATATTCTACTTGTCCTTACTATTGTGGTTTCACAATGCAAACCCCATTTTGACTAGAAATGGGGACCCCTTACTTTTGTTTTTGGCTTTTTGGATCCCTAGTCCAAGGTCCAAGTCTTTTTTTAGGGTTTTTTGTCAAGTGTGGTTCTTGACTTGAAAACCCAATTGTCTAAAATTAGAGTTTCAGAGAGAGAAGTCAATATTGAAAAAGGAATAAAAGGTGCACCAACACACCTAATCAAGTGCACCAGTGCACCAAAGTGCATGGAAGAATGCATCACCACTTCATGATGTGCAGTTGCACTATTGTGTAGCACCAAGTGGTGTGTTGGGACCCTAAGCTATGTAACCCTGGGACCCTTCCACCACTTATCTCACTTCTCTTCTTTTTATTTTCCTCACTCTAGCTCCAAAGTTATAGCTCCGCACCATAGCAAGTGCACTCTTGCACTTCCTGCCTACAAATATACCACCACAAACAAACTCAAAAACCTAAGTGCATAGTAGCACACCTAATTAGATGCACTACTACACACCACTCTTTGCAAAAGCTTCAAGGAAAACTCATAAAAAAAATTTAAATGACTAAATTTTAAATTATAGAGTTGTGCATCAAGGCACCTACCCAGATGCGCTATTGTGCACCTATTTTTTTACACTGAACAATGTCAAAGAAAGGATTAGGGTGCACATGAGTGCACTCGATGGGGTGTGCTACTATGCACCCTAATATTTTAAGAGGAATAAAAATAAAAGGTACACTAGGCACACCTTAGAGGTGCAGTTGGTGCACCCTATTTTAGTATTCAAGGGTCATAAAATCAAGTTTTTTTGTGTTTTTGAGCAATCTAGTTTTTAGGGTTTTGTTTGAGTCAATATTAGGGTGTCATTAATAAATTTTACTTCACCTCTAAAACTAATGGACATGCTTTTTATGTAGATTTGATGGCATCTTCATCATCCTACCTTACTAAGAAAATGGTTCCAAAGTCGGTAGTGTTCAAATTTCTAGGTGTGCCCACGAAATCATGATTCTAGGATGAGTACTTTGAGATCTAGGACACTGAGTTATTTCACACAAAATTTGGGTGCATTCCTAATACTATGTAATAAACTAACAGAAAGGTCCCACATGGTATCTGCCTTGATCCGATCAAGACTGGTTAACATAGCATCGCATCTAGTTTTAGTAGAATTTTTAAAATTGATCATGATGGTAGCAAAAAGATATGTTTCTAAAGAAAGGGTTTTTAAGAGCATAACTAGAGAGATCATCCTAGATCTCTAACCCAAAAATATAGAGAAGGTATTCCATCTACCAAGGGCAGATCAATTTATTAGATTGACCTACCACCAAGCAGAGAGATGGTATAGGGAACATGTAGAGGAAGCCTCTAAAATTATAGAGTCATCATACCTCATTGAGAAGACTCCTCTAGGGTATAAGGCAAGAAAAGTGGATATGACATGAGGGTACATGAAGGAAGATATTGGATACTCAATCATAATTTTGAGCAAAGTAATGGGTTTTTTGACATCAAGGTATTTGAACATTTGGATGGTTAATTTTATTGAGACCATCAAGGCAGAAAAGATGCCAATTGGCTAGTCCTTCATTCTTAGTGAGAACTTGGTAGAGCAACTAGTGGTGGTTAGGAATAACTATAGATTTTATATGACTTCATATTTGATATACCTGCTAGCTGTGAATGTGATAGATTACCCTAGGCTCTATAAGAAAGGTAGCATATAGGATGCAAATGCATGCCCTTACATTGTGCATCCTTGGCTAGTCAAGAACAAGCTTTTAGAGCAAAGAAAAGAATATACGATTGTAAATGCTGCTTTCATATTCATGATGATCTAGTTTTATAAAGAGGGATTATGCGAAGAGAATGTCTGAAGAGGTAGCTGCTAAGATATCATAAGTTGGGACTTATTACATCCAATTTCACAGATTAAATATTTGAGGGTAGTGGGTACAACTCTCAACCCTAAGAAGCTCCCTAGGTATCCCAATGATAGACTCATTTTACTAGAGATTGCTCAACAACTCTTGTTTGTATATGACAGAGTTACAAGATAGCACAAAATATGTTGGATATGGCCTATTGAAATAGGACCATTCAAGGTGGATCAGAGACAAGACATTTCATCTTTTGAGTGTGAATGGGATCAATATCCTTTGAAAGAGTACAATTCCCCTTAGCCTTATTTTGATAATATTGGGAGTGCAATACTTAGCAGGTAAAACATTTCAGCATAAAGATGTCATTGAAGATCACTAGATGAATGCAACAAATGACTATGATGTCTGCATAAGGCATTATTGTAGGATGACTTTGTATCTAGTAGAAAGGGCTTTAAAGATAAATATTCCATTGAAGATTATGCAACAAGATACAGAGGAGCTGCTCAATCCATTATTTAATTGGGATAAGATTGGTGACTAACCTATCATGAATGATAAGATTGATAAAGAATAAAATGTAGATATCAATCACCAGGCAAGGCATGTCATAAAATTGACAAATGATAGGATCAAGAGACCTTTCAAACTTGATCCAATTCCTGAGATAGTGATCTTCTATGTGAAAGCTCGTCCGGCTGAAGGTAGAGGAGCGAAGTTTATAGTACCTACATTTACAACCCAATCAATCACTAATAAGACCAGAAATAGTGTACCAACTTCACAAACCAATTAGTTATTATCTAGTGTAGAAAGGTAAAGGTAAAGGGGGAAAATGAGGAATTCTCCTCAGCAAGTTGAGACAAAAGAGGGAGAAATTCAGACAACTTCACATTAGGGAGAAGAAAATTTACAAGGGATGGAGAATGTAGAAGCCACACAAGCTCAAGGTGATCCCCAAGCTCCACCAACTAAACAAGGCCAAGGAGATGAAGTGAAAATACAAGAAATACCTTAGTAGTACGTACAAGTCCCCCCCTCAATGCCTAAGAAGAGAAGAAAGATTAAGACTCTGGTAAAGGGGAGGCAAAAGGTGATCAAGAAAGTGATTCCTTTCCCATCAATCCCTGAACCTATTCAAGAAGAAGTAGAAGAAGAGGATGATGAGGATGAAGAGGAAAATATACCTTTGAACCAAAGGACTCATCTCACAAGAGCTATAAATTCATAAAGGAGAAGGAGCTCCACCATCACACTATCTATTCCTGAGCAACCCATCCAAACTACAACATTAGAAGATGAAATGTGATAATGGATAGATGAGCAGGATGTAGAGGGCACTAATGTCTTTTAGATGTTAGATTTTGATTTCATTCCCATGGGTACTAAATTCACTAGGGATAAGATAAGGGACACTCCAACCAATCAACCTCAATAGGAGGATTGGATTTAGCTACCACCTGAACCACAAGGACCTGAGGTGGTTCCATCATCCTTAGTACAAGTCACATTCTATCCATCATCCTTAGTACAAGTCACATTCTATGTAGACAAGGGATCAGCTACCGCTTTGCCTCCTAAAAATGAAGAAGAAAAAGTTCAAGTAGAATAGGAAGAAGAGCCATAACAAGCATCTACCAAGGAAGTGTTGGAAGAAGGGAAGATAAGTGAACAACCTTAGAAAAATTCCCAAGACACCAAGGTGAGGACTATGGACTCTACAGATATAAAGATTCTTAGTGCAGATCTTTCACAGAAGGAGAAGACTCCAGAAAGGGGTGATAAGGGGAAAAATATAGCTAAGAAGACTACTTCCTCAAAAGGAAAATCTTTGTTGGAGCATATCTCAAGATGGCAAAGAAAAGAAGTAATAAGAAATAGAAATTCACCATTGACAAGGAGGATAGAATGGAATTGATTGAAGTGTCGATGAAGCCTAAATTACTTCCAAAGGACTCACAAGCTTTAGCCTTCATTATGAGTCATCAGAGCCAGGGCTTATTTGCACATGTGACTATCCCTCCCCCACATTCAAATGTTGAAGAATTGACACCATGAGATTATCAGATCAAGGAGGTCATGCTTGCAAATCCTACCTTGGATACCACCAAATTAATGGTTACAATAGGAATAAAGGGGGTTTTCTAGAGCTTGGAGTGGGATGGGGTGGAACTAATAACACTTCAGTGACAAAGTGAAATCCCAAAGGGATATTTAAGTGAATTTTTTAGCCCCTTGGATCCCACAAACCCCTATGAAACTTTGAACATAGCAATTGAAAGAAGAGATAGGGGGGCGGTACAGTTGGACCCATTTTTTAGAGCTTGTCAACAATGGTGAGAAATTTTTGAGGAAAAGGGTCTCTAGATCTTTTAGGAAAATTTGAAGCTATTACACATCATGTAGGAAAATTTGGATAGGCTAGTAGCCATTTTGAATCAAGATTTTGGTCTAATGGTTGAGATACATATCTGGGGCAAGGATTTGTAAGCATTATAGGCAATTAAAGGCCAAATGTATCAGATGTAGATGGGTGTATATTTAGATAAGATTGGTGATTGGATTGAAAAGATCATAGATGGTAATAAAGTAATGGAGACATTATATGCAGAGATTCACAAGCTCAAGGATCAAGCCCAAGAGAAAATTTTGGAAGTTGAGAAGCATCATAGTGATGCTTGTTTAGATATTTTTGAGGATGATACGTAGGACAAGTTAATACCAGAAGAGGTGGTAATGGAGAAATTCCAAAGAAATTTTGAGGAGGCTACTAATGATGATGATATCAGGTAGGCTTTCAAGATAGAAGAGGCTTTGTTAGAGTTAGATGTAAAACTCATAGATTTTGTGGAGACCCATATCAAAGTTGACAACTATAGGCAAAATGTGAAAGACAAATATGCAGCCCTAGATTTTCCATATGTAGCTCAAGTCACTAAGATAATCAAGAAATTCAAGGGAAAATATGTAAACATAGCTCTAGTGTAAAGGGGAACAATACCTAGAAGCCAGAATTTTGATTTTGACACTTCGTGAAATTTTGCATTTTTTTGGAGCCTACTTCTGAGGTGTGTTGTTGCGCAGGTGCACTAGGTGTGTAGGCGTGCCAGGTGTGCTAGTGCATAGGTGCATTTTTTCATTAGTGTTCTAGAAGATTTTGAGGAATTTAGAGGTGCACCGATAGTTAACTACCAGTTCTAAATTTACAGCTTTCCATTCATCAGAAACACATTCTAAGAATAGCTTAACTCCTATGGATGTCTAGTGAAGATGTAGCTTCTAATTTTGGCACTTCTAGACACTTCTATAGAAACTAAAGACTTTCTCTTTCTTATTCTTTCATGCTTCCTTTTTTTTATGACATGAAAAGGGTCATGCATCTAATTAATGATATAAAATGGATGGAGTCCTACTTAGCACTAGTTAGATAGTTAGTTCATACATAAATAGATTTGTTTTATTAGTTTAGAATAATATGATTGCATAAAGATATATCTCACTCTCAACACAAATTGAGGAGAATATTTCTTATAAATATGGGAATGTAATATGTAATCAAGGCAAATTTTATTTTTCAATAATACATGCTTTTGGTGCTTGCATTTTGGTGCCATCACTTTGTAAGAGCCTAAATTTGATTGTAAAAATGCCACTTCATTTAGAGCATTGAATTATGTAATCATCATTTTTAGCTTTGGCTCTGCATCGATCTTGATTTGATTATTCAATCCTTTCCATGGTAACCACAACTGACTAAAATCTATAGAAAACCATCCTCTTAGGCTTTTGGTCCATTCTCTCCTTAGTAGTAGTTAGTATGTTTTTGGGATATCCGCCACATGTATATCCATGATGATTTGAATTTGGGGATCTACCGTCAACTCTATCTAAACATCTTTCAAAACACCAATGACTTTCACCTCTATTTTATCCAATTGGATCACTATTTAGTTAGAGGGTTGAGGATTGACTCCTAGCTATTGTGCTATTGATAGCAGCATAACATTGCAAGAGGCTCCTAAATTAATTAGGAAATTGTGAAGATTCTTCCCATATATCCTTATGCTAAGTAAAAATGGGGGTACCTCAACCTTGTCTTTAAACATAGTTGGCATTGCCTCTGAAGCATTGACTTGTTGAGATATTGTCTTTTGAGGAATAGTAGTTATATTTTGGGGTGCTTTTGTGTGATCAAGGGTTTTCATTTGATGTGGGAGCATCCAGTGGTGTAAGGGCAATCCTTTATCATGCAAAAATATGCTTAGTGTTAGTTTATATTTAAAGTGTTTTTCATTTTTGGATACCCATTTGGGTCAAATAAAGATTCCAACTCTCATAGTTCCACTATTGGTTTTCTAGGTTAGAATTTTTTAGCACATTGGGATACATGCCAATGTAGAAATAGATTATTTTGTAATTTAGCCATAATTATAATTATTTAGAGGGTATAAGTTGGAGGTATTATTATACTTTTAATTTAAAGTAGTCCAAAAAAAGAATCAGGTGAAAAGGCTTTACAGTTTGAAAGTTGTTGTAATTTTAAGTTGATTGGAGACCTCCTAAGAGCAATTCAAAGTCAGATTTGAGGTACTAAATGGCCTTGCACCAGCCTAAAAAATGAGGCATGTGTAAAGCTCTACCATAGCCTATAGAGTGCTTGGAGATCTTTCCATAAATGTAAACAGTTTGTCAATCAGAGTCCTAGATCAAAAGTTATGTCTTCTAGAAGTTGGACTACTATTTCTAGATTCTTCTAATTTTACACCGACTACTAACATGTTTTCTAAAACCTTCTATTTTTGTGGTGGATGAAAAATTGAATATTCTAAAATTTATTCCTAACCCTAAACCTAATTTGGTTTACTTAAGGACATTTCTGGCATTGTAAAGGTAGTTTTTGTTGGACTTTGGGAGAAGGTACTATGAGAAGGGTTTTCTCCATAATCTGATAACATTGTAAGCCCATGGGGCATGTTGCGGAGTCTATTTTTGTTGTACTAGATGTAATAACATATCACTTCTAATAATAATATTTCCCTTTTCCTTTTGCATTCATTTTTGTCTTGGGTTGTGTCCCCATCAAGTGGTATCAAAGCAAGTTTTCCTAAGTGTGTAGACAAAGCGCTGACTATAAGGAAGTTTGCACCAGGACTGTGTGGTTGTGGATTTTGATACAAGAATAAACTTACATGAAGAGAGCATGGTGGAAGGGCCAAATTTTTTACTCCTAAGGTTAGAGCCCTCTAGAGACAAGTCCAGGCATTGTAGAGGAGATACGTAGAGGGATGAATGTTGTCGTAGGCAACGAAAGTGAGGGAAAAAATGAAGAAGAATGAAATATTGGGTAGGAAGGGGAAGAAGATAGAGACTTCCTAAACCAAATAGAGGAGAGACTTTTTGGGGCCATTACCAAGCTTGGAAAAAGACCTAAAATTGATGGTAGCATGTTTTCAAGAAATCTAAACCTGGATGTGTTGATTAACTAGTTCAATGAGCTAGAGGAGTATTTTGAGTATGAGGATATTGGGGACCCTAATAGGGTTAAGTTTGCAAAGGAAAAAATGAAAGGCCATACCAAAATCTAGTGGCAAGAGATCTAGTTAGAAAGAAATAGAAGAGAAAAGAGAAAATCACAAGATGGGATTATATGGTGGACAAACTAAAGAAGTAGTTCATTCCTATTGATTACAAGATTGATTTGTTCAAGAAGATGCAAGGGTTAAAGCAAGTAGAAAAATATGTCCAAGAATACATAGAGGAGTTTTATTGAGTCTTTATTAGAGTGGGGCATGCAGAAGTAAACAAGAAGAAGGTTGCCTATTACCTTAGTGGGTTAAGACCTAGCATTCAAGAGGAGTTAAGTCTGGTTAGAATGACTAGCATTGAAGAGGCATACTAGTTTGCCTTGTGAGTGTAGAAGAAGCTAAATAAAAAGTTTTATGGAAGGAAAAGAGGGCACAATCAAGGAGAAAGGGGTGGTGGTAAGTCATTTGGAGGCTAAAATGAGAACCAAAAGAAAAATGAACATGTGGGTACTAGCCAAAATCAGAGGAATGAGGGTTTCAACCACTCCCATGATCAAAAAATTGGAGATCAAAGAGGAAGAGGTAGAGGATGTTGAGAAGGTTTAGGAAGAGGAGGCTTTCATGGTACCCATTTTCATTGTAATGAAGAAGGTAAATGAGACTTTGAATGCCCTCAATCCCAAGGAAGGACATATAGGAGAATTGATGGTTAAGCAAGGGTTGCTCATCTAGATGATGATGCATAGTCATCACATTTAGAGGATTCAAAAAGAGGAGATGTTCTAGTTAATTAAATGGTCTTACTAAGTGATGAGACTGAACCTAGACAAAGGAGGAGTTTGTTTCATACCTAGTGCAAGTGTGAGGGTAAATATTGTGATGTGATTGTAGATCTTAGAAGCATTGACAACTTGGTGTTAGAGGAGATTGTCTCAAAGCTAAAGCTCAAGAGGGAGAAACACCCCCAATCCTATCAGAATGCTTGGGTGTAGGATGATCATAAGGTCCTAGTTAGTGAGAAATGTTTGGTAAAGTTCAAGATTGGGAGTTACCATGATGAGGCTTTCTGTGATATCATTCTAATGGATGTCTACCATTTATTATTTGGAAGGTTGTGGTAGTTTGATAGGCATGATATACATGATATTCATGCAAATACATACTCTCTAACAAAGGATGGAGTTCACCACAAATTAAAGCCATTGATAAAGGAGGGTGAATAGGTATACAGTAGTTCTAGGGTTTATCGTGTTGATGGAAGAAAATTTGTAGATAGCATGAAACATCAGCATATGTGTTATGCTTTAATTCCTAGGAAAGATAAGGAAGGTAGTAGTGAAATTCCACTTGAAGTTTCAAGTCTATTAAACAAGTATGGAGATGTCATCTCTAATAATGTTCTAGACGGGTTGCCACCAGTAAGGTAAATCAATCATCAAATAGTTTTAGTCTCTAGAGCTAGTTTTCCTAACAAAGTTGCTCATAGGATGACTCCTAATGTGACTAAGGAGCTAAACAAACAAGTTTAGGAGTTGTTGAGGAAAGGTTTGATTCAAGAGAGCCTAATTCCATGTGTAGTACTTGTAGTGCTAGCACCAAAGAAGGATGGAGAGTGGAGAATGTGTATAGACTCTCAGGCTATAAATAGAATAACCATCAAGTATCGATTTCCTTTTCCAAGAATGGATGATCTTATGGACTATTAGAGTGAAGCTCTATACTTTATAAAGATAGATCTCAAGAGTAGCTATCACCAAATATGGATATGAGAGTGAGATGAGTGGAATACTACATTCAAGACCAAGGAGGGTCTATATGAGTCGTTAGTCATGCCCTTTGCACTGACTAATGCACCAAGCACCCTCATGTGGCTTCTAAAGTACTAAAGCCATTTTTGGGAAAATTTGTTATTGTCTACCTAGATAATATTTTTAATTTTAGTAAGGCTTTGGATGAACATTTATTGCACATTCATAGTGCCCTTGAAAGATTGAGGGAGGAGAAATTGTTGATTAATTTGAAGAAGTGTAGCTTTGTCAAAAGGGAGATAGTTTATTTGGGGTTTGTTGTATTAGTTTAGGGTCTCAAAATGGACCTAGGGAAGGTGAAGGTCATCTTGGAATGGCCTACTTCAAGTTCTACCACTAAGGTGAGGGCATTCCATGGTCTGGCTAGTTTTTATAGGAAGTTAATTAGGAATTTTAGTAGTATATGTGAACCCCTAACTAAAACAATGAGGGGGAATAGAAAAGAGATCAAGTGGATGACAGGAATTGCAAGGAGTTTTAAATTATTGAAGAAGAAGGTGATAGAGCAACCTATGTTGAGACTTCTAGATTTTAACAAAGTGTTCTAGGTGGATTTTGATGCTAGTGGCAGTGCTATTGGGGTTGTATTAAGCCAAGAAGGTAAATCTATTGCGTATTTCAATGAAATATTGAATAATGCAAAGAAGAAGTATTTTGTTTATGATCATGAGTTTTATGTAATAGTTTAGACCTTAAAAAAATGGAGGCATTATTTTTTTCCAAAAGAATTTATTTTGTATACTAATCACTAGGCATTGCAATACCTAAATAGCCAAGGTAAATTGAATCAAAGACATTTGAAATGGGTAGAGTTCATCTAAAGCTACACATTTATATTTAGACATAGAAGCGAAAGGTCTAATAGGGATATAGATGCATTAAGTAGGAGACAATTGTTTTTGATAGTAATGTAGGTTGAAGTGGTTGGGTTTGATGAACTCAAGAATCTATTTCTTGAGGATCTTGACTTTGTAGAGGCCTGGAATGCTTACAAAGAACTTATTACTATAGATAGGACTAGGTGGCTACATTACATGATTGAGGATGGTATGTTGTTCAAGGGAAGTCAATTGTGTATTCCAAGGAGTTCCATGAGGGAAAACTTGATCAAGGAGAAGCACAGTGGAGGGATGATAGGACACTTTGGTTGAGATAAGACTATTTCTATTATTAGAGAACATTATTTTTGGCCTCAATTGTCACAGGATGTGAAGAAGTTTGTGTAGAGTTATCAAGTATGTCAAATAGCCAAAGAATTTAATCAAAATATTGGACTCTATTAGCCATTGCATGTTCCATCAAAGCCTTGGGAGAACATAAGTTTGTATTTTATTCATGGATTTCCAAGGACACAAAGGGGTAATGACTCAGTATTTGTGGTGGTTGATAGTTTCTCCAAGATGGCACATTTCATTCCATGCCACAAGATTCAAGATGTAGTTTATATTGTGGATTTATTTTTCTAAGAGGTGGTGAGGCTATATTGTCTCCCAAAAAGTATTGTTTCTAATAGAGATACTAAATTTGTGGGGTATTTCTAGAGGACTTTGTGGAAGAAGTTGAAGACAAAATTGAAGTTTAGTTATGCACATCATCTGCAGACTAATGGACAAACAAAATTAGTAAATAGAAGTCTAGGAAATTTGCTGAGGTGTTTACTAGGAGATAAACCCAAGGGATGGGATTTGATTCTACCAGAAGTAAAATTTTCTTACAATAATCCTATAAATAGGAGTATTGATAGATCACTTTTCCAAATTATGTATGGGAGTAGTCCAAGGACTACACCAGAGCTAAGGAAGATGGAGCAAGGGGAGAGGACAAGTGATGAGGTAGAAGACTTTGTTGAACATGTCAAGAACCTACATGAGGAGGTGTGAGCACATATTACCAAGATGAACCTATAGTATAAGGCTAGGGTAGATCAAAAGAGGAGACATAAGGAGTTTCCAGTTGGAGATCAGGTTATGGTATATTTGAGAAAGGAACAATTTCTATTGGGTACCTACAAGATGAAGATGAAGAAATTTGGCCCTTGCAAAATTTTGAAGAAACATGATTTAGGGAATGCATATGAGGTGGAGTTACTAGATGGAATTCACATTTCTCCCATTTTCAATATTACAAACTTAACAAAATATCATGATGATGGTGCAGATGAGGAGTTGATGTTGGAGCCATGTACAATTCCTACTTTTGTGAAGGAAGAGATTGAAGAAATTCTAGATAGTCGTGTGGGCTAAAGTATCAGAAATAGGTAGTATGAAGAATACTTGGTGAAATGGAAAGAATGACTAATATAAGACTCAACTTGGATTTCTTCAATGTAGGTTGCCCATTTGGGTTTTCCTCTACTAGCTATAAAGTGATAGGGTCACTTTTCAATCTACTATGGGTATCTAATGTAGGAGCATCCAATGGTGTAAGGGCAATATTGTATCACCCAAAAATATGCTTAGTGTTAGTTTCTATTTAATGTGTTTTCATTTCTAGATACCCATTTGGGTCAAATAAAGGTTATGACTCTCATAGTTCCACTATTGGTTTTCTGGGTTAGAGTTTTTGAGCACCTTCGGATATGTGCCAATGTAGAAAATAGGTTATTTTGTAATTAAGCTATAATTATAATGAGTTAAAGGGTGTAAGTTGGAGGAATGATTATACTTATAATTTAAAGTACTCCAAAAAAATAATCAGGTCAAAAGGCTTTATGGTTTTAAAGTTATTTCAATTTTAAGTTGCCTAGAGACCTCCTAAGAGAACTTCAAAGTCAGATTTGAGGCACTAAACAGCCTTGTATGGGCCTAAAAAATGGGGGACCAGAAAAGCTCATCCATTGGGCTATAGAACACTTGGAAATATTTTCAGAAATGTAAATGATTTCTCACTCAGAGTCTCAAATCAAAAGTTGTGTCCCAGAAGTTGGACTACCATTTCTGGATTCTTCTAATTTTACACCAATTTTTGACATGTTTTCTAGAACCTTCCGTTTTGGTGGTGGATTCCAAATGGAATATTCTAAAATGTATTCCTAACCCTAAACCTAATTTGGTTTAATTAAGGACATTTCTAGCATTGTAAAGGTAATATTTGGTGGAGTTTGGGAGAAGGTACTGTGAGAATGGTTTTCTCCATAATCTAATAATAATGTAATTCCATAGGGCATGTTGTGGAGTCTATTTTTGTTGTACTAGATGTAATTCATATCACTTTTGATAATAATATTCCCCTTTTCTTGTTGTGTCCATTTTTGTCTTGGGTTGTGTCCCCATCATCATTAGTGCTTCTTGTTCATGAGGATAGTTTTGCAACAAGTCAAACATGGACATGTTGGCTTTTGTTCTTTTGAAATCTTCCACCACATTATACTTTTTAGTAGACCAAGATGGTTTTTTCAATATTGTTGGCACAGTTCCTTGATTCTAATTTTTTTGTCCTCCATAAGGTGGTCTGATCGGTACCAGATTATTACTTGCTCTCAAATCAAGAGGAGTTGGTTGTAATACTAGTGAAATTCCATCTGTCATAGGTTCTTTCTAACTTTGCAGATTGCATGTATTTTGATTTTCATTACAAAAGGAAAACATCTCTTCTAGTTGAATGTCTGATTCTTGACTGAATGGAAAAGAGAATTCTTCATTGGCTGGTTATTCCACATGTGTGTTCTATGTAGAATCATAAGATTCTAGTAACATAGCGTTAAATTGTACAAGAGGCACATTGTCATTAACTTGTGAGTTCTGAGTCATGTCTTTATTTCCATTAGAGTATGAACCATCATTTTTAGATGTGTTTTGACCATCGTCATACTAATTAATGCCTTCATATTAAACATTATTGTTGTAGTTGTCTGTAGGAATGCTCCCATTGTTTAGATGAGTGTTCCATTGTCTATTCTATCTCTGGAATTCATTGTTATGATAAGGAGGATTGGAGTTGTTTCCTCTATTTTTATTCCTAACATTTTTGTTTCTAGCAAAATTCATATTGTAATTATAATAGTAATTGTTGTTATTGTAAGGACTAGCATTGTTTCTTTGCAAGTTGTTATTATGTCCTTACAACAACCTTAAGCAAGTTAGCTCATTATTCATTTGTGACATAGTCTTCTTCATTTGACCAAACTAGGAGGCAAAACTATTATTTGCCTCAATGGAAGATGCTTCCTTTTGCTCAAACAAAGTATTTTTTGGAGATTCATATCCTGGATATGTTAAAGCAGGGTTTTGTGGAGCGGGTGCCTATTGTAATGGAACTGGATTCAAAGGTATGAATTGGCTAGGCATCACTAGCTTTCTGACAAGATATGTTGGCATCATTTTAATAGCTTAAGCTAGAAGCATCAATCCTCCTCCATTAGGATTGGCTTGCTTAGTGAAGGTAATTGCTTCTACAAAGACTTTTTCCAATGTGAAGATATCTATTGTAGGAAATCTTCTTAGAAAAATAGTAGTAAGATGGTCCATAGCATTCAGATAAATCTGAATAGTAGCTTCAACTAGTATAGTGTATGGCATTTCCAATTTTCCATATGCCATGTGAAATCAGTGGTTGAAGTGTGAAACTGTCTCAGTTTGGTCCTTTTTGATTGCTATGAATTTCTTCTTAGAAAAATAGTAGTAAGATGGTCCATAGCATTCAGATAAATCTGAATAGTAGCTTCAACTAGTATAGTGTATGGCATTTCCAATTTTCCATATGCCATGTGAAATTAGTGGTTGAAGTGTGAAACTGTCTCAGTTTGGTCCTTTTTGATTGCTATGAATTGTTGATGTATCATAGCTAGATTGGTGAAAGTTTTGAACTATTCCAAAAAAAAAATTTGAAAGTAGCCTGGTGTCCAATACATCCAGGTGGAAAATTAACATACCAATTAAAGGCAACTTCCCCCAAAGAGTAGGGGAATAAGCAAAGAACCACATTCTCATTAGCAATCTACTTTTAGTTGCAAATTTCCTTGAATACCTTGATGTGATATTCAGTAGTTCATGTCTCTCCATAGATGAACCTTGGGAAAAACATCTCAGGATTCTTAGGAAGATCATTGAGTACACCTGGCTTTTAGGTTTTGTTCCCCTTTATACCAAAGCTATGTTTGGGTATTTTCCCTTGAATTTCTTGATTATCTCAGTGACTTGAGCTGCATTAGGAAAATCTAGGGCTGTATATTTTTCTTTTACTTTCTACCTATACTTGCTGACTTTGATACAAGTCTCTGCAAAATCTTTGAGTTTTACATCTAACTCTAACAAAGCCTCTTCTATCTTGAAAGCCTACCTAATATCATCATCATTAGTAGCATCCTCAAAAATTTTCCAAAATTTCTTCACTACTACCTCTAGTGGTATTAAATTGTCCCACATATCATCCTTGCAGCTAAAAAAGCATCACTATAATGCTTCTTAGCTTCCAAATTTTTCTCTTAGGCTTGATCCTTGAGCCTGTGAATCTTTGCATGTAATGTCTCCATTAGTTTATTACCATCTGCTATCTCTTTTATCCAATCATCAATCTTATCTAACTCCTTACTTGTATATACATCCATTAGCATCTGATACCTTTGGCCTTTAATTGATTGTAATGCTTGCAAATCCTTGCCCTAGGTATGTATCTCATCCCTCAGACCAAAATCTTGATTCAAAATGGCTACTAACCTATCCAAATTTTCTTGCATGACATGTAACAAATTTAGATTTCCCTGAATGATCTATACACCCTTTTCCTCAAAACTTTCTCGCCATTGCAACAAGTTCTCAAAAATGGGTCCAACTATACTACCCCTTATCTCTTCTTTCAATTGTTGCATTCAAAGTTTCCTCAAGGTTTGTGAGATCCAAGGGACCAGCAACTTCACTTAAATATCCCTTTAGGATTTCATTTTGTTGCTAATGTGTTATTAGTTCCACCCCATCCTACTCTAAGCTCTAGAAAACCTCCTCCATTCTTGTTGTAACCATTAACTTGGCAGTATCCAATGTAGGCTTACCAAGCATAACCTCCCTAATCTGATAATCTTGTGGTGCCAATTCTTCAACATTTGAATGCAAAGGAGGGATAGCCACATGTGCAAATAAGTCCTATCTTTGATCACTAATAATGAAGACTAAGGCCTATGCATCATTTGGATGTGATTCAGGCTTCATCAACATTTCAATAAATTCCATTCTATCATCCTCCTAAGTGGTGAATTGTTGTTTCTTATTTATTATTACTTCTTTTCTTAGCCACCTTGGGATATGCTCCAATAGAGATTTTCCTTTTGAGGATGAAGAAGTTTTCTCAACTATACTTTCTCCTTATCACTCCTTTCTAGAGTCTTCTCCTTCTATGAAAGATATGCAAGAGCCCAAAGTCCTCACCTTGGTGTCTTGGGAAGTTTTTTGAGGCTATTCACTATCTACCCTTCTTCTGACACTTCTTTAGTAGATATTTGTTGTGGCTCTTCATCCTATTGTGCTTGAACTTGTTCTTCTTCATTGTTAGGAGGCAAAGGGGTAGTTGATCCCTTGTCTATATAGAATGTGACATATACTAAGGATGATGGAACCACCTCAGGTCCTTATGGTTCAAGTGGAAGCTAACTCCAATCCTCTTATTAAGGTTGATTGGTTGGAGTGTTCCTTATCTTATCCCCAAAAAATTCAGTACCCATGGGCATGAAATCAAAATCTATGATCTAAAAGACATTAGTGCCCTCTACATCTTGCTCATCTATACATTGTTGCATTTCACCTTCTGATGTTGTATTCTAGATGGGTTGCTTAGGAATTGATGGAGGTGTAATGGTGGAGCTCCTTATCCTTTCTAACTCTATAGCTCTTGTGAGATGAGTCCTCCAGTTCAAAGGTATATTATCCTCTTCATACTCATCATCCTCTTCTTCAACTTCTTCTAGAATAGGTTTGGGGACTGATGGGAAAGGAATCACTTTCTTGATCACCTTTTGCCTCCTCTTTACCAAATTCTTAATCTTTCTTCTCTTCTTAGGCATGGAGGGGGAGGCTTGTACCTACTATTGAGGTATTTCTTTTATTTCCACTTCATCTCCTTGGCCTTGTTTAGCTAGTGGCACTTGGGGATCACCTTGAGCTTGTGTGGCTTCTATGTTCTCCAACCCTTGTACATTTTCTTCTCCCTACTGTGGAGGCACCTAAATTTCTCCCTCTTCTAGATGGTCTTGCTATGAAGAATTCCTCTTCCTTTTGTCTTTACCTTTACCTTTCTACACCCGATAATACCCAACTAGTCTATACAGTTGGTGCACCATTTCTAGTCTTATTGGTGACTAGGTTGTAAATGTGGGTACTATAACCTTTGCTCCTCTACCTTTAGCCAGATGGGCTTGCACATAGAAGGCCACTATCTCAAGAATTGGATCAAGTTTGAAAGGTCTCTTGATCTAATCATTTGTCAATTTGATGGCGTGCCTTGCCCTATGATTGATATCTACATTTTTTTCTTTATCAACCTCAGCATTCATGATAGTTCAGTCACCAATCTTATCCCTATTAAACAATGGATCAAGTAGCTCCTCCATATCTTGTTGCACAATATTCAATGGAATATTTATCTTTAAAGCCCTTTCTTTCAAATACAAAGTCATCCTACAATAATCCCTTATGTAGACATTGTAGTCATTTGTTGCATTCATCCTATGATCTTCAATGGAATCTTCATGCTGAAATGTTTTACCCACTGAGTATTGCACTATCTCGATGTTATCAAAATCAAGTTGAGGGGAATTGTACTCTTCCAAAGGATATTGATACCATTCACACTCAAAGGATGGAATGTCTTGTCTCCAATCCACCCTGAATGGTCCTATTGCAATAGGCCATATCGAACATATTTTGTGTTGTCTTCTATCTCTGTCATATGTGAACAAGAGTTTTTAAGCAGTCTCCAATCAAATGAGTTTGTCACTGTGATACCTAGGGAGCTTCTTAGGGTTGAGATTTGTACCCACTACCCTCAAATATGTGGATGTGAAAAATTGGATGTAATAAGCCCCAACTTCCAATATCTTAGTAGCTGCCTCTTTAGACATCCTCTTTGCATAATCCCCCTCTATAAACAAGATTATCATGAATATAAAGGCATCATTTGCAATCATATATTCTTTTCTTTGCTCTGAAAGCTTCTTCTTGATCAGTTGAGGATACATAATCTAAGTTCATGCATTTGCATCCTACATACTACATTTGTTATAGAGCCCAGTGTAATCTATCACTCTCACAGCTAGCAAGTATACCAAATATGATGTTATATAAAATCTACAATTATTACTAATTGCCACTAGCTACTCTCCCAAGTTCTTGATGAGAATAGAGGCCTAGTCAATTGGCATCTTTTTTGCCTTGATGGTCTCAATGAAATTGACCATCCAAATGTTCAAATGCCCTAATACCAGAAAACCCATGACTCTACTCAAGAGTATGATTGAGTATCCAATATCTTCCTTCATATACCCTTGTGTCATATTGACTTTTCCTACCTTCTACCCTAGAGGATTCTTCTCAATGAGGTATGATGACTGTATAATTTCAAAGGCTTCCTCCACATATTCCCTATACCATCTCTCTACTTGGTGATAGGTTAATCTAATAATTTTCTGCCCTTAGTAGATGGAATACATTCTCTATATTGTTGGGTTGGAGATCCAGGATGATCTCTCTAGTTATGCTCATGACAACCCTTTCTTCGAGAACATATCTTTCTACTAGCGTCAAGATCAATTTTAAAGACTATACTAAAATTGGATGTGATGTTGCATTAACTAGTCTTGATTGAATGAAGGTAGATACCATGGGGGCCCTTTCTATCAATTTATTATATAGTGTTAGGAATGCACCCAAATCTATGTGACCGAACTTGGTGTCTTGGATCTCAGAGTACTCATCCTGGAATCATGATTTTGTTAGCACACCCTAAAATTTGAACACTACCAACTTTATAACCATTTTCTTAGCCAAACCCTAATACTAACTCAAACAAAACCCTAATATTGACTCAAACAAAACCCTAAAAACTAGACTGACCAAAAACACAAAAAAATGTCCCTTGAATACAAAAATATTGCAACCAGCCACACGTCTGAGATGCGCCTAGTATGCCTTTAATTTTATTCCTCTTAAAAGATAGGGGTGCATAGCAATGTACCCTAATCTTTTCTTTAACATTGTGAAGTACAAAAAAAGAGGTGCACATCAGTGTACCTAACTGATGTGCACCTCTATTTAGAATTTAACCCTTATAAAATTTTTATGAGTTTTCCTTGACATTTTTGCAAAGAGTGGTGCACAGTTGCACACCTAATTAGGTGCACTACTACACACTTAGTTTTTTTGAGTTTGTTTGTGGTGGTCTGTGTGTAGCTGGGAAGTGTAGGAGCACACCTGCTATGATGTACAGCTATGGCTCTAGAGCTAGAGCAAGGAAAATAAAAAGAAGACAAGTGAGATAAGTGGTGGGGGTCCCTAGGTTATATAGCCCAGGGTCCCATTGCACCACTTAGTGCTGCACAATTGTGCATCAACAAGTGATGATCCATTACTCCATGCACTTTGGTGCACTAGCACACTTGATTAGGTGCATTGTTGCACCTTTTTTTCCATTTGTAATATTGACTTCTCTCTCTGAAACTCTAATTTTAGACGACTAAGTTTCCAAGTCAGGACTTGCACTTGACCAAAAACCCTTAAACAAGACTTGGACACCAGACTAGGGATCTAAAAAGCCAATAAAAAGTAGGGGTTCCCCATTCCTAGTTGAAATGGGGCATGCATTATGAAACCACAATAAAGAACCCCAATAAAAAAGGAAGAAATGAAAAAGACATTACTTCATCAGTAAACATTCCTCCAATATGTGCTAAACACCAACTAAATCCTAAACATTTTAAGCATATTTTGAGTCACTTTGCAGTTGAAACTTTAGAATCTTGAATCTCAATTTTTAGCATGTGTTCAGTGTATCCATTTCCTTTGACCTCTCAGGACATAGTCTATCAAAATTTTCTAACAACTTGGAAACAATCTTCCACCCCCTTCTGGTCTATTTGTTGGGAATCTTCACTAGAGTTGATTATCAATCCTTTGTCTGACCAGATGACAGAATCAGAGTTGAGAGCTCTTGGTGGGTTTTGATTTTTCTTTTGAATCCTTGGTAATCCTTTGAATATTTGCTTCATGTATCTAACAATCTCACCATTTGATTCTTTGTAGAAACAATATTTTGGTATTGGATAGCTTATTTAGAGTGCATATCCTATAATTAGATTACCTTTCTCAAACTTTGTAGAACATTTCATTCTTAACACCATTCTTTTCTTTTTTTAATTTTCTTTATGTATCCTAACCATGCTTAGATTATGTGACCAAGACATTGGTTTTGTTTCTTTGATTTGATCTTTGGTGGACATCGCTTGCATTCCTCTTTAAGAACTCTTAGAAACTCTCATGCCAAATAATGATCTTAGCAATTTCTTTGAGAAGACCTTTTTATTTGAACCAATGTGGTTTGGATTATCCCTCATTGCCTTCAACCTCAGTTTGACAACACCTAAGATAACCAATCTTTAAATTTGCAAAGTGTTGAGAACTTGTTGATCTACATTTCTAAATTCAAGACTGAAAGTCCTTTATTACTACAAGTAACATTCATTCCTCACTTGGTACAAGAAAAAAAATCATAAAAAATGTTTTGACAAAGAAATACCTCTTCCTAGAAATTGAAACCAAAAAGAATGGTTAGTAAAATATGTCAAGATAAAATCTTGAGTGCACCTACCCCTAGATTGATGCAACTTTGAAAACAAACACATGATTGAAAGCAAACATGGAACTAAAAAAAAACACTTTTGCAAAAATAAACACAGTGGCAAAAAATAAAGACACTTGTAGAAATGAAATCTTTTTTTTTTCCTTTTTTTTAAGAATCTCTTAGGCTTCAAAGTAATGATTTAGAAATTTCCCATTAACTAGCAATGGAACTAATTTTCCCTTTAAGGAACTCAGCCTAAAAGTGTTTTCTCCTAGAATTTTTGTGATTTGATAACTACTGATCCACAAGCGTTGAAACTTTGTGTGGCTGCCCAAATTTTCTTTTTCCTTGTCCTAGAGTAGAACAAGGTCAGATATCCTGAAAGACTTTATCGTGGCCCTCTTGTCAAACTACCTCTTGACTACTACTTGCTATTTTTCCATATGCTCCAAAGTAGCTATCCATTTTTTGTCCATCTCCAAAAGATTCATCAATCTAATTTGTACTCTATCAACATCTTTGGCATACTCACTCAACTCATGAATTTCAAAATAGTAATTTTGAGGTTAAGTGGAAATACTGGCTCTTGTCTATAGAGAAGCAAATATTGAGATGCTCCCAAAGCATTCTTGACCCTAACTCGGTCTGCCCATAGTACATATTTGAGTTGTGTATGCCAATCTTTAGGATTCTCCTTCAATAAACGTCTTATTATTGTGATCAGGTTCTTGTTCACAGATTCAACTACCTCATTTCCATGTGGACAATAGTTTGAAGAGAACTTGATAATAACCTAATTTTCTAGTGCCCATTGAGTTAGGAATATTGTTGCAAAAGCTGATTCATTATCGCACACTAGAAAGAATGGCATCCCAAATCTAGTCACAATCTGTTCTTCCAATAAGTCTATGACCACCTTAGCCATGCAATTTCTGAATGTCTTTGCTTCTGTCTAGCGCATATAGTAATTAGTAGCTCTAAGAATAAAAGTGCGCCCTATTGATGATGGTGGATTCACTAGGCCAATAAAATCAAGCCCCCACTTTGTAAAGGGATGTATCTCAAACACTACTTGTAATGGTATTGCAGGATGTCTTTCTCTATTAGCACTAGTTTGACAAATGTGACAAGTATGCACATGCTCAAAAGTATCTTTGAATATTGTAGGCTAGAAATAACCCAATCTTAAAATCATATCAGCAATTTCTTTTACAAAACCATGCCCTATACCATACTTATTGTGAATTTTTTCTAGAACTTCCTTTACTTTCGCTTGCCCCAATCATTTTAGGTAAATCCCTTCATAGTTCCTTTTCTATAACTTTCTATCATGTAGCATGTAGAATTTGCACTTCATTTTGAATCTCATATGCTATGAACTATTCATCTAACAAGGATACTAGTTTTGTAAAAACTAATAAACAATATCCTGGTACCAAACATTAGTTATTACACCCTAACCAATATCCACTTGAGATACTAGAATCCTTTTCTAATCGTCCATATCTATTTCACCATCAAACCAGAATTTCTTTTCATCTTCTATTTGATTATTTGCTATCATTTTTTATAATCCTTGGCATATTACTAACTTCATGGGTTAGATCTCTAAATCAAACTCTTGAAGGATCACCAACCATTTCCCTCATCTTTCACCAAGTTTATTTTGCATCAATAATGTCTTAACTATTGAATTAGGTACAATCACATATACCTTACTCCTTAATATGTAATGACAAAACTTCTTCTCTACTTTAATTAAAGAAAAATATTGTTTGTCAAGGTTGAAATAGTTTAACTTAGCATTTTTTAGAGGGAAACTCATAACAGCAATAGGCCTTTCATCTTCCTTTTCCTTCTTTTGTGTGAGAATCCCAGTGCATGAATGTTCTAAAGAAAAAGAGAATATTTTGAAAGGTAATTCATAGTCTGGACTTACTAGTACTAGGGCTATAGAAATGGCCACTTTGATATCATCAAATTATTTCTTAATCTCTAGAATCCATTCTATCTTAGCTCCTTTTGTTAGTAAATCATTAACGGGGTGCACTATCTCTGCACACCCACTTATGAACTTTCACAAAATTTATCTTCACGAAGAAAGACTTAAGTTCTTTTTGACTGTGAGGAGGTGATAACTTTAGAATAGCTTTGATTCTATCTAGATCAATGTAGATTACTACTTCAAAGAGAATATGACCTAGGAGCTTTCCTTTAGTAACCCCAAACAAACATTTTTTAGGATTGAGTGATATGTCATATTTACGAAATCTATTGAATACCTATCTTAAATCAGCAATTTGAGTGCTTTGATCCTTGGAAAAGATAGTTAGATCATCCATGTAGATGACTATACACATGTTTATTAATCCCTTAGAAGCTTCATCCTTGGCTCATTAAAATGTAACCCCTGCATTAATCATCCCAAAAGGCATTCTTCTATAAGCAAAAGTTCCCAATTTAGTCATGAAGGTCATATTTAGCCTATCTTCTTCATCAACCATTACCTGATTATTTCCTGAATATCCATCCAAAAAAGACATCATCTGTGAACCATTTACAATTTGCAAAACCTCATCTAGTGAAGGCAATGGATAGTTGTCCTTTTGAGATGCAAGGTTCAAGTTATGAAAATCCATGCAAAGATGAATCTCTCTAGTCTTTTTCTATACAGGAACCAAATTAGCTACCCATGTAGAATGGAAAATGGGGAAGATGATCCTTGCATCAAGTAACTTTTTAACTTCTTTCATTATCAGTGGTTGAATGATAGGATTAACATGTCTTTTCCTTTGTTGGAAAGGTTTAGCATTTGGTTTTAGTGGAATTTCATGTGTAATAATCTCAGGATCATATGTCTTTATCTCTTCATAGCTTCAAGCAATAACATCCTTATACTCTATAAGTAATTTAAGCATGTCTTCCCTTTCCTATTTATTGCATGCTTTTCCAATCCTTAGCATTCTAGGATCTTCATTGGTACCTAAGTTGAATGAGTCACACTCCTCAGTCCCCTTTTCTTGAGTCATTCTTCTATTAAGTGTTGATTCATCAAAATCAAAAATGTGTTCTAATTCAACCATTCCCTTAGGAATAGCATTGGTTTTTAAATTCAGTATCCCATATTCATCTTCAAGTTCATCATCCTTAGGTTTGTCATCCAGAGTGTCATCAATTTCATTCCCTTTAAAGTGGCCATTTCACATGATAAATTTGAGTAAATGTTGATCATCCTAAAATACTTGAAAGTTTTTAATATTGTTTGGAATAGATGGAGCAACAACCAATTATACTAAAAATCATTTCAATTTAGTTCTCTTAATAGGTTGTAATGCACTAGTTGAAATAGTGAGAGTATCTGCTACCATGTTTTTCCTTCTTGGAACGAACTTTATGTTCAAAGCTTCAAAATCATCCATTAAATCTTGTACTATTTTTTTGTAAGAAAGAAACCTCTTATCATTGCAAGAATATACTTATTTCACTTGTCATATGATCAACTGAGAATCTCCCTCAATTATAAGAGTTGTGATTTCTTTCTACAGTGTGAAAAGAAGTCCTTCAATCAATGCTTCATATTCTTCAACATTATTAGTACATCTAAACTATAATCACTATGATGTGTAGAAAGACTTAACTTTTGGGTTGATCAACTCAATACCAACACTAGCTCCTAATTTTCATTTGGAACCATTGAAGTGAAGAGTCCAAATTCCTCCATTTGATCTAATCCCCTCTCCTATTCATTGGATGATCTACCTTCCCTTATCCTTCCCCTTATCCTTCCCTTAGATATATTTCTTTAGTTTCTTTTGCTTGCCCACCCATATAAATTTTAGGGGGCTATACCCATGTATATGCACTAGTTACTCCTAGTTCTCAATCTTGACTTGGAACTATGCATGCAGACGGAGTGTTTTTAGCTTATTTGTTGTGCAAGTATTGAGTTGATCAACCCAAAAGGTAAGTCTTTCTACATAGCATATTGATTACAATTTAGATTTACTAATAATGTTGCAGAATATGAAGCATTAATCTGAGGACTTATTTTCGTACTAGAGAAAGGAATCACAGCTCTTATAATTGAGGGAGATTCTCAGTAGGTCATATGACAAGTGAAATCAGTATAATCTTGCAATTATAAGAGGTTTCTTTCTTATAGAAAAAGAGTATGGGATTTAATGGATCATTTCAAAGCTTTGAACATAAAGTCCATTCCAAGAAGGAAAAACATGGTAGTAGATGCTCTTGCTGCTTTAGCTAGTGTATTACAACCAATTGAGAGAACTAAATTGAAACAATTTTTAGTAGAATTGGTTGCTATTCCATCTATTCTAGAAAATATCACAAACTTTCAAGTCTTTTAGGATGATCAACATATACTAGAATTTATTATGTGAAATGGCCACTTTAAAGGGCGAGAAATTGATGACACTCCAGATGACAAACCTAAGGATGATGAACTCGAAGATGAAGATGAGATCCTAAATTTAAAAACCAACACTATTCCTAAGGGAATGGTTGAATTGGAAAGCATTTTTTATCTTGATGAATCAACACTTAATAGAAGAATGGCCCAAGAAAAGGGGATTGAGGAATGTGACTCATACGGCTTAGGTACTAATGATGATCCTAGAATGGTAAGGGAAAGGGAAGACATGCTTAAAGTACTTACAAAGTGTAAGGATATTATTTCTTGGAGCTACAAAGAGCTAAAGACATATGATCCTAATTTTATTACGCATGACATTCCATTGAAACTAGATGCCAAACCTTTCTAGCAAAGACAAAGGCCTATTAATCCTATCATTGATCCACTGATAATGATGGAAGTTGAGAAGGTGCTTGATGCCAAGATCATTTTCCCCATTCACAATTATATGTGGGTAGCTAATTTGGTTCATTTATGGAAAAATACTAGAGATATTCATCTTTGTGTAGATTTTCATAATTTGTACCTCGCATCTCAAAAGGATAATTACCCTTTGCCTTCACTAGATGAAGTTTTGCAAATTTTAAATGGTTCATAGATGATGACTTTCTTGGATGGCTATTTGGGATATAATTAGGTAATGGTCAATAAAGAAGATAGGTTGAAGATGGCCTTCATGACTAAATGGGGAACCTTTTCTTATAGAAGAATGCCTTTTGGGCTAATTAATGCAGGGGCCACATTTCAATGAGTCATGGATGAAGATTTTAAGGGATTGATAAATAAGGGTATAGTCATCTACATGGATGATCTAACTATCTTTTCAAAAGACCAAAGCACTCATATCACTGATCTAAAACAAGTGTTCAATAGATATTTTAGAAACGACATATCCCTCAATCCCAAGAAATGTTTGTTTGGGGTTACCAAAGGAAAGCTCCTAGGACATATCATCTATGAAGCCAAAATCTTCATTGATCCTTATAGAATTGAGGTCATTCTATAATTATTGCCTCCCCATAATCGTAAAGAATTGAATTCTTTCTTTGGGAAGATAAATCTCATGTGAAAATTCATAAGTGGGTTTTCTTAGATAGTGCATTCCCTTAATGATTTACTCAAAAAAGGAGCTAAGATAGAATGGGTTCTAGAGGTTAAGAAATCATTTGAGGATATCAAAGTGGCCATTTCCATGGCTCCAGTACTGGTAAGTCCAGACTATGGACTACCTTTCAAAATATACTCTTTTACTTCAAAACATTCATGTGCTAGGATCCTAACCCAAAAGAAGGAAAGGGAAGATGAAACACCCATTGCCTTTATGATTTTCCCTCTAAAAAAATTTTAGTTAAACTATTCCAACCTTGAAAAATAGTCTTTTGCTTTAATAAAAGTGGTAAAGAAGTTCCATCATTATATATTAAGGAGTAAGGTGTATGTGATTGTGCCTGATCCATTAGTTAAGACATTGTTTATGCAAAAAAAACTTGGTTAAAGGTGAGGGAAATAGATGGAGATCCTTCAATAATTTGACTTAGAGATTCAACCTATAAAGCTAGTAAGGGGTCAAGGATTGTAAAAAATGATAGCAGATAACCAAATAGAAGATGAAAAGAAATTTAGGTTTGATAGTGAAATTAATATGGGAGATCAAAAGAAGATGGTAATATCTCAAGTTGACATTGATCAGGGTGTAATAACAAATTTTTGGTACAAGGATATCATTTACTATCTTTTACAAAATCAATATCCCAGTTGGATGAATAGTTCACAGCACAGGGGACTCAAAATGAATTGTGAATCCTACATGTTACATGATAGAAAGTTATTCAAAAGGAACTATGAATGGATTTACCTAAAATTATTGGGGCAAGAGGAAGTAAAGGAAGTTTTGGAACAATTTCATGATAAGTATGGAATAGGGCATTGTTCAGCAGATTCAATTGTTCATATGATTTTGAGATCGGGTTATTTCTGTTAGGATTAAACCACAGACACAAATAAAAATTACATGCAAATATAAACAATATTAGAAAATAATAGATCACACAGAAAAGAACACAAGACACTAAGATTTAACATGGTTCAACCAATCCTTGGGCTATGTCCACCAAACAACAAGTCAAATATTATTATGATCCAATGATTACAACCTGATTGCAATCTGTAATCCCTTACAACTCAATACCACCGCAAGAACAAATCTTTGTATCACCACATTGAAATAATCCCTAACCTTAAGCCCTTTTATACAAGTATTTTTATCGCTTTAGGGTTACAACATGTTGGCCATAAATTGGCGAATATAAGCAATAACCAATTAGCAAATAGTAGCCCAAAAAAAAATTAGGCAATGTCCCAAACCCTAAGAATTTTTGAAGTATGTTTAGTACTTCCCTAATTAGTCACCACAAACTAACAATCTGCCATGTGGGGACTAATCAAACTCCACACTAGACAACAATCTCCCACTTGGATACTAATCCTGTACCAATACCGCTAACACATGGGGCTCCCACTAGATCAAACCACCCTGGACTGTGCTATTATTTTATTCATGTTCAATCTAGAAGACCAAAAAAAGTTGAAGAGGAATTGAGCTTCTCCTATGTTACTACCTTTGTAAACATATCCACTGGATTTTCATCAATATGTATCATGTCCAGCTTTAATTATCCATCATCGAAAACTGACCAAATGAAATGGTACCACAACTAAATGTGTTTTGTCTTTGAATGCAAAGTAGAATTCTATGCAAGATGAATGGCACTTTGGCTATTTGTAAACAAATAATTATCCCTCTAAGGGTGTCCCAATTCTTCTAAGAAGAACTAAAGCCATATCATCTCCTTGGTTGCCTCTGTAGTTGCAACATACTCTACCTCTATAGTGGATAAAGCATTAACCTTCTATAATCGAGAAACCTAGCTCACGGCTGCTCCACCAATAGTAAAGAAATAACCTATAGTACTCCACCTAGTATCAATATCCCCTACCAAATATGAGTCAACATAGCCTTGTAAGTCAATAGTAGAGCTCCCAAAGTGTAAACACTTATTTGATGTTCCTCTCATATATCTGAGAATCCATTTAATTGCATTCTAATGTTCAAGTCCTACATGACTCATATACCTACTAATGACTCCCACTACATGTGCAATATCTGGCCTTGTATATAACATAGCATACATCAAGCTTCCTACAACTGAAGTATAGGGTACCTTGGACATCGTATCCTCCTCTTATTGTGTCTTGGGACACATCTCCTTAGTCAACTTCAAATGATCATGTAAAGGTGTGTTGATAGCTTTAGCATTCTCCATAGAGAAACATTGCAACACCTTCTCAACATAATCAACTTAAGATAGCATCAATTTCTTGTTCTTCCCATCTCTACAAATCTTCATACCAAGGATTTGTTTTGCTGCCCCCAAATCCTTCATAGCAAATGCATGTGCTAATTGGCATTTCAGCCCCTTAATCTGATCCATGTTAGACCTATCTACAAGCATATCATCAACATATAAACATAAAATAATATAGCTATCACCATCCAATATTTTAAAATAAACACAATGATCTAAATGACACCTATTGTATCCATGCTCATGCATAAAAATGTCAAATTTTAGATACCATTTATGAGGTGCTTGCTTCAAGCCATATAAACTTTTCTTCAAATTTGCACACTAAGTTCTCCTTACCTTTGACCTCAAATCCTTGTGGCTGAGCCATATATATATATATCCAAATCACCATGAAGAAAGGCTATTTTAATATCAAGCTACTCTAAATGCAAATATTCAGTAGCCACAATAATTAAAATAATATGGATAGAAGTCATTTTAACAACCGGAGAGAATATCTCGTCAAAATCAATGTCTTTTTTCTATGCAAGTCCTTTTACAACTAACCTTGCTTCAAATATTTTATTACCTCCATTCTCTTCCTTTAACCTGTAAAGCCATTTATTCTATAAATCCTTTTACCTATAAGTAACTTGCATAAATCCCATGTCTTATTTCTCAGCAAAGAGTCCATTTCATCTTTCATTATAGACTCCCATTGAATCTTAGTATCTACCTGCATAGCTTCATCATAACATTCAAGTTCACTAGCATATGTTAGTAAAATAGAATACAAAGAGGGAGAAAATCTTTTTGGAAGTCTAATTTTCCTTGTTGACCGTCTAACATTCACTAGTGTGTGTGGTATTTGTTGTTGCAGTTGTTGCACATCATGAAGTTAGCTAGAACATCATCTTTTGGAGTATCATCCAGTACTACATAATCATCTTCTTTCTTCTCATGTTGTTGCAAACAATCTTTGTACAACACTTTCTCATTGAATACGACATCCCTGCTTCTTACAATTTTATGATTTTCAAAATCTCAAAGCCTATAACCAAATTCATTAATGTCATATCTAACGAATATACAATTCTTTGATTTAGCTTCTAGCTGGGTTCTATTTTCAAAATCTATGTGAGTAAATGCTTCACAACTAAAGGTTTTGAGAAAAGAATAACTCACTTTCTTACCAGTCCATGCTTCCTCTAGAATACCATAGCCCAAAGGAGTAGAGGGACCTCTATTAATCAAATATACTATAATATTGATAGCCTCCACCCACAAGTGTAAGGGCAACCCACCATGCAACCTCATGCTCCTTGCATGCTCCATTATAGTCTTGTCCATGCATTCAGCCACTCGATTTTCGTGTGGAGTCCTTGGAATATTTTTTTGTCTACGAATACCATTAGTGGAGCAATAATCTTCAACTTTATGACCACAATACTCACCACCATTATAAAATCAGAGACATTTTAATTTCTTACCAGTCTCATTCTCAACCAAGCATTTCCATTTCTTATAAGTTTGAAATACATCAAATTTATGTCTAAGGAAATAAACCCATACTTTTCTAGTTGCATCATCAATAAAGGTAACATAATAATGAAAGACACTAAGGGAAGATACTTGAGTCGGTCCCCATACATTTGTATGCACAAGCTCTAATTTGTCCTTTTTATTTTCCTTCCCAGTCTTCACAAAACTCACTCTCTTTTGTTTTCCATGCACACAACTTTCACAGAAATTCATATTAACACATTTCAGACCTGGTAAAACTTTATTTGAATGAAGTGTTTTCATACCTTTCTCACTCATGTGCCCAAGTCTATTGTGCCATAGAGTTGTATTAGAATCTACAGTAGTTATTTTTTCTCCCTACTTAACTGCAACAACTATTCCAAAACATTCATTTTTGTCTAAAACAATTAAAGTAGAAGGAACAATATGACATGTACAAAGATATAAAGTGCCTACTTTCACACCTTTTGCAACCTTCCAATTTTTTTCATTAAAAGTAACCACACAACCCTCATCACTGAGTTGCCCTACTAAAATTAAATTCCTACTCAGCCTTGGAACATGTCTTACCTCATGTAGTAGCTAATGATTCCCATTCTGCAACTTAATCTTAACTTTTCCCTCTCTAACAATCTGATAGGGTTCATTATCCCCCAAATAAACAAGTCCAAAATCCCCTTGGACATAATCAATGAAATAACCTCTATGAGGTGTAGCATGAAATAAAGCACCAGAATCTAAAACCCATGAATCATCAACACTTTCTAAAGACAAAAACAAAGTATTCTATTTAAATTTCTTACTTACCACATTTGCCTCCTTGTCTCCATCTAGTTTATCTCCTTCATTTTTCTTTTGAGTCCAACAATATTTCTTTTAATGCCCTAGTTTCCCACGGTACTATCAGTCATTTGGTCCTCTCAATTGAGACCTCCTTCCCTTTGACTTTCCTCTTAATTTCCCATGATCTCTGCAATTATTTCTTCTCTCATTCATTCTGCCTCAACTTTGTGCATTCAAAGCACTTCCAAATGTAGATTTTCCTAAGGATTTTCTATGAGTTTCCTCACTCAAAATAACATCGATCACATCATCATATTTTAGGGTACTAAATTTGGAAACCAAATTACTCAAAACAATTACCAAGCCATTCCATCTTTCAGGCAAAGAACATAAAGTCAAGAGAGCCCTAATTTCTTCATCAAAATTGATACCCATAGAAGATAACTAACTATTAATAGTATTGAACTCATTTAAATGATCTGCAATAGATCCACCTTCTATCATTTTCATATTATATAAATGCTTCATGAGAAATACCTTGTTTGAAGTTGAGGGCTTTTCACACAATTTCACTAGAGTTTGCATCAACTCTTCTATGATCTTCACTTTTGTAATATTAAATGCCACTAATGGTGCCAAGCATAATCAAATGCTTCCAAGTGCCTTTTTCTCTAAAATATCCTGGTCATTATTTGACATAGAACCTTGATTCTTGGTTTTGCCTTCCATAGGATTCCATAAATCCTTTTGATAAAGATAGTACTCCATTTGCATCTTCCATAACTAAAAGTTTTGCCCATTAAACCTGTCAACCCTCATCTTACCCTCGTCTACCATTGCTCCCACTGAATTGTGAGACTTCCACTCAAACATGAGACTTTCCTAAAGAGGATAACTAAAAAAAACCTCTCTCTAATACCACTTGTTAGGATTAGACTATGGACAAAAATAAAAATTACATGCAAATATAAACAATATCATAAAATAATAAATCACACATAAAAGAACACAAGACACCAAGATTTAACATAGTTCACCTAATCCCTAGGCTACGTCCACCAAATAACAAGTCTAATATTATTATGATCCAGTTATTACAATCTATAATCCCTTACAACTCAATACTATCACAAGAACAAATGTTTGTATCACCACAATGAAACAATCCCTAACTCTAAGCCATTTTATACAAGTATTTTTACTACTTTAGGGTTACAACATGTTGGCCATAAATTGGAAAATATAAGCAATAACCAATTGCTAAATAGTAGCCCAAAAAAAAAAATTAGGGCGATGCCCCAAACCCCAAAGAATTTATGAAGTATGTATAGTAATTCCTTGATCAGTCACCAAAAACTAACACTTTTTGGCCCATGATATTCAAAGATACTTTTGAGTATGTGCATACTTGTCATATTTATCAGACTAGTGCTAATAGAGAAAGACATCCTACAATGCCATTATAACCAGTGTTTGAGATACACCCCTATGCAAAGTGGGGGTTGGATTTTATTTGTCCAGTGAATCCACCATCATCAAGAGGGCACACTTTTATTCTCATAGCTACTGATTACAGTGTATGTTGGACAGAAGCAGAGACATTCAAAAATTGCATGGCTAAGTTGGTAACAGACTTCTTGAGAGAACACATTGTTGCTAGATTTGGGATGCCATTCTCTCTAGTGTGAGATAATGGATTAGCTTTTGCATCAGTATTCCTAACTCAATGGGTGCTGAAAAATTAGGTTATTATCAAATTCTATTCAAAATATTATCCACAAGGAAATAGGGTAGTTGAATCTATGATCAAGAACTTTATCATGGTAATAAGACATTTATTGAAGGAGAATCCTAAAGATTGGCAAATAGAACTCAAATATGCCCTATGGATAGATGGAGTCAGGGTCAAGAATTCTTTGGGGACATCTACATATTTTCTTGTCTACAGACAAGAGTAATATTTCCACTTAACCTCAGAATTCTTCTTTTGAAATTCATGATTAAGTATGCCAAAGATGCTGACAAAGTACAAATTAGATTGATGAATCTTTTGGAGATGGACAAAAAATAGATAGCTACTTATGAGCATATGACAAAACATCAAGCAATCTTCAAGAGGTGGTTCGACAAGAGGGCCATGATAAAGTCTTTTAGGATATCCAACCTTGTTCTACTTTGGGACAAGGCAAAAGAAAATTTGGGAAACCACACAAAGTTTCAACTCTTGTGGATTAGTCCTTATCAAATTGCAAAAATTATGGGAAAAAACATTTTTAGGTTGAGTTCCTCATAGGCGAAATTAGTTCTATTACCAATCAATGGGAAATTTCTAAAGCATTACTTTGAAGCCTAAGAGATTCTTTAAAAAAAAAAGAAAAAAGATTTCATTTATGCAAGTGTCTTTATTTTCTACTAGTGTGTTTATTTTTGCAAGTGTGTTTATTTTTAGTTGCATGTTTTCTTTTAGTCGTGTATTTGTTTTCAAAGTTGCGTCAGTCCAAGAGGTAGGTTCAGTCATGAATTTATCTTGATGTATTTCACTAACCATTCTTTTTTATTCCAATTTTTGGGAAAAGGTATTTCTTTGTCAAAATATTTTTTATGATTTTGTTTCTTGCACCAACTGAGGAATGGATGTTACTTGCAATAATAGCGAACTTTGAGTCTTGAATTTATAATTGTAGATCAACAAGTTCTCAAAACTTTGCAAATTTAAAGATTGGTTATCTCAGGTGTTCTCAAACTGATGTTGAAGTCGGCAAGGGATAATCCAAACCCCATTAGTTCAAATGGAAGTTTCTTCTTGAAGGAATTGCTAAGATTGTTGTTTGGAATGAGAGTTTCTAAAAGTTCTTAAAATAGGAATGCAAGGGATATTCAACAAAGATCAAATTCAAAAAATGACACTGATGTCTTGGCAACACAGTCTAAGCATAGTTAGGATATAGAAAGAAAATTTAAAAAATAAAAGAATGGTGTTAAGAATGAAGAATTCTACAAAGTCTAAAGGTAATCTGATTATAGGATATGCACTCTAAATAAGCTATCCAGTACCAAAAAATTGCTTCTCCAAAGAATCAAATGGCAACATTTTCAGATACATGAAGCAAATATTCAAAGGATTGCCAATTACTTCAAAAGAAAAGTGATAACCTGCCTCAGAACTGATTCTCTCATCTAATCAGACAAAGGATTGATAAACAGATTTTGTGAAGATTCCCAATGAACAGACCAAAAGGGGGTGAGAGATTGTTTCCAATTTGTTAGAAAATTTTGATAGACTACATCCTAAGAGGTCAAAGGAAATGAATACACTAAGCAAACATTGAACTTAGAGATTTGAGATTCTAAAGTTTTGACTACAAATTGACTTGAAATATGCTTGGAATGTTCAGTATTTAATTGGTGTTTGGTACATATTGGAGGAATTTTTGCTGATGAAGAAATACGTTTGTCATTTCTTCCTTTTTTATTAGGGCGATTTGTTGTGGTTTCACAATGCATACCCCATTTTGACTAGAAATGGGGACCCCCTATTCTCTTTTTTTGGAGCCCTTATCTGGGGTTTGAGTCTTTTTTAGGGTTTTTTGGTCAAGTGCAAGTCTCAACTAGAAAGCCCAATTGTTGAAAGTGAGATTTTTTAGATGGAGAAGGTCTTTTTTGCAAAAAAAGGGGTGCACCAATGCACCTAATTAGGTGTGCTACTGCACCAAAACTTAAAATAGAATTATTTCACCTTTGGTGATACTCAGAGCCCCCCTACCCTTTCTCCTCATTGTCTTCTTTCCATTCATCATCTCCAGCTCTATCATTCTGCACTCCCACACTAGTTGAGGTGTGCCTTCCACCCCATCTCCTCCTGCAAAGCACAAACTCAAAAACATTAAGTAAACTCCTAAAAAGATGTGCATCAGTGCACCTCAAAAGGTACACTGATGCACACCTTTTTTGCATCAAAATACTTCAAAAAAACTTTTAAAAACTAACTTAAAAAACCCATTTAAGGTATGCAGTAGCACACCTCATGAAGTGTGCTATTGCATATCTTAAAAAAGAAGTAATTGAAACTCACTTAAGTCCAAATAGAGGTGCACATTAGTACACCCCAAGAGGTGCACTGATGCACACCTCATTATAATGATAGGTTTCTTATGAAAGGTACACCAAGTACACCTATCAAGTGCGTCGAGTGCACCCTCTTTTTTACATACTAGAGTAAAATTGAGTTTCTTAGGTCTTTTCAAACAGTCTAGTTTTTAAGGGTTTTGTTAGGGATAGTACTAGGGTGTGATTAATCATTTTTTCTTTGACCTCAAACTGATGGACATATTTTTGTGTAGATTTGATGGCATCTTCATCATCCTCCCTTGCCAAGAAAATGGCACCAAAACTAGTAGTATTCAACACTAATACATTTGGCATCATTTTGCGATAGCTAAGTGTCGCAATTACAACTACAATGTGTCGCTACTATGATAGTAATAGATGTCATTATTTTTTAGTCAAAAATTATGATGTCTATCCTTTGCCATCGCAATTATGATGCCCATCCATCGCTATGAAACCATGTCGCAATGCATATGGTGTACGTCACAATTGTGATGCCTGCCCCAAGCATTGTGATGAGGTCATGATAACATCTGGCGACGGGGTCACTGTGGTAGTAGCCGTCCCAATACTTGCCCTAGACATCACAATTGCAACATCCATGGAAAATTGCAATAGGGTCACATTGACATCTTGCAATGAGGTCGCATCGACATCTCACGATAGGGTTGCTGTGGTGGCGATGCCAATGGCCGTCATAATTCTGATGGCCATGCAAGCATTGCGATGGTGTCACTGTGGCTAAAACACAAGGGACATCACAATGGTTTGACAAATGTTGCAATTGTGACATCCCCAGCAAGCATTGCGACAGGGCTGCTGTGGCAGTGATGCCAACTGTCATCATCGCCATAGTGACCCTATTGCAAGCATATTCAGCCTGCTGCTTCAACCACAAACAGTAGCAATGTTACACCCATTTTGAACCACACCAGCTATAATTTCTAATGTCTTACTTTTATATATAGAAACACAACCATTTATTTTTTTTGACAGACCCTTTCCACAGGATTGTTGTGGATACTTAGAAGCGACTAAACATGCAAAACTTTTTGTAGTTGGATACTTTTTTCCAGAAGACATTTTTGCAGAGTGTTTCTGCTTAAGAAAAATGTCAGCCTTCTTAAGCTATAACTTCGTGCATTTCTTCCTTTCATTGGATCATTTCTTCCTCAAAATATGCATTGCTCTTAGAAGAAAATGACCCCTAAAAGACAATGCTTGTAAAAACCGAGGACATGGAAGATGCTTCATAGGCTTCACTATATTTCTACTAAGAAGGTAGTGGTTGTCCTCATGGTGTTTTTGGTACTTTTGGCTAGAAATACATTTAGTTTCTTGACTATATTTCTGCAACCTATGTGGATTCATAGCTTTTACACATGACCCATTCATTTCCCTTCCCCTACAAAGTAAAGTACCATTTTTGCCTCCCTGCCAAAAGGAACATATAAAGATTCATTAGGACTACAAGAAATTTTCTCAAAAACAAACATATACACTATAGCATTAATACAAAAAAAAAAGCACTTGAAATAAGGAACCATCTTTTAGGGATAGGAGCTTAGCAGCCTCACTCTCATTATCTATAGAATTGTGGACCACACTACCATTCTCTAGATGCTCACCAGCTACAAGTTTACCATTTGAATCATTTTTTGGAAGTTTAGTAGTATGATGCCGAGTAATAATACCTGTCAAACCATTTGTAGAATGTTTGACATTCTCATGATCTATTACCATTAATTTTTTAATAAGCTTCAAAATTTCTACCAATATAGTTCTCATTATTGTTATCATTTTTTATGCCCTGTCAAGATTCAAATTTCAAATGTTTACCCACCAACGGCTAGTGTGCAAAGTAAATATTATTTTTAATGCCCAATCAAACCTTATAATATGTTATTTGCCCCACAAGTCTTCCATTGTCAGATCTAAAGAATATCTATGGTTGGTGCTATCTCGCCATGGGAAGTTGCATGGTGGATACGTCAGTCACATAGCACCCTTTTGTTGTGTGTCAGGTGGGTCCCCTTTTCCTCGATTGTTTCTCCAGCGCCAGGTTTTGCCAAATCCATAGTGGGTGCCATGGCACTATAAAAAAATTTGAGCTTTTCGTCATTAGCGACATAGCGCCCAGACAGAAAGTGATCTTGTGGCAAGGTTTGGAAGTACGGTGGGTCCCATGTGTGCCCTATCAGATATCAGTGAGGATTTGTTAGACACGTTGGCAGTGGATTCATCTTTTCATTGGCAAAGTATAACTGCGTGGAGTATGGGTGCCACTTTCCTTGGTAGGCCACAGACAGGGGTTCGTCAAATAGTTGGCACATGGCCAATTCCTATTAGCTATGCACTGAGAAGTCAGATCTATCTTGCTCACCATTAGATCAGTTCAGATCAATGATGGGTGCTATCCCGCTATGGAGAACTATGAGAATTTTAACCATAGCAACATAGCACCTCGGTCACGCGTGGCATGTGGGTCCATTTCTGTCTTGTGGGCTACAGGATGAACAGGTGGCTTGTCTTCTATGGCAGTTGTTAGACAGGTCAGAGTACATAGGAAGATCTTATTGGCCCATCTAATTAACCAAGTATGCAGTCCTACAAAAAGTTTGAGCACTGTAGATGTGAATTTGATCCATGGTTGGCGTCATGTCACTATTGAGAGTTGCACGATAGATACCCATAGTGACATAATGCCTCAACGACGAGTGGCATAGATGATGTAATGGGCCCGCCCTTCTTCAAAGTGATAGTACATCTCATCCTCAGTGGTAGTTATTAGATGGGTCAAAATACGGTGGCATTTTTTCATTGGTCCATTCAGCCAGCTTGAGATGCAGTTGTATAGTTTTGTGGATCACCGTAGATCTAAGGCAAATCTACGACAGGTGCTATTTCGCTATGGAGAACTGTGAGAATTTTAACCATAGCGACATAATGCCCTTTTGCCACATGGATTAGGGGGGCCAGGTCTCACCAAGGTATGTGTGCCAAGGATTGCCAGGTGTCATTCAAGTGTGGTGTAGTTGTCAAGATGGCACCAGGTATGATGGACCTGGGGTAAGAACAAGCATAGTATTATGATGAGTCTTCACGATCGTCAGATTTTAGGAAGATCGATGGTTGGCGTTGTCATGCTACTTAAAGTTGCACACTATATGCCATAGTGCCTTAGTGACACATGCAAGGTGGGCCCATGTTGTCTTGTGAACCTCAAGGATGATGCTAGGTTATGCTAGGTAGATACCAGGTGTGCTAACAGCATTTTGTGGGCCCAAAAGTTGAAAAGCATAGTGCGGGATACGAGGAGTCTCTACAATTGTCAGATTAAGAAAGATCCATGGCAAGCGCTATCTTCCTATGGAGAGCTCCAAGGAAGATATTCATAGTGACATAGCACCTTGGTGACACATGTCTTGCGGGCCCAGCCAAGGTTGATAGTTAATGGCTGGTAATTAGTGTAACCGTCGTAGTTGGAGTTTGAGGAGTTGGCATGGTTAGTGATGAAAGAGATGGTCAACTATGTGGGACTTCTGTGAGGTGGCAAAATAAAAAGAGGTTGTCAGTCTACATGGTTTGTCCTGCTTACCGAAATAGGTTGACTAGCTGACCCTACTTATTCATGCACCAAAATGATAAGGAATCAGGTTTGTTGCATGATCTGATCTTCATGATCGATCCCAACTACCATGAAATGAATGCAGAACAAGAAGAACACTCCACCACCCATATTTTGACCCATCTACTTGACTAGGATAATTAATGGTGCCATTTTTGTCTTCTCAAGGCCTATTCAAAATCATTGTGTTTGGATCCACATCAAGATTAGATTTCCCCTTGATTGTTCTCTGCAGGACTTAATGGTACTTAGCTGCGAAGTCACTTCAGCTGGAAGAGATCTCAGCTATGCCTAAACTATAAAGGAAACTTTTGTAGATTTTGTTAAGGGAGGGATCATTCTTTGTTGTTCTCTACTATTGCTCTGCAATTCTAGTGTAAATTCCCCTATGCCTCTAAACTGTATGAGATACTGCCTTATCTCCTTCAGCCATTGGTGTGAAAGTAAAGAACTATTTGCCTCCACTAGTGTTTTGTGGATATCTATCACCTGCATGACTGTATCTCTTTTGACCTGTGAATGATGTATAAGTGAATCTTCTCTTTCCTTGTGTCATTCATTCTGGTTCTCTAATTTGTATGTGGTTATTAGATTAAAGAAAGTCTGAATGCGTATATCTTTGGTTTCATTTTGGTTCAATAGTGCATGTATGGGCAGAGATTGGTCTGAATACTCTATTTTGGTGCATCACCTCTTTAGATTAGATTAGGTAGATTTGCTTCATGCTCTCCTTCTCCCTTTTCCCCTCCAAGAGTAGTTAGGTGCACCCTGATAGTAAGAGGAAGCCAGCCTTCTCCGGAGACTCAACCTCATAGTTCAAGTCCCATAGCTTGGAGGTTGTTTCCATGTTTCACTAGGTTTTCCTCATGCATAGGCTTTGGACAAGGGTGCAAACCTAAGTGACAACAGTTTTTGGCATGCTCGATGGGACTCATTTCAAAAAATTAAGTCTACTGGTGTCAAAAGGAAAGATTTCAAGATTAATACTAAAGAGATAGTACTAGCTTCGGTGTTTAAGACTTCAAGAGGCTCATTCTTCAAAGTACTTGGCAACTCTAAGCTTCAAACATATATCTAGTTCTAGACCAAAGTTGTAGTGATTCATGCCCAGAGCTGAGACAAGGACATCTTCTAGAGGTAATTTTCAATACCAAGAGCTTTCACTTTCAAACCCTAGAAGAAGGAAGACTAGAATATCTTTATCACTAGTTGGGAGTTTAGTAGTAACAAATACTCTTGCAAGATCTATCTCTACTCCTCCTGCTGTTAGATCTCAGCCTAGACTACCATCAGCACGTATCAATAGATCACTTGTCTATATGGCATTTCCTAGAGCTCATACTTTTGCCACCTTTAATGGTGGGAGCCCTCTCTTGTTAGCCCAAAGACATGACATACCAGTAGCTGCACTCAAAAGTATACCAGAATTTACTGGTGAAACTTCTATCTCTCCCTTAGAACACATTCAAGAGGTTGCAAATGTCTACAATATCCATGGCATTACAGAGGATGATGTTGTAGTTAGGCTCCTAGCCTCATCCTTGAAAGGAAAAGTACTACAATGGTATAGAGTTTTAGCCCATGGTTCTATAACAGATTGGGATGGATTAGGAGTAGGATTGTGCAAACATTTTGAGGATAAGAGTGACTATTTGTCACTTTTAGAGCAGTTGACTACTATAAAAAGATCCCCCCATGAATGTATGACTGATTTTAACTATAGATTCCAAAAGACATGGGATAGAATACCTACTTTAGTGAAGCCTACCCCTAGTAATGCCTTCTTGCATTACCTTAGAGCTTTTAATAGCGATATTTCCACTACAATCCAAACTATAGGAGGAGATACCTTGCCTAACGCTTATGACATAGCAATAAGGGTAGAAAACATCTTGATACAAGTAGGTAAGTTAGCTCCAAGGCCTCCTATGCCTTTCTTCCCTGATGTAAATCATCAACCAGCAATGGCTCCCCTTCCCACAACTTCTACATCACAATCCCTTACTCCAGTCCCTCAAGCTTCCACATCCTCACATGGGATAGATGAAATCGAGGAGATGATGAAATCTATGATGCAAAACATTGACAAAAGAGACAAGAACCTTGATAAAAGATTGCAAGATCAAGGGAGGAAGTTAGAAGACCAAGGAAGGAGGCTGTAGGATAATTTCTCTATGATGTAGAAAGTGAGCAACAACGTGGTGACTTTAGAAAGACAGCAAGCTCAAGGTAGTAAGCCTCATCAATTGCAATATCAAACTCTGAATAGTGGTAGGCCTCCAAATCCTAATCATTGGAACCATTCTTTTGATCAGAGTAGACAGGGTGGACAGGCTTGAACCTCAAATGTAAACCAAAGTAGGCCCATAGTCCCTCAAAAAAATATGGCTCAAGGTCAGGATTTTTGTCCCTCCTGTAACTACTCCTATGCCTATTGTATGTGTCATAAGGCTAAATCTTATTTGGCCTTGACAGTCCAAGAACCTGCAACAACACAAGCATACAAGGAGGACCAATTTAAGGATGCCTCATATATGCAAAGACAAGGTGATTTCTCTTTTATGAATCATTAGATGGAGGAGCATTGTAATGTAAACTAGGATTCCATTGCTCATAACACTAGAAGCAAAAGAAGAGCTATGGAAGATGTTGTCCCTCCTCCTCCCAATCAGGCCTCAACTTTGAATGCAGTACCTCATGAGCAAGTAGCAAATAATCAATCAAGTGCCTTTCAGCAGCAAAGGCAAAACCATGGTAGAAATGATACAAGTGATCCTCAGGCCATCCCATCTCAACCTCATACAGTTGCAGCCCCCAAGGTTTCTACCAAAACACCTGCTATGCCATTTAGTGTGGTAGAGCAAATGAAGAAGAAAAATGTGAATATCTCCATGTGGAATGTTGTTGCTACTATACCAATGCAAAGGAGGTTGCTGCAGGAAGAGTTAGAAAGAATTGAACCAAAGGATCAGACACCTAGCATGGAAAGTGCCACAAGCCTAATACAACCATCAAGGGAGGAAGAAAAAAGTAAAAGGGTTAGACCTCCTCCATTCTATGTTTCCCTAATCATAGGGGGCAAACTAGTCCATAATTACATGATTGATTCAAGGGCCAGTAGTTCAGTGATGCCTAGGTGTGTTGTTGATGCTTTAGGAATGAAATATGAGCCCATTGTTAGGGATGTATTACAGTTGGATGGTAGTACTATCAAGGTTTCAATGCATTTAACATCCAAAGCATCCCTAGAAAAGAAAATAGACATGTTGATAGACTTGCAGCAATAGGTGCATCTTATGATGTGCCAGGGAATCTTGAGGAGGAGAAGAAGTAGCAAATTAGAGTGGTAGTAAGGCCTGCCATCCCTGACAATAACACCCACTAGCAAGTATTTGAGTCTGATGAGCAAATTGTCAACTTCTTGTAGAATGAGGCAGAAGTTTCAGAGAGAAACTAGTCAAGACTGCAAGATCAGTATGGTGATTAGATCATTCATCTCAGTTCTAAAAAGTTTCCTAAAGGTCTCACTACTTTAGAGAGTGTTTTTAATCTTGATGATCAAGCAAAGGGCAGGGCCATGAACCTAGCTGCTGATGAGGGTGATCATACTCCAGTCATGGTTGCTAATGGAAAATCCTTGAACATGGGGAAGATATGTTCTGAAATTGAACAAGAAAATTTTATTCATCTATGTCAAGAATTTAACCATGTATTTTCTTGGACATATAATGACTTAAAGGGTTTCAATCAAAGGTTATTTCAGCATACCATAGATTTAATTGCTGATGTAAAGCTAGTAAGACAAAAACAGAGACTAGTGAATCCTAAAATTGAACCCTTAATGAGAAAGGAGCTATCCAAATTGATTGAGGCCCACATAATTTTTCCTATCAAACACTCATCATGGGTAGCAAACCTTGTCCTTGTAAGGAAGAAGAATGGGGAAATTAGATTGTGTGTGGACTTTAGGGACCCTAACCAAGCTTCCCTTAAAGATCACCATCCCCTTCCTTCTATGGAGCAAATTTTTTCCAAGGTCAGTGCTTCAAAGAGATTCTAATTTCTTGATGGATTCTTTGGTTACAATCAAGTGCTGGTTAAAGAGTCTGATAGGTACAAGACTGCATTTACCACTAAATGGGGTACCTATGCTTATTGTAAGATGTCATTTGGGCTAACCAATGTAGGTGCTACGTTTCAGAAGGAAATGGAGATGGCCTTCAAAATATTGATTGATAAGTTTGTGTTAGTCTACCTTGATGATATCACTATGTATTCAAAGGATGTAGATGATCATTTTCATCATCTCAAACAAGTATTCTTAAGATGTAGAGAGTTTGGGGTTTCCCTTAACCCAAGAAAGTGTGTCTTTGCTACTAACCAAGACAAATTATTAGGGCATATTTTATCTAAGGATGGCTTAACCATTGATCCAGAGAGAACAAAAGCAATACTTGCTCTCCCTCTTCCTAAACACAAGAAAGGGCTGCAAAGTTTCCTAGGTAGGATAAATTTTCTAAGAAGATTTATCCCAAATCTTGCTGCCATGGTGAAACCTCTTATAGCTATTCTTAGGAAAGGTATGGTCTTTGTATGGACTAAGGAAGGGAAGGAAAGTTTTGAAGAGATCAAGACAGCCATAGCCTCAGCCCCTACTCTCATCAACCCAAAATTTGAGAAAGATTTCATTATTTATACCTTAGGTGGTGAGTCAAGCATTTTTATTGTCTTGACTCAAACAAATGACAAGAATGAAGAACAACCCATAGCTTTCTTTAGTAAAGGGCTTAAGGAGTATGAAGATAGGTACAGTTATGTAGAGAAGAAAGCCCTTGTAGTCATCAAAGTTTTAAGGAAATTTAGACACCTTCTATCCCATAACAAGATTCATTTGTTAGTACCCCATGCCAGTGTGAAGGATTTCCTCTTGAGCAAAGATATTAGTGAGAAAAGAGCTACTTGGATTACAAGAGTGATGGAGTATGATGTCGATATCTAGGTCACTAAGCTGGTAAGAGGTAAGGGATTGTGTAAGTAGATGTTATCATCTCAAGAGCCTAATGAAGAAGTTGTCATGGTATTAACAGAAGAAGAAGAAGCAAGACATGATGGCCCAAGGAATTGGATGGATGACATGAAGAATTTCTTATTAGGGAATGGATACCCTCAAGGATTAAACAAAGCTAAAAAGAGATAGTATAGGCTACAATCAATTCCTTATGTCATAGTTGATGATATCCTTTTTAGAAGAGATTTTAATGGAGCCCTATTAAGGTGCCTTGATATAAACCAGGCTAAAAGAATAATCAAGGAACTTCATGATGGTCTCATGGTGGCCACTTCTCAGCTAGAACAATTGCAATGAAGATCATGAGGGTTGGTTATTACTGGCCATTTCTATTCCATGACTATCATAAGTATGTAAGGAAGTGTGAAAAATGTACCTTCTTCTCTGGCAAACAAAGACTTGCAGCTCTTCCCCTCCATCCTATCTAGATGGATCAACCTTTTTCTCAGTGGGGGTTGGATTTCATAGGCCTTATCAATCCTCCTTCCATTTCTAGTCACAAATAGATTTTAGCTGCTACAGATTACTTTACCAGGTGAACAGAGGTAGTGGCATTGAAGGATGCCACTGAATCTTCAGTTGTTGAGTTCTTTGATGGAATTGTGACCAAGTTTGGTGCCCCTTCAACCATTATTTCAGATAATGCCAAGTCTTTTGTTGGAGCTTAGATTTGTACATGGGCAGTGGATCATAATATCTATATGAGCACATCCTCAAATTACTATCCTCAGGGTAATGGTTTGGCTGAGTCATCCAACAAGAACCTAATCAGGATCATGAAAAGGACAATAGAGGATAATCAGAGGTGTTGGCATAAGAAGTTGAAGACTGCACTATGGGCTGAGAGGATAACACCTAAAAGATCAATAGGGAATTCATCATTTGTGTTGGTATATGGTAGAGAAGCAAGGCTTCCAATTTCATTGGAGTTCCCAACCCTAGAACTAGCTCATCGGCTGGAGTTGATTGAGGATGATGCCATGACGGTGAGAATGGTAGAACTAATGGAGCTAGAAGAAAAGAGAAATCAGGCCATGCAGACCCTAGAGGCACACCAGCATCAGGTGAAGAGGAGTTTTGATAAGAAGGCTAGGGTCAGAATCTTCAGGGAGGGAGATTTGGTTCTGAAGTGGGATGCAGATAAGGAAAAACCAGGAAGACACTCAAAGTTTGATGCATTGTGGAGTGGTCCCTATCTAATTATCAATTGCAAGTAGGCCAATGCTTTCCAGTTAAGCAGGCCTGATGGTGAGATTCTGCCCATCCCAATCAATGGGATTTACCTTAAGCCATGTTTCTGATAGGGTTTGGGGTTCCATGTATATAGTTAGTTTAGTTCTATTCTTTGTTTGTTTCCTATTTTACAAGAAGTGCACGAGCATAGGGTTGTCTCTCCATGAGATAGCAGGTTTTCAAAATTTTGAAGATTGTAGGGAGTTTTGGTCTCCGGTCCCAGTTGCAGAGATAAAGGTTTTTGGGTTTTTCTCTCAGAAGTAGGGTTAGGGTTTCACAATGCACAGGATCTACATCTTTTGACTCTGTAGCCCAATGGATGCTTTAGGCCACTGGTCTTATGCATAGTAGGCTTGCATCCCCTATGAGTCACCAAAAATGTTATCATTTTTTACGCCCCGTCAAGATTCAAATTTCAAATGTTTACCCGCCAACGGCTAGTGTGCAGAGTTAATATTATTTTTAATGCTCGATCAAACCTTATAATATGTTTTGTGGCTCGCAAGTCTTCCATCATCAGATCTAAAGAATATCTATGATTGACACTATCTCACCATGGGAAGTTGCACGATGGATACATTAGCGACATAGCGCCCTTCTGTCGCATGTTAGGTGGGTCCCCTTTTCCTCGATTGTTTCTCCAGTGCCAAGTTTTTCCAGTACCACGGTGGGCACCATGGTGCTATCAAAAAATTTGAGCTTCTCGCCATTAGCAACATAGTGCCCAGATGGAAAGTGATCCTGTGGCAAGGTTTGGAAGTACAGTGGGTCCTAGGTGTGCCTCGTCAGATATCAACAAGGATTTGTCAGACACGTTGGTGGTGGATTCATCTTTTCATTGGCTACGTATAACTATGTGGAGTATGGGTCCTACTTTCCTTGGTAGGCCGTAGACAGGGCTTTGTCAGACAGTTGGCACGTGGCCATTTCCTATTGGCTATGCACTGAGAAGTCAGATCTATCTTGCTCACCATTAGATTAGTTCAGATCAACGATGGGCACTATCTCGCTATGGAGAACTGTGAGAATTTTAACCATAGTGACATAGTGCCTCGATGACACATAGCATGTGGGTCCATTTTTGTCTTGTGGACTGCAGGATGAACAGGTGGCTTGTCTTCCGTGGCAGTTGTCAGACAGTTCAGAGTATGTAGGCAAACCTTATTGGCCCATCCAATTAACCAGGTATGCAGTCCTACAAAGAGTTTGAGTGCCATAGATGTGAATTTGATCCACAGTTGGTGTCATGTCACTATTAAGAGTTGCACAATAGATACTCATAGCAACATAACGCCTTGACGACACGTGGCATAGATGATGTAATGGGCCCACCCTTCTTCAAAGTGATAGTACATCTCATCCTCAATGGCAGTTTTCAGATGGGTCAGAATACGGTGGCATTTTGTCATTGGTCCATTCAGCCAGCTCGAGACGCAGTTGTACAATTTTGTGGATCACCGTAGATCTAAGGTAGATCTATGGCAGGCGCTATCTCACTATGGAGAACTGTGAGAATTTTAACCATAGCGACATAGTGCCCTTTTTCCATGTGGATTAGAGGGGACAGGTCTCGCTAAGGTATGTGTGCCAAGGATTGCCAGGTGTCATTTGAGTGTGGTGCAGTTGCCAAGATGGTACCAAGTATGATGGGCCTAGGGTAAGAACAAGCATAGTATTATGATGAGTCTTCATGATCGTCAAATTTTAGGAAGATCAATGGTTGGCGTTATTGCGCTATTGAAATTTGTACACTATATACCATAGCGACATAGCACCTCAGTGACACATGCAAGGTGGGCCCATGTTGTCTCGTTAACCTCAAGGATGATGCTAGGTTATTAGAGGTAGATACCAGGTGTGCTGACAGCATTTCACGGGCCCAGAAGTTAAAAAGAAAAGTGCAAGATACGAGGAGTCTTCACGATCATCAAATTAAGAAAGATCCATGGTGGGTGCTATCTCACTATGGAGAGCTGCGAGGAAGATATTCATAGCGACATAGCACCTTGGTGACATGTGTCTCTCAGGCTCGACCAAGGTTGATAGTTAACGACTGGCAGTTAGTGTAACCATCGTAGCTGGAGTTTGAGGAGTTGGCATGGTTAGTGATGAAAGAGATGGTCAACTATGTAGGACTTCCATGATGTGGCAAAATAAAAAGAGGCTATTGGTCCACATGGTCTATCTTGCTTACAAAAACAAGTTAACTGGCTGACCTTGCTTATTCATGCACCAAAAATGATAAGGAATCGAGTTTGTTGCGCGATCTGATCTTCATGATCGATCCCAACTACCATGAAATGAATGCAAAACAAGAAGAACACTCCACCACCCATATTTTGACCCATCTACTTGACCAAGACAATTAATGGCATCATTTTTGTCTTCTCAGGGCCCTATTCCAAATCATTGTGTCTGGATCTGCATCTAGATCATATTTTCCCTTGATTCTTCTCTGCAGGACTTAATGGTAGGTAGCTACGAAGTCACTTCAGCTGGAAGAGATCTCAGTTATGCCTAAACTATAAAGGAAACTTTTGTAGATTTTGTTAAGGGGGGGATCATTCTCTGTTGTTCTCTTCTATTGCTCTACAATTCTAGTGTAAATTCCCTTATGCCTCTAAATTGTATGACATACTGCCTTATCTCCTCAGCCATTGGCGTGAAAGTGCAAGAACTATTTGCCTCCACTAGTGTTTTGTGGATATCTATAACCTGCATGACTGTATCTCTTTTGGCCTGTGAATGATGTATAAGTGAATCTTCTCTTTCCTTGTGTCATTCATTTTGGTTCTCTGATCTGTATGTGGTTATTAGATTAAAGCAAGTATGAATGCATATATCCTTGGTTTCATTCTAGTTCGATAGTGCATGTATGGGCAAAGATTGGTTTGAACACTCTATTTTGGTGCATCACCTCTTTAGATTAGATTAGGAAGATTTGCTTCATGCTCTCCTTATCCCTTTTCCCCTCCAAGAGTAGTTAGGTGCACCCTAATAGTAAGAGGAAGTTGGCCTTCTCCAAAGACTCAACCTCATAGTTCAAGTCCCACAACTTGGAGGTTGTTTCCATGTTTCACTAGGTTGTCCTCATGCATAGGCTTTGGACAAGGGTGCAAACCTAAGTGACAAAAATTATCATTGCTCACATCAGAGTTCTGAGAATGTCTAACAACCATAATATTAAAATTACCCAGAGAATATGTTCCCTTTATTTTAGATTCCTACTTCTTAACATTATTACTAGACTCATTCGATGTTCATCCATTACTTATGGTATGACTTGACTAGAAGACATTATTTGTTTGAATACCATTGGTTCTTGGAGGTGCCATCTATAATGTAGCATCATGATCTGCTGATGATCTGGATTTACTGCATGACTGGCCAGAACTTGTGTTCTTTTCTAGATTTTTTGAAATGAAATTGACATTTGACAAATTTTCTACCTATTGGGGTATCTTGTTTACACCTACAACACTAAAAGAGATTGTTTTTGTTTGGAAACAATGCATGTTTTTTGTTACCTGGGGGGCATATGAATCTTGTAAGTGGTTTTCCTTTGGATGTCCAATGTTCAATGACACCCTCTTCTTTAGTTTAGAGTCATTATACTGAGATTTAGACCCACCTGTTGTTTGAATGCTAGTTTTCTTATCTCATATATAGAATAGCATGTAAGCTTTCTGGGAAAGCACACTTTTCTCACTGACTAAATAGACCTAGAGTAAAAAAATGTCATAAGAATAACTTCAATCAGTCTAAGCAACTTCAGTATAATTAGTGTTACCATATAAAGAAAAGGTTCTACATAAAATTGTAGTTCTTTTGTGTATTATGTTATACACAAATTATAATGAGCTTACTCCACAATATTAAACATGTCTTCATAACTATAGAAAATGAATACTTGATTATCATCTAAAGCATACCAAATTGAGGATGAATAAATAAAGCAGAAATAATGACCAAAATGTGTTCTCTAGCCATCATGAATAAGAACACCATAAAGAGTGTACTTAAAATTTCCCTCCTATGATTGATCAATAGACAAAGAAACTAGAATATCATTCAAATGTGCAAAATTTATTTAAAAACTAGTAGATATTACAAAAACTATATTATTAGATTCCACTGAAAATGTGATCCACTGGCAAACAATATTGTAAGGGCTACTTACATGTGAACTGCTAAAAAATGGTTTGAGATCCAACGTACAACTAAAGTCTACTTTTTTGTCAATTTTTCTTCCAGATCCAACTACACTGAAGCACTTGAGATGAATTGCAAGAACATGCAGTGCTTTATCAATTTTGAGTTGTTTTAGAGCCTTCACTTTTACTTTGCATCGTTCACATTGATATCTTTTCACACCCCCATCTAACTACTCCACTGCCATGTAATGGGATAATGCTTTCAACAAGGAATCTGCTCGAATGATCTCTATGTTCAAATCTAAGAAAGGATCAAATTTATTTGAGCAATAAGAACATTGTGTGCACTTCATCTACAAGCCAGGTTGAAGCAATTGTTAATGAATAAAATATTTTTCTAAGACTATAACCTAGAGTTCCCAGCATAAAAATAATTTTGAAAGGTTTAAGTGACTCAAAGAATCCCATTTATGAAATGAATAGTAAATCTTGGAGGTGTCTAGAAGCCCCTCTCTATTCCCTCACTAATATTAAAAAAGATGATGTTTAGATATGAATAACTTCTTCTGATATCTTCTTACATTCACTCATCCTTGTTAACAAAGTTAAAAAAAAAATTGAAAATATAAACCCCTAAAAATAACAACCTGACTTATGAGTCAGCCACCAAATATTTTATGTACTAGACTCTTCTCATAAGCAATAGGTGATTCAATTAAACAATATAGATAAATACACTCATACTAGTGAAAGAAAGTTTTATGGTTTTTCTGTGTTTTTTTGAATATATGATTTTTTCCTTTGTTTAGAATATGAATTATATAGCAATGCATGGGAGTTGAAAGTGCAGATACAGTGCCCCTCATATGATCTTTCTATCTCTTGAGTCAATTCTTTATGATGTGCTTGAGCATACATAGAACAAACCTGCATCCTTTATAAGTTTAGGCCAATCTTGTGAAGCAACAACCTGAAAGTTCAAGAATCACGAGAAAAATTAAACATGGAAAAAAATCCAATACTATCATCATTATAATCTACTAGAAATAGAAAATTTTTCATGTCCAAACCTATCAATAAATGCCTGAATGCAACACCTTTTCCTATAGAATAATTCATCTACTCTAATTTTAAAAACTTATAGAAATTATATTTTAGAAGTTTGTTAGGCAAAACACATATATAGATATGACATTATTCTCATGCTCAAATTACACACCCAATGATAGCATAACATATATTAATTCAATGAAACTAATTTTAAGAAGGGTTCAGTAATCTAGATGCCTATTTCACATGTGAGCAATGGTACTCTGCAACAATCATGAGATAATGTAATTCAGATTTTGGTGAGAATGTTGAAATTTGATAAATAAACTTAAAGTTTCATCTAGAGTTACTTGTTAGTGAATGTACATGTAAGTTCATAAGGATCATTGTGATGAAACTAAGTTACAATCATGATTCCAGGAACAACCTGTCAAATAATAAACAAGTCAGAATATGAATTTTATTAAATTTTAAAAGTTTAGAGATTAGAGATTGGATCTGTGAAATTTAGTTTTACATGTTTAGGGATTTAAAAAAGAAATCAATCAACCAACATGTAGTTGCCATGATGAGATGACACACACCTATCCATATGCAAGAACTGTGGCATTATAATCTTGGAATAAACCATTAACAAGTGGAGCAACACATTCATCAAAAATCATTGATAATGGAGAACCAGTGCTACCATACACGTGATCAAATGTAAATGAATGTGTACCAATTTGCACCTGCAAAATTATAATTAGAAATTGGTAGAAGTTAGAAATATACTCTACAACTCCATTGAATGTAAAATCTATATCTTAGAATCTATATGATTAAAATACAAGGCATTAATGGATTTCAATAAATTGAAGCAAGTACTGAGAAAATATGCATCATGTACTATTTAAAAAATAAATGGCATGATAGTATTTTCATGTGCACTTATTAATATACAAAAGAAACTAGCAGTTTGAAAGCTATGTCTAATACAGAAGTGTAATTAAACAACAAGAGAATTGGAATTGTAAAGATTATTGTTGCTGTGTTTCTAACACTATAGTTTTATAATGAAAAAAAGTTATGTTGAGTTGCTCAACACACACACATTGAATATTAATTTGTGCAGATTCAATTACTAAGAGTCTAATTTAAAAGTGTGCAATGTTGTTGTCTAAAAGACTTTGACATGATTAATGAGCTCAAAGGTGCTAATCAATATGTGTTGTACCCTACACAAGGAGTTTACTTCAACCCATACAATGATTTGATCAATTGACATAATTGATGCTCTAGGAATCTCCTTGAACTTTCTTTATAATCTACTGTACTCTTGAGATGCATTGACTTGCTTTTGATAATATGTGGACACTAACATATTTACTTCTTTCTTTCTTGAAATTCAAATCCTTCCAGTACTTACATATTTGCTTCCTCTTGGAGATTTCAACTCAAAAAATGCATCTTCACATCCATTTGGTGAATGCACCATCCAAATTTAGTAAATGTTAAAGGATCAAGCATTTCTAAGGTTATATAACTTCAATTATTTGAACTAAGTGAGGATATTATTTTAATAGAGGCAATCTTGTTTTCTCTCAAAAAAACATATGGATATGGACAATAGACCACTACCTCAAGGGCCAAGGATGAGACAAACACTACAGTCCAAGAATTCTTCACCTAAATCATAGTCTAATCAGGAAAATCTTAGTCTGTAGTGATAAGGTCTAATAATATTCACCCAGGGGACCTTTTGTCTCCTTTCCACTGTAAAAAAATTGCAAATTGAGATTATTTCTAGGGTAAAGTGGCAAGGAATGTTATTGTTATCATAGGTCTTTTCAGGGTTTAATGCACAACTACAACAATTTTGGTCGTATATGTGCATCTATCTTGACCAATGCACCAATCTTCATAGTGCCTCCAGGCCAAGATGCTAGCTTCAACTTCAAAGTAAAAAAATATTGATGATAGTTTTCCTTTCATTTCATGAGTTCTAGATGCCACAAGAAACAAGGGAACCCTCTGTTGATCAAACACAAATGTGAAGGAGAAAACTCTAGTTACTTGAACACCACTTTGACAAGCCATAAGAACAATGATTGCAGATGCACAATAGAAAACCGCAACCATATCTAACAAAATGCTTTTCCATTTCTTAGCCAATGACTTCAATATTTGACTGAACAAAACCATTCCTGCTTCCTTCTTGATAAAACTAGAATATATGGTCTCCATTCAATCAAACATTATTTCTCACTGTCAAGTCCCCAGATAATCTCATCAATTTTTTATCTTTGAACTAGTAACTTTCTCAAACATCAATTAAAAAAGAACATATTGATAGGTTATTCAGAGGATGATATTGATATGGCTTTTTCAATACTTCAAAAAAATTATATAATGTAATTTAATATCAATATGTTATAGTTTTTTGGTTGTAATATACATTCACAATCTTTTCTTTTTTTTAAAACTGCACAAAACATACCCAAGCTCCCAAAAATCCCATACCAATTCAAAACACCATAACTCCACAATTTCAATAATTCACACTTTTCATTGCATCCCATCTGTATGGGCACGGTGCCTTTTTCACATAAATGAAACAATACATGACTACCGTTACTTGAGCACAACTGACTTATGTTCTCTCTTTGGTTACAATAGTGCAAGTATCTCAAACATTAAATATCTCAAAACTATCCAAAAAATTCTATTGAATCTAAAGATACACAAATAGGTGAGTAAACATCATCTTTTACAAGCCTCCCACTTGTAACAAATATCCTCATTCAGCACAAATCATTTTAAAGACAAACAGTTCTCATCTAAGAGTTAGTATAACCTACTTCACGTTGTGACTGTTGTATATCTCCATGCAATGCACGAGCTTTACCAGGAAATGATTCAGCATGTAGTGCCTCTCCCATTTGACTTTTGTAAGTCGTCCTAATGGATGCGACCTTGATGATCTTTTGTTGTGATGGATCATGATTGTGAACCTGAGTGGTCTACACCGTTGAGGTGTTTGGATTTATGTTTCTGTATCAGTTACTTTGTTTATGATTTTGATTGATCTTTGAGATTATGATGTGATTTTTGGTGCACTGAGGTTTGTGCCAGTGGTTACCAGGATTGATTTGGTATCATGAGGTTGTTCTGTGATTACCCTGAGATTTGTGCAAAGATTGCACTATGTTCCTTTTACCATGTTGCACTGGACTAGGTTCCTATAGCAGTGGTTAGTCATGTTTTTGACTGTGTTTGCTTATGTGTTTTAAATACCTTTTTAATGTAGAGTAATCAATCATTATTAAATGCTTGAGTAATTAGAATGGATTGTTCTTGTTGGATTATTTGGTTATGTGCTGCGGACATTTACCTTGTTTTATTTTGATCTGAGAGATATATGTTCTCATGTTATGTTTACATTTGAGATGACCTGAGGGTCAAATGTTACTCTTTGATTCCAGTATCATAGATATTAGACTACTATGCTATTCAGTTAATCATATTGTATGATGATGCCATTTTGAGATGACAGTGTGTTTTATGATGATATTTGGTTATCTGGTATTTGGACATACCTCTGATTATGTTATTTGATGGATTTAATACTATAGTTATTTACTTCATTCCTGCGTTGTTATGCTTTATGCGAACGTGAGTGATGTAAATAGATTATTTTAATATAATTAAATAAATGGTTAAATTAGGTGATTTAACGCATTATTGCTTCGGCTATGTTATTATATGCAATTGCACTTGATCATGTTGTTTAGTGTGTAGGATTATATCCCTGGCAGCGGCACATGGAGTTAGTGATTCAGCCTTTCATATTTTACCAATGTCGTCCTTGTATGGTCGACGTATCCTTTATTAAAATGTTTAAATTAAACCTTTCGATGATTATTAAATCCGAACTCATTTGCATTATGTGATTAGACCAGTAAGCATGTTTGTGCATTTAGAGGTTCACATTATCGCAAAAGTTGTTTAAAGTGATTTTTGTGTTTTTGGGTTTTCGGGCTTTTTATTTGATTTATTTTAATTTCTGGCAGCTTTGCCATAGATGAATTCTTATTTATAGGAATAGCCTATTTTTGTTTGGGTCAATTCGGGGTTTAACTAGATTGGCTGGTTAAATGCCCTAATTGATTATTCACCCAAAAAGTGAATAAGTATCCAATGAGGAATTTAATTCCTCACTTGTCACTTTCGAATTGGAAAGTTGGAGAGTAAAACCCAAAATCCTCTTCATGAGGATTTACTGTTTTGTTCGTTGTGGGAGCTATGGGCGTGGGATCATCGTGAGGTTGGGCTCATTGGATCCAGCTCGGGGAAACCTTGGATTGCCGCGATTTTCAGCTACTTCTGCAGGATATTTATTTTATGGTTCAGATTCCCGTTTTGCTCTTTTGGCTGTGAGGTAGGGCTTTCCGGTTTTATTGTTTCTGCTTCGTTTCTGCTTCTATTTTTGGTAGCCATTTGTTTGGAGGCTGAGAACTAGTGTTCCCCTCCATTTCTGTATGTTAGTTCTACCCGGTTGGGTGGGTATGAACATTTCCCTAGTTTTCAGGATGAGGGTTTGGGATTTTGCACCGTTATGCTAGCCGTTTTTGCATACGGTGTCCGATTCCATTGATTTTTGGATTTTTGGGGGTTTTGAACCCAAAGGCCAAATGGGTTTTAATTTTGAAGTTTTCCAAATTTTTGGAGTTTTTACCTTGTTTTGTGTGCCACCCTATTTTCTAGCGATTTCTTGGCACAATGTGGGTCGTGGACCTTGATGATCTGTTTGGATATCAGTCAGACCACTTTTGCACTTTTATGTTGCATTGGGATGTGTGTTGCATCCGTACTCCCGACGTGTTCGGTTGAGTGATTTTTTTACTTATTATGGTTTTGTTGGACCTTTGTTTTTGTTTCGTGAATGCTAGGATTCATGTAGAATCCATAGTCTTGGATTGAGGCCGGTTGAGTGAGTTCATGATGTTCGGTCTTGTTACATCATTAGGATTCATGTAGAATCCATACTCTCGGATTGAGGCCGATTGAGTGATTTAATGATGTATGGCTATGTTGGCTTTGGGATTCGTGTAGAATCCATCCTTCCTGTATTGCTTTCAGTTGGGTGTTTTCTTTGCATTGTGTTCTCATTCCTGTCCTTGTGTTATGATCTTCGTGATGGTGGTGTGCCACACACGAGTACGTGTGCATACATTTGTTGGGTGACTTGCGAGGCTCGATCTTTCATGGATTCGCCAAAAGTTATGATCATTGGGGTTGGGATGGGAGTATGCATGCCCACGGGCACTTGTTGTAGGATGAGCATGGGTAGGGTAGGGTAGCATATGGAGGGGGCTTCTATTTTGTAGCCTGACGATCATGGCGTCATAGGTTGGCAGAGGAAGCTTTATATAAGTGATAACTAAATAGTATGTGTGACTGGTAATAAAACTTAAGATAAGTACAATGTGTGAGCACCTGATTAAGTTCGAGGACATAATGTGTGAGCACCCGATTAAGTTCGAGGACACAATGTGTGAGCACCGATTTAAGTTTGAGGACACACAATTCGAGCTTGGGCTTTTTGATGCCAAGTGACTCTCAAGGATGTTAGCCCCTACATAGTAGCCTATTGAGTGTCTGACCAGGACCTGTACTCCTTAAATTGTCTTAGGTTCTTGGTTGCAGCCATCATACTGTCTAGCATGAGTGTTAGCCATGGATGTTCTTTTGTGTGTTTTGGTTGGATCATTATCTCCATCAGCACGGTGGGTGTGGACCTACGGGTGCCACATGGTTGGGAGGCGTAGCTACCTTCACCACTGCTAGGGATCAATGTACAGAGACGATCTTTTGTCCTAGTGCGACCATTGCTGGATGTCTTCACTTGGTACTTCGAGTTTCAAAGTATGCTTTCTTGTGATTTATGCTTTCATTGGAATGCTTGGATATAATGTTTAGATGATGTTAGTTTACTTGACGCATTCCCTTATCATGATGATTAGTACATGATTAGATGATGTTATTTGATTTAGTAGTATATCTATTGCGTACTACTATTTAGCATGTGATAGGTGATGTTATCTACTGTAGGATTATCTTATGCGTTATTACTAGCATGTTAGATTTCCTTATGCTTATATTGTTGCATGTTTTTAGTAGTGACATCCCTATTACGATAGTACCGACAATCTGGTTGGTGGCTTGGGATGTTACGTGCGGGGGATGGCTAGGACCGACAATGGTCTTATAATGCTATTAATGGTTGGGAGGAACCGTGCATTTATTTGGTTGTTTAGTTCTGAAATGTATTTTGTTCATTGCGATGTTTATTTCATTATGTGCTTTGCTTTTATGTTTTAGATGGTCAAATGTTCCTCTTTCCTTACTGTTAGTGCTCTCGAGTGTTCATTCCTCGATTTACGTGGATCTGGTACTCCCCGGTGTGGAGGTTTCCTTGTTTGTTTAGCTTTTTTTTTGTGTTTTGTGTCGCGCTGATTTGTTTCCTTGCAAGAGATTGTATTTTCCTCGCACGAGACTGTTTCTTCCTCGCACGAAAGAATACACTTCCTGCACAAGAATGTAAATCTTCACGCGGTGCATAGGAATCCTCATGCGAGAATGTGAATCCTCGCGCGAAGCTCAGTAGTCCTCGCATGAAGTGCGCACTTTCTCACGCAAAGCGGTGAAAGATCTCGTGCGAAACTCAAGACCAATTTTCTTTCTCGCGCGAGAAACAGGGGCTATCTAGGCTTGTCGGATGAAAGTTCAAAAGTTGGTTTTGGACACCCTTTTGGTTCTTACACCTTCCTGGTTCAAAACAGATTTCCTAGGGGTTCTTACACTTAAGATATATTTTAATATATGCGACAAATCGTTTGAGATAGGTTTCAGACCTCTCAGAGATAAGTTATGGATTCTAGGAGATTTCAGGGCTTCAGAAATACAGACTTAGCCAATTTTCAGGGCTTCAGGATTTCAGGCTTAGCCAAATTTTGGGATTCTGCATTTCACCCCAGCTTGGTGTTTTGTTGATGATTTGTCATTTCTTGTGCCCTCATCTTGTTGTGGTGGTTGTTGGCTTTTGTTTGGGTGTGTCAGTTTGGTAGTGGCGTTTGGAGATTCGTTGGTTGCCGAGATTGTGTTGAAGTCTTCCATTGCGATCTTTGTGATCCTGGTATGATGTTGTCTTGTGCATTCATACTTGTATAAAAAAAATATCTTGGCTTGATTTGAATCCTTTTTTCCAAGGATCTCTGGGCAGGGCATTACACAACAAGCTCAGATGCATCATTCTTTGTCTCTGTAAAAATAATATTGCGTCCCCCACTGCAAAAGTGAAAAAGAATTTACCTTCTGATTAAGAATGGAGTTGCTCATGAGAGATGCTTGACAATACAATAATTAGAGTTTACAAAAAGCATTTCCAAATACATAGATCATATATTTCTCATCCAACCTACTATAGCAGCAAATGACATCTGGTATAACCGTTGCTCTTGCTTTATAAAAGTAGGGAAGAACAATGTGCCTCACACTTGCATTTTCCTTCATCTTATCATCACCAACAAGGTCTACAGTTTTTCTATTAGGTTTAAAGAATTTTGATGCAATCTATTGAAGAGGTAAAAACAAGGTATCAAGTGTTAGCATGTAATAAGAAAATTTGGAAACCAACTTGAAAAGTGCAAGTGTCAGCATGTACTATAGTTGCTACAAATAAACAGCGTACATGCTTTAAAAAAAATTAAAATGCCACATTGAGCACTGTCAGAAACCCCACCTGCTTTACCCAGTTCGGCATTGTTGCACTAAAAAGAAGTGTCTGAACCTTACTCACATCCTTGACTTTTCCTAAAACAACAGGAAGAAATGGTACTATTAAGAGATGCAGTGGACATACATTAAAGTTTTGAAGTATAGCAACCTATTAAATGATGCGGGTAGGAAAGACCCACACCTACATGGAACCTAGCACACTTACATGGTGCAAGACATTTAATGCATAGTGGGCATTCATTTCACCCCTCTTCCTCAGTGGACTTACACAATGGGCACTTACTTCAGTTATATCGTTCAAAGAAAAAGCATAGCGAAATTGCAATAAGCGATGTAGTTTCAATCAATATTGTGGAAGTGAAGAACAATTTAAATGTAAGTCCCTTTCTGACACCAACATATCACATCAACCATTGAACTTATCACAAGTCAAGACATGATTGGTAAAGAACCCTGGAATCATGTATGATCTTTCACAATGTAATTATACAGGGGGTTTTGCTCAAGAAAGGATAAGAATTCTTCATATTTTATTTTGTTGTTGGTGCAGTCATAAAACACACATCAACATTATACTTTAAAAATTAAAATAACATTAAAACATTAAATACCAATACTTCCATAAAATTATAGAATTCAAATCTAAATTCCAAAAAGTTGATTAAATAATAAATGTTAAATATAAAAAAAAGCTATTTAAGATTTTAACAAGACTTTATGCTAAAGCTTATAAATGATGTCTCTTTCTATGAAAAGTTTGGTCACATATTGGCTTTACAAATCTCGTGTTGGCCCTGTAAGTGCCCCAGAAGCAGCTTTTCTGACTAAAATAACATCAAAAAAATGCCTCAGCAAACTATATGACTACATACAAGTGAATGTAATGAGAAATTTGTTCTTATGAACCACTACTTGTGAAACATGGGTCAAGAGTTGAATCCTGTTAGCAATATCACAGTATAAGGTCAATTTTTCCAAACAAATTTTGAGAATATTTTTGATGTTCAATATGGTTCAATGAAGTTTAAACATGGGTCATGAGATATGAACTTTAGTTAACCACTAACCACTGCTCATTGAAATATGGATCACTATAAGTTGAATCCAAATAAACAAGCACAAACTGATACAGTACAGAGCACCAAATATTTGAGTAATCTATACAAATCACAAGATTGTAAGAATTTGGATATCTTAATTAAATGCAGAGATAGCATAATTTGACACACTACAGAAAAAAAAACACTTGAAACTAAATTCAATTTGAGAATAAGAACAAGTAAACATGAGAAGGTAACCATTAAAAGTGAGGTGCTAAAGATACATCATGGAAATTGGCACTTCTTATTGAAAACTTAGCAAACACGTAATTTATGTCATTCACAAAAGAAGTCATATAGTCTATTAGTTACAATTTCAATACAAAATTACAAATCAGACCAAGGATGTTTTCCACGTCCTCCACAAAGCCCATGTTAAGCATTTCATCAGCCTCATCAAGGACACGAAATTTAAATGATTTCAAGTTTAGACTGCCTCTCTCAATATGATCCTATGTAAAGAAATCAAAACATTTTTTTTACCAATGAACTATTGCATATCAAGAAAGTAGTTAATAAAAGCTACTCACTTACCTTGATACGACCTGGTGTTCCAACAACAACATCTACACCTCTGCGTAGTGCATTCTCATGTGGACCATACGGAGCACCTCCATACACACAGCATGTATTACTTGCAATCATCAATAGATCCTATCAAATTTGCATCTATGTAAAAGATGCCCATGTCCTTCCACTTGAAAGGGGCCTTAGCAAGACACAGTGTTATAGGTCTAAACATAGGACAAAATAGAGAAATATTTAGTATCTTATTGAGCTTCACTTTGTTTCGAGAATAGTTTAATATTCTCTACTAAATAGGGCCAACCACATGAAGGTGGAAGCTCATTTGGCCCCACCCCCCTCCCCCTAACATAACTCTACATTCCTTGTTAATATCTAACATTCATTCATTCTTTCAACCATTAATAAAATGTAACATTCAATCAATATCACATGATAACATTCAGTCAATATCACATGATAACATTCATTAACACATTAGATTCGTTAACATGCAACATTCATCAATATTCTGCATTAACACATAATTCATGAACATTCATTAGCACATAATTAAATTCATTGAGACATAAAATTTAGTCATTATCAATTAAGGTATGTAGATGACAATCATTTCTTTTTTTTCTTTCTATTTCTTTTTTCTATGTAAGCTCTAAGAGGAGCATCAGTGTCATCATCAATTCCCCCCTCATCAGTTGTTTTGTTCTCTATTCTTGATGATCTCAAATTCCTATGTTGTTGCAAAGGGGGGTCCTCTACAATAACAAATAAAAGAGTTAAATTAAAAATAATTTATTATAATTGTTACAAGTATTTAATTATTTTAAATAACATAACTGTGGTGCTCTTTACCTGATCTGACCACATCATTTTGTCTGGACTCAACATCAACACAGTCATGAACATTGACCCCTCGATCCTCTACAGCTGTTATACAAAATGTTACATTAATCCAAACACTAATTGCAATTACATATAAAAAAATTAATAGCAAATGTATACCTCCACCACGGGGATGCACATCATGTGAACCTTCAACATCCATAGATTGTGTAGAAGGATTGTCAAGCTGCATTCCAACATCCTACGCATTGTTATCATTGCTTGCTTAAAATAGATATACTCACTTTATATTGGAACTTAACATCAAATAGACTAATTGGTAAAATATTCAATTTGAAATAAATTTCATTTAGCTTATTTACCTGTGGCTTAGATGCATCATTATTAGAACCTTCCACACTATTGTTTTCAACTCGTAGCCATTCAGCCATGACTCTATAGCCTTGTTGGAAGCCAATTCTCTTATCCTCTTCTGTGAGGCATCTCTTGAACTCTGAGCCCTGCATTTTTGCATGGTATGGTGAATTTTATTTGCATTGTTTCATCAACCAATGGAGGGTAGTTAAAATATCAAAAGGAAATGGTAAATAGTTAGCAAGGTTTCCAACCCTTGTTACACCTTATTTTGGTCATGTTGGAGTTGTTCTAAACTATCTTTGGTCTTTGGCATTCCTAGAGGATCCAATTTCACTCTTGGTTGGGTGTGTAGAATAAAGGTCAAGTGCTACAATCTGCCCTGTCACTGGTAATAGCAAGTTTGCCTTAGACTTGATTTGTTTTGGTTTGTGTTGATGTTTCTTTTGGTTTCCATTTATATTAGAGGGTTGGAGTTGTCAAAAACACTTGGTGTCAAGGTTGGGTGTATGAGGCCTTGAAGGGTACAAGGGAGAAGTAACTAGTATGCAGCCTTATGTGATGAGTTGGGTCCATGAATTAAAGGAGCAAATGTTGTAACAGCAGATTAGTTTGTTGTTTGAAGATGAATCAAGCCTTGAATGTTCTTGTATAAAACAAAGGATTGGGGTGATAACTTGAATTTCTTAGTTGTTCCAAGGTGCTAGGAGTTTGTTGGTGCTTGGTGCAGGAGCACCTAGGCTAACCTCTACTAGTTAGTCAATTTTGGCTTGTACTTGACTCTAGCCAAGTCAAGAAGTTAGTGTAATTTAGTTGAGGAACTTAGAAGGTCTTGTTTTATGTTGGCTAGGTGAATTAGTCACTAAGACTAAGGTCATACAAATAGCCTTTGTTAGTTGTTATTTAAATTCTTAATGTTAGGAGTTAGGGAGATTGAGTCATTAATATGTCTTAGGCCTAAGAATGGTTAATGGTTATTAAATAAATATGATGATCATGAATGATCTTGTATCCTCAAAATATGTGAGGATAAGAAGCCTATAATATAGGATTAAGGCATCTATCAAAGTTGCCAAGTGTTGTAAGAATGTTGTCATAACAACATTTTGCACTTATTGCAAATATTCCATGCAACATGGATAGCCTTGGATTCCTTTTATTGTGGGAGTTTATTTTTGACCAAATAGGCCCTAGAATGGTGGAGAAGACACCTAATGGAGTGATGACTTGAATCTCCAAGCATTGGTTGCATATTGTAAAAAGTTTGAGTTAATGAAGTGGCTGGAAAACTCTATTTTTGAAGTGATATTTTGGTTTTTGAAGGAACAGTCATACTTGAAGCCTAAAATGTGTTGATACAGTGGTTGAGACGTTTTCTATAGTCATTTTGAAGAATTTTCTATTTTATTTTTTAAGGTTTTAGAGTAGTTTTATCATAGTTTTCAAGTTGTTTTAGTTCAGGACTTTCTTTTGGTCACACTGTGATAGATTTTGTAAATATGGCTCCTACATGAATTTCAACCATGAAAACACTAAATAAGTGGTTGAATATTCAATTGGGCCCTTTTTACATATTTTATCTAAATTTAGGAAGCATCATGAGAAAGGGAGCTAGCTTTATGATCAGGCCCTAGGCGAGTTTGACATACCCGGTTAGAGGCTTGACAAGGAGAAATCAAATCATTTCATGTGGGGAATGAGAAGTACAGCACATCCCTAGGAATTTTTATGGTATTTTTTCATTTTATTTATCCATCCTAACCATTGGGAAGTCATACCAGTCCATTAGGATAGGTTTTGAGCATTTTTCATCAATCCTAGACAAGCTGTCCTGGAAACTAGGCCTCTTAGCCCTGTTTCTCCTTGATATTAGGAAGGAGGTCTATGGTCACGTTGAGACCTAGAAACCGTAATGAAAGTTTCAAAACTTCCAAAAGGGTATCCAAATCAGGTTTTAGTTTTCTGAGTTTTTTGGGAAAATATTTCTAAAATGGGGAAAAACTGACTGGTGAAGGCTACTAGAAATAGGCCTATTTTTAAGATCTCTTTTGGATGAAATCTTGAATATGATAAACCTAAGAGTGAAGAACCTTCCCAAATTAGTAAAATGGGATGGAATATGAATTAATTCAATGTGAAGAAGGTCCCCACAATGAAGTTTGAAATTTGTGATGTTTTAGTGGATTTGGCACTTAGATCCATCTAAGTGAAAGTGAGAAAGAGAACCAAAATTAAGGTGTGGATCATCCAAGGTGGAGTTTTCAAGGTGTGACTCTTGTAGCAAAGAGTGAATAGGATTTCATTAATGATCTAATCCTATTAAGAGATCCTATAGATGCATAGGATACTAGGAGATAAGAGAAATCTCTTGGTGCAAGTGGAAAACTAAGCCTAGGAGTTTTATCTTACAGCAGTGCTTCCAAAGCGTGTTACTCTGCATCATATATTGGTGTAGAGGAACACTGAGATCCAAGTTAAGGATCAAGAGCATAGACAAGCTAGTCTATCCTAGCATTTCCCATCACATTATATAAAAAATTTGATACAATTTTTCATTTACTAATACTTACAACTCTTGCTTGAAGTTTTGAAAAACCTCCAGAGTTGAGCTTGTGTGTCTCATGCTTTTCTAGTCTTGCCTCTGTTGCCTTTGATGTGTTAAGAAATCTATGAAAAGTTTGAAATATGTTAGATAGTATAAATATAGAGGTTAATTAGTACATAATTAGATTCTCAACAGTATCACATACCTTGCTATACTCTCCACTGGTGTAATATTATTTTTCTTGTTAGCTTTATCCTTTCCATCCAAAATCAGAGCCTACCACTCAGCCTTAGGAACATAGGACGAATGCTCATACCTGGGGTTATCTCGTAAATTTTTTCTATAATGGTCCCTAATATACTTCAAACATAAAAATCTTTTTCAAGGAGCTTGTTTCTCTTGAATGCACGAGGTCCAAAGAGTTGGGTCATGCTCTCTATAAGATCATTCTTCAACGGTTTGTGTTGGTTATTCCACCTTTTAAGTAAAAAAAAACATGTTAGACTCATAAATGAAGTGAAGCTACCTTTAATATAGTTCAAGAAATGGATGAAAAGGAAAACTATTGTAGCAATGATATGAAATCAAAATAGTGGTTTGGGGTTTTAGTTAGGATATGATGTTCCACCAGGTACATAGGGTGGGCCTAAATATTTGCAAACACTCATCACCAAGTTTTCTCCAAAAAACATCATTCCCTACAAAACAATCATGGGATCATTAGTCAATGAAGAGTGATCAAAAACTAAATTACTATTATATCACTATAGAATAATAATAACTTTAAAGTACCTAGAACTTTGGCTACTTTTAATGGAATGCCTTCATCGTCACTAACGATCAATATGACATTCTTCACTGTTCTCATACTAGGAACATAGGAACATCCAGGAAATGATGTTGCAGCTCCTATTGCAAAAAGTTTCATAATTTTCATAAGTCTTTGTCACGAAGTATAAAAGAACAAATGATAATTGATGTTAAAAAGTTGTAAAAAAAAAAAAGTTTGTTGCTGTCATAAGAGAGAAAAAGAGGGATTTGTGTACTAGCAGATGGTGCAACAGTTGATGCCTATAAGTTGCGTGTTGCTGACTCAGCAGTCAAAAAGAGATTTGTGGTTGTCTTGGATGGAGGTGGCATCATCATAGGATTCAATTAATGTGAAGCTGAAGAATAAAATTGTTAGAGCATGCATAAATATAGAATGTGTGGACTAGCATGGACAAGATTGTTAGAGCATTAAAAAAAAGGATTGTTCAAGCATGTACTGTCAATGATTATGATCATTCCTATATATATTCAGTGGACAACAGAAGTGGGGAATGGAACATATGATCTACCTGAACCACCTACAGCACCCTCATCATGGGAATAGGGCTCAAAATCATGCAAAAAACTATGTAAAGACAACGCATCCATATTTTAATTAATTCCATAAAAGAGCATAACATAAAAACCATTATTGAACTCTTGTTATAATTAAAAAATTTATTAATACTTACTTTTAAGGTTTTAGAGGTGTGCATCAATTCAGATCCCCTGTCTCTTATTTCCTAAGTAGTAGGCTTTATGGTTGCCAAACATAAAATTTCTCTGCCAATTTTCTTTAGCAACTTTTTAGTCAAACCGTTCAGGTCATCAGTGTTTGCTAAATCAATATAAAAATGGTCCTCCTCAAGGGGGGTTGCTGATCAGGGACTATAGGTTCCTTTCCCTCCCTCCAACTACTGGCCCTCTGTGACAACAATAGTATTAGTATTATCAAAATTACTCTAAAACAATGAAGAAAACAACATTAAAAAAATAACATTTTGCTTCTATCTAGTTTGCACAATTACAATGAGTTTTACCTGCTCGTGTGTAGATGACCCAGGAACATTGCCAACATCCCCTCCAGGCGGTTGCTCCATATTGTGCCCCTATGTCAAAGATCAAGTATAAAAATGTTAGCCAAAAATTTATTAACTAAATGGTATGTTGGAGTCATTGATTAGAAGTTGGTTTAATAGTATGTACCACCCCCATGATAGTAGCCTCATTTGTATCTATGCAATTCAAATTGTAATCAATAAGAAGCTCTTCCCCTACACGTATTGATTTTATCGCACAGATGAATACACGATTTCCCTCACACACCTCAAATATGCAATTGGGTTGCTTTATAGTTGACCTAGGTCATGTACTATTTATAAAACCTGCAATATTCCTTGTTGCTTTTGGCCTTCCATCAATGTATATAGCCACACTTTTACTTTGATTATTGTCTTGTTGTTGTATATAATTTACCGAGAGGGCATACCTACACATACTTTTTTTATATTGAACAATATGCATCCAACTTTTGTAATCGTAACATGGTCCAACATGCTCCATCAATTCAAAAACTTTGTTGTAAGACACCTTTATGTTGTCCATAGAAAATAGGCCCAAACCATGTAGTGATGATGGTGCTATGTGATATATCCTCTCGTTAACACAAAAATCAGTGTTTATTGGAGGAAGTTCCTTGGGTACCATATGTTTCTATAGATGTTGGTACCTCAAGGGCACCTCGATGTCGCCTTCTGTCTCATCATCATAATAAAATGACCCCCCTTGAGCAAGGAAAAATTTCATGTGTTTATTGAATTTCCTTCTAGTCCTTTGAACTCTAGTTAATCTCCTTGTTCTAGATAAACTGCATGTCTCACTCTCCTCTTCTATTCCTATATTTTCCTCACTCAAGGAAGACACTTATGACAAATACCTATTTTCTGGTACCTACAAATGGGAGAGATCTTAGAATACATCAATCTTACTATTGATAAGTGTATTAAATAGACTGTCTATAGGGAGTATTGACTTATACCTGTCGATCCATGAGACCGTGCAGGATGCTCCTGAAAGGGGTTCAGTTTCCTACAAATGCAATTCAATTATCATGAGCATAATCACATCATAATAATAATCACATCCATCATTAGCATCACATAAAAATTAAAAACATTAAAAGGTACACAATATAACACTTAAATCAGGCTCACATTATAAGCCTACTAGGGAAGTCGGCCTAGTGAAGGGCTAAAACTGGGTTTTTGTATTAGCTGATGAGTTGAGGGCTTAGTCACCTTGGGGACATGCTATTTGAAGTTTTTTGATGTGTGTGGAGGTGGAGGAAACACCTAGTTAAGGTGAAGTCAAGTTTGGTGCCTATTGAGGCATTGTGAGCATTTGATAGTTTGCTGATTAGATTGCTTGGATGAATCCATTGGATGGATTGAGGGACATTCATGGGATTATTCCAAAGATGTAGAACCTAAGGTGACATAAGGATTTGGTGTGCACTCTGATAGGTTATGGAGTTGGCTTGGATCAAGGAGAGGGATCTTATGAAGATGCTTGGTTGGTGTTGTGAGAACACTATGGAAGTCCCTCTTGTTATGAATGATTGCAAGTCTAGCTCGGGTCTCTGCACCACCTACAAAGGCAGAATTATTAACCAAAAAATTGGGTAAGCACTTATATTATGTTTTCCCTATGAATTTTATTCTAGGTACAACTCCCTTTTATAGATATTTAATGAATCCCCTTTTCTAAACTAAACACGTACAAATGCTTTTGACCTGAAAGAAAATAAGGCTCAATACATTCACGCATCAATATGTGTTTTAAATAGTTTTATTTAGTTAATTTAGATTAATAGTTAATTTAGATTAGCAGTATTCTATTTGTAGTTGAAACTTGTAGCTTTTAAATAGATAATGAATAAACTATGTAACCATATATATAAGACAAATATATTTCTATCAAGAAATGAATATTAAATAGATTAAGGATTGATGGCATACCTCTAAATTTCATCATCATCATCCTCATCATCATCATCATCATCATCATCATCATCATCATCATCATCATCCTCATCCTCATCATCATCATCAGTATCATCATCATCATCATCATCCTTGCCATTGTCGTTGTTATCGTCGTCCTCATCATCAACATCATCATCATCAACATCAACATCATCTTCATCATCATCATCAGTAGCAACATCATCATCAGCATCTTCTTCTTCTTCTTCATGAAAATTTGTGTTAGGAACATCATCTAATAACTGTCGATCATGATCACCATCTACATCATCTTCTACTTCTTCAGTATCTTCTTCTTCCATTGCATTATACTTTATCAACCTTCCTCTTGGTTCATGTCTAACAACAAATGACCAACCCGATTTATGTGGAAACTCTGAGTAAAATACCTGCTCACATTGGCTTGGAAGAACATAGGGCTCATCCCCAATTGGCTCAAATGACCTTGTATTAACCATTGTAAGTCCATTATCATGTTCAATAATAGTTCTATCAAGATCATTTGGATTAAGTCATAGCCTGTACCATTTGAAAACAAAGAGTACTAATTTGAAGGAACTAAAGTCACACTCAAGTATATCATCCAAAATACCATAGTATCAATTTTTTGACTCTCAAGGATGTAATTCATTTCTAGATGAAATATTAGTCACTTGAAAGACTGTAGTTATTCTTGAATCACAAGTTTTCTTCGTGTCATCCAACACTTTGATGCAAAATTTCTGACCATTATAGAACATAGCTTGTGGTGTTTAACCTACAATAATATGTGAAACATGTCAAAATTATTGTATCATGAGTTGATAAACATACGGGTGATTAATAAATTTGTACATACCTAGAAATCTCTTAAACCACGTGCTAAATCTATTTCCCTTTGCATAACATTAGAATCACCATTACGATGAGCTTCTTTAACCAATGAAGATACACCTTCCCATGTTAATGTCTAACCAGAATGTTGACATCATTCAATCCATACCGTCATCCAATCAAGATTGTTTGCAATATACAAATGTAGTGCATCCCACTCTCGAGCACCTGTACAAAAAAAATAGACAACTTATAACCGATTTACTTTGAAGATTAAGAAATAATTTATTACAATAAAATCTTATAATTTATTACCTCGCACTTTCCTCAATGTACCTTTCCCCATCAAGTACTCCCCTTGTAATTTTTTAAAAGGCTCGAGAGCCCAAATGTGATCTATATGGATATTTGATGCAAACTTAGGAAGATATTCAATAATGTACACCATAGTTTGGTATACCATACATCCCTCTACCATAAACACTCAGGATGTACTCTTTTTCGAACCAAAGCCTTCAAAGATTTCAAGTGCCTCTAAACCATCCACATTGACCTACTATGTACAGGTCCACACAATTCAATCTCCTCAACTAGGTGTATGAGGTAGTGTTCCTATGCATTGAAAAAAGTTGGAGGTAGACACTTTTGCATTTGACACAGTAAATGAGGAATTCTTCTCTTCCAATAGTTTATATCTTCTTTATGGATTTCTTTAGATGACAACCACCTACATTAAGAGATTCAAGTCACAAAAAATATATAGATACGAGACTTTACAAAATAATATACAATACATTACATAGCAAGAAAAACAAATCATGAATATAATAAATATATACAAAAAATTGAATAGATATTACTACTTACCTTATATATTTTTCAAGATCGTATATCACTTGTTTGATGTTATTGTTGAAGTGCTCTAGGAGAGATAGAGGAAGCACATACTACAGTAATTATAAACCAATCATTTCATTGTTTTCTAACATAACATAATGAATAGTACATGTAGTTTATGAATATATTGTAAATACAGAAGAACATAACTTACCTTGATGAAAGTATGGCAATCATGCATTTTGAGCCCTGGCCCAAATTCACTTTTTTTTTATATGAGATTCTTTATGTTCGCAGCAAATCCTGTGGGAAATCAAATTTTTCATATGACTTCTTTTATGGCATGACTTTGCTGCTCCATTAATAACCAAGGAAGGGAACATATATTAATCTTATCTCTGTTGCTATTTGAGTGAATGAAATTCTTCAATGCATGATTGGATTCATGTATTTCATTACAAATTTTGACAATTTTTTCTTTGTCATGCCTTCCATCCAATATTTTCCACAATGTCTCTGTTATATTCTTTCCAATATGCATAGTATCAAACAAATGCACAATTTGTAAGTGCTCATAGTAGGGCAACCTACTAAATTATCTAGGATAGCTTTTTAGTCCCTTTGGAAGGTTGTCAGTATTGCCTTGACGACCTTCATGATCATTTATTACACAATCAGTAAACAAAAATCACAATAGATATATATAAATTACAAACATAAACCATTAGGTGGAACGGCATTACCTCAATGATTAATTCTAATATATTCCAACTTCCATAGGTGAGGTGTCATTCTTCATGGCTTTGATGTAGTCTCTTCTTTCCCATTGAAAAGATTTTTTTTCATACTTCAATACTTATGATTCCTGTGGAGGAAGTGTCTTCACTCATCAAACACCTGCTTTCCTAAACTTTTTGAATGACGAGATTTCATCTTTGGACCACAAATTGGACATGCAAATTTTGTCTTTTTTTGAAGGCCTACAAGATAATGATATAATTGGATTATTAAATATGTTGATTTTTATAATTAGAATTATCTTGTGCAACTTGAATTCACTATAACATACCACAAAAATGTGTTAGCCCTGGGGCATCATGTATTGTCCATGCAAGTATTTCATGGAATTGAAATTGTCTTTGTCCTATTGGTCTAGACACATCATACATAGTGACACCATTCCATAACTCCACCAACTCATCGATAAGAGGCTCAATATATACATTCATATCTTTTACTTGATATTTACCTACTTCAATGAATAGTAACATTACATAATTGTTGTGACCGTTTTACTGCAAGATTTGTAATTACATGTAAATTAATAACTATCAAATGATAAGATCCTTGGAACAATCATTGCCAACATAATGTGCTCCCTCTTTAATGACATCCATGGAGGAATGTTATTGTTGATAACAAAAACAGGCCACACCGAGTAAAGAGATCTCATCTCTCCAAATGGATTGACACCATCCGCTGCCAATGAAAGCCTGAGATTACGAGGTTCTTCTTTGAAGTGTTGCCACTTTTCCTCTATGTGCATAAATGTTGAACCATCCGTAGGGATTTGAATAATGTCATCTCAACTTCTATTGCATGCATGATAATCCATAAATTGAGCCAAGCTACTACACCTAAATAATTGTTGCATCCACGAAATAATGGGGATGTAACAAAGAACCTTTTGAGGCACCTTTTTTGCTAGTCGATCTGTTCGATATCTACTCGTATGACATATAGGGCATTGTGTTGCAAATTCATGTTCTTTATAATATATAATATGACCATTGGGACAAGCATGTATTCCTTCATACTCCACTCCAATATCTTTCATAACAGTGGATAATTCTCGATATGAGCAAGGTAGAATATTTGATGATGGTAACAAAAACTCACCTATCAATCTACAGCAAAATATATAAGTTGTTAATATAAACAATATTAGTGGTACATTATTCACCCTTTGTTAACTATAAAGACATATATGGCATACCTTAACATACGTGACATTGTTATGTTGGATAAACCATTCATAACCTTGAAGTTCAACAACAACAATACAGCAAAGAGAAGAGTTGTTTGGGAGTCTTTGTATAGGGGCTTGTATGCCTTCTCAAGTAGAGGTACATCGAGGCTATCATCATCATCATGATCAGATATGCTTGGACTAGATGTGTCATGGATCAATGTATTTATACCATCATCTTCAATTGTGTTTTCTAGTGCATGATCATCATCTTTCATGGGATCATTATCTTCACCTTGGATATTTGCACCTCCATGTTCCTCCACTTCAAAAACCGTATTCTTCGGATTGTAGTGGTTCATATCATGTACTTCCCTAGGGAGATCAACCTATATAAAATTTATTAACATAAATAAACCATAATCATCAACTCATCATCAAGTGATTTCATATGTATATAAATTGTTAAAATGGTATAATGAATGACTTACCAGTGGATGATAGTCATGCCCCCCTTCAATGTGGCCATTCTCCCTACAATGTCTCTTAACTGTTTTGATTAGCAGTCTTCTACGGTTTAAGCCCTTACAAATATTGCAAGGACAATAACATTTTCCATCACCTTTTCTTTTCAAGTTAGACCACAATCTAGCAATTATCTCCCTATTTTTTTCTTCACTTATATTATCTGACATGATCGTTCTTTGCAGGAAGCAAAAATCAGCCTTTGAAAACTTCGGTCTACAACTTTCACAAACTAAACAAAACTGTCAAAAGTACACAAATCTTCTTAGACCTAGCTAAATACTTTAATATTTTAAAAATACTTTCTTTGACTTTATTCCTAAGACATTTAACCTAATCACCTTTTATAACATTCAATCAATTGCTCTAGGCAAATTTGTGGATAAGAATATTTGTAAAACTTTGACCAACCTCCTGAAGGTCTTATTTCAAGAAACCTTACAACATTAAGCCACTAAAAGAAATTTCAAAATATATAAGCTAAAAGTCTAGTCAAAATATACATTATAATAAAAAATATACAATTTTTATACCTGAGCGCGCAGCTATAACTCGTGCAACGGCCTTCTTGCTTAGCTGTAGAAGCTCTCTAGCAATCAGATTATATAAACTACAAGGCCTAACAGAAATTTCAAAACATATAAGCTACAAGTCTAGTTAAAATATTCATTAGATTAGATTCAACAATAGCAAGCAATGTTATTCAGAATTAGATTCAACAAACCTTAGCAGTGTAAATAGCCATCTCCTCTAAACTGAACTCCAGACACGAGGGGGCATTCACATACTCTTCCCCTAAAGGTATCCTGAAGAACAAAAGCCACTATTCTTGAGTTTGTGAATTGCACCTCGAGATGAATGAAGCTTAAAAGGAATGAAAATTGTTTTCATACATTTAAATCGGGATGTAATATTTATTCATAAGTATATACCTTGCAAGCACTTATAATTGTTGTTATACGTGTTGCAGGAAAAGAAGAAGTTTCAAGATAAGTTTACATTGCTGTTATATGTGTTGCAGGAAAAGAAGAACTTTACATTGCTTTAATTTGCCATTGATGAGTATCATCTAAGACTTTTACCAAAATTTTCCCACAAAATTTTATCAATTTTGCCTCTCCATAATTATACTTATTAAATAAAATAAACCACACAATTATCATTTAGTACAGGAGAGTTATGTTAATATGTTAAGATACAATTCATTTTCTATTATGAAAATCTAGGGATGCCAAATGCTCTCAAATCTATTATATTCACTTTTTTTCTAATTTTATTACAGTTAATTTCAATGTAAATTAAGGTTATGCTTTTTCTAAAGAATGATATTGAATGGTCTGTCACAAGTATGTGCTTCATCACTTGGTGAGATTTTTGCTAAGGCTCAATTAGATGAGAGAGCCATGATTGAAGAGGGCTCAAATTCTATAGCTATTGATATGCCAACCATTCATCCAAGTGCTACTGAGGAACATGGTGAAGTAGAGAAACCAAAGTCTTCAAAAAAGCCAAAGGAAATGAATGAACCACTTTAGGAAGATAGATGCCAGTTAGGTAAGGTTGATTCTAGTGAAAAAAGACTTGAAAATTTTTTAACTCCCATGCAACAAGATATAACTGAAGAGGTTGAGATGCACCCAGTGGAAAAGCAAGAATCTCCAACCATAGTTCAATCATCAATTGAGATCTTGTCTCGGAGTGATGATATTGTGAAGCAGCAAGAAGAAGGATTGCTATTAGTGGAGCTAATCCTAATGCTTCTTCTTCTAAAGAACCCGAGTCTCAAGGGGTACATTCTGGTGTTGATTTTTAGAATGAAAAAAATGTGGTAGATAATAGTGATATTCAATGGAATAGTGATATTCAATGTAACAATGATATCAACAGTACTTTAAGACAGTACATATCTCTTAGACAGTGAGATATCAATAAAAGATAGTGATGCTCAATAGATGTCACTGCTATGAGAAGCAAGGTCTTTTATATTAAAAAGATCTTGAGATGATAAGAGCACTTAGGAGCAGCATTATGAAGAGTCATGACAAAAGAAAAGAAACTAAGAAATGAAGACAATATCAAGGGCACTGATGAAAACATCGAAAGAATGCGATAGTTGTTAGAGAAGATATGAAGCAAATGAAATACATTTTTACAAAAATGTTTCTAGTATAGGAGTTCTTATAATAGTTTTCCATTTTTATTAACTTTCATTATATAAATGAAGATACAATATCTGCAATTGAACGAAATGATGCTCTTGGTTACACAAAGTAGACCTAGAAATGCAGTAAGAATATTATGATGGCCATCAGACAAAAAAGAGCAGTGAGGTGGCCAAGGGTAGAAACAATGTGTGTGCCATATAAAAAGCAGCAATAATATATGTATAAGAGAAAAAATAGTGATCAAACAATGTAAGGAAACAGTGAGCAAATATGCATCCAAATAGCACTACTACAATGAAAAAAATAGTGACATCAGAGAGAAAGATAGTGGTGAATATACATGCAAAACAGTGATTGATGTTATGAATAAATTATAAAAAAATGAATGTGAATAACAGTGACATGGAAATAGTGAGTAAATAGGAATATCAATATTAGAGGATAGGAAGATTGAAAATAGTAGTCAGAGATTAGTAATATAGCAAAATTGGGTACATTATCCGATTTTTGAAGTTATTCATTAGAGGGGTTTAGATAATTGGCCTATTAAGTTTTATGCTACTCAAGTTGTACTTCCTAAGAATCCTCCTTTTAAGTTCCAACCAATGTGGCTTCATTTCATGGCTTTGTGGTTTTGAGATGGAGGCTTGCCATATGAGCATATGATAGAAGTAAGAAATTGCAATATGTTTAAATGGCATATCAAGAAATGGTCATGTATTGGTAATATTTATGCTAGGAAGAGGTAGGAACAAGATCATGTGTTGTCACTTACAAAAATTCAAGATCTTGTCTTTTCATAGGATTTGAGTAGAGAGGAGTCTCAAGTTGTTTGAGCACTTATGTAAGTAATGAGAACTATTTTTAGGAAGTAGAAGGTAAGGGTTGATTGGCTTTAGGAAGGAGATATGAATATAGTCTTTTTCTATAATTATGTGCAAACTTATAGTTAAAATAGGATTTATATATCTACTTTGGTTAATTTAGATGGAATTTATCTGATCTTTTCATATGTTTTGTCTCAAAAAAATCTACGTGGTACTATTTAGAAGATTCATCCCTACTAAGGATGAAGGGAATGATGCAGAGATGGGTAAGGGCTCTTTATCAACTATTAGGCAATCTTGCCAAAAGATCAAATTGCAATCAAAACTAACAATGTTCCTTAGGGCTACTACTGGCTCACATATACAAATACAAGGACTCAACTTCACGAGGGTTCTACTATGGTTTCCAAGGTCCTCAAACACCTAACCCAACCCAAAAATTTCACTCACCAAGTTAATGGTAAACTAACAATCAAATGCCATTAGCAAGAATAAAGCTGAGTTTTACAACCTTTTGACCATTATTAGAGTATGTGGAATTAGATTTGTAAGCCTATGAAATATTTGAAAGGTTTCTTTACTAGATGTGGAATGGGAGTTGCAAGCCTATGAAGTATTTGAAAGGTTTCTTCAGTAGATGTCATCTTGTGGGACTCATGTTTGTATGAAGTATTTGAAAGGTTTCTTCACTATATGTCATCTTGTGGGACACATGATTGTTTTATTCTCATAAAATTAATCTATGCTTGTGCCAAATGGGAATTTTGATGAGTGGATGTCCATTAAAGCTCACACCAAATTTAGAAGTTTATAAAGGTGACGTAGGAGCATAAGTGGTTCTTGGCAATCTTGAATCAACTGAAAACATTTGCTTTGAGTTTGTTCCTTTTCATTCTAGTTCTATGTTTCTTTCAACATTATTTTGAATTGGCTGGTTTTTTCATGTAGACCTGTTTGACATGTTCCTAACACCGTGGTGTAGGAGGGCCTAGGGTTTGGGCTAAAACCCTAAGATATTCTAGCTTGTAAATGATCCTAGTCTGGTCATTGATGAATAAAGACTCCAAGAGGGTCTAAGTGGTGTGTTAGGGTAGTTTGTGTGTCTTTGTGATCCTAGCCAGGTCATTGATGAATAAAGACTCCAAGAGGGTCTAAGTGGTGTGTTAGGTTAGTTTGTGTGTGTTTGGGCAAAAGTTACTAATAGGTGACAAGAAATTGCCAAGTTTGGCAAAATGAGATCATGAAAAATGACCCTACAAAGTGTGTAATTGTTTGAAAAGGATGGAGACATGGTTCATGTAGCTGAGGAAGGAATTTTTCATTGATTTGAGGTGATGGTAGGTTGATAGGAGTCAAGATGCTGAAAAGTTGTAAAGTTGTCATTTTAACTTCAACATTTGGGCAAGATTTTACAAAATCTCCAAAGGTGGTTATGGGTCAGTTCCAATAGTTGGAACATGGCATATGGAGATATATAAGGTCATCCAAGGCTTGGTGTACGTGTTGGTTGAGGTTTTTCTCAAACCTTAATAGCAAGCAATAGCATTTACATTGCAATTTTGTCACAGTCTGGCTTGCAACTCGAGAAACTGCCTTAATATGAATTGAAATTCACATTTCCTTGTTATTCTTAGTTAGTTTGCTTTGATTCCTTTCTCTATGTGTTTTGGTAGATCTTTGTGAATAGTTTGACATAGTGTAATAAAATTCCAAACCCACTGGCCTATTCACTGCCAGAACCAGGGTTTGTTGAATAAACATGCCATTTTCTTGAACTCACACAGTTCTTCACAGCCTTTTGAGGGCATTCAATGTATAGTGTATTATATCTTTTTTGGGTTGAAAAAATGCAGTTTTCTATTTTTCATGTCTTGCCCTAGGCGGGCCATTATACCATGGAGCATAGGTATATACTTGTATGTTTTATAAGCCTGTATTGTTTGTGGCCAATTGTATTTGAATTCATGAATCTATGATATTGTTGTCAGTGTTATAGCTTCAGTCAGATTAGTAATGGATTAATATAGAATTAATCTTGAATTCTATATGAACTATATTGGTTATTATTTGGAATGGATATGAGTTTTTATATATATTTGTATATTTAATATATATGTGGAAATAATAAACATACATACATGCATATATATAAAGTTATAAACATAATTATAATTAGTTTTCATTATGAATGATTACCATTTGTATGAATGGTCATTACTAATAAAGAATGACTTTTAAGTGGCTGTCAGTATATATATTAGTATGAGGGCTGACTTAGAAAATATATATAACAAGCAGAAATAGAAATATAAGTATCGGCCTTCAGATTAATATTTTTTTATTATCAATTTATTTATATTATTATCATGGTATTAGATTAACTTTCATTTCATGTACCTTCTCTTTAGTGAAAGAACAATTTCTTCTGAATATTGCAATATTTCCTGTCACAAATTTGAACAAACCCACAATTGCATTGATTCGAGATTATTGTGAGTATTGGGTTATGAATTAGAAGCAATCAATAAATTGGTGCATATGAAGTATAACCATTGCAGGAGTATCCTAAAAAGAAATACAGAGGGATCAGCATGGATTGGAGTTCCTGAGGAATAAAATAGAACACATGAAAGGGTAAATAGAAAAGGACAATACCATCGCACATTAAGGAGAATGAAGCACAAGATGGGAAGAAAACATTCTTATATACATGATTGAATTCTTTTTATAGCTAACATATAGAATGAATAGTTCTTAACATAAGAAAAATTATGGGGAAAATAATAACAATATCTCAAACTAACATATAACTGATTAAAAAAAACTACAACCCTACATTCTTGTACGCATAACAATTAACATTTTAAAAAAATGGAGATATGTAAATACCAGACATTGGCAGTGAGACCCTTCTTCCTGCTAATCACCCTTCCTTCAACCAGCTACTTTATATAGTACAAAACCTAGGCTTTCCCTGGAATGTGGTTAATGTATGTCCGAGATTGTGGAGGAAGAAATGTATGTTGGTTTCGTAGTTGGTACTGGAGGGTTTCGTAGCTGGTACTGGAGGGTACTGATCAAAATCCAAATTCTCAAAGCATTCGACCAATCCCCTTGCCCATGCCTCAGTAGATAAGATCTACCATAATTACTCCATACATAGCAGAACAGATTCAAAGCACAATTACCACAGCGTCTATCCACATTGCTATTTTATCGAAGAATTATGCAAAATCAAGATGGTTCTTTTACGATCTTTGCTTGATGTTAAAATCAAGGGCACCCATAATTATAGTGTTGTACAATGTGAAGCCTTGTGACATCTGATGGATGGACAAAAGAGAACCTTATGCCAAAGCTTTGACAATGCACCAGACAAAGGGGAGATATCACTTCGAAACCATCAAAAATTGGAAATTGGCTCTGCATCAACTTTCCTATCTCAACGGCTTCGAGCTCGATGCCTGTAATGGGTAAGATGGCAAGGACCTTTACAGTCTTCCTCACTATGGCCTTGATGAGGCTAAGATATGCGCGTGCTCCTCCACATCAACTCTGCACCAACAAAAATGTGACAAGCAGAAATGTTTGAAATGGCATATATTGTATGCCACCAAAAAAAACCTGTGTTCCAAATTTATTTTTTCAATTATACCTCAACTACGTCACAATTACGACACTTACATTGCTTTCTGTCGCAATTGTGACATCGTCGGGCTATAATTGAAAAAAAAAAAGCCAAAAAATAACATTTTCCCGCCGTCGCAAATTGACCCATAATGTATTAGTGCAAGTTTCAAGACATTCCTACAAAATCATAATTCTAGGATGAGTACTCAAAGATTTGAGACACAGATTCAAGTCACACAGATTTGACCAAGTTCCTAAAAAACTACAACAAACCAACTAAGAGGTCTCAAATGACATTTGCATTGATCTAATTAGGGCTTGTCAATGCAGCATCACAATCGGTGCCAGTACAATCATTAGAATTAATCATGACACTCATAGAGCATTTTGTTCCTAGATAAAGGGTATTCAAGAGCATTCAAGGAGAGATCATTCTCAATCTTTGACCCAAGAACATTGAAAAAGTGTTCCATCTCCCAAGGGCAGATCAATTCATTAGACTAAACTATGAGCAAGTGGAGAGGTGGTATAGGGTACATATTAATGAAGCTTTTGAGATCATCCAATCTTCATACCTTATAGAGAAGACTCCTCTAGGAAAGAAAGCGAGCAAAGTAGACATGACAAGAGGATACATGAAGGAAGATATTTGATATTTAATCATATTCTTGAGTAGAGTTATGGGTTTGCCAACAACCAAACACCTAAATATTTGTATGGTGCATTTTAGTAAGACAACGCCTAAATGTTTTTATGGCACATTTTATTAAGACAATAAAGAAAGTAGAGATTCCATTGGATTGGGCTTCTACTCTCAGTGAGAATTTGGGTGAGCAGCTGGTGGTGGTAAAGAACAACAAGAAATTTTACAGGATAGCATACTTGGTGTACTTGTTAGCCATGAGGACGACGGATTATCTAGGGCTTTATAAGAGGGGTAGTATGTAGGATGCAAATGCATACCCTTATATCGTATATCCTCAATTGGTAAAGAAGAGGCTTTCAAAAATATATATATATAGCATTGTAAATGATGCTTTCATATTCGCAATAATCCGATTAATAGAAGGGGATTACGTGAAGAGAATATCAGAGGAGGCAACTACATAGATATCACTAGTTGGAGCTTATTATATCTAGTTCTTAATATTTACATATTTGAGGGTAGCAAGTACAACTATCAACCCTAAGAAGCTCCCTACCTATCCCATTGATAGACTTATTCTTCTAGAGATCAACACAAAATATGTTGGACGTAGCCTATGACTATAGGACTTTTCCAGGTGGATCAAAGGCAAGATATTCCTTCTTTTGAGTGTGAATGGGATCAGTATCCCTTGGATTAGTATAATTCTCCTTGACCATATTTGATAACATTGGGAGAGTACAACACTTAGCTGGTAAATCATTTTAGCATGAAGATCCCCTTGAAGATCACTAGAGGAATGCAACAAATTACTATGATGTCTGCATAAAGGATTATTGTAGGATGACTTTGTATTTGGTAGAGAAGGCTTTGAAGATAAAGATTCCATTGAAGATTTTGCAACAAGACATGGAGGAGTTGATCCCTTATTCAATAAGGATAAGATTGGTGACTGGCCTATCATGAATGTCGAGATTGATAAAGAAGAGAACTTGGACATTAACCACAAGTCAAGGCACATCATCAATTTGACAAGTGATTGTATCAAGAAACATTTAAAGCTATAGGATTTGAGGAAATATGCCAATAAAATCCACGTAGCCCAAGAATACCTCTATGTACAAAACCTATCATAGAGAAGAAAAAGACAAGAAGAGGCAAGAGTTTGATCTAAAAAACATGCAAAATTGTATTCAGATGAAGAAAAATATTATTCAACAGATTCAATGAATTACAAACAGATCAATCCTTATAAATGAGACCAAAACTAGAAAATGGTAACCTAAAGCCTAAAAAAGCTAGGTTGTGCATTATAATTAATATAAAATATTAATTATATGCACCTATGAGATAGCTTAAGAAAACTAGAGTAATAGGAAACTTATTTAATTAAATCAAACTGATTTAATTGATAAGTGAAAACAACTAATTACTCTAACACCCCCCCCCCCTTAAGAAAAGCTCAGGAGGTAAGCTAACCTAACACAGCTATAAAAGCAAAAAAATGGGTCCTAGCAACAAGGCCTGATCAGGTACCCAATCACAAAAAAATCTCTATGAAATGGAGAAATAGAGAAAACCACATGGGAAAAATCCTACTCCAAAAAGAGATAGCAAAGAATGTTCCAAAAGATAGGAACAAAGAGAGATCATGAAGAGAACCACTGAAGCATGAAGAAGCCACAAACTTTGTCCAAAAGAAATTGTTGATCTATAGAACCTCCATGGAAATAAAAGGCACAAATCGAGAGTGTCTATATGGTAGATGATCCATCTCACCAAAATGCATAGGTAGCCAGCCACTACAATCACCTAGTATATAGGATCAAGTACTAAATACATAGCTCACACTAATGAACCATCAAACCAAGGAAGCATTAGAACAAAAAAATAACCCCCACTTAATGTAGATCTGGTGAGGTGACAGGCAACTGAAAAAGTGGGCCAAAAAACTCCTACAACACAGGAACCAAGCACATCAAGAGTGAGGTACAGACACCTATAAAGACACATGTCACTGACACATCATGGGGCAAAAAAAGAAGAGGGCACAAAAGCAGAAAACAACTATCCCTCCATGGAACTTTATAAAATAGTGTGAGTACAAAAAACCACAATGATTAAAAGGATCTTGAAATGCATGGAGTGGCACTTTATCTCAGTGTGTTTGTATAAAGATTCTTATAAATGATATCAAAAATTATCAAAAAGGGAAAAAAGTTAATAAAAAATATAGTACAGCACAAAACCAAGTATTTGAAGCAACAAAATTGAGCCCCAAACCTGAAACAACCAGGATATCCACTAGAATGCAAAAAAATAGAAGACAACATACAATGTTCCTAGAGTAGAATTTGGAACAACAACCAACATCACTAGAAAGAGCATAGAAACAGCTTTCTAATGATTTAAAGAAGTCCCAAATCAGAGATTGGATGCTCAAGATATGCCTTCCAGAGTGCAAAATAGAACATCCAACTTTGACTACCAAAATAGGCAACCAAACTACATCAAAACTCGAAAACACCTATACAAATGTCTTTGTCTTGGAACTAGATTTTTGGTGCATTTTTTAGATCTAAAAAATATGTCAGTATGCTCAAGTTACAGAGAAAAAATCATCAGGGCCCCTGGAATGCATGAAAAATTATTATTTTTAATTAAAAAAATAATAATAATAAACAAAAAATCAAAACAACCACCACACCACTGATGGAGTGGTGGGTGGGTGGAGGGCTACCACCATCGTGGAGGTTAAGCAAAGAGTGGGAGGTCCACCACCGGCAGTGGAGCCGCTACGGCCACCGAGTTGCTGGTGGTCTCCAGGACCATTGGCGATAACCATTGGTAGTTTACCGCAACCATTGGTAGTTTTGGTGATCACCAACAATTTTTGCTAACTGTGGTGGCAAAAAATTGTAGTTTTTTTTAAAAAAATTTGCAATTTTTGTGATTTTTAGTGCCTCAAATTGCATGCCAAGGGTCGTACAGCTCTGCCAAGCAAAAAATTTTGCCTCTGGGATCAACATTGTCCAAAATGGACAAACTTTATATGGAAACAAGGGTTTTGATGCCTTCTAAATCCATCCATGAGGTCTATTTGGCCTCAAACTACTCTAAAAATTAGTGACCCCCTTATTTTCTTAGAAAAAAAACCAGATCTAATCTGCCAAACCCTCATTTTTTCTTTTCTCCAAATACCGAACAACCTACAGCAGATCTAGTTTTGATACTATGTAGGATTTGATCAAATATGCCAATCAAATCCACATAGCCCAAGAATACCTGTATATACAAAACCTGTCATGGAGAAGAAAAAGACAAGAAGAGGCAAGGACTTGATCTGAGAAACATGTAAAATTGTATTCAGATGAAGGAAAATATTATTCAACGAATGCAATCAATTACAAAGAGATCAATCCTTATAAAGGAGATCAAAACTCGAAAAGGGTAACTTAAAGCCTAAAAAAGCTAGGTTGCACATTGTAATTAATGTAAAATATTAATTATATGCACCTATGAGATAGCTTAAGAAAACTAGAGTAATAGAAAACTTATTTAATTAAATCAAAGTGATTTAATTAATAAGTGAAAACAACTAATTACTCTAACAAAAACTTGATCCAATTCCTAAGATAGTGATCTTCCATGCACAAGCCCATCTAGCTAAAGGTAGAGGAGCAAAGGTCACAGTGCCTACATTTACAGCCTAGTCACCAGTAAGAATAGAAATGGTACACCAACTTGATAGACTAGTTGGATATTATCAGGCTCAAAAGGTTAAAGGTAAGGGCAAAAGGAAGATAAATTCTCCTCAACAAGCCAAACTAGAAGAGGGAGAAATTCAAGCACCTGCACAAACTAGGGAAGAGAATGTATAAAGGTCAGAAAATATCAAAGATATAGAGACCCAAGATAATCCTCAAGTGCCACCCACTAAGAAAGGACGAGGAGATGAAATGGAAGTCCAAGAAATACCTCAGCAGAAGGTTTAAACCTCCATTTCCACACCCAAAAATTGAAGAAAGATTACGACTTTGGTAAAGAGGAGGAAAAAGGTGATCAAGAAAGTGATTCCTTTCCCATCAGTCCCTGAACCTATTCTGAAAGAAACAAAAGAAGAGGATGATGAGGATGAAGAGTATAATTTACTTTTGAACTAGAGGACTCAACTTACAAGAGTTATAGAGTTAGAAAGCAGAAGAAGCTCCATGATCACACTGCCATCTATCCCTGATGAACCCATTAAGACTAACACATTAGAAGATGAAATGCAACATTGAATAGATGAGCAGTAGGTGAAAGGCACTAAAGTCTTTCATATGTTAGATTTTGATTTCATGCCCATGGATATCGAATTGGTCAAAGATAAAATTAGGGATACTCCAACCAATCAACCTCAACAAGAGGATTGGAGTTAGATGGCACCCAAATCACAAGGACCTAAGGTAGCACCATCTTCCCAAGTGCAAGTCACATTTTGTGTTGATAAGGGATCAGCTATTCCCCTTCCTCCAAATAATGAAGAAGAGAAAGTCCAAATGGGACAAGAGGAAGAGTTGGAACAAGTATCCACTAAGGAAGTGTTGGAAGAAGGGAAGATAAGTGAACAACCTCAACAAACTTCCCAAGACACAGAGGTGAAGACTATGGGCTCCACAGATACAAAGAATCCTAGTGCAGATTTCTTGCAAAAGGAGAGGACTCTAGAAAGGGGAGATAAGGGAAAAGGCATTGCAAAAAAAACTCCTTCATCCTCTAAAAGAATATCTCCACTAGAATGTATCCTAAGATGGTTGAGAGAAGAAGTGATAAGAAATAAGAAACAACAAGTCACCACAGAGGAGGAAGATAGGATGGAATTGATTAAAGTCCTTAGGAAGCCTAATTCACCTCCAAAGGATGCACTAGCATTAGCCTTTGTTATGAGTGATCATAATTAGAACCTTTTTACTCATGTAGATATCCCTCCTCTACATTTAAATATTGAAGAATTGACTTTGTGATATTATCAAATCAGGGAAGTCATGCTTGGGGAGCCTACCTTGGATATCACAAAGTTAATGGTTACAACAGGAATGAAGGAGGTATCCAAAAGCTTGGAGCAGGATGGGGTAGAACTAATAAAACTTTGAAGGAAAAATGAAACCCTAAATGGATATCTGAGTAAAGTAGTTAGTCCCTTAGACCCTAAGCATCTGGAGGAGACTTTAAAATATCAATTGAGAGAAGAGACAGGGGTACAACCCAATTGGATCCATTTTTTAGAGCTTGTCAATAGTGGAGAGAAAGTTTTGAGGAGAAAGGTGTATTGATTATACAAGAAAATCTAAAGTTGTTGCACACCATGAAAGATAATGAGGATAGGCTAGTAGCCATTTTGAATCAAGATTTTGGTCTGATGGATGATGTATATACCTAGGGCAAGGATTTGCAGGCATTATAGTCAATTAAAGGCCAAAGGTATTGGATGTTGATGGATGTATATATAGCTAAGGAATTAGAAAAAATAGATGATTGGATAGAGAAGATTTTAGATGGTAATAAAGTAATGGAGAAATTACATGCAAAGATTCATAGGCTCAAGGACAAGCCCAAGAGAAAATTTTGGAAGCTAAGAAACATTATATTGATGCATGTCTAGACATTTTTGAGGATGATACATGAGAGAAGTTAGTACCAGTAGAGGTAGTAATTGAGAAATTTTGAAAGACTTTTGAATAAGCTTCTAATGATGAAGATATTAGGTAGGCATTTAGAATGGAAGAAGCTTTATTAGAGCTTGATGTAAAACTTAAGAGATTTTGTAGAAACTCGTATAGAAGGCAGAAAGTGAAAGATAAATAGAACACCTTAGATTTTCCAGATGTGGCTCAAGTCATTGAGATAATCGATAAATTCAAATGCAAATATCTAGACATAGCTTTAGTATAAAGGGGAATAAAACCTAGATGCCAAAATTTCCATTTTAACACTTAGTGAAATTTTGCATTTTTTGGAGCTTGCTTCTGAGGTGCGCTAGGTGTGCAGGTGCATAGGTGTATTTTTTTCATTAGTGTTCTAGAAGATTTTGAGGAATTTAGAGGTGCACCAATAGTTAACTATCAATTCTAAATTTAGGGCTTTCCATGCATTGGAAATACATTCTAACAGTAGATTAACTCCTATGGACACCTAGTGAAGATGGAGCTTCTATTTTTGGCACTTCCAAACACTTCTATAGCAACTAGACTTTGTCTTTCTTATTCTTTCATGATTTCTTCCTTTAATTACATCTAAAGGCTCATGCATTTTATTAATGATATAAAATGGATGGAGCCCTACTTAGCATTAGTTAGATAGGTAGTTTGTACATAAATAAATTTGTTTTATTACTTTAGAAGCATATTATTGCATAAAGATATCTCTCATTCTAAGCACAAATTGAGGAGAATATTTCTTATCAATTTTAGATTGTAATATGTAATCAGAGCCACCATTATTTTGCAATAATATATGCTTTTGGTGCTCACATTTGGAGTGCAGTGATTCTTGCCTAAGTGTGTTATATTTTGTGGATGTATTTTCATGGAATATAATTGAGCCAAAAGTTTATTGCATTATTTTTGGTTGTGTGATCTTTTAATTCTAGTGTTTTCTATGGGTTTATAAATTTCACTAACGTACTTAGTTTGAGAAGAGATCATCATATTGTTCTTGCATAATTTTTTATCTTGCATGAGCACACTTTCCATGACCTTTCAATTTGATGAAAAGTGAAACATCTTACGGTTACTAAATTCCCATCGATGATTGCATCAGTGGAATTAAGGAAGTGTTGCTCCTATTTTCATTGGTTACCCACCTATCTTTTCGAAAGCTTAACTCATAGACATGTTTTTGTAGCTTATGTTTGTTAGGATTTACTTTCATTGTATTTGCTTAAAGTTTCTTGTTACCTTATCTTTGTTATTTGCTTTACTAACCCCCTTGTTTAAATTAGGAATTCATATAGTTGCATTGTTAGACTGCATTCATCTTTAAAATAGAAAATATAAAAATATATTACTTTTTGTGTGATTATTCTTTTGAAGTAGAAAGAAGATCATACATCTTATCCAAATCATTTCAGAACCAGCAAAGGCATCCTTGTGAACTTTCACATTTATCTTCAATTGAGCATATTCCAATAGGTCACAAGATAACCCGAAACCTTAGAGTTGATCCTTGGATTAGCTTTTCAAGAGAGGAGTTTGAAAGGTTTCCTACCATTAAGCACCATGCAGAATGATAGCTAAACACTTACAATACCAGATCAAAGTTCATATGACAAAATCTCTTATGCCATAACCAATTTTCATCTACCTTTGCAACCAAGCATGTCATTTCAATAGGATTTAACTGAAATACATTACCTCTAGATCTAGTTCCTATTCCAATTACCTTTCCATATTTATCTCTAATCATGCATGTCTTTCTTGAGAGTTGCAACTGATAATTTTTGTCTACTAGTTGTCCAACACTCAAAATATTGTACTTTAAACCATCAAAAAATAATACATCCTTAGTATTAGTTTTATTGTGAAGAGTTATAGATCTAATACCTTTTACTTAGCATGTTGCATTATTTCCAACTCTAAAAATTCCTCCATCCTAATGTTTGAAGTTAACAAACTTGTTCATGTCACTAGTCATATGGTGTGAACAACCACAATCAATTATCCAATTACATTTCCTCTCAACCTGTGATACCAAAGTTACCTTCTCTAGAATTTCTTCTTTAATTACCACAAATCCAATTTCATCATCACCTTCAAAACTATTTTGAAAAGCCTCCAAAATCAAATGTGAAGTAGCAAGTGATTTTACCTGATTGTACTCAATTTCAGGAACTGTAGTCAATAGTGCTTCTCTAGCTCTCATGTCACACATGAATAGATCTCTTTTTGCTTCAATGCAAGTTTCCAAGTCCTTTTCTTTAATGATTGTCTTTGCTATTTTTGTCAAGATCCAATATCTCAGACCCATACACAATAAATGTATCTTCATCTTTTCTTTCTAGTTGTCATAATTTGTTCCATCAAACTTTAGACTATCTTACTTGAACATGTTCACCATGGATCTCCCAAAACTGTTAAACTTTTTCTTCAAGGACCTAAAGCTCGAATACCAATTTTTAGAAACAATATTCCACCAAGATAACTAAGAGAGAGGGGTGGTGAATTAGTTATCCAACAATTTAAAAAATTATCTTCTTTAAACAAACTTAACCATTCAACCAAAGTAAATAGAAACTATACAAAGATGTACATAAACAATTACACCAGATATGTTGATTAGGGAAACTCTTGATCAGAGGGAAAACCCCAGTGCGAATGATACCCACAAGATGATGTACTAATATAAATATTCTTTGTTAGAGGATGGACTATGTTAGGAGTCTATTACAACATTAAGTACAATGAATCCCTATTAGGAAACTCCAACCCTATTAGGAGTTGTAGAATAACATATGCAAGAAGAGCCCACTACCCAGACATGTAATTTCAACTACAAGAAGAGCTCATTGCTCAAACAAGTTATCTACTGTTATTTTCCTTCTTTCTTTGTTCATTCCTTTATCTTGTCAACAAGACCAATCATTGTTAGACCTCATAGAACAAGTCACAAACCTTGGATGCAAATTACCAAACCTCAGATCACTTAGCAAAACCTCGGCAATGAAGTTTCCTTCACTTTTGCATTGTTCTGCTTAACTTTGCATTCCACATTCTCTATTGCTTTCTAAACATTCACACTTCATATATATCCATACCATGATAAAGGAAAATATCCTTCCTTTATACCAAGTCCATTAAATAATTCCTTGAGTTGGTTATCAATCCTTCTCAATTAATTATTATAGGACCAAATTAAGAATATGTTACACTTAGTTATAATACAAATCTTCCTCCTTGCAACTTGAATAACTTTTTGTACACATAATATTATGATGAGCTAGCTTATCCATGTCATACTCAACATGTATTCTCCATGTCCTCAACCTCAATCCTCAAGGTATCAATTCTACTTATAGATATAACAAGTTTACCAGAACATGCCTCTGTAAACTCTATCTCTGAACAATTATCACCAAAACTTACATAACTTCTCCTAGACTTATCCTTTCTACTTCAAACATTAACTACATATGTTAGATACTTAGATATATCTCCCATAACCTTGAGTGGTTATCATGCTCAACTAGCCATCAGTATCAACTTGATCTTTTCATTGTTCTTCTATCAGATACCACAGAAGACAACAAACATGCTATGTTGACATTAATGACAAACTCAATCATGAATGTAACATATCATCATCAAACTAATCTTCCAATAATCTTTCCAATCTTCCAATAACCTTCTCAATCTTAGGGTAATTTTTTATGTACAATTGCTTAGGTATTATTGGATTCCACTTTAGCAGATCAAACTCCACCCTGTGGTCTCCATCGGGGACGTAGCTCTTCAGCCCTCCACTCTGATACATCAAATTCCTAGACCCTCACCACTCTCCCAATGGCTGGGACTTTTTCCACCACTACTTTTCCTCTCTACGGTGTGGCCCAGGATGGTTGTCAGATGCTTCTCCTATTGCTTTTTTCATTCCTGGTTAGCTTGCTCCTACTACTCACTGTTGAGATAATGGGTGTTGCACACATTGCATAATATTGTTATTTTATTATTTTATTTTTATTATGTAATGTTGTGCCTAGATGGACGTGCAACATGTAAAGATTCTCATGGAATATTCTTGATGAGTTGTATTGTAACATTGTGAAAATATTTCATGTAATTATTTAATATTGGGGAAAAGAATTAAATGCCCAATATTAAATGTGGGGTCAATGGGTTAGGTAGCACATGGTTTTAGCACATGGTTTATGTAATACCAATTGGTGGTTTTGTGGGACTTGCTACTATATAAGCAATCACAAGGGTAGTTGTTGTAGAGAGAGAGAGTGACAAGGAGAAGACAAAAGGCAAGAGTCGAGCGGGACAAGGCTTGACAGGTTAGCCAAGGGAGCATTTGTGAAGGTTGAAAGCATGGCATGGGATGTGTGGATTCATGCTTGTTCACATAGTTTGCTCGGTTGTGGCTATGGCCATGAAGGCTTCCATGGTTGTATGGAAATGGTATTTTTGCTGAATAATACATGGCGATGGATGCTTTTGGAGGCTGGGTTTTTCCCTCAATGAGGGTTTTCGAGGGTATATCTTGTGTCACAATTTTGTGGGTATGTTGTCTATTCTCTTGCATGTGGATTTTAATTCCATGTTTATTTTAGATTTATTATGGGTTATGTGGAAACGGTTATATTCTTTATTGCCAAGTTTCCTTACAAGTGGTATCAGAGCTATGGTTTTATTATTGTAACCCTAGATTGAATCCATGGGAATGCATGAGAGGATAAAAGAAAAGGGCAAGATATATGAATGATTTATTGCAGATCTGAGAGTTTTGGATTTGCTGTTATGATGGAATGTTAAAATATTTGGGCATGTGAAATTGTTGGACAAAAGAATTTTTTCGGATGTTTCATTTAAAATGAGGGTTTTGGGAGGTAGCTTGCAGAAATGACCTCCTGGGTAAAAACAGACCTCACCATTGGATCCGAGTCAACATTTCCATAAATTTTGATATATAATATGCCTTAGTTTGGCCATGTTCAGAGGAAATGAAAGAGTTTTTTAGTTTCAGCTCATGATAGCCGTCAAATTTAATCCCGTCGGAATTTTCATCACTGAAAAAAAATAAAAAATGAAAAATCGTACTGAAAATGGTAAAAATATTGTCTTAGTAAAACGGCCATAACTTTCTCTCAAAATATCAGATTTTAGAGTTCTTATAGGCGTTGGAAAGCTAATTCAGAGCACTACAAGATGGTGTAGGTTTGGTTCTATGACTTTGAAATTTTGTTAGGTTTTCAGAGCCTTAAAGTCAGATGTTGTTTATTTTGAGCACGAATTGGGGCATAACTTGGGCATACGGAGTCAGATTTTGGACTTCGAGTAGTCAACGGAAAGCTCTTTGAGAGCTCTACACATTGGTTAAGATTTGGTGTAGGTTTGGCATGATTTATTTGGTGATATATTGATCTAAAAAGTTATAGGTATATTTTAACTATGGTAACATTATGAGTTTATGGCATTGGAGATTTAAGATTTGATGTCATTGTATACTCAGTTCATATTTCAGATTGGTCTCATGATGATATGGTTATCAGTGTTTGGTTTGGATATGCATGATGACTTGTTGGGTCTACAAGTTGTGTAGTGTTGTAAGCGGTCTATACTTACATGTTGCATTTATAGCTTGGTTATGGGTTGTCTTTGCCCATTGATCTTTCATTATTGATGCATATTCAAATTGGTGGCTTGAATTTGGGTTGTCTATGCCCTAAGTCACATGATTTTATCTTCATGTTGAAAGGATGAGATGTTGTTACCAGGTACAGTCATGGCAAAGGATTGTGGTTGACTATGCTGACAGGTTGGACATACTTTGAGAGCCAGATGCTCGGTTCATAGATGTGATCATGGTGTTATAGATTTTGGCATGACATGATTGGATATACAGGTACATCCTTTATGTTCATTAGCTTGGATTTCTGATTTGGTTATGGCGGTATATCTTCTTGGTAGAGGATCATGGTTATTTGATTTCTTTTTAGGAGCTCATGATGTGCACTTTGATTTCTTTGATGGTTTAATGCCTTGGTTGATTCTCATGGTTAGAAGATGGTTTTTCATCATTATGTCATGGATAGCTTGGATACACAGTTTAGCGGAGCTTGTGACAGTGATGGGGTGATAGTGCAGGATTAGTTCCTAGTTTGGTTTATATCTTCTTGGTTTGGAGAGGATGGATTTTATGATGCCATAGATGACTTGGTACCATGGTTGAGTGGGAGTTTTTTGGCATTGATATATTTATTGAGTGTTTGCAGATGTTGGAGGTTTGTCTTAGATCCTATTGCTGCAGAAGCATCTTTGACATTTGCATGGTGCACTTGTTATCTTCATGGTGTTTAAAGATGGTTAGATCTTGAGGACTCATGGAGTTCTTGGTTATCTTCATGGTGTGTGGAGATGGTTCTTCCTGGTATGTGGAGATGGTTTTCTTCATGGTGTGTGGAGATGGTTGCATCTTGAGGACTCATAGGGTTCTTGGCAGAGGTGTGGTTTATGCTTTTATTTGGCATGTTATCCTTGGTATGAGGATGGTTTCATTATTATGTCATGGTATACTCTTGAAACACGTTTAGAGTTGTGACATGTTATGGTATGTTCATATGGAGCATGTTATCTCTTTAGTTGAGATGGTAAGATCATGTTGTCATGTTTATGTTTCTGAGGCCATGGTTGGAACTTTGACATTGATCTTGGTTTAGTTTCTTGGTATTGAGTACACTGATCATAAGTTGGATACTTCATGATATTGCTATGTTGCATTTGGAGTTGGCATGAATTGATTGGTTACAGGTGCTCATGGATACTTAGAGACGGTGGTGATGCTGATTTCTCTTGGATTAGAGAAGTATTTGTTGGGACGGTTGATGATTTTAGTAGGAATTCCGAGGGGCAGTCACTTGATATGGACTTGAGAGGAGATTGTTCTTAGATGAGTCTTGGTTGGAGACTTGGGTATCTTGATGAGCATTCTCATTCCCCACTCTTGGTCTACTTGGCAATTTGCTACTTGAGAGGTATAGACCATTATTTTCTCTCAGTTGCATTATATTTATGCTTGTCTTTCATGGATATGGATCTTGAGCTATGGTACATGAGTTAGTTCTAAAGGGTTCATTTGAGAGATGGTTTAGCATTGGTTATCTCCATGTGCATATGTTTTTATGCTGGTTGAGTTTGGGAGATGGTTTTATATTGGGCATATTCTTTGGATTAGGAATGGTTTTATTGAGTTTGATCTTCTTGTGAGAGGCTTACATCCATGATCAGTTATATGGTATGGTTTGGGTGTTGTTGAGGCTTCTTGTTGGGGTTTTATGGAGGAGATCATACTTGCACAGTTTACATCTAGAGGTGTGTGTAGAAGGACATGATACAGGTTATGATTTGCATGGTTTCTCTGATCTTGGTTATCTTCCTGGATGTTTAGTTTTTCCTACATTGGATTTGAGATTGGTTAGATATTGTGATCACTAGTTTGTGCTCATGTATGTCATGTGAGAGATGACATGGTTATTACTTTATCTCTTTCCTCTATTAGTTGTGGAGAACTTGGAGACTATTGGAGACTTGTTATGAGAGTTTTTTCTTGCAGGATATTGGATTATGTATTGTGGATGTCTTTGATACTGCAAGGATTCACTTCTTTGAGATGTGTTGAGTGGATTGGTTATAGATTTGACATTATCTTTTGCAGTGGGAGCTTCTTGGTATATATGTGGCAAGTATTGCTCTTGAGGCTTGTGATTGTAGGTTGTTGATTGGATATGTCAGTGATATAAGATTCACTTGTTATACCTTTGAGGTATGGATAGTTGGATGAGATTGGCACTTGTTGTGGGTGCTATTTCAGCTATAGATATTTTGACAACTACAGATACATGTGATTACCTTTGGATCAGGTTATTTGTGCTTGGAATTTCAGTTGGTATAGGATTTTATAATCTTCTAATGCGACAGGTTGGGTGGTTTTCTCTTTGATGGCTTCTATGTATGTCCAGTAGGAGTGGCATAATAGGAGGTGAGATCATTCATGTTCGAGATGCTGAATACTTTGATTTTGTTGTGGGTACCAGGATGGAGCACTCGGTGTATTTTGATCCATGATGGTGGATGTGCTGGAAGGGATTGTTCCCTTGTTCATTTATGTGGCTACGGATTGACCCTATGCAATGTATACAACAAGTGGGAGATTGTTGAGATAATGGGTGTTGCACACATTGCATAATATTGTTATTTTATTATTTTATTTTTATTATGTAATGTTGTGCCTAGATGGACGTGCAACATGTAAAGATTCTCATGGAATATTCTTGATGAGTTGTATTGTAACATTGTGAAAATATTTCATGTAATTATTTAATATTGGGGAAAAGAATTAAATGCCCAATATTAAATGTGGGGTCAATGGGTTAGGTAGCACATGGTTTTAGCACATGGTTTATGTAATACCAATTGGTGGTTTTGTGGGACTTGCTACTATATAAGCAGCCACAAGGGTAGTTTTTGTAGAGAGAGAGAGTGACAAGGAGAAGACAAAAGGCAAGAGTCGAGTGGGACAAGGCTTGACAGGTTAGCCAAGGGAGCATTTGTGAAGGTTGAAAGCATGGCATGGGATGTGCGGATTCATGCTTGTTCACATAGTTTGCTCGGTTGTGGCTATGGCCATGAAGGCTTCCATGGTTGTATGGCAATGGTATTTTTGCTGAATAATACATGGTGATGGATGTTTTTGGAGGCTGGGTTTTTCCCTCAATGAGGGTTTTCGAGGGTATATCTTGTGTCACAATTTTGTGGGTATGTTGTCTATTCTCTTGCATGTGGATTTTAATTCCGTGTTTATTTTAGATTTATTATGGGTTATGTGGAAACAGTTATATTCTTTATTGCCAAGTTTCCTCACACTCACCCCAAATGGTCATTCCCTTCCTACACCTAAAATATTCCCACCTAGGGAGGAGGGAAAGGAAAAAAAACAAAACTTCATTGTTGATGATGGGTGGGCTCCTCCTGAGCCACCCTCCAATCCTGTTGATGCATGGGGATTTCATGATTAACATTGTCCACCTCCCTTAGATGGCACTGCTTTATCCACCTAAAGGTTGTTCTTGTATTTTTTTTATGAATAGTTGTTAATGTTTTTGGCTCTAATGTTTGAACTCTCTTGGGGTGATCTTATATCCCCCATCTCTTTTTTGTGAATATATAACTTTAATATTTTATTAATAGAAAAGGGACTATTCATCCAAACAAATAAGAGGAGGAGAACACTATAGGGTGGATATGGACCTAAATGTTCCTCACCTCACCTCCCTATTTATTCATGTTCCATTAGCTTCTCCACACCAAATTTGACCTATTATTCTCTATAATATTGTGAGCTTATAGATATGAGTTAAGTGTTAGAATATATAGTCCATTGATATAACTAAGAGGAGAGGGTGAATTAGTTATCCAACTATTATCACAATTATCAACCTTAAACAAACTTAACCATATGAGTAATATAAATTGAAACCACAACAAGATACCCATACACAATAACACTATATATGTTAACTAGGGAAACCTTTGATTAGGGGCAAAACCCTGGTGAGGATGGTACCCAAAAGATGATGTACTAATATAAATATTCCTTGTTAGAGAATGGACCCTGTTAGGAGTCTATGAATACATTTAGTACATATGATCCCCTATTAGGATACTTTGAATCCCTATTAGGAGATTCCAATCCTATTAGGAGTTGTGCACACCTTGTTAGGAGTTGTGGAAGATAGCTAGACCCACTACATAAATAGCTTCAAGGGCAAGACCAATGAACCCACTGTCCAAATGATTTTTTATTATTCCTTGCAAAATAATAGAATTGTATTGTATTGTTCCTCCCTCTTTCTCCATCCTGTCAAACAAAATTTTGCTCCTTCTAATCTTGTAATCAGATCACAAATCTCATATCCAATAATCCCTTAGATCACTTACACGCATTCAGTAAGCACTCTATTCATTTTTGCACTTCGCACTTCATACAATGATCATAATATTTATTCCACATTACAAACAAGGAAAATATCTTTCCTTTATACCATATCTCTATAATAATTCCTTGAGTCTTTCCCAATTAATTATAATAAGATAATTAATTAATTACAATTAGAATAGCACTGTCGGCTCATAGTCTATATAAAACTTCACACGTACAATATTATGGCTATTGCACTAGCTAATGTCATCCTCTAAATGTCCTCTGTCACTATATGATTGTACATCTTCTCATTACATCTCAGATTTAAGATAGCTAACAAGCATTAGGAACTACTTTCCCAATACTCTATCTCTGAACTACTCTTTATAAATCAGGTATGACTTAGACTCTATGCACTTGACCATGTCATCAGGACACTATGTCAAACATGTCCATGACTGCACATCACTAGACAATCAAACCATTATTAGTACCATTAAGATCTATGTCTACTACTCAGCAAGTCTTTGGAGAAATTGTGCTATGTTGACATCAATGACAAACATAGTCTTGAATGTGACATGTCAATACTCTCCAATACTTAGGATACTCCCCCAATGTAGTATCATCAACATTAATGCTAACATTAAGATCCCAACACAAGCAGCAATTTTTCTTTAAACTCAGATCTAGCCAATCTACAATGGTGAACAAATTTTTATTATAGAAAATTTCAATTTGTCAAACCAAACCTTGGCACATCTAATCTTACAATAATCAAATTGACATCTTCAAATTGGAGACATTCAAATATTTAGGAAAAAATGGGTCTATCAAACTTCACGATAGATCCATGAAACATTGTTATAATAGCCCCACTTTGGTTAATTCCATTGAATGTAAAAATGATACCTTTTTTGACAATTTTCCTTGAAGGCTAAATTTGATGCTTGTATGGCTGTCATTAGAAATTTTTTTATTTTTGATTCAATAGGTTCACAAAAATCAATTTTAATCACATGCCTACATCATCATTTGTATTTATATATTTTGATTGTTGTTTGACCATCAAATTTGAGAGATCTTATTTTATTACAATGACTTCAAAACCATTAAGTTTAACCTTATATGAACCTTTTGATTTCATTAGGGCCTACCCAATCCTTCCCCTAATGGCTTGGATTTTTTATTTCATATTCTAAATTTATGAGACCGTATGATGCAAGAGTATCTTGGGGTAGTCAGCAATTCTATATGTAGGATTATTAATGTAGGATTTTTGGAGTTATGGTTTGTGCAATTGGGGATGTGTTTGAGGCACATTGGGGAACCTTTTCCTAAGTGTGCATAATTATTGGAGTAGCTGTGTTGGAGTTAGAGCCATTTTGGTGGTTGTTTATAACATTTTCTTAATTTCCTAGATAGACTTTAGAGATTGTATTTGTGGGCTTCGATCCAAGGGAGTTGGTGTGTGCACTCTTGGATAGCACATGGACCTATGCCTAGGAGTATGTACCTTTATGTTGTCTTATGAGTTAGTTATGCATTTTAAACCCTGTCTTTGTCCTAAGTATTTTGTACTTTCATGTATTTAATGTATGTTATCAAGCTGACTTGTGGCTTGAGGGTTTATTTGATGTGAGTGTTTATTTAATGTAACTTTCTAGTTTGACCTATGGCTTGGTTTAGTATAAGTAGAGGGTCTTGTGGTGTCTTAAGTCATTCAACATTGAGTTTAACATGGACTAGTTGAGAGGAGAAAAGTTTAGTAGAGCGAGTAGCTAAGTGCGGATTGGAAAACAAGAAGGTTACTTGGTGGCTTACGAGCACAAGTTTAGATTCTTCTTGGGGTTTCTACTAGATTATGGTCTGGACTAGCTAGGGTTTAGATATTGGGAGGTCTTGTAAAAATATTATTGCTAATGTATTTGGCCATAACTTGGAAGGCCTTATTGTTAGGTATGTTGGATGTAAATTCTATGATTCTATTATGAGAACTGGCATTGTTATAGATCTAAATGTTTGTGTTATTGTTATTCTTTCATTGTGTGGTCATCTTTTGGGGGATGGGACATCTCCTTTTTGGATTCTCCTACCTTGCATTGTATCAAGTCGTATTAAAGTTCATTGTGATCTCATTGGTTGATCTTGTGGATTTGTTGATTTTAGTTTGCGAAGATCTTGAAAGTTGCCTCTAAGAAGATTGGACCCTAGAACAATTGTAGATCTATGTGATGTTGTGGAGACTAAGATTTTTGAGAAGGTTAAAGTGGATTTTAGATCTGAGATGGATCTAATGAAGAATGACATGGTCACTAAAATCATGAGAGCTATGGTTGATGCAATGAGGAATATGGGTATTGAAGATGGTTATGAGGAAGTTGTTGAAGACTTTGAGGCTATTGGATCTAGTGGTGAAAACATGGTTGATTAGATGGAGAGACCTATATGGAAGGTGGAACTAGTCAATTGGATAGATCTGGAGCTCACTTGAAGCTAAAGCACAAGATAAATGTTTCAAATTTCTCAGGTACTCTGAATCCTAAAGACCTAATTGATTGGATTGGTGAATTGGAAGACTATTTTGAGTTAGAGTATGTTGGAAATCTACTCGAAGTGAGGTAGGCACAAACTAAGTTGAAAGGACATGTTGCTTTATGGTGGAAAGAATTGCAAAGACAAAGAGAAGAGGAAGGTGAGATAAATATCACTAGGTGGAGATTAATGGTAACTAAATTGAAGGCTAAGTTCATTCCTTCTTATTATGAACTTGATTTTTTTAAGAGATTGTAGGATTTGAAGCAAGAGGATATTACAATGAAGGTCTATACTAAGGAGTTTTACAAGTTGAGTTTTTGGTCTAGACATATAGGAGTTTCTAAAGAAAAGGTAGGTAGGTATATTGATGGCCTAAGATTTAATATCTAGGATGAGATTGGTATGTTGAAGATTTATTTAGTTGAGGATGCTTATTAGTATGCTCTAAGGGAAAAAGATAAGTTGAAGAGAAGACATCAAGGTGATTCTCAAGGAAATGAAAAGAAAGATCACTTGGTGAAGAATAAATTGATTGTTGAGGATGAACCAAAACATGTTGAAGAGAGGAAGATAATAGATAGAGGTGCATTTAAGGATGCTTGTTTTAGATGTGGAGAAGAAGGTCAAAGATCTTTTGAATGCTCCCACAAGGCTGGTGATAAAAGAATTGTTGTGATAAATGAGAATGTGGATTCAGTGAATGAGCTCATGCAGGAATAGGAGAACTAGTTGGTTTGGCAAGCGTTTCTTGGTAAGAAGGTGTTGGAACCTTGTTAGTAGAGGAATTTGTTTAGGACACATTGCAAGTCTAGAGGTAAATGTTGGAATGTGATTGTGGGTGGTGGTAGTATTGATAACCTAATTCTAAGGAGATGGTTCATAAACTTAGTTTGAAGAAAGTGAGACATCCTTGTCCTTACAGGATCATTTGGTTATAAGATAAACATGCTTTGGAAGTGAGAGAGTGGTGTCTTGTTAATTTTCAGATTGGGGAGTATGTAGATCAAGTATTGTGTGATATTGTGGACACTAGTAGCTGTCACATATTACTAGGTATACCTTGGCAGTATTATTGAAGGGCAATGCATGATTGTGTCAAGAATGAGTTTATTGTTGAGAATAGTGGTAGTAAGAACTCCATGATTCCTTTGTAGAATGCAAAACTTGGTACAAATAATTTGAGTTTTGGTAGCCAAGTTTATTTGAAGGATTCTCGAAGGGTTAGAGATTGGCATGAAAAATAAACATGGTATAGACCAAAGATAGTTATGGAAATAATAAATGCATGAAAGGAGTTGCAAAAGTGGAACAAAGGCAAGAATGTACAATTTTATGTGGTGGATGACATGTATGTGAAGAACTAGTTTGGATTTTGTGCGTTGAACCTTGAAAGATGTTCGTCTAGCTATTGAGAACATCTTTTCTTCATACCTAGGGTAATCAATAATCATATATGCAAAAGCATCAAGCTTAGCTTTTTGGACTTATGGTCCATCTATACAGTTGGGCATGTGTTTAAGGTACATTGGGGAACCTTATCTTAAGTACCCATAATTATTAGAGTAATCATGTTGGAGTTAGAGCCATTCTGGTGATTGTTGGTAATGTGTTCCTAATTTCTTAGACAAACTTTGGAGATTGTATTCAAGAGCTTTAATCAAAGGGAGTTGGAATGTGTTCTCTTAGATTTAGATCATTGGATGACACATGGACCTATGCTTTTCATTTTTTATGTTTTCTTATGATTTAGTTATGCATTGTAAACTTGGGGTATATCCTACATATTTAGTTATTTCATGTATTTAATGTTTGTTCCCAAGCTGAGTTGTGGCTTGAGGGTTTATTTAATGAGAGTATTTATTTAATGTAACTTTCTAGGCTGACCTATGGCTTGGTTTAGTAAAGTATAGAGTCTTATGGTGTCTTGAGTTCAGCATTCAGTTCAACATTGAGTAGTTGAGAGGAGTGAAGTTTAGCAGAGCTAGTATTTAAGTGTGGCTTGGAAGATAAGAAGGTTTCTTGGTGTCTTGTTTGCACAAATTTAGATTCTTCTTGGCATTTCTACTAGATTGTGGTATGGTCTAGCTAGATTTTGGATCTTGTGAGGTCTTATAGAACTATTATTGCTGATGTATTTGGCCATAACCTAGAAGGCCTTACAGTCGAGCACGTTGGATATAAATCCATTGTTTCTATTATGAGAATTGACATTGTTGTGAATCTAAATCTCTATGGTATGCATATTCTTCCACTCTGTTGTTATCTTCTAGGGATAGCACATCTCTTCTAGGGATTCTCCTACCTTGTATTGCATCACCATAACTCGATCATTTAGACTCTAATTTTACTATTTTTTTATTTTTATTTTAGCTAAACTTTCTTGAGCATTTTATTGGTGCAGTTAGTTTCTGATTTTGATGGATAGATTTTCTGGAAAGTGTAGATATAAGTGATTGTGCATGTCTAATTCTAAATTTTCCAACTTCAAAGGCTTTGTTTAGGCTCATATAGAATATTTAAAAGTGCTATTTTTTTGAGGTGCATAATTTTTTTTAAATTGGTCTAGATTTTCTATCATAGTATAATCTTATTTGGGTGAAAATTTCACATTCAACATTTGGCCTATTTTTGGGTACTTGTACTTTGTGGATCATTTAGTGGTCTTGCATCTTAATTTTATTAAGTCTATTTTTTAAAAAAAAATTCTTTTTATTGGTATGTGGCCAAAGGCCTTGATGAATTTTATTAATTGAAAGAATAGATTACAATAGCTTTATTTCGTTCAAATGGGCACTGGTAGGAAAGAACGAAGAAGAAAGCCTCTAGTCTCGCCCAGGACAAATGTCTTATATTATTAAATTTTAAAACGGGCATACCCTAGTGAACTCATTTTTAAATGAATAGATTGCAATCAAAACAGGGGCATACCCCTAATCTGTTACATTGTTTTAGTATATTTTAACATAACCTCTGACAAATAATGCATATTTCTTTGTCAATCTGCTTGCTATTTGACCGATCTTCCTAACTAAGAGATTCCTTCTTACAATCTTATCACATGAAGAGGTTAGTCATACATAATGAGAAAATAAATGATAGAGGGCCACACCACCCTTACCCACTTGGAATCAAGAGTGCAACAATATGGAGACCAAGAAAAAAAATGCTTCACAAATAATTTTATTATACTTGAAAAATCCTTACAACACCCACAAGATGATATGACTTCTTCAACATAAGAGAAATCCTAAATAAGAGTCTTCACACCAAGAGCTTCACCAATAACTTCTACTTGAAGAGCTACACCTTTAAAGTTTTCACACCTTGAAGTCTTCACGCCTTCTAGCTTCTACTTCTCAAACTTGATTAGAAATGCTCATATCCCTTGCTTAAATAGGCACTTACCACCCAATGCATAAGTTATCCACAACCTTCTAGAATTCCTCCTACACAATATCCACAACCTTCTAAAACTTCCATAACCTTCTAGAATTACAACTAAGCACCACCATGTGGCCCAATTAGAAAATTACATTTCCTTTATGGATCACAACAAATATTAAATGCAAGATTTAAGAAACTTTCCACAAGCTTCTAAGATGCCACCTACACACCTCGATTAATGTAATGACAACTATTTTTTCTTTTCTTTTTTTTCTTTTTATATTTATGCCACCTATGCACCTCGAAAATAGAAATCACTTTTCCCCTTTTTTCCTGTTTTCTATTTTAAATTATTTTTCTTCCTATTTTCGTCACTTTCTCTCTCCTCCACAATTTTTTTTTTTTTTTTTTTTAAAAAAAATTTATATTCAACATGTCTCCCCTTTATTTAAGATGCTCCTGCATCAATAAACTACCCAACCATGGACTTCAAAGAGATTGTGATTAATAATTTAAGTAGTTGAAAAATAATTATGAAATTCAAACATGTAGATAATTCTAGATTAATATAATGAAAATGCCATCAAAATAAAATACTAAGATACTGCTACATGGCTGAAACATTAAAACTTAAAGGAATACATAGTAAATTTTAAGCTTCAATGTTAAACCCTGTTGTCAATAATGCCTATTATAAAGATATTAGCCAAGACTAGATTATCCGAGAGAGAGAGAGAGAGAGAGAGAGAGAGAGAGAGACATAGCAACATTCATACCAATGAAGTCATAAATTATAGACATGACTAGAGCTACTATAAATCATCTCTAGATATGACTATCTATGAAAGCCTCTCAATGAAGCATAACAATCAGAGAGTGTCAGAACCAAGAAATCACCATGAACAACAAACCATCATAACCTATGAAATGTTGAGATTGATCTTATAAATATACTGGTCTACTAAAGCTCTTAAAGGTGGGGACAAAATGAAACTGCACAGTTGAGCCGTTGCAAACCCGAAGAATAATACAAATCAATTAAAATATTATTAAGAGTGTAGGCTACCCTTCTCAAAGATTAAAATGATAGAATTCTAGTCAATACGAGTTTCATTTTTAAAGGGGGAAACAAGAATACATCAAGCTACATAACTAATCATCAAATACAGTTAGCTGAGTCTCTACCTGCAAAGGAGGCCACAGATATCTTGAGAGCTAAGAGCTATATCAAATAAAAAATACCTAAATTAAATCTAAAACTATATTTAACTAAACAAGGAATACAAACTAGCTAAGAAACTGCGCTATTCTAGAGATAATAAGACAAGCGCAAATTAAATTCTTCATAAAACCTACAGTAGGTCTTAAGAATCAACTAAAATGTAGAATTGTAAGAAATTGCCCAAACATTCTAGCCTCCAAAGGAGATAGAACCACTTGAATTGGAAATGTAAGGAAATTTAGGCAATCCAAGGCCACATTAGGGCATAAATGAATCCACATTATGAAATCTGAATAAAACCCTCTCTAATTCAAATGTGAATTAAAATCAAGCTTAAAATAGAACATGAATTAAATAGAGATCTGTACCAGATTAAGAAACCCTACTTAAGACTAATGCATCTATCCATAGATATAGTGCCATCACTATTCGAGCTAAAAAATTTAAAACCTTATAGTCATTCAAGAGTAAAAAATGACCATAGAGGAAAAGTACAGAATAACCCCAAATATAGAGTGCTAAATATATAATATTATTCACATATTAATAAGAGTCTTAGGTTTTGTCAGTACCCAATATAGACATGGTTTTAAAACTTGTAATTTTTGTTTTTGAACCACTTTGAGCTAAGGTTCAAAGTAGTTTGAAATGGTTTAGTGGTTCAGATGATCCATCTTGTAGGTTCAATACAAGCAAAGTTCAGACTCATGGTTCAAAGTATAGAATGGTCGACATAGAAAAGTTCACAATTCATGATCAATTTTTGTCAATTTAGTAGTTTCAAAGGTTCAATGAGTTTGATGTTTCAAATGTTCAACAGTTCACAGTTCAAGTGCAGAATCTTGAACTATTTTCAACTAAAGTTTGAAGCAGTTCAAACTAGTTCAAAATAGTCCAATTTGTTCATGCAGGTTTAATGATTTGTTTTGAGAGGTTCACATGTACAATTTAGTGGCTTGGTTTCAATGATTCATTTCCCAGGTTAGAATTGCAGTTTGTTCAAAGCACAGGTTCAACCAAAGAGCACTAGAGACAACTATTGGCATCATACATTAAAAATGTATATTGATATTCCATCTAATATACTCGATAAAGGTTCTAAATACTTTTTTATTGCATGTTAAGAAATGAGAACACAGCACTAATGAGGCAATAATCAACCATATGCCAATGGGAAAACATGCATGCAAATGAAAAGATTGTAACACTCAGAGCTCGTGGTTATAGAAGATGAATGCATCCATTTGGAGCCAAGGAAATATATATTTAACATAAATGGTCTAACATTTCTATATGTTATCAGATGGGTTGTGTTTTGAATAAAAAATAAATCAAGATTTTTTGAAATTGGATGCTTGATGTTCTAGAAAAATAGTCTTAGTGCAGGGGGCATAACTTCCAATTGCACCATTGGATTTAGCTTAGCTTTGGATGTGTTGTTTAGAGGCAAGTTATGCATGATCTGACTAAAGCAATCTTCAAAATTATTCCTAGTTTACAAGTTATAGCTAACTGAGTAGAGCATTGTCAAAACTGTCAACGACAGTCACAAAATTATGACAGAGCCTCATCACCAGCAAATGCCACTTGTCAAGTTAGGGTCATACGTCACTTTAAAAGATTTTTTATCTTAATATTCTTGGAAATGAAATTTATCCCAAGAAAGAGACTAGAAGCATAAGAGTGATGCTTTATTTTCTTAACCAAGAATGATGCAAAATTTTGGAAAGTCTTTTTAAACTTTGAAAGTCCCCGCAAAGGAGGATTTTCAAGAATCAATTATGAAACTGAAAAGTTACAAGAAAGAACATGTTCAAAAAGCCAACAAAAGACAATGGAGGGGTTCCATTCTTTTCCTTCTTTTGGACTGTAGACTATGTGCTACAGTAGGGAGGGAAAATTTTCCAATTTTTTCCATTTTCTTGAGACATTGTGAGAAGCAGAGCATGGGTTGATTTTCTTTTTCTGAACTGTGTTAGAGATAGGAATAAGATTTTGATTGTTAATGTAATATTGAAAAGAGTTTCAGTTTTTCTTTAGATAGTGGTTTTGGTTGTAGATGAGTAAAAGAGTGTTTGTGGTCTTTTACATTCAAGGAAGGGAGACTGGAGATTAATCACATCAGAACTTTGATTATGATGTATTTTCCTTCCACTAATCATGATCTTTGTGTCATTTTCAGTTTTCTCTGAAACACATTCTTATACCATTATTTTCTTGTTACACTATCATTTCAAAATATCTTTAAAAGCTCTGATTTTTAATTCTCTCTAGAGGATAGAAGATATATTTTCATTTTCATCATGTAATGTAGCATACAGCAAATGAACCTTGTGTCATCTGTTGCTCGTTGCTTTTCTTTCATTTTCAACTATTAGGTTTTCACATCTACTCTATGTTTACGAATAGATTCTTGTAATCCTTTCATGCTTTCTGGTTAAAAGAATCTATAATTAATTCATTGTCTACCTTACACAGGGAGTTGTACCTGATAAAATTCAAATGAAGGTTATCAATCCAATGATAACCTGTCCAATTGTTGGTGCTAATTAGTCTTCTCACTTGGGCATTTAGGGTTATATTTCTACATATTTTCTTGGAGGACAATCTGTTCACTAATAGATTTTTGGCAACTCCGTTGGGGACAAAAATGAAGATCATTGCCTAACATTTGTTTCCTCAGTTTTGTGATTATCTCTATGTACAAAAGATTGATGACTCTATGTTACAAACTTGTTAAATCCTTGATTTTGGAGTTCCATTGTATTTTATGGCTACTATTGCAACTCAACCATGGGGGGCTTGGATCAGACCATTTTCCCTAGCTTGATATTTAGCCTTACCAAAAAGATCATGGTAATACCTTCCCAAGTTTCTTGGAGATAAAACACAAGATCCAGATGACCACATCAAAGCAGTTACAGTCGCATGCAAGATTCTTGGTGTACAGGAAGAATATGTGTTCATCATACTATTTGTTCAAAGCCTTGTGGGAAAAGCTATGGAATGGTTTCAGAATCTACAAGATGGATGTATCAAAACTTGGGATGATCATAAGGAGAAATTCCTTGAGAGATTTCAGCCCACAATTGATTCCTATCAATTGTTGGTAAATCTTTTTCAAATGCAGATGAAAGAAGATGAATCTGTAAGGGAGTTTATTGATAGATTTAACTGAAGTGTTGGTAAAATCCATCTAGCCCACCAACCTAATGAAAGCAATTAGTTATGCTTCTTTATTGCTACTATGGATGCTGAAGTCAAGTTTTGATTACAATGCCTTGGAGTGCAAAATTTGGTGGACACACAAAAGGAAGCAATCAGGTTGGATGATGCCTTGATTCTTAGTGGTATGAAATATATAAAGACTCCACCAATGAAAGAATACCTTTGTAAATAGCAACACTACATTGATGAGGAAGCTATAAAGAAGAAGCATTTTCTAGAAGGAACCAAATCCACTCCCAATGTTTCTCTTTTTTAGAATCTAATTATTTTTAATGATGAAAATTTTTAAGAACTATGTGTTAGAGATGGGAATAAGATTTTGATTGTTAAAGTAATATTGAAAAGAGTTTCAGTTTTTCTTTAGATAGTGGTTTTGGTTGTAGATGAATAAAAGAGTCCTTGTGGTCTTTTACATTCAGGGAAGGGAGACTGGAGGTTAATCACATCAGAACTTTTATTATGATGTATTTTCCTTCCACTGATCATGATCTTTGCATCATTTTCAGTTTTCTCTAAAACACATTCTTATACCACTATTGTTTTGTTACACTATCATTTCAAAATATCTTTAAAAGCTCTAATTTTTAATTCTCTCAAGTGGATGAAAGATATATTTTTAGTTTCATCATGTAATGCAGCATACAGCAAATGAACCTTGTGTCATCTACTGCTCTTTTCTTTTCTTTCCTTTTTAGCTATTAGGTTTTCACATCTACTCTATGTTTATGGATAGATGCTTGTAATCCTTTTGTGTTTTCTAGTTAAAAGCATCTATAATTAATTCATTGTCTACCTTATATAGGGATTTATACCTAATAAAATTCAGAGGAAGGTTGTCAAACCAATGATAACCTATCCAACTATTGGTGTTGATTAGTCTTCTCACTTGGGCATTCAAGGTTATATTTGTACATATTTTTCTTGGATGACAATCTATTCACTAATAGGTTTTAAGTCAAATAAAACAAGATCTTATAAATAGGTCTTATACATAGAAAACTATGGAAGTGCTATGAGTTTGGGAAATTACAAAACCAAAATTTATGTAGTATTACTATACAACCCCAAAATACTATCCCTAAATAGAACTAAATAACCATCATTCATTCCAAGCCCCTTCATCACTTCTAGTATACCATGATCACTTCTAGGATATCATTAGGTTGTTCCACATAATAGTTAGGTGGAAACTCAAAATCTACCTTGGCTCTGCTAGTTTTCTTTGCATTCAGAGTGCAAAAGTCGAGGTCAATGATGTTGTCGAATGTCACCCCTAGTTGTATATATGCATTGAACATGTGAAGGTAGTTAGTAAGCTAGTCCTTGCTCTCATTGGAAATAATCCCTCACCATCGAAGAAGAAAATGAAGGTTGGCCTCCATTTTGGGCCACTCACAATAGAATGTTGGGCCTTCACGAATTACCAAAGAAGGGCAAAAAAAGTTGGTTTCCAAATCCAAATGACCCATGGGCAGCTTCATATATTTTTGTGGTAGTAGAATTCTAAACTTGCCATCAATATTATGCACCGCTAGTTCCAAACCCTTGCGCCAAGTCAGAACAAAAAGGTAATGGCACAGTCTAATAATATCTCTAGCCTCCACTTTGGCTCTGAATAAGAAACCAATGAAAGACCCAATGATATCACTATTAGTCCTCTAGGTGTACCAGTAATTGAAAACTCCTTCCCCTAAAGCTTAGCTAATTGCAATTTAAGACATATCATCCAGTGGATAAAGGATTCTATTCCACCTTTCAGGTTTTACTAAGCCACAAAATGACATGGTTCAGCTTTCAAAGGCATGAAATAGGTATATGTTTGAATCCATGATAAGCAAGAGGATGGAAAATGAAAAGGGTTGAAAATGATGCTTAGAAATAGTATATGGAAACCTCTAGATGCAATCAGAAGTACTACTAGCATGATGTCATCCAGGGGAAACCAAGAGTTGTCACTAATTGCAAAAAACCATGTCACGAGATAATCCCTATAACAAGTCATAATTAATCAACCCTCATAGAAACCTAAAATACTATGGTTATCTACCTAATGATGATACTAAAGGGAGAATAGAACATGATAAAAATAAACTTAGAATAAAGTGCTACTGAAGCTAGTCAAGTTTAGATAATGACTATAGCGAGATAAAGGAAACATTCTCAAAGTGTACTTATAAACAATAGTGAATTTGCATACTTAGAAATTGATATACTTATATGATTATATAGTCTATTTAATCTAAATGAATCAATTCAAGCATTAGGATAATGAAGAGTACTACAGTATCTATGCAATAGACAAATTAGATTGACCGAGTTGAACTATTGTAGAAGAGCAAGGAGTTAACTCCATCCACCTCAAAGTTTGCTAATTGATCCACTATTTGATTGTCTTCCCTATAGATGTGGCAAATCCTATAATCTTTGAGTTTATCGATTAAGATAAGGACCTCCTCCAATTGAGAATTGAGAACCCACTTAGGGGTAGAGCATTTTTTGATAGCATTTAAGACAATTTGAGAATATCCTCGATGATGAATTTGTTTAAATTAAGCATGAGACATAGTTGAAGACCATGATAAAGAGCTTCAAGTTATGGTAGGTTGTTAGAAGTAGGTTTGATAGACATAGCTTTTTTTGCTATCCAGCACCTAGCTTCATTACTAATGATACATCTGATGCCAGCTATACAAGGATTACCACGAGCAGCTTTGTCAAACTTTAATTTGACCCAACCAATTGGCGATGGCTCCCATCTGTAGTTTTCCCTAGCCTCTTTACTCTTCTTCATGTAAAACAGGGGAAGATTGATCAAATTTGACCAATGCTTCTTCATTTGCCCATCCCAACTCAAAAAGGATCCTTCCTCTAACCAAATATTCCTTAGGTATGAGTTAGTAGTTTCCAAAATACTAGCTTCTATTTTGGCAATTAGTTCTTCATGTTTAAATTCAAAATTGCAAAAAATGTGATGATTTCTTTCCTTCTAGATTTCCCAAATCACGATAGGAGAGATATTCCAAAGCTTGCTATAAACACCCTTAAACAAAGTCACAGGCCAACTTTTAAGAAGGTTAGACAGAGATTTTGGGAAGGGGGTAGACCAACCCAGCATGTGCCTGAGCCATTCCCAACAATATTGGGAAAAGGGGCAATTAAAAAGAATATGATCTGCATCTTCAGAGTTTTTCTTACAGAGTACACATCTAGATGACCTTTGTATACCAAATTTGTAAAGCCTATCTATAGTTTAAATAGATTAATCTATTACCTCATCTCTATGGACTCATTCCTGAGCTTCAAGGAGGGTGGAGTCAATATATTTGGAAAGATAAGAATAGTTATCTCAAAAGTCTTCTTATTGAAACCATGAATTTCTTTCTATTACATGTCATTAGTTCTATAATCTTTGATATTCAATGCCCACATAATATTTGAATAAAGTTTTGGGAGCATTTTGGAAATCTTCATATTCCTCTAGTCTTGGAAGAAGAAGAAGAAGAAGAAATCTATTACCTCATCTCTATGGAATCATTCCTAAGCTACAAGGAGAGTGGAGTAAATATATTTGGAAATATAAAAATAGTTATCTCAAAAGTCTTGTTATTGGAGCCATTAATGTCTTTATATTGCATGTCTTTAGTCCTATATGTTGGATACAATTGATCAATTGTGTATTGTCTTTGATGTTACAAAAATGTCATATCATTATCAGTCAGTGTATGCCAAGCTCACTCAGGCAGTGAAGATAGTTTTTTGTGTCTATTGAGTGTTCCTATGATTGCCTAATTTAGAAGGCAGTATCTATTGAGTTCACTTAGGTGTCAAAGGAAAGTGTGAAAAAGTTGAGTGTTAACCAAGCTCATTCAGTTAATGAAGAAAATTTGGATGGAACCAGTGTTAATCAAGCTCAGTCATTTGCTAAAGGATCTTTGTGAGTATGTAGTGTTAATCGAGCTTCTATGGTTAACACAAGAAATCATTTCTGAGTTAGTCTCTACTGAGTTGGGTTGGCTAACGAATGATTTTCTTATTTTGGCATATTAAGTGTAATTGATTTATCTCTTGGTTCTAGTCGACTAAGGTGATGAATATTAGTTATTCTAAGTAGTATATGAACCGACTTGATAATATGAAAGATATACATATAGGGTCAAGTTGTGAAATTGAAAAAGTAAAAAGTGTGAAGATGTAATGAATATTTAATGACAAAGCAAGGAAGTGAATTTGAAGGATAAGTTGAATATCCTTCTAGATGAGAAAAGCTATATTTGATTAGGAAGGATCAAGTAAAAGCTAGAACAGAGATCTATAATCAGTAATTCAGTTGTATTCAAATTAGGTCATCTCACTATTACTCTCTAACTATTGTAGTAGTGATCTAAATCTCTTAACAAAGTTAGCTTAATAGCTATTTGTAAATCCTCTAACAACGTGGAAATTCTATTGAATTTTCTTAAGACCTCTAACAAGGCCACTCCTAATAGGGTGATTAAATCCTTTAACAGAATCACACCTAATAGTGTGTTTTTTAACCTTTAATAGGGTTGGCTTCTAACAAGGCTCACTTTCAAAGAGTAAAAATAGTAACTGGTTGCAATTGGTAGTTTTCCCAAATTAGATTTCCACGTTAAATCCTGGTGTCAAATGTGTTCATGCTATTTTCTTTTATGTGTTTGCAACTAAGTTAAAATAATGGTAATCACAGATAACATTTAAAATTTTGAATAAATAACACTTACTGAGTTACAACATTTTATGTGTGTTTATCGAGCATTAGTAGCATTCATTTTTTAGACTTTATTTTGTACTGACATTTAAGGGATTTGGGATTTATTTTCATAGTAACTTATTTACCCCTCCCCTCTCAGTTACTCCTCTTATATCTCCAGCACTATAATCTTTGATATTCAATCCCCATGTAATATTTGGATAAAGTTTTGGGAGCATTGTGGAGATCCTCATATTCCTCTAGTCTTGAAAGAAGAAGAGGAAGAAAAAGAAGTCCACCAAGATAACTGGGGGGGTGAATCAGTATCCAATAATTAAAATATTTATCTTCTTTAAACAAACTTAACCATTCAACCAAAGTAAATAGAAACCATAATAAGATGCACATATGCAATTACACTAGATATACATAGGCAATTACACCAGATATGTTAACTAGGGAAACTTTTGAGCAAAGGGAAAACCCCAGTGGGAATGATGCCCACAAGGTGATGTACTAATATAAATATTCCTTGTTAGAGGATGGACCCTATTAGGAGTCTATAACAACATTTAGTACATATGAGTCCCTGTTAGGAGACTTTTAATCCCTATTAGGAGTTGTGCCAACCTTGTTAAGAGTTATGGAAACCCTATTAGGAGTTGTAGTACAATGTATGCAAGAAGAGCTCATTGTCCAAACATGCAATTTCAACTACAAGAAGAGCTCACTGCTCAAACATGAAATTTACTATTGTGTTCTTCTTTCCTTTGTTCTTTCAACCAAACCAAATACTATAAGACCTTGTAGACCAGGTCATAAATCTTAGATCCAAATATCAAACCTAGGATCACTCATCAAAACCTTGGCAAAGAAGTTTCCTTCACTTTTGCTCTACTCTACTTAACTTTTCTTTTTGTTCTTGTGCTACTTGTAAAATATCATCCACATACCTTTCATGTTAAAATAAAATGTCCTACCTTTATACCAAGTCCATAAAACAATTCCTTGAGTTAGTTGTTAGACCTTCTCAATCAATCATTATAGGACCACATTAAGAATATATAACATTTAGCAGTAACATTAATCTTCCACCATGTAAGTTGAATATCCTTCTGTATGCGTAATATTGAGATGAAAGAACTTATCCATGTCATCGTCAATATGTCTTCTTCACATCCTCAACCTTGATTCTCAGAATAACATTCTTGCTAAGAGATATAACAAGTTTACCAGAACATGCCTCTATAAACTCTATCTCAAAATAAACATCACCAAAACTTACATAACTTCTTCTAGACTTATCATTTCTTCATTTGACATTAAAAATACACATACTAGATACTCAAAAGTATCTCCCATAAACCAACTTGATCTCTCCACTGTTCTTCTTTCAGATACCATAGAAAACTATTATCTGGACATCAATGAAAAACTCAATCATGAATTTAATATATCATTATAGTATCATATCTACAATACTTCCCCATAGGAATATCATCAGCATTCATGCTTCCAACAATCTTCCACTTTGGCATAGATGGAAACATAGATGAAAAACATCTAGTTCCAAGAATACCAACAAGACTATTCATCTTTCTTTAGAAATCCTCTTCATCAATCATTCTCCCCATTGATATACTTAAAAGTGCTTTCTATCAAACTATCATTTCATGTTGTACTTATTCCAAACATGTTGTACTTTTTCTTGCTTTTCTTCTCCTCATGATGTTCTTCCTCATTATCTTCTCATGATTTTTTTCATGGTGAACTTCTACCCCATTGATATCAATGTCAAAGGATTTAGTAATCATCAAGATTTAGGAACAACTAATTCTTACTAGCTCAAGTGTCCAAAGACACTATTCAAAACAACATTCAAAAAGAGTCCTAGATGACTCTGTCCATCATAGATACTCCTCCATATAGGAAGCATTAGCATTCAATCTAGATAATAATGGTACTTTATTTTACTAGACTGATGCACTCTTACATCTTTTACTCTAATGTAGGAAGGGGCATAACCCCTAGCATACCTCGCAAATACTCAAAAGTCTCTTTGGGAAGAGGCTAAGTGAATATATTTGCAATCTTCTCTTTAGTGCTCACATACTCCAATCTAATTTCCTTCTCTACAACTTTCTCTCTCAACATATGATACTTAATAGAAATATACTTGGTTTTTGAATGCAACATTAGACTCTTAGTCTACATATTTACTATGCTTGTGTTGTCAAAATGTATGACAACAACTTCACTAATTTCTTTCCTTATATCCTTTAGTATCTGCTTTATCCAAACAACTTGATTATATTTTTTTGTTATTGCAACATATTATGCTTCCATTGTACATTGTGATATACAATCCTACTTTTTTCTTATCCAAGAAACCAATCTTCCCCGAAGAAAGAAGGCTCCACCACTAGTGCTCTTTCTGCCAGCCATACTACTTGCCCAATTAGCATCAGTATAAGAATTTAGAGTAAAATCACTAGATCTGTCATGCCACAATCCGAACTCTAATGTTCCTTTCAAATATCTAAATATCCTTTTGACTTTTGCATAATATGATTCTCTTGGATCAACTTGAAATCTTGTAACAATTTCAACTACATTTGTTATATCTGGCCTTGTTTGATTCAGATATTGCAATCCTCCAATCATAGATTTGTACTTCTTCTGCTCAATAGTAGGTGTCTCATCTTTCGTAGATAACTTCTGTCCAATTACCATAGGTGTTCCAATGGGTTTACATATTTCCAAACCAAACTTTTTCAGTAAATCCTTCAAATACTTAGTCTAAGAAATAAAGATTCCTTCTTTATTCTGTACAATTTGTAATCCTAGAAAATATTTCATTTCTCCTATCATACTCATTTCAAATTCTTTATTCATCTCTTCAGAAAACTTGTCACTTTCATCATTATTTCCTCCAAATATGATATCATCAACAAATATTACCAAAATCATCAAACCATCATCAATTTCTTTCCAATTGAGATTACTATCTACCATACCTTTTCTATATCCAAGCTTTGTCAAATGCTTGTCCAATCTTGCATAACAGGTTCTCGGTGCTTGCTTCAAGCCATACAATGCTTTCTTCAATTAGCATACCAGGTCCTTATCATTTGTCAAAGGACAACCTTTAGAATGCTCAATGTACACTTTTTCTTCAAGTTCTCCATTCAAAAATTTTGACTTGACATTCATCTGATACACTTTGAATTTCTTTTGTGATCCTTTTTCTCTTCTTACCAGAAGGGATACTCCTTCTTCAATATTTTTGTCTTCCTTAGATCTACTCCTTGATAAACTAGGTTGAATATTCAAGGCACTAAAAGTTGTCTCTATTCTAGTTAATTCTCCAAACTACTTAAGCTCATTCTCAACTGCTTCAAGTCTTCCAAGTAATGTCTCCTTTGTGGAATCTTTAGTACAAGATATCAATAATTGTATCATTTGAACTACTAGCTTAAATGGTGGTGTTAAGATCTTCAATATCTTCCATGTGGCCTCATCACCTTCTTTGGTTCCTCCTTGAGATCTAATACCTATAGTAATTTTTTATATTCTACCTACAAATATTCTTATAGATTCATCTTCCATCATTTTAGCATCTTGAAATGTATAAATCCAAATTTGTAATCTCAATTTCTTAGCATCAATCACCTTCAAAACTACTTTCCAAAGCTTTCCAAATCAAATGTGAAGTAGCATGTGACTTTACCTAAATGTATTCAATTTTAGGAAGTACAGTCAATAGGGATTCTCTAGCTCTCATGTTACACATAAAAAGATCTCTTTCTACCTTGGCACAAGTTTCCAAATTGTTTTCATCAATGATTGCCTTCGCTGATTTTGTCAAGATCCACTATCTTAGACCCATACACAACATATATGTCTTCATCTTTTCTTTCTAGCTATCATAATTTGTTTCATTAAACTTTGGACTATCTTTCCTGAACATCCTCACCATGGATCTCCCAAAGTTGTTAAACTTTATCTTCAAGGGCCTGATGCTCTAATACCAATTGTTAGAAAAAAATATTCCACCAAGATAATTGAGGGGGGGGGGGGGGGGGGGGGGGGGGGTTGAATCAGTTATCCAAAAATTAAAATATTTATCTTATTTAAGCAAACTTAACCATTCAACCAAAGTAAACAACAACATAATAAGATGCACATAGACAATTACACCAGATATGTTAACTAGGGAAGCCCTTGATCAGAGGTAAAACCTTAGTGGAAATGATGCCCATAAGATGATGTACTAATATAAATATTCCTTGTTAGAGAATGGACCCTATTAGGAGTCTATTACAACATTCAATACATATATGTCCCTATTAGGAGACTTTGAGTCCCTGTTAGAAGTTTCTAACCCTATTAGAAGTCGTGGAAACCCTGTTAGGAGTTGTAGTACAATGTATGCAAGAAGAGCCCATTGCCCAACCATCCAATTTCAAATGCAAGAAGAGCTTACTACTCAAATTCTCTGATTTGAAGCAAAACTCTTCTTTGTTTTGAACATAACAAATATAATGCTCTAATTTTTATTTGCCTGCAACTCTGGCCAAATCTATTACAGAAATCAATGCATGAAATGAAATGCATAAAATAAACTACTATCTTCCCTCTACTCTAACAATACCTACTCTTGCAGAAAAGAAGCCCTTCTCAATGGAAAAGGTTTTACAATAAATACATTTTCTAGCAACTGTTTGGTTTCTTCCAGTGACTTTTCAGTTCTGTAACTGATCTTGTCTCTTTGACTTCTCATATTTTTCCTTTTGAAAACTGATATGCTTATTAACTTTTAAAATTAATAATGATAGATATTAACATATTTAAATTATATGTTAACAATTGACATTTAAATATGTTAAATCAATATCAAAATCTTTCCTTCATTGAGTGGACAGAAAAATAAATAGTTCTGATAGGTAAAAATGAGTCATTTTTCGTGGGGCATATCTTTTTATTCCACTGTTGGATTGAGTTCATTTTTGGATATGTTCTTCCAAACCTAGTTATCTTCATTCTGACTGGAGCGATCGAAAAAATAATCAATGAGTAAAAAGATATGAATTTCTGAATTCTGCTCTATATGACTGCTACAAAATCAGAATTAATAAAATAAAATTTCCAGCCATTGTTCTTTCAATGCTCTATAATCCATGTCTTCAATCTGCAACAATGTTATCTTCAATGCTTACAATGTTAATTCTCTGCTAAAATTTGGGAGAGATTCTCTGGAATTCTTATAGTGGAAATCTAACTTTTGTCTTCTCCCTTGGTAGAAAATTGAACTTTGACTGCGAAAGTCGTAGTGGAAAATGAATTTTCCATTTCCATGTAGTGGGCACAATTTTGATGTAGATTGATTCACAAATTATTTTTCTGGAGTAATCTTGATGCTAGACCCCATATACCTTCATCTTGGATTGAGATTTGCCTTTTCTCTCCTCATGTGGAAAATTGGACTTTGCCTGCGAAAGTCGTAGTAGAAAATGAATTTTCCGCTATGCATTTTTCTTTTTGCTGAAAAATAAAATATTTGCTTCTCCAATGGAAAATTAGAAAATTACTATGAAAAGTGAAGTAGAAAATGAGTTTTCTATTACACATTTTTCCTTTGGTGGAAAATGAAACATTTGCTTCTCCAATGGAAAATCTGAAAATGACTACGGAAGTCGCAGTAGAAAATGAGTTTTCCACTACACTTCATTTTTCCTTTGGTGGAAAATCCCAAGTTGACTTCTCCATTGCAGAAAATTAGAAAAGTGCTCCTCCATGGTGGAAAAATGAATTTTGACTTCTCCATTGCAAAAAATTAGAAAATGACTGCGAAAGTCGCAGTGGAAAATGAGTTTTCCACTACACCTCATTTTTCCTTTGGTGGAAAATCCCAAGTTGACTTCTCCATTGCGAAAAATTAGAAAAGTGCTTCTCCATGGTGGAAAATTAGAAAAGTGCTACGAAAGTCGCAGTAGAAAATGATTTTTCCACTACACTTCATTTTTCCTTTGGTGGAAAATCCCAAGTTGACTTCTCCATTGCGGAAAATTAGAAAAGTGCTTCTCCATGGTGGAAAATTAGAAAAGTGCTACGAAAGTCATAGCAGAAAATGATTTTTCCACTACACTTCATTTTTCCTTTGGTGGAAAATCCCAAGTTGACTTCTCCATTGTGGAAAATTAGAAAAGTGCTTCTCCATGGTGGAAAAATGAACTTTGGCTTCTATTTGCTTCCACATTTGTATATTTGGACCCAGAAATAATTCAATCCTTCATAGAAACTTTGTTAAGCATACTGGGAACAATTTTTGGGAAATTCTTTATGGGAGACAACTTTAAAAGTTTTTTTAAAATGGTGTACTGAAAGTGCACCTACAGCTAGCTCTGAATGGGGATTATGTGCTACAAAGTGCATAAAGAATCCAAAATCTCTAGCAAAAGACAAGTGCCTATCCATTGGGTTACAGAGTCTAAGCACAAAGAAGACCATCAAAGAATTGATTGCCGGGAGGGTGGAGGGGAGTAAGGCAAAACCAAAACTAAGAAAGTAGGGAACACTAAGCTACACACAGCAAAACTATGGAAACAAAAGATTATTTACAAATACAGGTGAGGAGACCTCACCAAAAAAAAGAGCAAGCAGGAAGAAGCTCACACATGGCCATTCACCAGAAGGGAGAAGTATGAACCTTTCTGGAAAAGAAAATTATGCTCCAGCAAGTTAAACCAAAAACATTTCCCCTTGGCAACTTCATCATAATCAAAACTGAATCTAGAGGTACACTGAAAATATGTGGCCCAAAAATCCTTTCCAAACAACCATCCTTCATCATATATTTCTGATTCATCTGTGCCTGCCTGCACATTACTTCTTACACCATTAATCATTTTTTGTGAGGAAGAAAGGTATAAAGATTATGAATCTAGTACGGGAACACACTCACCTTCATCTCTTTCTACAACATCATTCCTAATAGAGATTCCAACATCTGAAACAATATTGAAAAATTCAAGATACTCAAACAGTTCTGAAAATGATGTTCCATCATATGCACATTTATCACAGTCGATTTGGATAGAACTTTTAGATTTCAAATCCAGGCTGAAATAAAATGATTCTTCATCACACATAGGATCAATCTAGATTGAATTAACTTCATCCTTTCTAGTAGCTATCAAATCTGAAAACTCCCTATCCAAATTCAAAACTTCAATACTTGAATCGGTTGTAGAAGAAGACTTACATTTGGTAGGCACCAAGACTCGATTAGCTTCTATTTCATGGCAAATAAAAATATAATCTGGTTCTTTGTCCTCCCCATGATGTTGCAACACTTTGTCAGTCAAAGAGAATCTCTGCTCAAACTTTGTTCTTGCAACCATTTCTTCAATCATATTTTCAGATTTGGTAAAATGATTATCAACACATGCTCCAGCCTTTTTGTCAACACAGATTTCTTCAAAAAAACTCAGAGTTGTATTATCTTTGAAATAAAATGATTCCAACATAGAATCATCATCAACTTGTGTAGGTTTAAAATCACTTTTACAAATATCTTCTTCAAACTTAAAAGTCTCATATTCCACTTGCTTACTAACCAAAGGATGATTTTCAAAAGAAACTTTATGTAAAATATGATCATCATTTTCATCAAATCTAAAACTTGTAACCTTAGGAACAAAAGAAACCATAGACAAATCCTCATTTTCTATTTCACTTACCATTTCCCATTCGCTATCAAGAGTGTCTTTGCCCATTGAAATTTGTGCCTTTGGAAGTTGGGGTATTTCTTGTTCTCCAAGAACTGAACAATTAACTGACATTGGTTCTTGATTTACTATTTTTTCTTCAAGCACTTTTGCTGAAACATAACTCCCCTTTCTTTGATCTTGGACATTAAAGTACTGCTGGTATACACACCTTAACAATAGAGTAGATTGATGATCTTCGGAGAGACTTAATCTCTTCTTTTCAGCTTCAGCAATGCTTTATTTAAACGCAGTCCAAAGAAATTGTAAATTGAAATCACTTTCAGCTTCTATCTCTTTGAATGTGGGTTTTCTTCTGGTTTTCTTTCTTGGTTGAACCTCTTGTTCACTCAAGACCAAAAAATTATAGGAGATGTGATGGTGCGGAACTTCTGCAATCTCATCATTATCTACCTTCAATTCTTTTCTTAGCTGCAACACCCTTTCTCTACAATGTTGCAATAACTTTGATTTTATTTCCAGCTCCTTTAATTTGTGATACCTAGCACAAACACTTTTCCATAAAAGGACTAGTGCATGATCTTCTTCAATGCTCAAATTCATTTTTCTTCCATGGGTAATGCTTTCTCTAAAAGCATCAAAAAGATCACGCAAGACTGGATCTTGAGCTTGATGAAGTTCAATCAAAGAAGGATCTGGCCTTCTTCCTTTCACAACTTTAATGGGCATGGTCTTTTAATAACAGAGTCGCCAATATCCTACAAGTAGAGATAATAATAATTCTGAAAATGAAAGCACTAGACTCTTCAACCAGAAATGATGAGAATCAAAATAGAGTCGCCAATCTCAAGCAGAGATAATAATATAAATTGAGGAAGTAAAACTTCAGCACTAATCTTCTTTTCCGCTTCCCCAGCAGAGTCGCCAAAAATCTATTGGTAAACAGATTGTTCTTTCCAATGTAACTCTTACATGCCCAAACCTGTGAGAAACAATTTGATACCAACAGTTGGATAATCTATCATGAGATTGATAGATTTTCTCTGAATTGAAAGGTACGGCTCCCTTATCAATGATATTCAATGAATTTGTTTGTTCCTAAACCAATTGGGTATGTTCTTAACCCGAGAACGGAAGAGGAAAACCAAGCCAGCCCTAGACAAAACTAACTCAGGCAGATTTTAACTCCTAAATCTAGCCAATGCCAAGAATCCACAACTCCTATGACTTCTTGATATCGGTAATGCAATATAGATGAAAATTATGTGAATGCAATGAAGAAATGAAGATTTAATATTCAAATTTATGCAATAGGAATACGTGCAAATACTCTGATCTACAACACATTCATTATTTGACGCAAGATGCAAGATAATGTCCAAAACTAAACACAACAATACTCTGATTGAATATATTCAAAAAATAATACTCAAATTCTCTGATTTGAAGCAAAACTCTTCTTTGTTTTGAACACAACAAATACAATGCTCTGATTTTTATTTGCCTGCAACTCTAGCCAAATCTATTACAGAAATCAATGCATGAAATGAAATACATAAAATAAACTACTGTCTTCCCTCTACTCTAGCAATACCTACTCTTGCAGAAAAGAAGCCCTTCTCAATGGAAAAGGTTTTACAATAAATACATTTTCCAGCAACTGTTTGGTTTCTTCCAGTGACTTTTCAGTTCTGTAACTGATCTTGTCTCTTCGACTTCTCATATTTTTCCTTTTCAAAACTGATATGATTATTAACTTTTAAAGTTAATAATGATAGATATTAACATATTTAAATTATATGTTAACAATTGACATTTAAATGTTAAATCAATATCAAAATCTTTCCTTCATTGAGTGGACAGCAAAATAAATAGTTTTGCCAAGTAAAAATGAGCCATTTTTCATGGGGCATATCTTTTTATTCCACCGTTGGATTGAGCTCATTTTTGGATATGTTCTTCCAAACCTAGTTATCGTCATTTGACTAGAGCGATCGGAAAAATAATCAATGAGTAAAAAGATATGAATTTCTGAATTCTGCTCTATATGACTGCTACAAAATCAGAATTAATAAAATAAAATTTCCAGCCATTGTTCTTTCAATGCTCTATAATCCATGTCTTCAATCTGCAACAATGTTATCTTCAATGCTTACAATTTTAATTCTCTGCTAAAATTTGGGAGAGATTCTGTGGAATTCTTATAGCGAAAATCTGACTTTTGTCTTCTCCCTTGGTAGAAAATTGAACTTTGACTGCGAAAGTCATAGTGGAAAATGAATTTTCCATTTCCATGTAGTGGGCACAATTTTGATGTATATTGATTCACAAATTATTTTTCTGGAGTAATCTTGATGCTAGACCCCATATACCTTCATCTTGGATTGAGATTTGCCTTTTCTCTCCTCATGTGAAAAATTGGACTTTGTTTGCGAAAGTCGTAGTGGAAAATGAATTTTCCGCTATGCATTTTTTTTTTTGCTGGAAAATGAAATATTTGCTTCTCCAATAGAAAATTAGAAAATGACTACAAAAAGCGAAGTAGAAAATGAGTTTTCCATTACACATTTTTCTTTTCGTGGAAAATGAAACATTTGCTTCTCTAATGGAAAATCTGAAAATGACTGCGGAAGTCGCAGTGGAAAATGAGTTTTCCACTACACTTCATTTTTTCTTTGGTGGAAAATCCCAAGTTGACTTCTCCATTGCAAAAAATTAGAAAAGTGCTTCTCCATGGTGGAAAAATGAATTTTGACTTCTCCATTGCGGAAAATTAGAAAATGACTGCAAAAGTCGCAGTGGAAAATGAGTTTTCCACTACACTTCATTTTTCCTTTGGTGGAAAATCCCAAGTTGACTTCTCCATTGCGAAAAATTAGAAAAGTGCTTCTCCATGGTGGAAAATTAGAAAAGTGCTACGAAAGTTGCAGTAGAAAATGAGTTTTCCGCGACACTTCATTTTTCCTTTGGTGGAAAATCCCAAGTTGACTTCTCCATTGCGAAAAATTAGAAAACTGCTTCTCCATGGTGGAAAATTAGAAAAGTGCTACGAAAGTCGCAGTAGAAAATGAGTTTTCCACTACACTTCATTTTTCCTTTGGTGGAAAATCCCAAGTTGACTTCTCCATTGTGGAAAATTAGAAAAGTGTTTCTCCATGGTGGAAAAATGAACTTTGGCTTCTATTTGCTTCCACATTTGTATATTTGGACCCAGAAATAATTCAATCCTTCATAGAAACTTTGTTAAGCATACTGGGAACAATTTTTGGGAAATTCTTTATGGGAGGCAACTTTAAAAGTTTTTTTAAAATGGTGTATTGAAAGTGCACCTACAAGTTGTAATGAGGGAACACTTCGACCCTAATGACTCTCCACTTCATTTTTTGAATTTGAAGTGATTTTTGGTACTTTCTTATGACATTTTGAGGAGGTACCTTTTACTTCAAAGAAGAAATTTGAGTCTTTGGATATTGTTATTCATAAATCTCAAGATTCACTTGAGATGAAACATTGCTTGGTTCAAACTAATCACACTCATGTGTTAAACATTGATCGCACTCATGTGTTAAACATTCATATCCAATTTCCTAAGGTATCCTATATTTTGATGGGTACTTCCTACTAATTTGGGAGGACTCTTTGATACATGTATGACACAATTTCTTCCTAAAGGGAGGAACATCATTCAATTTTCTGGTGTAACTTCTAAATTGATCTAGGAGAATCTATCACATGTGTCATACAATCTAGATTAAGGGGGGACTTTTATGCTTCTCTTCTTAGTTCTTTTTTTGAGGAGGAATCCTTATCTTTGGAGTTTCATATGCATTCTTACATGGATCAATTTTCATTGGTTCCTTATTTTTCACCTTCTTCTATTTGGTTTGATCCTGATTGGTTTGTGGCATCTATAATACCCCAAAATTGGCACATTGCCATACTAAACCAATTTTGGTCTATTAATCAATCTCAAAGTCCTATTGTACTACACAATTTTGATTTCAACAATCTCTACTTGAACTATGCATCAAATGCAGACAATCCCTAATCTACAATAATCACATACTTCATTTAATTCCTAAATATTGATCAAAATTGGCTAAATTAACCTTTTAATTGAATTAATTTAATTATAATTCCTATTACCTTAATTTAATTAAATTCACCCATTTTAGCCAATACACGATAGGAATTAAACATATTTAATTAAATAATATCTCCTCATTTCAATTATTGAATTTAAGTTGTTGATTAGTTGAGAAAATCAGCAAATATGAGGTAATATTTAATTAAATCTTCAAATATCTTCCAAATATCTCATCTTGAGTTCAAAATATGGAAACTTTGAGTTAACTTAAAAATAAAGTGAAATAAATCACTCAACTAACTCTCAATTGAATCTTATTTCCTAAAATCTCTCAAAAGCTCCCTCTTTGATAGAAACTTTCTATTTGAACTCAATTTTGAATCAATCTCAACCATTGATTTATTTGGATTTCTATAAAAGGAGGCTTTCTACCAATATCAAAATCTAGAAGAGATTGTCAAAAATTTCCTAGTACAACAGGACTATGAGGTTGATTAATAGACCGAAATTGGTTTAGCATGTGAATGTGCCAATTTTGGGGTATTACAACATTTTCATCAACCAATGACATGGAAATACATCATCAGACTTCACAAACATCTTACTTCATTTGGATCCCCCTTCCTTCTTCCTATCCACAATGAGAAGTATCCTTGCATTTGTACTTGGTTTATCTTCTTCTAAAGGGAATAATTATTTTTTGTAGGCATTAGACTATCTTTTATCTTCAAGCACTCACTATCCTTGGAGGATATTATTCCAAGATAAGTTTCAAATTGATTGTATTCAGTGAATCCAAGGTATACCTGCCAAGATATTATAGAGCCTATAGAGTTGAAGGATTTATCCTTGTTAATTAGTCTAGCCCTTCTTAGAATTTGAGCATTGAAATTTGATTTCTCCTTAGAGTTTAGTGGGAAGTGTGTTGGTAACAAACCTATGATTTTGGGAACTAACACTTCGCACTTAAGAATATTAGAACATAATCTTGGGGAGATTTAGCTTGTTAAGAAGTTTGGTGACCCTAAATTTTGATATGCTACAAAAGCATTTTGATACGTTGATTGTATCAAATAAATCATGTGAAAAATTAACTCTTATGGACTTAATAGAGAAGAGAGAGTTGCATATGCCATTTGCATATTTATACAATCAATAGAAAACTAATGGGGTGTTGAGTATGAGACCTTGAGGAAAACTTTATTAGATCTCATGAGGTGTGTGAACTAAGAAGTTTTCAGTATCACAATTTTGACTTGTATATTAATATATGTTACTCGCCTTTACCATTAATGTCAAAGGAGGAGTGGAGTATGGTGGAAAATAGAAAGGATCTATAGGAAAGAGGGAGAAATAAATAGCCAATATGCATAGAAGAGGAGTGATGTAGTGTAAAGCAGCAGAATCCCCAGAGGAGATGTCCTAGTCCTTATCAAATAACTACACAGTGGAAGATAAACAAAAATGCAAGATTTGATATCAAATCACAACTCTTTATTCATAAAATAATTGGCTGCATGCAATGTGTCAAGCTGTAAGGCCTTCATAGTTATAGTTGAGTACAAAGCAAGTAATTGTTCTACAAGATCCCTCAAGATCCAATCCAAACCCTGGCTATTTTAGATCCATACTCTAGTAGAAACCTCCAAGTAAATCTCAACTTGTACTCACAAGCCTACCTAGCAATCTCCTTGTTTTCCAAGCCGCACCTACTAGCTCTTCTCAAACTTGCAACTCCACCACAATCTTGTTGTTTAAACTACCTCACATTCGACACTCTATCCATAGACTTAGGAAAACTCACTCCTCTACTTCCTCCTTATCTCCAAGCTTCTACTAAGAAGAGATCACACCTTGAATCTTGATTAGAAATGCTCATATGCATTACTTAAATAGGCACTTACCACCCAAGATGTTACAAACACAACCAGTGTGGGATAAAATGTAAATATAACTACCTTATAAAAAATATTAAAGTCTCACCCAAATACAACTAAGCACCACCATGTGTCCCAACAAATATGAAATGAATTATTTAAGGAAATGTCCACAAACTTCTAGAATTCTACCTACACACCTTGATAAATGGAATGATAACTATTTTCATATATTTTTCTATTTACGCCACCTATGCACCTTAAAAATAGAAATTCATCTTTTCCCCTTTTTTTCTATTTTTTAGTTTTTATTATTTTTCCTCTAATTTTTGTCACTTTCTCTCTCCTCTAGTTTTTTTCTTTCTTTATTATCTAATGCAAGATACTCCTACATTAGACTCCCTAAGTAGATAGAAAAGTGTGTCCCACACTTTGATGCCAAAAGAAAGATCTACAACCATATTCATCTTCACCAAAAGTTTCCACCTCATCAAGGACAAGAAAACCAACATCAAACACTAGAATCTCAACCATCCAATCATCATGCTCACTCCCTAGAGAAAACTAAACATGATGCTTCATCAACAAATCCTCATCCACATCAACAACTAATGAATCCACACTAGCAGCAACAAACTCCATATCGGTAGCAATATGTAGATCTCCATGAACACATTCCAAACTCTCAATACTAGTAATCTCATTGCTCACAACAAGATGATCTACAAGACACAAGTCACCACCAACAACAACTAGATCATCCACAATCAACTGCTCTATAATCTCCATGTCAGACTCAACCAACTGACCGTGAAAACAAATCTCCATCCCAACAAGGTTAGCAATATCCTTAGTAATAGCCTCAAGTTGCTCTACAAGTTTTGTATCAGATTCCACAAACTAATCAGCAAAACCAAAATCTTCCACCTTGACCTTGCTATGGCATATTTTCTCTTGAACAAGTCTTCTAACCAGCTAGATAACTCTCTTTTGGATCAGTAGACTCTAACTCTAATAGCATAGAACTTTCTTCTTTGGTTCCTCAACTCTTTTATAAAAAAACAACATCCACAATAGCATTTACACAAGCTATTGTCTCATTAATCCTCCTCTCCACTATATCACAAAGATTTGCAATCATTCTAGGGTCCAATCCTCTCAAAGCCATCTTCCAAGATCTTTGCAAACCCTCTACCAAAAATCACCAACAAATAAATCTTCCCAAACAAGATCAAACTTCCATCTTTGAAACCATAGATCCATTTGCATGTCCTCCCAAGGTCTTGATGCAAATTGCCTCAACTCTGGCACTCGGTCTACACCCTCAAGAACAACCTAGCTCTGATACCACTTAATGCAATGCAAGGTAGGAGAATCCCCAAAGGAGGTGTCCTAGTCCCTAGAAAATAACCACATAGCATAAGATAAACAACAGTGCAAGATCTGATATCAAATCAAAACTCTTTATTCATAAAATAACTAATTACATGCAATGTGTCAGGCTGTAAGGCCTTCCTGGTTGCGACTACATACAAAGCAAGTAATAGTTCTGCAAGATCCCTCAAGATCCAATCCAAACCCTAGCTATTATAGATCTACACTCTTGTAGAAACCTCCAAAGAAATCTCAACTCATGCTTGCAAGCCCACCAAGAAATCTCCTTATTTTCCAAGCCGCAACTACTATCTCTTCTCAAACTTGCAACTCCACCACAATCCTACTATAAACTACCTCACATTTGGTGCTCTGTCCATAGACTTAGGAAAACTCACTCCTCTACTTCCTCCTTCTCTCCAAGCTTCTACTAAGAAGAGATCACACCTTGAAGCTTGATTAGAAATGCTCATGTACCTTTCTTAAATAGGCACTTACCACCCAAGATGTTACAAAAACAACCAATGTAGGATAAAAGGTAAATACAACTACCTTATAATAAATATTAAATTTCCACCCAAATACAACTAAGAACCACCACGTGGCCCAACAAATATTAAATGCATGATTTAAAGAAATATCCACAAACTTCTAGAATTCCACCTACACACCTTCATAAATGAAATGACAACCATTTTTATTTTTATTTTTATTCACGCCACCTATGCACCTTGAAAATAGAAATTCCTCTTTCCCCCTTTTTTTATTTTTAAATTTTTATTAGTTTTCCTCTAATTTTTGTCACTTTCTCTCTCCTCTAGTTTTTTTGTTCTCTCTTTATTTTCTAATGCAAGATACTCCTATATCAGGGAGTATGTATACAAATATGAAATGGTAAAGTTATGTATAAAGAAGATAAAAAATTGTTGGCCACAATGTTGAGGCTTTGAATTTTTTGGACACTTGGCTATTTTTTCAACTATTGTCACCATTGCCAAAGGGGGAGATTGTTAGCCAGTTGGTTGAGCTAAGTGATTGGATATTGTAATTTATGGAAACACTATGTGTAGTTAAGTTTTCTTATATTGAAGATGTATTTTTTGTATGTTAGGGTGATAGAACTATTAGAGTAATTATTTGTTTAGACTTATTAATCAAATCACTTTGATTTAATTAAATAAGTTGCCTATTACTCTATTTTTCTTAAGCTATCTTGTAGGTTCATATAATTAATATTTTATTAATTATAATGTGCAACCTAGCTTTTTTATGCTTTAGGTTACCCTTTTCGAGTTTCAATATCCTTTATAAGGATTGATCTCTTTGTATTTCATTGAATCTGTTGAATAATATCTTTCTTCGTCTGAATACAATTTTTCTATTTTCAAATCAAACCCTTGCCTCTTCTTGTCTTTTACTTCTCCATGACAGGTTTTTTGCATGCAAGTTTTCTTGGGCTTTATGGATTTGATTGGCTTATTTGCTCAAATCCTACATGGTATTAGAGCCAGATCTACTGTAGCTTGTTCGGTATTTGGAGAAAAAGGGAGAACAAGGGTTTAGTGGATCAGATCTGGTGTTTTTTCAAGTTTTTTCTGAGAAAATAGGGGGCTCACTAATTTTCATATTAGTTTGAGGCCAAATAGACCTCACAGATGAATTTAGAAAGTGTCAAAACCCTTGTTTTCATATAAAATTTGTCTGATTTGGACAACATTGATCTGGGAGGCAAAAAAAATTTGCCAAGCAGGGCCATATGGCCCTTGGCATGCAGATCAAGGTGAAAAATTTAATAAAATCACAAAAAAAATTAAAAATTTGGTTCTAAACATGTAGTAGTTAACTAACTACAGTGGAGCCACTAGCGGTAACTGCTGCGATCACCATTGACGACCACTACCAGCGGTTACCGCTAGCAATCCACCAATGGCCCGCAGCGGCTCTACCAATAGCATTCGCTGCAACCCAGCCATAGCTCCACCCTCCCTCTATGGCCACCAATGGCTTAGTCACCTTTCTTTGCTCCACCTCCACCCACGTGGTGGCACATTTTTTTGGGGAGATTTTTTTTTTAATTATTTTTTTATTAAAAAAATAATTTTTCATGCATTTCAGAGGGCCTGTTGGTTTTTTCTTTGTAACTTGAGCATACGGACTTTTTTTTCAATCCAAAAAATGTGTCAGAAATTTGGTTTTGAGACGAAGATATTTTTGTAGGTGTTTTTGAGTTTTGATGTAGTTTGGTTGTCTATTTTGGTAGTCAAAGCTGGATGTTCTATTTTGCACTCCAGGAGGCATATCTTGAGCATCCGATCTCTGATTTTGGACTTCTTAATATCATTGGAAAGTTGTTTTTACACTCTTTCTAGTGATATTAGTTATTTTTCTAGATTCTACTCTAGGAACATTTTATTCAGTCTTATGCATTTTTGCATTCTGGTGGATATCCTGGCTGTTTCAAGTCCAGGGATCAATTTTGTTACTTCAGTTGCTTCAGTTTGGGTTGTAATTTCTTTTGTATTAGTCTTATGTCTTTTTTGATCATTGTTGATATCATTTGTTAGCATATTTTTTACAAACACACTGAGATAAAGTGCCACTCTTGCGTTTTGGGATCCTTTTCATCATTGTGATTCATTGTACTCTCACTATTTTATAAAGTGCCATGGGAGGATAGTCGTTTGCCAATTGTGTGCCCTCTTCCTCTTTTGCCTAATGCAGTGTTAGTGACACGTGCCTTTATAGGTGTCTGTACCTCACTCTCGATGTGTCTGGTTCCTATGTTGTAGGAGATTTTTGGCCCACCTTTTCAGTTGCCTGTCACCTCACCCCATCTAGAGTAAGGGGGGTTTATATTGCTGGTTCTAATACTTCCTTGGTTTGATAATTTTTTAGTGTGAGCTATGTATTTAGTACCTAATCCTACATAATAGGTGATTGCAGTGGTTGGCTATCTATGCATTTTGGTGAGATGGATCATCTACCATATAGACACGCTCAGCTCATGCCTTCTATTTCTGTGGAGGTTCTACAGATCAGTAGTTTCTTTTTTATAGAATTTGTGACTTCTTCATGCTTTAGTGGTTCTCTTCATGATCTCTCTTTGTTCCTATCTTCTAGAACATTCTTTGCTATCTCTTTTTGGAGTAGAGTTTTTTCCATGTGGTTTTCTCTATTTCTCTGGTTTACAAAGATTTTCTTGTATTGGCTACCTCATCAGGCCTTGTTACTGGGACCCATTTTTCTGCTTTCATAGTTGTGGTAGGTTAGCTTACCTCTTAAGCTTCACTTAAGGGGGAATGTTAGAGTAATTATCTATTTAAACTTATTAATTAAATCACTTTGATTTAATTAAATAAGTTGCCTATTACTCTAATTTGCTTAAGCTATCTCGTAAGTGCATATAATTAATATTTTATTAATTATAATGTGTAACCTAGCTTTTTTAGTCTCTAGGTTACCCTTTTCGGGTTTTGATCTTCTTTATAAGGATTGATTTCTTTGTATTTCATTGAATCCATTGAATAATATTTTTCTTTGTCTGAATACAATTTTTCTATTTTCAAATCAAACCCTTGCCTCTTCTTGTCTTTTTCTTCTATGTGATAGGTTTTCTGCATGCAGGTTTTCTTGGGCTTCATGGATTTGATTGGCTTATTTGCTCAAATCCTACAAGAACTTCCTAGGTATATCAAGGGAAAATAGGGTATAGTCAAATTATTTTTGTAAGTGAGTTCCATTGGAAGTAGATACATAACTATACTTTTGGGACATGGTAGTGTTGCAAAATTATTGGAAGCATGAATGTTGATGATATTCTTATCGAGGAGTATTGTAGATATGTTACTATGATGATATGTCACATTCATGACTAATTTTTTCTTTGATGTTGTAAGAATTTTCCTTATTGCAAATTCACCCAAGATCAAAGAATTCAAACACAAGCACAACTATAGACCAAAAAGAGTATGATCAATATGTCATAGCATGTCCTGATACATCAATATGTATTTTATGTACAAACACACTAGGAGTGATTGTATATAGAGGCCTCTCAGGAAGCACCTAGAATGTGTCTAGAAAGAGCCAAGAGATAAGATAAGCATGACAACTAAGCACATGTCTTATCCATCATTCTAGATGATAGGATAAGGATGATGAGGTGTATCTCCAATGGAGATGTTGTAGACACCATGTGCTTAATTAGTGTGCTAACTCTTGTGTTGTCAACATGACAACTCACAAGAATGCACAAACTCCTAGGTGACTAATAAATAAATATTTAAAATAATGCATTAACCTAAGTAAGCTTAAGTAAGTGTAAATAGTAAAGACATATTTACACCAAAATCCTCCCTTAAGTGAGACTTAGGGGAATGCCCTTAAGCTTATGAAAACTAGAATGAAATGCATAATAGGCCTCAGCTACTAGGCCATGTTAGGTACTCATGTACATAATGGAAATGTAGTCTCTCATAAAATGGAGAAAGAGGGAAAACCTCATGGGAAAAACCCTCCCCCAAAAAGAGAGATGAAAGATGTATGGATGGATGGAGTAATCAAGACCCCCCATTACAACATACATCAAGTATATACAAGAGAGAAATGGGAGAAGGACAAAACCCTCTAAGAGGAAAAAGTCCCTCCAATAATGGAGAAGAAGGAGATGAGGTAGTCCCCCCCCCCAAAGTTAGTGTCTCAATCAGTGAGAAATGCTCCAATGTAGAAGTTGATCCATGACCGTTGAATGATGTTCCTCCCCTTTGGGAGAAACAATGACAGAGGTACAAGTGAGACACTTCCCCTGCATGTGGAAAGAATCTTGATGATGAAAGGAGTCTCTGAAACCTACTCAACTATCACTGTGTCAATATTGATGGTGGCTCTTTCCAAAACTACTGAGAAGAAGAGAAAATCTAGCAAGGATTGTTGTTGAACTTGTTTCAAAGAACTATCTATCTCCTAAAATGACAAAGAGACCTCCAACAATTATTGTACATAAGTATCCACAATCACATTAGCCTATAAAATTTGATCATGTAGAGAATGGACATGAGGGTTTGAGTGGGCCTTCGCAACAACTATAGAAGGATTTTCCTCAACAAAGAGAAGTGGTATATCATCAAATAAGTCTACTATGTGTGACTCCATGAGCAAACCTAAAATGTTAGTCAAGAAGTCTTCACCTGAGACTAGAACTAGAAGACAAGTGTACCCTGTTGTGTTGAAGTACATGAATTTTTCACTAAGGCAATGGATGAAGAATTCACCTCAAAGAAAAGAAGAAATATCATTGAGGATGTCTCCCACATCTTCAATGCGAGACTCCACAAACAGTTGTGCAATGTCTAGAAGGAAGTCATCGCATGAAGGTAAAGTAGGAAGACATGAAGGTCCTGCTGCACTCAATCTAAAGCATCTATGGCTAGAACAAGATCAGTAGGAGCAATAGGAGCATCTGGAGGTGTGATCTTATATGGAGAGGATGTAGCTACAACTAGAGGTAAAAGATCTTTTGGGAATGGAGGAATTTGTGGATCTCCATAAAGCTCCAAAAGATAGATCCAACTATCATATAAATATTTTGACTTCAAGTCATCAAGTGAATCCATAACCTCCATATCCATATAGAGAAACAAAGGATGAAACATGTATCATCATATAAAAGTCCTCTCACATATGGTATTGCATTATGATGACTAAGATATGGGATAACCAATTGACTCCATTCCTGATGGTTGTCTGGTGTCAAGATAATTAAATCTTCCTCTTCCATGATGGACTAATCAATGTAACCCCAAAAGATGCAAAATAAATCAAAGAACAACCCCCACCCCCCCCCCCCCCCCCACCCCAATGGATGATTTAGGCACTTTGTAGCCACTTGCCAATTTAGGGTCTATTTCTAAAAGTATTATTTCTATCCATATAACCTATAATATGATTACATATTTGGAAAGTAGACAAAAAAATATGCACTTTCCAAAAAAATGGAACTTGATTTGGAGTCTAGATGAGCTCGTACTAAATATTTTAAGTGGCAAAATTTGGAATTTGTGAGTTGTAGAAAAATTTAGGAACAAAGATCTCAAATTACCTGCACCAATGTATAGATCACAAAATTCTACCTCAAAATTTTAAAAAATTGCTTGCAAAAAGGAGTCTATATGAGGGAGATATCGATGTTTGAAAATCACTCTTGCTATTATTTTTTTTGAATCACCGCCATTGTGCCTCCGAAAATCAAATGGCTCTAGATTTTGCCTCAGATGTTTGATTTGGATGAAACAAAATCTGATTTGGGATCTTTTTGACCTTCTAAATGTGATGCAAATATTTGATTTGCACCAGCAAGCACCAATCTTCACCTACAAAAAGTCTCTCCTATGGCCCAATGGTCAAAAAAATTTCCAAAAAATAATGCAAATCTGAAAAAAAATAGTAGAGATGTAGATGGAAAAAATGTAGATATGAAAATTAAATGTACAAATCTAAAATGATCATACCAATTCTGCAAACCAGTCCTTCAAGTATTGGTTTGCAAAAAAAATTTGCCTCACAATCGACTTTGCAACTTTATAGCCGATTTGCACTAAATCGACATTCTAGATGCAATGGTGAGGTTAAATGTAGCTCTAGATGCTCCTAATAACTATGATGCTCTAGATTCAGGCTAAAGTGTTGAAGCAAGAAGATGGTCTCGAATGGCTATGTGAAGAGAAATTCTCTAAGAGCTTTGATACCATGTTAGAATTTGGTATAGCTATAATACCATGTAAGAATTTTCCTTAGGGAAAATTCACCCAAGATCAAAGAACTCAAACACAAGCACAACTGTAGACCAAAAGGAGTATGATCAATATATCATTGCATGTCTTGATACATCACTATGTATTATATGTACAAACACACTAGGAGTGCCTGTATATAAAGGCCTCTCCGGAAGTACCTAGAATGTCTCTAGAATGAACCAGGAGATAGGATAAGCATGACAACTAAGGACACATCTTATCCATTATCCTAGATGATAGGATAAGGATGATGAGGTGTATCTCTAGTGGATATGTTGTAGGCACCATGTGCTTAATTAGTGTGCTAACTCTTGTGTTGTCAACATGACAACTCACAAGAATGCACATACTCCTAGGTGACTAATAAATAAATATTAAAAACAATGCATTAACCTAAGTAAACTTAAGTAAGTGTAAATAGTAAATACATATTTACACCAACAAATGTCAACATAGCAATTTTAAGTGGTATCTGACAGAAGAACAGCGGAAAGATGAAGTTAGTATAGATGGCTAGTTGAGTATTCTAACTATATAAGGTTATGGGAGATACATCTAAGTATCTGGTATATGTAGTTCATGTTAGAAGAAGAAATTATAAGTTTGGAAGAAGTTATGTAAGTTTTGGTGATGTATGTTCTAACATAGAGTTTACATAGGCATGTTCTGGTAAACTTGATATATCTCATAGCAAAGTTGATATTCTAAGAATCAAGGTTGAGGATGTGAAGATGACATATTGGTGATAACATTTCTAAGTTTTCTCATCATAATATTAAATGTACAGAAAGTTAGTCAAGTTGCAAGGAAAAAGATTAATTACATCCCTAAGTGTAACATGTTCTTAATGTGGTCCTATAATGATTAATTGGGAAGGTCTAATAGCTAACTCAAGGAATTGTATTATGGACTTAGTATAAAGGAAAGACATTTTCTTTTATCATCTAGATATGAGATGATACCAAAAAAAATTGTGTAATCAGTACAAGTGTAGAATGTGAAGTTGAGTAGAGGAGTGGAAGTGAAGGAAACTTCATTGCCAAGGTTTTGTTGAGTAATCCAAGGTTTGAAATTTGGATCTAAGGTTTGTAACCTAGTCTACAAGGTGTGAAAATGTTTGATTCAATTGACATAACAAAGGAAAGAAGAACATAGTAGTAAATTGCATGTTTGAGCAGTGAGCTCTTCTTGTAGTTGAAATTACATGTTTGGGTAGTGGGCTCATCTTGCATACATTGTACTACAACTCTTAAAAGGGTTGGAATCTCCTAACAAGGACTCTGTGTACTAAATGTTGTAATAGACTCCTAATAGGGTCCATCCTCTAATAAGGAATATTTATATTAGTGCATCATCTTGTGGGCATCATTCCAACCGAGGTTTTCCCTCTGATCAAGGGTTTCCCTAGTTAACATAGCTAGTGTAATTGTCTATGTGCATCTTATTATGGTTGTTGTTTACTTTGGTTGAATGGTTAAGTATGTTTATAGAAGATAATTTTTTTAATTTTTAGATCACTGATTTAACTCCCCCCCCCCCCCCACCTTAGTTAGCTTGGTGGAGTGTTGTTTCTGACAATTAGTATCAGAGCATCAGGTCCTTGAAGATAAATTTTAACAACTTTGGGAGATCCATGACGAGCATGTTCAGGAAAGATAGTCTAAATTTTGATGAAACAAATTATGATAGCTAGAAGGAAAATATGAAGACACATTTTTTGTGTATGGGTCCGGGATATTGGATCTTGACAAAATCAACAAAGACAATCATTGTTGAAAAGGATTTGAAAAATTGTACTGAGGTTGAAAGAGATCTTTTTATGTGTGACATGAGAGCTAGAGAAGCAATATTGACTGTACTTCCTAAAATTGAATACAATCAAGTAAACTCACTTGCTACTTCACATTTGATTTGGAAAGCTTTGGAAACTAGTTTTGAAGGTGATGCACATTCTAAGAAGTTGAGGCTACAAAGTTGGATTTGTGCATTTCAAGATGCTAAAATGATGGAAGGTGAATCTATAAGAGCATATGTAGGCAGGATAATGAGCCTATAAAATTTCATATTTATATTCATCTACTACAACACTTTACCCCATGATTTCAATATATTTCCAAGTCATTTACATACATTAACTTGAATTATGAAGCATTTTCTATGATAAATGATTTATTAATTAGCATTTGCCTGTGTATCTAGTTGATGCTAAATTGTGATGATTTATTATAATAAATGGTTATTATTGAATAATAATTATCTTGATGTGATTAACATGTTTTTTATGAGATATTTGAGTTATTCATGCAGCTGAAAAGAAGGAGAAGCAAGTTGACACTCTTCAATATTCAGCAGTTGCAGGAAATGCAGAAAAAGTCAAAAGTTAGTTTCAGTAAAATAGGCATATCTCTCTCAATTATTAATGAAATTAAGAATGGCTTACAGATTTGGAAAGTTGAAAACAAGGTGAACAAAATTTTTGAGAATTTGATTTATTGAAGAATAGTTAATGAGCACCACAAATCAAAAGTTGATTGAGTAAAAGGTGGCACATTTTCAGGCAGCAGAAAACCACTTTTAATAAAATGATCATAACTTTCATGTTTCTTAATGAAATTCAGAATTTCAAAATGATCTAGAAATATAAAAAGGAGGATAATTAATTAGTAAAGGGGTTTGATCTAATTCATAATAATAAAGGAGTATCATGCATTTGAGTGGACTGTTGAAAATGTGTAATAGAAAATTAGCACACTTAGTCACTAGTTTTGTAATAAATCTCTTCCTTGTTTAAAGGAATGATGGGGAAATTGTTAAATAGTTATTAGAGAGTTAATAAGATTATATATTTAAAATTTTAATCAAGCATTGGAAACAAATATACATATGGAGATCTAGAGATAGATAGATATATAGAAAGTTGTAGTTTGTAATATACAGTTCCTGCAGCCACTAATGTGTAATTTCTTGCAGTTTCCTATAGCCATTACCCTTAGATATTTTTATAGTGCATATACTTTGAAAACTTTTTTTTAAGTATACATCCTCAAGTTGACAATTTAAATGAACCTTCTCTATTAGAAAGATAATTGTTCATTTTGGATGTCCAATCCATGAGTTGTGTTTCTAAAACCAAGTTATTGATCTAATTGTGAAGCCAACATTTTTGGTACCACTACTAAGGACAAGTGAAGATATGAGAGTCTCTAAGTTTTTAGTAGGTCTTTGTCATATTTCTAGAATCTTAGTTTTTATTCAAAGAACTTAGGATTAGAAAATTTTGCAACAACACAATATGGATTTTAGATCCATGGAGAATAAGAATGAAGATCTATTATCATTTTCAGCAAGTTTGGAAATCAATGAAGACATGTTCTCTAGCATTGTAGAGGAATTTTGTTCACATATTGATGACAAAATGTTGATTTATGAAGAGTCAAATCAAGACAACCTTATTTTGCAAAATGAAGAAATCACCATATACAAGGTTGTTGTTAATGGTGAATTTGATGTCAAATTAGAACTCCTACTTTAAGAAGAGAGTTGCAATAAAGTGAAAATTAGTCCTCTCATGTTGAAAAGTAAAGAAGATATTGAAGAAGATCAGTTTTGGGATGATTTAGAAGAGTTTTTCTTAACATCAGATGTTATATCAACTTCTTTTGCAAAGAAAAATTATGAGTCTTATGAAGATGGTGCAGAAATTCATGTACCTTTATCAAATCAGCCAAACAAATTGGTTTTTAAAAGTCAAGAAGAGGATGAAGAAGCAACTAATTTACACAAAGCCAGCAAGGAGGGTTCAAAATTTGTTCTTTCATGGGGGTGTCCAATTAGACATCTCATTAATATGGAAGAAAATATGTTATCACAAGCTATGGTTGCAGCAAACAAAGAAGTTACAACTGAAGATAAACCTCAATATGCAACTGCAAAAAAAGGGAACATATTTCAGGTTACTTATGTTTGTAGAAATAATTGATTTTGTTAATGTCTTTTCAAAAATATTCTTGTTTATTAAGTTTCTACTGATGTTGCAGCTATTTCCAATTGCTCATAAGCATGTGAAGCATTAGAAGATTTTGAGAAGAGGAAGATACTTCAAAGAACCAGATAATGGTTTTGTTTGATCAAGTCATATTTTCTAGTTAGTGTAGGTTAGGATAGGTTAGGGTAGGTTAAGGTAGTTTTTTCATTCAACAACTGTTCTTACACAATGTCTTAGAGTTAGTAGTTATCTAGTTTAGTTTGTTTGTTGGTTCTTCTTGTCTCATTGACTATTTTGGAGGAGTTTACAACTGCTTGGTTGACCATATTTCAAATCATTTTTCCAAAGGCTTGAGTGAGTCAAGTTTCTAATTTTGGAAGAGAATCTTTGCATATATTTCCAAAAGATCCATTAAGTACTTAATTCTTTATGATGTCAAGAATGTATATGCAATGATAGTGTCTAGTTGGTACTATCTGTAGGTTTCCTATTGTAACAGTTAGTCCTATAGTAACTACTATCTAGTTTTAACAATCACTCCTATAGCCACTACTCTTTGATTCAATAGACAATCCTACAGCAACTACTATGTGATCCAAAAGACAACTTTTATAAAGTATGAAGACACATCTATATCTACTCTATTAAATATGTTATTCTCTTGGAGGGATCTGAATTTCAACAATCAAGGGACTTCTACTTTCAACTATTTGCAAAGTTTGAAGTTTCTCATAACAACACTAAGGGTATTGTGTTTATGATTTCCATTTATTCATACTATTTATGATTTTTAGTAACTGATTACTTATGCATTACATTTTTTTTCTCAATTATCATTATTGTAATTATATGCTTTATAAGTGATATTTTTCTACCCCCATACATACATTATCATTTGAGGATAAACAACTTTTTAGCTAGGGGAACATATGTGTGCCTTTCTTTATTGTCATAGACTATTCGAGGATGACCTTTCATGAATATTTTTAGGCTACCTCCTATATTCTTGGTGAAAAATATGTAAATAAGAGATGGGAAAAAAAGTATGGAATGATAATCACTTTCATGACTATCTAATGCCTATCCCCTGCTTGAGGACAAGCAAGATTTCAGCTGGGGGGAATGATGAGCCTATAAAATATCATATTTATATTCATCTACTACAGAACTTTACCCCATTATTTCAATATATTTCCAAGTCATTTACATACATTAACTTGAATTATGAAGCATTAACTATGATAAATGATTTATCGATTAGCATTTGCATGTGTATCGAGTTGATGCTAAATTGTGATGATTTATTATAATAAATGGTTATTATTGAATAATAATTATCTTGATGTGATTAACATTTTTTTTTGTGAGATATTTGAGTCATTCATACAGCTAGAAAGAAGGAGAAGCAAGTTGACACTTGTCAATATTCAGCAATTACAAGAAATGCAAAAAAAGTCAAAATTTAGTTTTAGTAAAATAGGCATATCTCTCTCAATTCTTAATGAAATTAAGAATGGATTATGGATTTGGAAAGCTAAAAATAAGCAACACAATCAATTTTGAGTTTTTGAGTTAGTTAAAAATAGTTAATGAGAACCACGGATCAAAAGTTGACTGAGTAAAATGTGGCACATTTTTAGGCAGCAAAAAATCACTTTCAATAAAATGACCATAAATTTCACATTTCTTAATGAAATTAAGATTTTTAAAATAATTTGAAAATATAAAAAGGAGAAGAATAACTTGGTAAATAGGTTTGATCTAATTCATAATAATAATGGAGCATCATAGAGTAGATTGTTGGAAATGTGTAACAGAAAATCAGCACACTTAATCATTAGTTTTGTAATAAATCTCTTCCTTGTTTAAAGGAATAATGGAAAAATTGTCAAATGGTTGTTAGAGAGTCAATAAGATTATATACTTGAAATTTTAATCAAGCATTGGAGATAGATATACATATGGAGATCTGGAGATACATAGATATATAGAAAGTTGTATTTTGTAATATACAATTTGTGCAGCCATTATTGTGCAGTTTCTTGCAGTTATCTACAGCGATTACTATGTACTTAGATTTATTTCTAGAATTTTTATAGTTCATATTTTACAATGATAGAATATCTTAGTACTTAGATTTATTTCTAAAATTCTTATAGTTCATATTTTACAATGATAGAATATCTTAGAGATTTTTATAGTGCATATACTTTGCAGACTTGTTTCAAGTATACATCCTTGGGTTGACAATTTAAATGAACCTTCTCTATTAGAAAGATAACTGTTTATTTTGGATGTCTAGTCCATGAGTTGTGTTTTTAAAACTAATTTATTAATATAATTGTGAAGCCAACACAGGATAATAGAAATTACTACAAGTATTAAATCTCGAGGAACCAAAGAAGATGATGGGGTTATATGGAAGATATTGAAAACTCTAATACCACCATTTAAGTCAAAAGTTCAAATGATACAGTTGTTGATATATTGTGCCAAATATTTCACAAAGGAGTCATTACTTGGAAGATTTGAAGCAGTTGAGAATGAGCTTAGATAGTTTGGAGAGTTTACCAGAAAAAAGAAAACGTTTAGTGCCTTGAATATTTTACCTAATTTATCAAGGAACACAAGTGCTAGAGGAGATTTTGCTAGCAACAATAGATCTAAGGAAGAAAAAAATATTGAAGAAGGAGTAGCCCTTCTAGTAAGAAGAGAAAAAGGAGGTAAGAAAATCTTAAAATGTTGGACTTGTGATAAATATGGTCATTATGCATCTAAGTGTCCTAAAAGAGAGAAAAAGTATAAAGAAAATTACAAACCTAGAAGAGATAGAAAATTTTTGTATGCAAATGAAAAAAATGAGTCAGATGAAAATGTATAAGTGTTAGTGATGATGAAATTGGATTCGTGGCAATCAAAGAAGAAAGTCCAAAAAAAGTGGCTTTGGTGTCACAAGTTGAAAAGAAATCTAATTGGATAATTGACAATGGTTGTTCACATTGTTCGTGTAAATAATTAATTATTATTACACTTAAGTTTACTTAGGTTAATGCATTATTTATTATTTATTAGTTAGACACCTAGGAGTATGTGTACTCATATGAGTTGTCATGTAGACAATGTTGGCTCCTGATTTAATAGTTTTAAAATTAACCAAGAAACTAGACCAATACATATAAGGCTAGCAAATTCCTATGATGGATGCACTCGACTGCAATCTTGGGCCAACTATAAGGCATAACGTCTTCTTCACTTCAAGCTCTGCAAGACCTAGGCGAGTTAACCTTGAGGTTCTAATATATGGTACTAGTGCAATTAAACATATAATTTGAACCTACTAATAATAGATGAAACCCTTTTGTATTTTGATACTTATGCAATAAAATAGGAATGAGATAGCTACAAATCATAACCTATGAATCCATAAGCTAAGTGAGGGCATTTTTTTTTAGCTCTTAAAACATAAAATATAAAGATGATTTGAATTTGATTTTATTTTATGTGGGTGGGGAAAGTGGTTGAAAACCAAGTGTGGATAACAAACTAATGATCCTATAGTTGATTAGTGCCTCATTCATTGGGCAATTCACAAATCTCTCTCATGCATTTTGGATATCTAAGACACATATCCTATGCCAAGACTCTAGATCCATCCATTTACCTTGTAAATTGGATATCAATGTTCAATCTAAATCTCATTCTCACCTGATATCCTCCTCAATAAACCTAAAACTTATTTATTTCCTTGAAACATTTACATAATTCCTTGAATTATAGGCAGTAATGAAACAACATATAGCTTTAAGGGATTGCAACTATGATCTAGGCTCTTTTTTTAAAGATCATTAAACATTAAAAATCACTGAGAAAGGAGACAAGATTTAAAATGAATCTTAACACATGTTGTTCTTTGTATTGATTTTCTTGAAATAATACATGAAAATGCATGAAATTGACTCACAAAATACCAAATAAACTAGACTGTACAATATAGATATGTGGTCATATAAGAGAGAAAATGGTGGGAATGAGAAACTAATGGGATGGGAAGGGGGTATCATAGCCAAGGCATAGCTTCATGGTTTGGAACCCGCACATCCCAAATACTTTCCATTAAAACTTCATCAATTCCAGAATTTCCTTTCCAATTTTTAACTCCATTTTCCCCTTTTTTTTCAACCCCCAAAATGAGAAATAGAAAATACATATATAGGATGAAAGAATTCAATCCTCTCCAAGAGATATTTTCCATTTTTCCTTTCATTTCAAAAAGATTTGATTCTTCAATCATGACTCCAACTTCAATCTTGAAATTCATCATAGCTAGAAAACAAATATTCTTCATAACTGAAAATTGGAGCCAAATTATACTAGAATGGCATAATATCTCAAAACTACCCCAATAGACCTTTTACCATGTGTTTTTACCAAGCCTGTAACTGTATTTTCAATTTTCACCCATTTCACTGAGAAGGCTCAAATTTTACATTTCTACCTATAACTTGAACCAATGACTTCCTGTGTGAAAACAAACTCTAGAATTGGAAAGTTTGTCTTCTCCCAGTTCTGGTGATATATAATATGCCTATATTTGTTTATCGGGAACTCCCACAATCTCAGTTTGAAAAATTAGCTCCTGCTAGGCTTTAGAACTAGATTATTGCAAATATTTGATTTTTCATAAAGTTTAAACTGTAGGGTTAATTCAAACTTTATTTAAAATGAACAAGCACATGAATTTGAGAAGGAATATTTAAAAATTAATTTTTTCAATTTCCCTCTAGAAGTCCATCTGTGTCAAACCTTGTTGACCAATTTTGACATGTGTCCTATCCTAATTTGTTGATTATTGCTTCATCATCATGCCTTATCATCGTGCCACATCACTAGTCGCTATGTCACTTGATGAGTCAGCATCGTGCCATGTCATCATGACATAATGACCATGTGACATGTGTCATCTTTGCCATCTCAGCATCCAGTCACTCGTCCATGTCACTACTTGATTCACCTCCATGTCACTGCTTGGTTTACCACCTACTGCCACTTGTTGGATCCTGATTCATCCTCACCATTGTTGTTGAGTCCCACAACATCCTATTGGATTTCTACTTTTCTGGGAGGTTTCCATGTCTTCATCGGCAAGATCCTCTCATTTTCTAATGGTGACATGGTGACCACCGGAATCGAGTGACTTTTTGGTGAGCCTCCATGTCATACCTCCTATAGTCAAAATAAGTTTGACTCTATGCTAGTTGGTCATCTACGAGCTCCACCACACAAACCACAGCTTCCAAAGGCCCTTATCTTGAAGACATCTAGGTTTATGTGTGTTGTTGTATTTGAAGACCTCAAAGAACATGAACATGGAAAAAGTGGGATAATTGCTTCTTATTCCCTCCTTCTATGCAATGCCTTCCTCTATTTTTTTTCTTCATTCTCAAAATGTTGTGGCTCCTGAGGTGGCTTATGAGGAAACAATGCAACATTAAAGAATGGAAAGAATCTTTGCACAAAATTTACAATGTTCTTTGAAATAAGAGCCACAGATTGTCTCTTAGTATTTTCCACCATTATAGAAGCAATTATCCTTTTCGGAGGTGGATGAATAAATGATACAATGCCTTTTCTAGATGAAATCACTCCTCTTACTAACCTTTTCAGAGCTTGTGAACATGTATCGATACTTTGTAGTGGAAAAAGGGGCTCTTGTTCAAAATGGTTAGAGCATTCCCCAATCTTAAAATGTAGTTGCTTGTATGCTGGTATAAATGGAAAAGGAAAGAAAGGCTCTTGTTGAGCCTTGCTTTGATATTCTCCAATTTGAACATGTTGTTGCCTAGACTCAGGAATCCATTCTAATTCCATATCTCTCTAAAGAGTATTTCCTATAGACATTTCTTCTTATACACATGGGTGCTCCATTTTGTGTTGCAACCATGGATTGCTCCTCTTTACTTGACAGATTACAAGCCTCAGGTGCCAAAAATGTATGAAGATTATATCATCAAGATGTTTTCTACTTATCTACTTTCATAGAAAGCAATATGACAATCCTGGTGATAATAAATTATCTACTTGCGCAAATTTGGGTGTGTTTTCCAAACATTTTCTCTGGATCGAGATCTGCCCTTAGGACCAGATATGGAACTCCACTATATGGATATAGAGCTCAAATTAGCTAAGCTCCTAGTCCTACCATTGTATCTGCACCTTGATCTTCTTCTTACATTGGTTTTGGTGCAGACTAGAGACTCCACTATGAATGGTGAGTCAATGGGCTCTTACTCTTCTACCACTGCTTCTTTAACAAAAATGGATGTTTTACTTTAGGCTTAAAAACCCCTACTCCTAAAATGATTTTCCAGCTGCTTCCAAGCCATTACTTTCCTAGTTAGGAAAACTCATGGCTCTCCCTATTGTAGGCTGACATATGGACACATTCATCAATGACATCTTTGTTCAACGCTTTGACTCCATACTTCTTACCATTTTCATTTTATTTGATTGCACTAATGGTGGAAAGCTCTATTACTGCAACTACAAATTAGACTTCAAAAACAAATGATCCTTGATAGTGTCTTATGTTCATGTTGGCATAAGAAAACATCTCTCATAAGAAACACCTCATTCTACACAATATTGCATTTAATTCTGGGTGGAAACTTTTGATAGAATGAACTCATTTATCCTAATGACATTGATCTAGGATTGTAATTTAGTAATTTGGGGCAAGAGTACATCTTCTAATACTTGTCTTCATTATGTACTTCACAATGCTCTTCTTACCATCAAGTTTTTTGCCTTCTCTGGTTCATTTGGTGAATCTTCATACACCAAATCATTTTTTCTACTACAGATCTTCTTATGTCTACACTCAAATGACCTATGCCCATCTTCCTTTGTCAAGTGAGTGTTCCTTCCATGACATTAGCCTTATGATGTGTTGATGATAGACGTCATTATAGGTTTTTGTACTTCTTTTGTACTCTCGATGTTCCTAGTTCTTCTTTTTGCAAGAGATATTGCTAGGGGAATTATGTTGGTTCTATTTCTTTCTTGGTTTGATGGAGTGAGCTATGTATTCAATATTTGATCCTATGTACTAGGTAATTGCAGTGGCTAAATACCTATGCATTTTGGTGAGATAGATTGTTTACCATATAGACATTCTTTCATTTCTATTTTCGAAGGCCATGAAGATACCTTCCATCATCAATTGATCAATTCTTTGGATTTAGTACTTTCTACCTTGTCATGTTCTATACAATGGAGGTTCTTTAGATTAGTAGTTTGGTAGTGTTTGCAACTTCATGCTTTATTGGTGTTCTTCATGATCATCTTTTATTCCTATATACTGGGACATTCCCTAGTTTGAATGCCTCTTCAATCCTTCACTAGTTCTTTTCAACATCATTTCCATCTATTTTTGGAGTAGGGTTTTTCCCATGTGGTTTTCTCTATTTCTCCTCTTTTGAGAGATTTGGTTTGCTTGGGTACCTCATCAAGCCATTTTGTCAAGACCCAAATTTTCTTTTAGTATTAGTTTCTAGGTTTTTAGCTACTCCCTAATTTTATCTTAAGGGATGGTTTTAGAGTAATAAAGTATTTTCTTGCTAATTTAATTATTAAGTCACTAGTTTACTTAAGAAAAACTTTGGGCATATAAAAATTTAATTCTTTTATTAATTATTATCATACAACCTAGTTTTTCCCTTATAGATTTTTAGATCTACTTTTATAAGGATTGATCCCTCATTATAATTTACTGATTCATTCACTTTTTATAATAGCAATTTCTCTTTTTTCTCATTAAGAATGTCTCATCTTTGGATCTAGGAATTCTAGCCTACATAGCTTTTGCTTCTCTTTTTCTATCAAATGTGTTTTCATGAAGGTGATCCTTGGGATCTGTGTAGTTGAGATTTTATCAACTTCAAGAGTTTTCCACTGATGAGAAGCATTAATCATTATATGGATCTTATTTCTAGAGCCCGCTTGCCAAATTAAGCACCATACTGATAGACACCAACTAAGAATGGGGAACTCAACTGAAAAGTTCAAGAATTATTGTAGAAAAGTTTGATCATAGAAAGTTTGAGTCTATGTATTGTACTAGTTGTGTGGGAACTTAAGAAGAATGAGGAATGGTGAATGTGTGCTGATTCTCAAGATATTAACAAGATAATAGTTAAATATTGGCTTCCTATGTCAAGGATGGATGATATAGTAGATTATTTAGCTAGAGCAAGATATTTTACTGAAATTGATTTGAAGATTGGATATCATCATATCATAATTAGAGAAAGTGAAGAATGGAAGACTACTTTCAAGAAAAAAAATGGTATGAGTGGTTGTTTATACCTTTTAGTTTAACTAATGTACTGAGTACTTTTATGAGGTTAATGAATGAGGTTATAATGAAATTCTTGGATAAATTTGTGATCATATATTTGGATGACATTATGATATTGTAGAAATAGGGATTACTAGGGGGTGAATCAGTAATCTACAAAAATTAGTCACCAACTAGATATTATTACTTACTTTAAACCATGCATAACAGAGCAATAAAGTAATGTTGAACAATAACAATAACAATGCACAAAGATAACTCATAACACCATATTTTTTTAACTAGGGAAACCCTGGCCAAAGGAAAACCTCAGTGGGGATGATACCCACTAGATAATATACTGACATATATATGTTCCTTCTTATAGGATGGACCCTATTAGGAGTCAATGAGAAAATTCAATATAAGTAGTCGCTGTTAGGAGACTTTGAATCCCCATTAGGATATTCCAACCCTATTAGGAATTGTGCCAACCCTATTAGGAGTTGTAGTATAATGTATGCAAGAAGAGCCCACTACCGAAACATGCAATTTCAACTACAAGAAGAGCTCACTACTCAATCAAGTAATTTACTATTATTTTCCTTCCTTGTCTAATCTCTGATCTTCAATTCGATCTTAGATCACCAAATAGCTCATATGAAACTTTGCATATATCGCTTTCTTATATAGTCACAATTCGCAATCCATAATTGCACTTCGCTTACATAATACACCAAGATAGCATTCTGTTTATCGCAAGAGGTCTTTTGCATAAATATCATGCCTTTACAAAAATTACTATTAGGTCAGCTAAGATCACATTTCACTTTTCCAAGTTAGAGTAAACATCTAGGATGTCGGTTCTAATTGGAAAATTAATTGTTTTGTAAACAAAACAATTCTCTCCTTCAATTCCATTGTCCTGCCTCATCAAAACACAATTAACTTTGTTTCATATAGTCTATACAAACTTCCAAGGTTATACACATCATCATCAATATGTATACTATCTTCATGTAACTTTTCGTGTCATAATATGACATCTACAACATGTTATAAACAAAGCAATACATTGTTGTAAAACAAATTCTATACATACACAATTTTCTTATTACCAAACACTAAGTATCTTTATTTCCAATTTTCCTATCAGCATTTACATCATGTGTTACCATTAATGACAACAATTATATATCACTATTAGCCAATTGTCAACAATCTCCCTCTTTGGCATTAATGGCAACAAAATAGGAGAAATTTGCTAAGTGACAAAAACAAACTATCAAAATAGACATTACATCTATTACAACTTGTTCAACTTTACATATATGCTCCCCCTTACACTATACTTTACACTTTTACAATCTTCACATGTATCTCTCCCTTTTTATCTTTCCCAGTAATTACATGTATACAAGTTTCACATGTATGTATCTCTCCTTCTTTAACATCAATGACAAAGGTCAAAATGTCAAGATACTATCCAAAAACTGTCAAAATTGTTGTCCTTCCTTATGCTGAAATAATCTTCATACAATCATCAAAAATAGTCTTTAGATTGCCCATACCTTTGTTCCATGTCTCTTTGGTAGATTTAGATGATGTAAGAATTTCACATAAAGCGTATGATGCAATCTCAACTGCATTAATATTTGAATGCAAAAAGTTTAAATATGTGTCCTTGGCCTTGACACATTCCTCTAGCTGCTTCTCAACAAAAGATAGCTTCAAAGCAATAGATTCTCTAAAATAAGATGTTCTCTTCAATAAATTCTCTTTCCAAAGTTCCAATTTCCTAATGTCACTGTGAATACTGGCAACTTGACTTTCAAAATTATCTAATTTTCTAGATGGATGCTGGATCTAGCTGGATAAAGCCTCTAGCTCACTCATCTCTATCTCTATCTAACTATTCAAGTCTTTAGTCAGCCTATATGATAAGGTACACTTAGCATACAAAGTTTTCTCTTCTTTTTGACATTTCTGAAGTTCTTTTATACAAGTATCAAGATTGACTAAGTCATTCTTGATATTCTGGAAAATGGTGCTAAACAAGTTAGCATCATGGAAAATTTGAGTCTTTGCCTTTGCAACATGCAATACTTTTGTAAATTCTTCATCAAAACACTTTATCAGTGCTTGTGCTATCTGTTCGGGATTTGACTTAGTATTTTGTACTATCAAAGTGCTATGCAGTCTATCTGTCACTTCCACTAAAGTTTTCTACAAACTTTTCATTGATTTGTTCTTCTGTATGAGTTTGGATAGGGATGAGATTAGATCTATTTCGTCATCATCATCAGTAGCCAAACTAGCAAGAGAGAGCAAAGTAGATGAACTAGATGGTTTAGTCTCATCCTCCCTCTATTTCTTTGCTACTTCTTTAGTTCTTCTCTCTCCTCTTCTTTCTTTTCCTTTTCCTCTCTTTCTCTCTTCTCTTTAGATCTTTTCTTCTCTTCTTCCACAGTTTTCTTTATCCTCTCTTCTTATGCAGTCCTTTTCTTGTCTTCATCTTCCTTTCTTTCCCTATCTTCCTCAAGAAATTGCTACTTAGCTTCTTCTATTTTCTTCTTTTCTACTTCTAGTAGCCTCTTCTCTTCCTCAATTTGTTTCAACTTTTCTTCAACATCTTTAGTGTCTGGTTCATTTGGCTCAAAACCACCAAATGGATTGGTATCATCAATGTTAAGAGTAACATTGGTTTGATCAATCTGCATAGTGCCACCACTTACTAATACTTCTAAGGTTCTAGGAGCTAGAGGAGATGCTACTTATGACTTTGCTAAAATCTTACTAATAGTTGTTGCAATCTCCTTTCTCAACTTATCCTTTTGATCAAACATGAATAGAAATGCTCTCAACTTATTTCTTAAGTATGGCACAAGGTTATTCAACAATCATTTTATTTCATCTTCATCATTAGTCTTTCAGATAGTCCTCAACATAGACTTCTAAAGTTCAAGGTCTTCTTCTCTTGTAGGAGTCTTCTTATTTATAAGTCTCTCATAGACTATATGGCTTACTACTCCTTCAATATCCTTCAAACTTAGATTGTTTTCTATGATATATCTCATAGTAGATATATCAATCTGATCCTTCTCAAAATTATTAGATAAATCATAAAACTTATTCATCTGGACAAAGTTACCTTCATTAGCAATCGTTGTATTTATCTTCTCAATCTTTGGCTTCCAAGGTTGTTGAGCTTTTCCTGCTACTTATTTAGGTGGACTCACCTTTTCTACTTGTTTAGTTTCCTATTCCTCATCTTCTTCATCACTTGACTCAATTGTCAACAATTTTTTTCCTCTTACCTAGTCCTGTGGCTAGCTGTTTGACACTCTTAGTCTTTAAAGATACTACTTCCACCAATCTCTCTGATTTTCTTTTCTATTCATTGGGCAGAACATCAGACACTACTGCATATGGAATGCTCTATTCCAAAGATGTCTTAGCAACTGATACTAATAAGCGTTATATGTTTAGTATACCTTGTTTCATTGTCTGTCTCATGGCCTCAAATTCATTCTTTGTCATTCTGGCCTCTAATAGTGCCTTCTTTATTATTGATTCAACCTTCTTGTGTGATGCCTTCTCTAAGGTTGCTTGATGATCATGCTATTTTATCTCATCATATGTGCCAAATCTATATTCAACTTTATCTTTCTCTGAATTCAACAACAAATCAATGTAACCAACTGCAACATCATCATTCAATTCATAGCTCAAGGGATCAAGAAATGTCTCCTGAGGTTCCACTGCTTGAATATAAGTGTGATCTATATCAACTAATATAGAAATGTCTTCCTTGAATCTATCCATAATTGCAGGTGAAATCCTAAACCTCTATTTCATCTCATTCTGGAATATTCTCATTATTAAGTTTCCACTATCCAATATCTTATCTACAAGGTGTCTTCTGCATACCTCTAATATCTTCTCCATTGTGCATCTGTCACTACTCATTATGTCTACAACTAATAATTAGGGAAATCTCTTTAGTACATGGAAGAATATGTGATTTGTCAATGACTAGAATCTAAACATGCCACTTTTAGTTCTCTTACTCTTTTCAAGGTTTTCCAAGAGTTGCATTCTTAGTATTTCACTCAAATTTACTTCCTCTTTCTCTACACATATCTCATAAGCTGCATAAATATATCTTGTTGAAAGTTCATCAATTTTTAAACTTGCACAAACTGAATAAGCAATAATTCTACTTATAAATCTCCCATCATTTTGCTTGATGGTGCTAATCACCAAAGCCTTACCATTGTATACTACTTTAGTATAACTTTCCACTTTCTTCTAAACCATCTTCTCACCTATAGGTACACTTCCTTGTTTGCTAAGACTAGTACCTCATGAATAAGGTCGACAAAAATGTCTACTATATTTTCTTACATCCATAACTTGCCATCATGTATCCTACTCAGTATAATTTGAGTCCATTAATCAGTATCTAATTCATAATAGAAATTATACTTAAACAAGTCTAATTCCCTTAGATGTTCAAATCTGGGCTTCACAGTCATGTTGCAATTAAAGACCAATTCCATATCCTTGTTCATATATTCACTACCAATTGACTCAAACTTACAATTCAAATAACTTTCTACATCTTCAAGGTAAACTACATTGTTCGGAGTGATAGACAACACAGAGTTAGGTTTCCTCCATTAGGTTTTATAGAAAGTATCTTAAACTTAGGTCTATCTTCGTTCTCAACATTGTGTACCACTGACATATCCATGGTCTTTATCAATTATGATCTTTTATTGAACAAATTTGCAGAAAAATGATAAAATACCTCTTTTCAAAAATAGGGTTTGCTTCAAAATTGCTCTGACAAGTTGCTTCTGAATGCTCTTCACTTTAAATGTGTTTGCAATGAAGTAAAATTAAATTTTGTACTCCATTTATTCACCAACTTGAACTTGTATTAATTGTATACTTCACAAATATGAAAAATTTGTTTATTATATTATTTAATCAGATAACTACTCAAACTCATCTATTCGATTTTTAAATGTCACCCGAGGTTTACTATAGCCTCCTTCCATCATGACAAACATCCTCAAGACTTTGCATCATGAAATTCCCTGCAAAAACATACTTTTCATCTTCTATTACAAAATCAGCCTTTATTGTAATACCAGTAGCTTTGAATTCCTTCATAACTTTTTTAGATGAGCTCCAAGTCACAAGCGAGCTTAGGTACCATCTAAACTTAACTGGATACACCTTTTCTGAACTTTTCTACCTCTAATTTGGTCTATGGCTAAAGTTCTCAAATTTTGATGATGTGAACAAGCTTAATTCAACTTAATTGAATCAAACTCAACAATTGACTTCAATCTTCTTGTATCATCATCTAACTTTTCTTTTGAGATATATGTTCCTTTCATGAATGCTTCATTAAGTTCTTCTCAAAGTTCACTCACAATGTTTCTTTGTTCTTCATTGTTAGTTCTGGAGTTCCTTTCATGTTCCTTCTATTCCTAAAGCTTCTTCCATTATTCCTTCTATCTCTGAAGTTTCTTTCCATTTTGCAGTACTTCATTATGTGTCTGAAGCTGTTACATAACTGACATGTAGGTGCTCTGCCTCCAAAATTCTACTGATCATTAGGTGCATGACAATTCCAAGCAATGTGTCCTAAGTTATTACACTTATAACACATGATCTATCTTCTATCTTCATAAGATCTTCCTTCACTTGATGTCCTTTCATTAGATCTTCTTCTAGCTATAGGGTTACTATGTCTAGACATTCTACTATTTCTCCTATCAATATCATACTTAGGTTTCCTACAATCAATTGCATTATGACCCATACCATGACAATTATGACAATAAAAGTCCTTAACATGATTAAATGACTTATTTTTACAATCTCTTTTCATATGACCTATTTAATTACTAAAAAGAACTTACCTCTAAATTCATACTTGGTTGCCTTAGGAGTTTCCACTTGCTTTGGTTCATCCAAGATTTCAGCTTCCTTTTTTTTCTCAACTTCTTTAGGTTTCTTAGAAGATTAACTAGATTCAATCTTATCATTAGATTTTTCTTTTTCTTTTAGATCCGATCTAATCTCAGGATTCTTCATAGACATGTTAATTAGATAGCTAGGACTAATCTTATCATAAGAAGGTCTCTTTATAGACATTGAATCATCAAGCTTTTCTCTGCTAGAATAAAGCTTCTCAAGTTGTTGTTTGCACTATGTCAATTTACCTTTCACAATAGAATTGTACTTAAGGAGTTTTTCATGATCTTCTTTCAATATTTCAAACTTAGATGTTTTCTTTGCTAGACTTGCTCTCATATCTACATTTTCAATCTTCAAATCAAATTCAATTTTGTTAGGATCATTTCTCAAATTCAACTTTAGATTTGTAATCTTCAACTCATGCTTCAAGATCTTATACTCTATCTTCAACTTTGAATAGCCAAAATTAGTAGTTCTAGATTCAATAGATTTAGGCTTGGATTTCATATGTTCAATTTGTTCCTTCGACTAACCAATTTATACTTTAGAGTCTTCATATCTATCCTTTAGCTTATCTCTTTCTTTAGTAAGGAGATCAATTTTTTCAAGAGCTTCTTCACAGTTCTTCATCAACTGTTCCATATCCATAGGGATCGTACTTAACCTGTTAAGCCTCTTCAAAGTAACTATGATTTGATACCAATTGTTAGAAATAGGGATTACTGAGAGTGGGGGGTGAATCAGTAATCTAAAAAATTTATTCGCCAACTAGATATTATTACTTACTTTAAACCATGTATAAAAGAGCAATAAAATAATGTTGAATAGTAATAGTAACAATGCACAAAGATAACTCATAACACCATATTTTGTTAACTAGGGAAACCCTGGCCAAGGGAAAACCCCAATGGGGATGATACCCACTAGATAATATACTAATATATATGTTCCTTGTTAAAGGATGGACCCTGTTAGGAGTTAATGAGCAAATTTAGTATATGCAGTCCCTATTAGGAGACTTTGAATCCCTGTTAGGAGATTCCAACCCTATTAGGAGTTGTAGTAAAATTTATGCAAGAAGAGCCCACTACCCAAACATGCAATTTCAACTACAAGAAGAGCTCACTGCTCAATCAAGTAATTTACTATTATTTTCCTTCCTTTTCTGATCTCTGGTCTTCAACTCAATCTCATATCACCAAATAGCTCATATAAAACTTTGCATATATCGCTTTTACATATAATCACAATTTACAATTCATAGTTGCACTTCACTTACATAATACACTAAGATAGCACTCTACTTATTACAAGAATTCATTTCCATAAATACCATGTCTTTACAAAAATTACTATGTTAGAGTAAACATCTAGGATGTCAGCCCTAATTGGACAAGTAATTTTTTTGTAAACAAAACAATTCTCTCCTTAAATTTCATTGTCCTACTTCATCAACACACAATTAGCTATGTTCCATACAGTTTGTACAAACTTCTGAGGTTATACACATCATCACAAACATGTATAGTATCTCCATGTAACTTTTCTTGTCATAATATGACGTCTACAACATGTTATAAACAAAACAATACACTATTGTAAAACAAATTCTATACTTAGACAATTTTCTTATTACCAAACACTACGTATCTTTATTTATGAGGTTTCCTGTTAGCATGTACATCATGTGTTACCATTAATGACAACAATTACATATCACTATTAGCCAATTGTCAATAGATATTCAGTAAAACTAGAGAAGATCATTTGTCACACAATAGACAGGTATGGAAAAGTTATTGATTAATTTGAAGAAGTGTTCCTTTATGAAAGAGAAAATTGTATATTTGTGATTTCAGATAATGGTTTGAAAATGGATCTTGAAAAGGTTAAATTAATTCTTGAGCATTTTACACCTAACAATGTTGGTGAGGTAAGATTTTTCCATGGTTTAGCAAGTTTTTACCAAAAGTTCATCAAAATATTAGTTAAATTTGCAATTCTATGAATGAGACAATGGGATGAGACAAAAGAGAACTCAAGTGGATACATAGCACTGATAAGAGTTTTAAAACTTAGAAAATAAAGGTTTATAAATTACCTATGTCAAATTTTCCTAATTTTAATAAGGTATTCCAAGTGGAATGTGATGCAAGTGGTAATGCAATAGGAGCTATGTTGAGTGGGGAAGGTAAGCATGTTGCTTTCTTTAGTGATAATTTCAATGATGCTAAAAGGAAATATTATGTGTATGATCAAGAATTATATGCTATTGTTCAAGCCCTAAAGAAATGGAGACATTATTGGTGTCAAAGGAATTTTTGTTGTATATTGATTATAAGGCTTTACAGTATTTGGGTAGTTAGAATAAGTTGAATCAGAGACATATGAAATGGGTTGAATATTTATAGAATTTTACATTTGTGATTAAACATAAGAGTGGAGTTTCTAACCAATTTATTGATGCATTGAGTAGAAGAAAATTCTTTGCTAACTAAAATGAGAATTTAGGTTCTTAGTTTTCATGATATGAAGAATTTGTATGAGACTCAACTTGATTTTCTAAGTCATGGAGAATGTGTAGAGCGCCTACTCTAGATCAACAAAGTAAGTGGGAAGACTATTTTGTTCAATAAGGTGTATGTTTTAGAGGAATTTGGTTATGTATACCAAGAGGTCATTGAGAAATAATTTGATAAGGGAAAATTTAAAGTAGTGGTTTGGTTGAACATTTGTCATTGATAAGACACTAAGTTTTCCAAAAGAAAATTATTTTTGGCCTCAGTTGTATAAGGATGTTCAAAAAAAATTGAAGAGTTGTTGTGTTTATCAAGTAGCAAAAGGAGTAAGTCAAAGTACTGGATTTTATACACTTTTTTCTATTCCTAAGAAACCTTGGAGTGATATTAGCATGGATTTTGTTCTCATCTTACTGAAGATAGCAAGAGGTAATGACTCATTATTTTTGTGGACATATTTTCCAAGATTGAACATTTCATACCACATAGGAAAAAATCAATTGTATTGTATATAGCATATATTTTCTTCAAAGAGATTGTAACATTGCATGGATTACTAAGAAGTATCATCTTTGACCAAGATAATAACTTTATTGGTTATTTATGGAAGACTCTATGGAAGAAGCTAGACAGTGAGTTGAAGTAAAACTAATAGGCAAATAGATGTTGTGAATAGAAGCTTGGGTAACCTACTGAGATGCTTAGTTGGAGACAAATCGAGCAATTGGGATTCAATGTTAGCACAAGCAGAGTTTGCATACAATAATTCAATAAACAGGAGTACTGGAAAAACATCTTTTCAGATTGTAATTAGCATGCAATTAAGAGTATATTATACATGAGGGATATTGTTGGAGAAGAGAAGAGGAGTGTTCAAAGGGAATAATTTACTTAATTTATTAAGTCATTGCATGAAGAAGTGAAACATAAGTTTGAGTAGAGTAATCTGAAATACAAGGATAGTGCAGATAGGACAAGAAAAAATAACATTTTTTAAGATGGTTTGAAGTGATGGTTCATTTGAAGAAATGAATATTTCCTATTGGAACATACAATAAGTGTAAGATGAATAATTTTGGTCACTACAAGATAGTAAAGAGGTTTGACAGTGGAAATGTGTATGAAATAGAGTTATCTGATGACATAGACATGTCACCAATATTCAACATTGTAAATTTGTATGAGTTTCATGAACCTATAGAAGAAGTGTCAATACCAAGTGATTATCCTAAGAAGTAGAAAAAGGAATTTGAGAAGATTTTGAAACAAAGAGTTAGTAGAAGCACAAGAGGAAATGATTATAGAGAATACTTGGTAAAGTGGAAGAACAAAGCAATTGAAGACTCTACATGAATTTCTTAGTTTGAGATGGATTTATCTTATATTATACCTCACACATGATTAGGAGAATCATTTCTTTTCAACCCCAAGTGTCTAATGTAGGATCATCTTGGGTTCATTAAAATCTTGTATATTAGTGCTTCTTAGTTATGCTTGGTTACTAGTTTTGTCTTCTAGGTAACTACTTTGGAGTTCTTGATGGGGTGTTCCTAGTTTGGTTCACCAAGCTGGTTTGGTCTCTAGTTTGGTGTCTTGGTTCACTGAGTGGATTTGTTTGCTTCTTTTCACTAAATGGCTTGGTGACTACTCTACATTTCCTAGTTCCTAGTTTCACCGAGTGGTGTTGTTTGGTTTTTCAATTTGAGTTGACTATGCATTGGTTTTTGGCTATGACTTAATAAAGGGATAATACGTTAGGAAGAATGTGGACCTATATCTGACTCATTGCTTTCTCCAATTCTAAATCAAGAAGGTTCTTTGGGTAAATTTTGTTGGAAGCATGAATGTTGATGATATTCCTATGGGGGAGTATTGTTGAAACATGATTAGATTGTTATCATGATGATATGTTACATTCATGGTTGTGTTTGTCATTGATGTCAACATAGAAATTTTCTATGATATCTGATAGAAGAGCAATGGAAAGATCAAGTTGGTATGAATAGATCATTAAGTACTTTTAGTAGAAAGGTTAAAGAGAGATACTACTAAGGGTCTAGTATATGTAGCTATCCTTGGAAGCATAAGATATTAAGTTTGGAAGAAGTTATGCAAGTTTTGGTTAAGACTATTCTGAGATAGAGTTTATAGAGGCATGTTCTGGTAAACTTGTTATATCTCTTAGTAGATTTGTTATTTTGAGAAGACAAAGTTAAAGATGTGAAGAATACATGTTGATGATGATGTAGAAAATCTCACTCATCATAATGGTACATGTATGAAAAGTTATTCAAGTTGTTGACATATCAATCAAGTTTGGTATTAGTGACACACACTTATTCAGATTGTATATAGCTACTGAGCTCTTTGTACTTGCAATGTTTTCCAAGTATTTTGGTTGACACTGAGTTCTATAGTTGCTACTGAGTCCTTTGGACAAATCTCAGTGGTTACTGAGTAGTCACAGTTACAGTGAAGATCAACAATGTAAATTGTGCATCTCAATGTATGTCAAGTTTACCAATGCAAGCTGAGCTATGCAATGTTCACCAAGTTTGCAATGTATGTGATGTGAGTCTAGTATTAACTGGGCTTCCCAGTGTTAACCAAGTGACTCAATTTATACTGAGGTTGAAGTGATAGTTTTTATCGAGTCATGCAATGTAAGTCAAGAGGCTCAGTTTATATGACAAGTTTTATAGTATCTACCGAGTCACCAGTGTAGACTGAGTTCAAGACTACTTGGAAGTGATTAGTATGGACTGAGCTTTTATGTCTATCAAGTGCATGATGATGCCAAGCATTGACAGTGGATGTCGAGTATCAGAATCTCACCGAGTTTGTCTTCAGAACCCAAATGTCTTCATGTGGGCCAACTTTGTAATATTTTTGGTAACTTGTATTGTGGTTGACTTTGTAAATTGTATAATTGGATTGATATATATGTAATGTATTGTATCATATCCAAAGTGTGAATATGAGAAAGAAATCATTGTAATCATTAAAGAAGAGCAGAAAAAGTCAATTGAAAAGGCTACAGTACTATAAGGAGTAGCAAAGATATATCTATCACAGCAACGTGATTAGCACTTTAAAGAATCTCATTCAGTAAACCAAGTTGTAGATTAGAGATCATCTATTTTTTCATTCTAATAGGTGGATTAGTTAAATCCTTTCACAAGGTAGACCTAACAGTCTTTTGTAAATCTCTTAACCAAGTGAATACTTAAGTGTATATTTGTAAGTCCTTTCACAAGGTGGGCCTCGCAGTCCTTATTTCTCCTAATAGGGCAGATCATCAGAAATGATCAATGTAAACTTTATCAAGCTAACTTTATACTACAACACTAAAGTTGTGGGTATCATCCCCACCCAAGTTTTACTTTCTATTTGGAAGGTTTTTGGGTCACCAAATCTTTGTGTCACAGTGTTATGAATTCTTTCATGTTTTCAATTTCTTATGCATGCAATTAGATCAGACTACATGTGATGGATTATATGCTAATTGAATGGTTGGATTAGGAGTTGAAATTGTTCAAGTTTTAGAACTTATTGATTCACCCCTCCCCTCTCAGTAACTTAGCTTAGTGTTGAATATTTCCAACAATTGGTATCAGAGCATTGTGGTTCTTAGGAGAACGCTTAATAGCTTGAGCAAAGATCAAAGCCATGGAGATATTCAAACTTGACAAAGCTATTGACAATGAAAAGCTAGATTTAGAAATAGCCATTGCCCAACTCAAGAAAGCAAAGGAGCAACTCTCACAATCTCTAAAAAGAAGAAAAGAACTTGCAATTCAAATGAATTGTCATCTCGACATTAAAGAAAGAATTGAAGACCTTCATTCAAGAAATTCAAATGAAGCCAATGAAGCAATCAAAGAACTCCTAGAAAAGAATGGATCCCTGAAAGAAGAAGTAAGAAAACTTAAAAGAGAACAAGAAATTCAGGTAGTAAGGTTATGTGAAGTCATATCCAATAGAAAAACAAGATAAAAGAAGAGATAGATGGAAGGAACAATGGAATTTAGAACCAATTCCTTTAGCAAGTAGACCTTAGCTCTCCAATGAAAATGAGGAAATCATGAGCCTAAGATTTGAAAATGAAAGAATGAGGAATGATCTAAATTCTAGAAGGAAAATTAATGAAAGATTACGGAATGATCTAAACTCTAAAAAGAAAATTAATGAAAGAATGATGAAATCCCAAGTAGACATGAATCAATTGAATGAGAAAAACCTCTATAGGAAAAAGGGAAAAGCAAGAATTGGGTATACAGAAGAAGGAGAATCATCCAAGCAAGGAGCTCAAAAGAACCAAAGACCTACTTGCAATCACTTTGGTAAGATAGGTCATACATCAAACAAATATTAGAGCAATGGAAAATGCTACAATTACAATTAGCATGGTCATTATAATGCTAATGAATGCAAAGAGAAACCAAGATTTGAAGGCAAATGTCACAAAAGAAAGAAACATGGACACAAATTATCAAAATGCAAAACCAAGGTATTGAATCTAGCAGAGCAAATTGTGAAAGCAATATTTGGTTGGGACTACAACACCTAGTGCCGATGTCATTATTGTAGAGAATTTGGACACATTGGAATAAATTGTGTAAAACATCATTTGAGGAAAAGAGACACTACTAAAAGATGTTTCATTTGTATAGAATTTGGTCATCTTGCCAAGAACTACATGAATATGGGTAGAATTGAAGATGAGAAAAAAGCAAAAGTTGATAACATCTGAAAATAGATGAGACAACAATGGGTTCCTAAGTCTAATGAGGATACAAGTCCAAGTGATGATCAAGTCACTCAAGAATTGGGTGACTCTATCATTTTTACTTAAGCTCTCAAAGGAGAAACTAGAACTATGTTATCAAAAAAGACATCCAAAATAGTTCCAGATTGAAGGAGCATAATGATCCAAATTAGTATTCAAGATACAAAGGAATCATCGAGTAAAATTTTCTACTAAGTTATCTTCTCTACCAAGTGAGGTTGGGTCACAAACTCTACTGAGAAAGGTTGGGAATGATAAAGATGTTTATGGTTATCAAGTCATGAAGACTTCACCGAGTGTGCAATATAAGCATAGTGGACGACAGTCTATCAACACAATGTCAATCAATCTACCTTATGTATTGAGCATTTATTGCAAAATTTTAATAAAAATCATGAAATTAAAGACATTTCTCACCATGAAATTTTGAGTGCTATTGCGAAAGTGTGATCTTCAAAGCTTCCAAGAAATTTGAGTGAATTTCCAGCAAAAGTTTTTGAGTTCCCTCAAACCTTACCAAGTGAAGATGGCATCCAATAATAGCAAGGTTAAGCAAGGATCTGACATGTTGGTTCATTGAGTGGAATGGAAAACACTTGATTTCAAGCTCGCTACTACAATTGTTGAAACCCTAGATCAAAGTGGAGCGCAGCCTCAAATCCCTCCAAAGGTACCTCTGATCAATGATATTCACACTCATTTCAAATGTGTTATTTAAGAAATTGGTACATTGGAAATGGATGATGCCCTAGGCCAACTGTGTGTAAATGGAGTTTTGAAACCCGAGCACCAACACCTACAAACCAAATGGTTAACCCATATCCCTCACAGGTCCCACGAATTTCAAGTTAAATGGATTAGGTTTATCCTTAGTCAGGTGCATAATGGTTAGTTTTGGTTGGAATAACCAGTTTTGATCACAAAGAACATGATTCATCAAATCAATGGCATCCCAATGCTAGCCAAGGCCAAAATGACAAAAACCCTAGGTCAGGTAGAGTTGGAAAAGAAAACCCTAGCAGAATGGGACGACAAAGAAATAAAAATCAGTAGTGTTTCTAATATAGAATTGAATTTTGATATTCACGTCATTGTACATAAAATATATAGCTCTATCAAGTTGAATAGTGTGTCATGTGAAGCTATGGACTTGGCATACAATGTGGTAAAGAAAAAAAATCATTCAACCTTGCTGACCTATTGTTGAAACAATTCAACAAAAATATGGAAAGCATAAGAACTTCAAAGAATAACCCATGTAAGCTTGGTTCCTTGTTAACTTGTTTATTCTTTTATGTTCACAAATTCTTCTCTTAAAAAAGCACTGTAGTATGGAGAAAAGATGTTCCTGTGTTATATCAGATAAATTAGTATATTATAGAAATGGGTGAAAATTACAATAGCATTATGGATAATTATTTTGATGCATTCAAAGAAAAAATGAACAATAGGTTTTGAATCCCCAAGAAACTAGTTGAAGACTACAAGGATGATGTATGTTTCATGGTGGATTGTGACAAAGTGTACATTTAGGCAGTTAAGCCTAGAATTGTGTGGGTAAAACCTCTTGGTTATGAGGTTAATATTGATGAAACCAAAGACATCATTGAAGCTCTTTTCAATGAGATAGTTGATCCTAAGGCTACATATTTTGGAACATATGATGAAGCAAAGGCCAGGATTGAACTTGAAATAAAGTTTCCTCAAGCAGTGAACAAAGGAAAGAAGAGAATTGAAAAACTAAAATCTAGTTCAACCCTTTTGTTAACTGAGGGTAAAGGTGAAGATGAGGAAGCAGAGGATGTGGGAGTAGAGGATGAAGCAAAATTTGAGGAAGAAGAGCTAGTAAGGAAGAAAGGAAAAGTGATTATCACCAAGCCCCAAAAGCCATCCACTACAATTTTTACTAGGAGATCTTCAAGGAAGAAATCTGACGAGGAAGGAGGAGACATTATATTCAGAAAACCTCCACCCTCCTTCCAAGATAGATTACAAGATCTGAAAGTAGGAGTTGAAATAACAAATTTCAAATCATTAAAATATGAAATTAGGATAGCAAAAGAGCAGAAGTAGATTGAAGACTTGGTGATGAACAAGATGGGAAAATGGAAATACTCACTAGACCAGCTTGCTTCTCAAATTCCTAATGATTTGTTGGAAAAGATAAAGCCAAGATGGGATTTTTCCATACAAATTGTAAAAGACATATATGGGCAAACCTTGAGGCAGCTATTACCGAGCATATTAGATGCTGAGGTAAAAGGGTCATTGAAGAAAAATGAAGAAAATTTGACTTTGAAGTTTAATACTTGTCTAATTTTGATTATGGACATTGAGCATGTTGTAAGGAACACAAAAAACTTGGAAGAATATTTATCTATTACATAAACCAAGTGATTTTCCAGTTAATGTTAAAGATGGTGATGATGAAGAAGATAAGGAGAAAGATGAAGAAGAGACTATTGAAGAAGCAACTCATTTTGAAAATGAAGAAGATGAAGAGGATCAAGGACAAGAGGCTACCAATGAAGCAAAGTTAGATGATAAGGAGATTGATCTAGTTAAGATAGCTATGACAGTCATTACCTCACTTCCTCACTCTCCAAGCAAACCAGTAACCACATCAAGCATGAAGACAGCCCCAAAAAGTGTGATTGTGACCACCAATGCCAATCCAATCATCCAATCACTCTTTGCTCCTACTTAGCTTAGCATATCACTGATAGAAGTGACCTCCACATCATCTACCAAGCTCCAGACTTTTCCTTCATCTACCAAGTTAAGTACTTCAGTTTTGACTACTTCAGTTATGAGCACACCAATTTTGGATTATTCAGGTATCTCTGTAAATATTCCTTCAATAAGCATAGTATCAATTTTTATAGCCAATCCTAGCATGTCTACCATTATTTCTATTCTAGATACAAAAGCAATAAGTGTAAGGACATTTGAGTCCAAGGTTCAACTGAGCATAAAAATTTTGAGTAAAGGTAAAGAGTTGGAGGAAGAAATTGATTTAGATGAGGAAATTGTTGTCCCAAATTGAGACATTTCCAAGCTTACCTTAGAAAAAATGTAGTTATTTGGTGAACTCCTCCAAAAGAAGGCTAAATAGAAAAAACTAAGAGAGGAGAGATAAGGAATTTAAAATAATTGAAGAGGTAAAGAACATTTTGGCAGAAGCCATAGGTATTGAGGTTGACTCTTCTCAGCCAATTTTGTATTAGCTACCAGAGGTAGTACAAAAATTTAATAAAGACACTGAAGGACAAGAATAGTGTAAAAAATAGAGAAGTTTAATAATAAAGTACTAGAGCACCTTGCTAAATAGATAGCCATTCATCAAGTAGAATTTTCTACAATTTTGGGCAATTTAGACGCATCTTGTACAAATGTCTCATCACTTTTTGGAAAGCTTTGTGATGTTTTTGAGTTTACTAAAGAAATAAAGGACAACTTATCCAAAATAGATGAATATTTGAAGGCTAGTGCTCAGCAACTACAACTTGACCCTAGTTCAAGCTCTACACATTTTCAAAGGATAAGATTTTTGTCAGATATGCAAGCAACATTGCTTAGAGAAGAAGCAAGGATAAGATCCACATTGATTGATATACAAAATATGATTATCCCCATCATGGATACACTACAAAAACATATTGTACATTCAAAAATGCTCATCCATGACAATAATTTCCCCATTACGGATCACATGATAGAATTATCAGCAGAAGTTCAAATTGCACTTCACACATGCAAGATTTTGTAAGACAATTGGGATAACACCTTGGTGATCATTCTCAAGGTACATTCAAATTTTCTATCTCATTTTGGTGTTACTATGTGTAAGAATTTTCCTTAGGATAGAATTCACCCAAGACAAAGGAACTCAAGCACAAGGACAACAGTAGACCAAAAGGGTATGATCAGAATGACGATATGATATTCATTTAATATGTGATGTGAAAGTACACTAGGAGTGCCTATATATAAAGGCCTCTAGAATGCTTCTAGAATGTACAAGTATCAGCAACATAATAATTCATACAACTAGGCACATGTCCACTAGGTGTGGGTTATCCTCCATTAAGCATAGGAGTAAGTGTGATGATGAGAGGATAAGCCTACAAAGGTGTAGCACATAAAATTATGTTGTAGACACCATGTGCTAAAATAGGAGTGTGAATAATTGTGTTGTCTACATGAAAACTCAGTTAATTATGAAAACTCTAGTATTGTAGACACCATGTGTTGAATTAGAGTTGCTTATTCCAATGTTTTCAACATGACAACTCATAAGAGTATACAAACTCCCAAGTGTCTCACCTAAGAAATAATAAAATAATGCATTAACCTAAGTAACTTAAGTAAAGTGTAATAAGTAAATATTTATTTACACCAACATCCCCCCTTAAGTGAAACTTAGGGGAATGTACTTAAGCTTACAAAAGCTAGGACCTGGCTACTAGGCCATATTAGGTATCCATGTACATAATGCAATGCAATCTCTGATAATGTGGAGAAAGAGGGAAAACCTCATGGGGAAAACCCTTCCCCAAAAAGAGAGATGAAAAGACAAAATGCATGGATGGATGGAGTAATCAAGACCCCCCATTACAACATACATCAAGTATATACAATAGAGAAATATGAGAATAACACAATCCCAAAAGAGGAAAAGGTCCCCCCATAAGAGAGAAGAAGAGGAGAGACAAGATAGTCCTCCACCCCCCCTAAATGTAGTGTGTCAATTAGTGATAGTTGCTCCAATGTAGAAGTTGATCCATGAGCATTGAATAATGTTCCTCCCCTTTAGAAGAAACAATGGCAAAGATACAGGTGAGATTCTTCCCCTATGTATAGAAAGAATCTCAAAGATCAATGATGCCTCTAAAACCTGCTCAATTGTCCATGTGTTGATGTTGATGGTTGCCTCTTCCAATACTAGGAAAAAGAATGAGTGCAGATCTAGCAAGGATGGATGTAAAACATGTCCCAAAGAACAAACTATCTCCACAAATGATAAAGAGACCTCCTACAACTGTTGTACATAAGAATCCACAATCACATCAACCTGGTAAGATTGATCATGTAGAGAATGGACAAGAGGGTTAGAGTGAGCCCTCACAACAACTGAAGAAGGATCTTCTTCATCAAAGAGAAGTTGTATATCATTAATGATGTCTCCCAAATCTATTATGAATGACTCCATGAACAAACCTGAAATATCTATCAAGAAGTCATCACCTGATGCTGGAGCTAGTGTACCTTGTTGTTCTAGACCTATCACTATGGCAATATGTGCATGTGGAATTTGTTGATGTTGTGACCTCTCCCTGTATCTATCAATAGGACCCCACATATTTGAATCTGTTGAAGCACTATTGTTGGTGTCACGATCAGTTTCCACAATGCATGAAGTAGTCTCCTCAACAAAGAGAAGACAAATATCATTGATGATGTTTCCCACATCTTCAATGTGAGACTCCATGAACAAACCTACAATATCTAAAAGGAAGTCATCTCATGAAGCTAAAGTGGGAAGACATGGTATATCCTGTTGCACTAAATTAGGAGCATCTACAGTTGGAACTAGATTAGTAGTATCAACAAGAGCATCAGGAGGTGTGATCTCATCTAGAGTTGAAGGAACCAATACTGAAGTTGCTAAAGATAGAATCTCATTTGGAAAAGAAGGAACTGTGGGATGTCCATATTCTTTCCAAAGAGCCATGCACATATGATATGGGTGAATGAGCTTTTTAATGACATGCCAAGGATCAAAACTAATATTCATTATAATAATATCCAAGAGTCTATTAACAGGTGGATATCTTTCAGTGTTAGAGATTAGTTTGTTAGAACATAAATAAGATAATACTTCCTTATGCTCACTTCTTAGATGATCAATGACTAAAGTACTCCATTTTTTATAGTTCTTTTTTGTCAATGGAGGTCTAATCCCAAATTGACATGTGAAACAAAACTTGTCTATGAGATCAATGAATGTAAGCACCACACAAAATGTAGAAATATTCAATCAAACCCCCCCCCCTAAATATATGATTTGGCACTTAGTGCGATAGCCACATGCCAATTTAGGGCCTATTTTTGAAAGTAATATTTCTATCCATAGAAGCCTATAATCTAATTACAAATCTAGAAAGTAGACAAAAAAAATTATGAACTTTCAAAAAAAACAAAACCTGATTATGTGTCCAGATGAGCCCGTACTAAGCATTTGAAGTGGCAAAAATTGGGATTTGTGAGTTGCAGAAAAATTTAGGAATAGAGATCTCAAACCACCTAGACCAATGTGTAGATCATGAAATTCTACCCCAAAACAAAACAAAAAAAATTACTTGCAAAAAGGAGTCCGTATGAGGGAGATATTGTTGTTTGAAAATCGATGTTGTAATTATTTTTTCTGAATCGTTGCCGCTACACCTCCAAAAATCAAATGGCTCTAGATTTTGCCTCAAATGTCTGATCTAAATGAAACAAAATCCAAATTAGGGGTTTTTTAACCTTCTAAATGTGATGCAAATATCTGATTTACACCAGCAAGCTCCAATATTCACCTACAAAAAACCTCTCCTACTGACTTGATGACCAAAAATTTCCCAAAAAATAATGCAGATCAAAAAAAATTATAGAGATGCAAATGAAAAAAAATGCAGATCTAAAAATCAAATGTACAAATCTAAAATGATCATTACCAATTTCGCAAATCAGACCTTTGGGTTCCAATTTGTTCGATGTTCCAGATGTAATAGTGAGGTCTACTTTGGCTTTAGACACTCCCAATGTCTATGGATTATTTGGATTTGGGTTGAGGTGTTGAAGCAAGAATGGTCTCAAATGGCTATGTAAAGAGAAATTCCCCAAGCTTTGATACCATGTAAGAATTTTCCTTAGGGAAAAATTCACCCAAGACTAAGGAACTCAAGCACAAGCACAACAGTAGACCAAAAGAGTATGATCAGAATGACAATATGATATTCATTCAATATGTGATGTGAAAGTACACTAAGCCTATATATAAAGGCCTCTAGAATACTTCTAGAATGCATAGGAATTAGCAACATGATAAGTCATAAAACTAGGCACATGTCCACCAGGTGTGGGTTATCTTCCATTAAGCATAAGAGTAAGTGCGATGATGAGAGGATAAACCTACAAAGGTGTAGCACACAAAATTATATTGTAGGCACCATGTGCTAAAATAAGAGTGTGAATAATTGTGTTGTCTATATGACAACTCAGTTAGTTATGCAAACTCTAGTGTTGTAGACACCATGTGCTGAATTAGAGTTGCTTACTCCAATGTTGTCAACATGACAACTCATAAGAGTATGCAAACTCCTAAGTGTCTCACCTAAGAAATAATAAAATAATGCATTAACCTAAGTAAACTTAAGTAAAGTATAATAAGTAAATACTTATTCACACCAACACTATGTAAATAAATAAATCTTTGGCATTAAAGTCAAAAAAGGGGAGAAAAGATATATTGGAGAAAGACATATGTTATGGGGGAGATCATGCAATAAGTTGAAAAATCAATGGGGGAGTAAGATATGTACAGAGAGATATGTTGTATATAGCAAGAAGATGTATAGTATATTTATAGTAAAACCTTACCATGTATAGATATATGCCTTACAAAATCAATTTTGAAAAATCATAAAAATAGTATACTCTATTAAGCTCAGATCATAAGGTGATGGATAGAAGGTATTCTAGAAACTTTTTGAATTCAGTTTTGGCTGATAAGTGTTTTTGTCACTAATACCAAAGGGGGAGATTATTGACATATTATTCAAGTTTTTTATTAGTGACACACACTTATTTAGATTGTATATAGCTACTGAGCTCTTTACATAGCTATCAGTGTTTACCAAATATTTTAGTTGACACTAAGTTCTATAGTTGCTACCAAGTCCTTTGGACAAATCTTAGTGATTACCAAGCAGTCATAGTTATAGTGAAGATCAATAGTGTAAACCGTGCATCTCAATGTATGTCGAGTTTACCAATTCAAGTTGAGTTGTGCAGTATTCACCAAGTTCATAGTGTATGTGATGCAAGTCCAGTGTTAATTGGGCTTCCCAGTGTTAACCAAGTGACTTAGTTTATACTGGGCTCAAAGTGATAGTGTTTATCAAGTCATACAATGTAAATCAAAAGACTTAGGTTATATGCCAAGTTTCATAGTATTTACCGAGTCACTAGTGTAGACCGAGTTCAAGACTACTTGGAAGTGATCGGTATGGATCGAGCTTCTACATCTACCAAGTGCATGATGATGTTGAGCATTGATAGTGGATGTTGAGTATCAGAACCTCATCAAGTCAGTCTTCAAAACCCAAATGTCTTCATGTGGGCCTACTTTGTAATATTTGTGGTAACTTGAATTGTGGCCAACTTTGTAAATTGTATAATTGGATTGATATACATTTAATGTATTGTATCATATCCAAAGTGTGAATGTGAGTGAGAAATCAATGTAATCATTAGAGAAGAGCAGAAAAAGTGAATTGAAAGGCCTACAACAGTATAAGGAGTAGCAAAGACATATCTATCATAGAAAGGTGATTAGTACTTAAAAGGATCTCATTCAGCAAACCAAGTTTTAGATCAGAGATCGTCTAATGTTTCATTATAATAAGTGGATCAGTCAAATCCTTTTACAAGGTAGACCTAACAATCTTTTGTAAATTTCTTTACCGAGTGCATACTTAATTGTATGTTTGTAAATCCTTTCACAAGGTAGACCTAGCATTCCTTATTACTCCTAATAGGGCAAATCATCAAAAGTGATCAATGTAAGCTTTAACAGGCTAAGTTTATATTGTAGTACTAAAGTTGTGGGTATCATCCCCACCCCAATTTTACTTTCTATTTGGAAGGCTTCTGGGTCACCAAATCTTTGTGTCATAGTGTTATGAATGCTTTCATGTTTTCAGTTTCTTATGCACGCAATTAGATCAAACTACATGTGATGGATTATATGCTAATTGAATGATTGGATTAAGAGTTGAAATTGTTCAAGTTTTAGAAGTTACTGATTCACCCCTCCCCTCTCAGTAACTTAGCTTAGTCTTGAATATTTCCAATAGTTGTAAGGTGAAAGATTAATGATATCGCTAAGTGGAATGTGTTCTTAATGTGGTCCTATAATAATTAATTGAGGTGGCATAACAACTAAGTGAGGGAATTGTTTTATGGATTCGGTATAAAGGAAGGATATTTTCCTTTACCATAGTGGAGAGAGAAGAAGTAATTGTGAGTGGCATGAAGAGCGAAATGCAAATTTGAGCAGTGCAAAGTGGAACTGAAGGAAACTTCATTGCTAAGGTTTTATTGTGTGATTTGAAGTTGGATACTTGGATCTGAGATTCATGACCTAGTCTACAAGGTGTAACAGTGATTGGTCTAGTTGACAGGATAGAGGAAAAAAGTTACATTATAGTACATATGATTATTTTGCAAAGAATAGTTGAGAGATTGGTTGGACAGTGAGTTTGGTGATCTTGCCCTAGAAGCTATTTGGATAGTGGGTCCTTCTGTCTTCTACAACTCCTAATAGGGTTAGAATCTTCTAACAAGGACTTAAAGTCTCCTAGCAGGGACTTATATGTACTAAATGTTGTAATAGACTCCTAACATGGTCCATCCTCTAACAAGGAATATTTATATTAGTACATCATCTTGTGGGCATCATTCCCACTATGGTTTTCCCTCTGATCAAGGGTTTTTGTAGTTAAGATATCTAGTTTATTGTCTATGTGCATCTTGTTATGGTTGTTGTTTAATTTGGTTGAATGTATAAGATTTTTTAAGGTTGATAAATGTTTTAATTATTGGATAACTAATTCACCCCCCCCCCCCCACCCCCCCCCCCCCCAAGTTATCTTGGCGGACTATTGTTTCTAACAATTGGTATCAAAGCATGAGGTCCTTGAAGATAAAGTTTAATAATTTTGGGAGATCCACGGCAAGCAGGTTCAAGAAAGATAGTCCTACATATTTGATGCAAGTGATAGGTTGGTATAGTGGTAGGTTGGGAGATATCAGCCCACAATCAGACCTTAAGAAGGTTTGAGAGCCAAAATAGACCCTAGAAACCTGCACTTGCACCTTTGCATAAGAGGACTCAATACATGAAACTTACCCAAAACAAGTAATCTTGACAAAATACTTAGGTAATTTTGTTCTTATATCAACATGGTCATGCTGATTGAATTTGAGGACCCCAAAACAAGGAAATGACATAGTTCCTTCAATACACCCTTGGAATGCTAGTAGCCCAAGAAATGGAATTTTGGCCTGCAACCTAAAGGTTTAGGATTGAAACAAGAAACCTAAACATCAAAATAGTTGTTATTTTAAATTTACTATATGATCCCAAAGTGTTGAGACTTCATGAACAAATATGCTAACATAACCCTTGGGACAACATTAGGCCTAAAGGGCTAATTAGGGCACTTTTACAAAGGAAGTACCATTTAAACACTTGCTAAAAATATCATACCAATTATATAGGTTGGAGAACATTCTAAATAGGCTAAATCCAAAGTTTTATGCTATGAAATTGATTTTTGGGGTCCCAAACGCTTGCTGAAGCAAAACAATGTAATGGTGCATACATGGTATATGCACCTAGGGCATCATTTTTCTTCCTTGTCCCTGCATATAATCAATTGAAACAAAAAGAATATCAAAGAGGACTAAGGGAAAAAGGATTCCACCAAAGGCCATAAATTTCCTATGGTGGAATCTGGAGTTATAAAGCTATTTCTACAGAACCCTACAAACCCTCAAAACTCGGGTTGTTTGCACAAAAAAAAGGTATAACTTGAGTTTTAAAGTGTTTCAAGACCTTAAACCAATTGCATTTGAAAGATAAAAAACTTTTACATCCAACAGTACTAGGATCAAACTCCTATGCATCTATACAAGTCTGTACCATGCAAAAAACTCGCCCAGAATGTAGAAAATAGGATTATTCTTTATTGATTTCAAGGCAAAAACTTACATTCTACCTTCCACCTGCCTGAAAGGGCTCTATGAAGGTCTCCCCCAACTAATCCAACCAATTTTAAAGGTTTTTAGAATTGGCGAATTGATTATAATCAATTTTCCTAATTATGCAAAAAGTTGTAAAGTTGAATAGCAGTGTTTGCAACATTTGTTGCATTTTTACATTTTAAAGCCTTAAAGGTATTTTAACTATCCAAATGAGTCCTATTTGAATCAATAAAACTAATAGACCCTAGATTATAAATAAATGCACTCAATTACATAAATTGTGCCCTTGTGACCTCATTTAGCAATGGGCTTATAAAAACACCCAAATTGCTAATAGGCCACACAAAAGGGTTAAAGTAAACCTAGGAGTTTGAAATCATTGTCTTATTGAAAACATAGAAAATTAAACTAAAGCAAGGTCATAACTGACCCAAACAACCTTATTTCATTGTTTCATGAGAGAGTGCTCCTGCACCAATCTAACAGAGGAAACTTTGACACCCAAATGGTGGAAATTCTTGGTGAGTTATCAGATTTGTGTAAAGAATAGAGCATTGAGTTTTCAAATCTAGAATACTTTTATTGTATACAAAAGAACAAAAGAAAAAGCAAAGATAAATCCAAATCTAAATAAAACATATAGACAAATGAAGGTATTGATCTACTTATGAAGAAAGAACTAGAAGGTATGAAATTTTTTGTTTGTTGGACATGTAAAGAATTTGGTCATTTTTCAACTCAATGTCTTAAGAGATTAAGAAAAGCTAGAAAGAGCTTACTTTTTGATAAAGCTGAAGAATTTAGAGCAAGTATAAAGATCATTGAAAGATAATGATAATAATTCTAGATTGGTTAATGAAGAGAAAGTAATAGAAGAAACAATTTTGGAGACTATTATAGAAAGTGCAACTGTAAGAGTTGATGAGAAATTCAAGATACAAGAGAGAATAGTTTATTATAATTCTGATGATGAGAATTTTGTTACTAAACCAAGGAATGATGAAGTATTCCTTCAGACTAACAATGATTTTCAAAATGAAGGAGAGCCAAGGCAAGCACAAATCTCAGAACTTTCAATAGAGCCAAGAGTTGAGATAACAACTCCTACTTCATGTACCAATATGAAAAAGAATCATCCACCTTAGCAAATCATTGAAAGTAGAGATAAAGGAGTGATGAAAAGAAGTAGAATCAATGAAGAACTATGTTTGATATCTCAAGTTGAACCAAAGAATATAGATGAAGCATGTAAAGATGACTATTGGAAACAAGCTATGAAAGAGGAATTGGGTCAGCTAGTAAAGAATGACACATGGGAATTGGTCCCCAGACCAATAGACAAGAATGTAATAGGAACTAAATGGGTATTTAGGAACAAGATAAATGAACAAGGCAAAGTTGTGAGGAAAAAAGCAAGACTGGTATGTAAGGGTTACTCATAGCAATAAGGGATTGTCAGGCCCAAAATACAAGGGCAAAAACACACAATTTTTTTTTTTAAATGTAATAATAAAATTCACTAAGTTTGATAGGTTTGATTCACAGTTATAGTATAGGTTCATTACATTCATCTTAAGTTTTAAAAAAAAAAGATCAAGAGTAGAAATAAATCGTTAAATTTGATACGTTATTAAAGCGATATTGACATTTGTTTCAGTAATACATTACTTTTACAATGTTATATTTTAAAATTATTGAATAACTATTTAGTTAATCATCAAAAAACTATTTTGAAACATTTGAACTCAAGAAGATCTTCTAATTAAAATATCATTACATCCTTTGATAAACTTTAATTAGCATTTCAACATATATAAATCTATAATATAATAGAATTTTAAAAAAATTCCCAATTATAACACAAAATTAATTAAACTAAATAGGATAACACCATAAGACAAAACAAACTATATTACCTATTAATTCAACATATATTCACAAAAAAAAAAACTAAATTAATCTATAACAATAATATCCTTTATTTCATAACATCTTAATTTATCTTAAACTAACTTAATATTTAAACAAACCTTAATATAAAACTAAATTAATGCAACCTTAATCTTAAAATAAATATTAACTAAACAAAACTTAACTAAGTAATAAAATAACTAACTTAAAAGTAAATTATTAACTAAGACAAAACTTAACAAAATTAAATACTAATAAAACATCTAACTAAATAACTCAACATTAAAACTAAACTAACATCCTTCATACTACATCCTTCATACTACATTGCAAAACTAAGTTTTAAGTATCCACTTATTTAAATCGATGATTTACTAAGCAACTATAATTTATACTAAAATTTCAACTTGAAAAATACTAATCCCTATCACCATAATATTAAATAAACTAAATTTAAAAACAATTCTAACTTAACCCAAATTTCTAACAATCAACTTAACAATCCTTTTATCAATACTACCTTCCTTAACTAATTAACTTCATAATACTAATATAAAAAGAATAACACAAATTTAAAAACAATATATATAAACTAAACATATCCAAAATCCAAATAACAAAGAAACATTAAACTAATTATTACTAAATCCAAAATTAACTCTACAACTTCCTACAAACTACCTACAACTACCTATAACTAACTACTTGGCCACTTGGCCACTCAACACCACATCCCAATGAGCCTGGCGCTGGCCCCAAGTCTATGAGGCATAGACCTTGTCCTCTCATGCACGCAAGCCAAGTGTGCTATGACCAAACGCTTAGAAGGGCAGAGTTTAACAAGGGAGAAAAAGATGTTTTACTTGTTGTTTGAAAGGGTTTCATTTAAATGCGCAAATGTCCCTTCACTCCAACTGTGACTCCAGCTTGGCACCCAGGGGGAAATAAGTGTGACAATGACCCAGTACTGTTCTCTATGCTAGATGCATGGAAAGGGTGCTAGGGTGGGGTTAGGTGGAGATTTAGAAGGGGGGCGGGGGGGGTGGTTAGTAAATACAAAAGTTTATTAGGTGGGTTTTTAGGAAAAGGGGAAATTTCTAGAATATAATATTACCTTCAAACAATCTTATTTATTTTTATGTATAAGGGATTTAAATGAAGATTATTTTGAAGGGGAATCAGGAGAGGAATATGCTCTGTGGCCAAAGAGACTTTATTTGCATCCCCCATACAAACTCCAGAGAGAAAATTGCTCCTAGGGGTGGAAATTTTTTTTTTCTTAAGGTCAAATTTTATTTTTATAAGTGTTGATCTTGTGGTTGATTGACTTTCCTTTAAACTTGCATAAGCTCCTTTTTTCTTGACATGTTTTCTTTCATCATATATTTTAATACAAGGGTAAATATGTATATTTTATTTTATTCTTTTCAATCTATGTTATTCAATTGATCTTATGACCAGGATGAATGTTTCTTCCAAATTGGAATTTTTTTTACCATCACTAAATCTGGAACAAGAGGATGTATTTTTCTTTTGTGTCTAATTTGATTAGCCTCAACATAGTTTAACAAGGAAGGTGATAACTTGATATCCTCAATGTAGGATTATTAACTTTCTCCTAAAACATATGACATTGAATTTTTAAAAAAACTTCAACATATCCAATTACTTTCATTAACATATTTGCAAAATGAAGATTGCATAATTTAGGAACATCGTCGTTAAATCCATTATTCCACACTCATATGCATAAATTGAACAACATAAGATACAATACAAGGAGGTTTTCTCGATCTTCTCTCTCTATTAATTAACCTGGTTCAAGGCTCCGTTGGGAAAGAACCAATAAGAAAACCCGACATCCTTGCCAATACATCAAAATTTAAATACATTTTGTGTAATGTTACAATTCAAATGATTTCTCTTCTAGGTCTTTCACAAGAGATCTTTTCCAATATCTTATATGCATCAAGCGAGTCATGGGAGAGACAAGAACTAACCCGGAGGTAAAACAACATATTATGATAATAATTCAAGCATGCATTCCCAACCTGGTTTGCACAATAGGTTCCACATTGAACCAAAATAGGGGGGAGGTGGATTTTCTCAATAGGAGATGTCAATCACCATACCATCACATAGCCCTTTCGGGGCTAAAATTCAAGAACTTTCGTTCTTCTACAAATGCCCTTTCGAGGCCAATAACATAAGAATTTTCATTCCTTCCCTTCTTCAAGAATTCAAATTTTCATACAAGGTATGTGATGACCAGTAGGGGCCCATACACCCTACCCTCTTTCCCTCTTCTCACCATGAGAGGAGACTCTACACTATTGAGGTCCAACTAAGGCCCTTCCCCCATGCATGGCCACTTCTTCCCTATCCAAGGGTGAGTGATGCCAAAACAATCCCCATGAAATCCCCTCAAAAATTCAAACCAAAGCATAAGAATGACATCCAAGAACAAGTCAAAATCCCTCCCAAAATAACCTAAACATACATGAAAGCAATACAAAAACAACACAATGCCTTATGCATGAATCAAGTATGAAAAATACGAAGAACAATTCAAAAGAGTGAAGAACTCCTACCTTCACAAAAATTTATGGCAAAATGGTAAGTTGAGAAGAGCTTTTTCTTTTCTTCCTTCAATCTTCAAACTTTCTCCAAAACTAGAGATTGGGTAACAATCCCAAAACTACTCCAAATTGCCTCTAAGTATGATCCTTAACTCAACTAGACTTCAAGTAACCTCAAGATGGAGTTTTGAGTCACCAACTCAAGTAGGAGACAATCAATTTTTGCAATCCACCAAAAATAGGTTTTTGAGTGACCCTAAAAGTCAACCAAAGAGACTAAGGAGTTGGAAAGTGCTCCCCACCCATATCCTTACCCCTAGGGTACTTAAATTTAATGCTTGTAAACTTTAAAGACTTAATAGGAACAAACAAAGGCTAGGAGAATAGTAAGACCAATTAACAACCTTCAAAGAAAGACATGCAAAGCTAGCACAAATTAACAAGGGGTTTAGTTCTGTCTTTCCATTGGGTTTCCCGGCTAAATTTTCTACACACATCAGTAATTCAAGAAACACATGTGTGTGTGTGTGTGTGTGTGTGTGTGTGTGTGTGTGTGTGTGTGTGTGTGTGTGTGTATTACATATCAAGAAATTCATATAAATTAAAACATCCATTTTTCTACAAATCAATTGTTTATCGCATTCTATTCTTTAAAATTGGAAAAATCAAAGTGTTAGTTCTGCATTCATTCACTTCATCATCGTACATGTTCATAAAGCATTTAAATGAAGAAATCAAATATCTGAAAGTAAAGCATCACACATCATAAATAGCATAATAATGTTCAGTGCATCAAATAATGTTCTGACATATCGAGTCATGAGTATCAAAATAATAATATATCATCGATGCTAGGATGGGTTGAGGCGAGGCCTCACAAGGATGGACTATGATGAGACCTATGCTCCTATAGCAAGAATATAAGTAGTAAGGTTATTTTTAACATATGCAACATATAAGAAATTCAAAGTGTATTAGATGGATGTCAAGTCAACATTTTTGAATGGAGAATAGAACAACTTGAAGGTTGTCCTTTGACAGATGACAAGGACATAGTATGCAGACTAAAGAAAGCATTGTATGGCTTGAAGCAAGCACCCAGAACCTAGTATGCAAGGTTGGACAACCATTTGACAAAGCTTGGATATAGCAAAGGTATGGCAGATAGTAATCTCTATTGGAAATAAATTGATGATGGATTTTGATGATCTTGGTAATATTTGTTGATGACAGTATATTTAGAGGAAATGATGATGAAAGTAATAAGTTTGTAGAAGAAATAAAGAAGAATTTGAAATGAGAATGATAGGAGAAATGAAATATTTTCTAGGATTACAGATTGTACAAGATAAAAAGGAATCTTTATTTCTTAGGCTATGCATTTGAAAGATTTACTAAAAAGGCTTGGTTTGGAAACATGTAAATCCATTGGAACACCTATGATATCTAGACACAAGTTATCTACAAAGGATGAGACACTTGTTGTTGAGCAGAAAAAGTATAGATCTATGATCAGAGGATTATAATATCTAACTCACAAAAGGCTAGATATAGAAAATGCAATTGGAATTTTTGCAAGATTCCAAGATGATCCTAGAGAAGCACATTATGTAGTAGTCAAAAGGATATCTAGATACTTGAAAGGAACACCAGAATTCAAATTGTGGTATGATAAATATAATGATTTTACTTTATGTGCTTATATTGATGTTGACTGGGGAGGTAGTATGGATGATTAAAAAAGCACCAGTGGTGGAGCCTTCTTTCTTGGAGGAAGATTAGTTTCTTGGTTAAGAAAGAATCAAGATTGTACCTCACAAAGTACAGTGGAAGCAGAATTTGTTTCAGTAGCAAACAAATGATATCAAGTTGTTTGGATGAAACAGATGTTGAAGAATATAAGGGTAGAATTCAATGAACCTATTGTCATACATTGTGACAACACAAGCACAGTAGATATGTCTAAGAATCCAATGTTGCATTCTAAGACTAAGCACAATTCTATCAAGTATCACATGTTGAGAGAGAAAGTTGCAAAAAAGGAAATTATATTGGAGTGTGTGAGTTCTAAAGATCAGATTGTAGATATTTTCACTAAGCCTCTTCCGAAAGAGACTTTTGAGTATTTGCAAGGTATGCTAGGGGTTATGCCCCTTCCTACATCAAAGTAGAAGATGAAAAAATGCATCAGTCTAGTGTAATAGAGCACCATTATTTGTCTAGACTGAATGATGATGCTTCCTGTATGGGAGAGTATCTGTGATCAATAGAGTCATCTAGTACTCTTGTTGGATTTTGTTTTTGAACAATGCCTTTGGACACTTGAGTTAGTCAAAAATAGTTGTTGTAGAGTTTGATGGTTGTTGAAACCTTTGACATTGATGTCAATGGGGGAGAATTTTAGCATGAAAAAAAAATTGAGTACATTGAAGGGAAAAGAACAGCATGGAAGAATGATCGATGAAGAGAATTTGAAAAGAAAGGTTGATAGTCTTTTTCAATGGTATTCTTGGAACTAGATGTTTTTCATCTATGTTTCCATCAATGCCAAAGGGGTAGATTGTTGGAAGCATGAATGCTAATGATATTCCTATGGGAGATTATTTTAGAAACATGATTGGATCATTATCATGATGATATGTTACATTCATGACTATGTTTGTCATTGATGTCAACATAGCAATTTTTTGTGGTATCTAACAAAAGAACAATGAAAGATCAAGTTGGTACAGACAGATCATTGCGTACTTTTAGTAGCAAGGTTAAAGAGAGATACTACTAAGTTTCTAGTATATGTAGCTAACCTTGGAAGCATAAGATATTAATTTTGAAAGAAGTTATGCAAGTTTTGGTGAAGACTATTCTAAGATAGAGTTTATAGAGGCATATTTTGGTAAACTTGTTATATCTCTTAGCAGAGTTGTTATTCTGAGAAGCTGAAGTTAAAGATGTGAAGAATACATGTTGATGATGACATGGATAAGCTTTCTCATCATAATGATACATGTACAAAAAGTTATTCAAATTGGAAGGAAAAATATTAATGATATCACTAAGTATAACATGTTCTTAATGTGGTCCTAGAATAATTAATTGAGAAGGTGTAATAGCCAACTAAGGGAATTGTTTTATGGATTCAGTATAAAGGAAGGAAATTTTCCTTTATCATAGTAGAGAGAGAAGAAGTAATTGTAAGCAACACAAAGAGTAGAATGCAAAGTTGAGTAGTATGGAGCAGAAGTGAAGGAAACTTCATTTCCTAGGTTTTATTCTATGATCCAAAGTTGGATACTTGGATCCGAGGTTCATGATCTAGTCTAAAGGTTTGATAATGATTTGTCTAGTTGAAAGGATAGAGGAAAGAAGTTATAGTAGAGTATATACAATTATTCTGCAAAGAATAGTTGAGAGATGAGTTACATAGTGAGTTTGGTGATCTTGCCTCAGATGTCATTTGGATAGTGGGTCCTTTTATCTTCTACAACTCCTAACAGGGTTGGTACTATTGGATACAATTGATTAATTGTGTATTGTCTTTGATGTTACACAAATGTCATATCATTATTAGTTAATATATGTTGAGCTCACTCGGGCAGTGAAGACCGTTTTTTGTGTCTACCAAGCATTCCTATGTTTTCCTAGTTTAGAAGGTAGTGTCTACTGAGTTCACTCAGGTGTTGAAGGAAAGACTATAGAAGATTAGTGTTAATCGAGCTCACTTAGTTAATGAAGGAAATTTGGATGGAACTAGTGCTAATCAAGGTCACTCGGTTGCCAAAAGATTTTTCACATATTTGCAGTGTTAACTGAGCTTCTATTGGTTAACACAAGAAATCACTTCTGAGTTAGTTTCTACCAAGCTAGGTCAGCAAACGAAGGTTTTTCTTATTTTGGCATATTAAGCTTAATTAATTTATCTATTGGTTCTAGCTGACTGATGTGATGAATATTAATTATTCAAAGTTGTATGTGAGCTGACTTGACGATACAAAAGATATAAGTATAAGGTCAAGTTGTGGTTTCAAAGTGTGCAAGTATGAAGATGTTATGAATGTATTGAAGATGAAGAGAGGAAGCAAATTTGAAGGACAAGCAGAATATCCTTGTGGATCAAAAAAGCTATATTTGACCATGAAAGATCAAGTACAAGTCAAAACAAAGATCTATAATCATAAATTCAATTGTATTCAAATTAGGTCATCTCATTGTTACTCTCTAACCATTGTAGCAGTGATCTAAATCTCCTAATAGAGTTGGCTTAACAACTATTTGGAAATCCTCTAACAAGGTGGTAGTTCTATTGAATTGTCTCAAGACCTCTAACAAGGCCACACCTAGTAGGGTGATTAAATCCTTTAATAAGGTCACACCTAACAGTGTGTTTTGTAACATTTAATAGGGTTGGCTCCTAACAGGCTCACTTCAGAAGAGTGAAAATAGTAACTAGTTGCAATTGGTGGTTTTTTCCAAATTGGGTTTCCATGTTAAATCTTGGCATCAAATGTGTTCATGTTATTTTATTTTATGTGTTTACAACTAAGTTAAAGTAATGGTAATCACATATAACATCTAAAGTTTGTATGCCAAGCATTTACTGAGCACATTCAGTAATTACTGAGTTACAACAGTTAATGTTTGTTTACCGAGCATCAATAGTATTTAGTTTTTAGATTGTATTTTTGTATTGACATCTAAGTGATCTAGGATTAATTTTAGTAGTAACTAATTCACCCCTCCCCTCTCAGTTACTCCTCTTATATTTCCAGAAATTGGTATTAGAGCTTTTGGTGCTTACAAAGAAGGTTTGAAGGACCTAAACTAAAGATCAGGATGTCTTATAGAAGAGAAATCCCCAAGCTTATCAAATATAATTTTGCAACATGGCAAGGACTTATGAGGTTACACTTGGCTACCATCAATGATTCAGGAAGAAAATATCTTGATACTAAATACAAGACTCTTACTGGAACATTATCTATTGAAGATATTGTTGAAAAGAAGAATCATAACATCCTGATGATTGATATTGCATCTGCTCTTAGTTATGTTGAATTTAGTGAAGTCAAAGATTGTAAAACAACTCATGAGATGTGGATCAAACTAAAAGACATCTATGGAGGAGATGACAATGTAAGAAGAGCTAAGGCTGAAAGTCTTAGAGTGTAAGATCCCTCCTCTTATGCATTGAATAAAACCATAGTTGTTCAAATCTAAAGGATGATTTTGGTAACAATAGTCTTACATATACCTTCATGAGAATTTTCATTGATGAATTAGAACACCATAATATGATAACATAATGTTAGGTATTAAGATAAATTAATGTGCATAAAATTGGTAGGGCTACATGTGGTAAAATGTTATAGTGATATACTATGGTGAGTATGGGTTATCTATATGGGGATGATAACCAAAAACAAATGTAAGTTTGGGTTACTTTAATATATGCTCAAGAGGGTAGATGATTTAATTGTGATAGAAATTGAACTAGATTTTAGCTAAAATAAATAGACAAGCTAGATATTTTGGTTGAAGTTGTTCTCATCTACCCTAGATGCTATGAACAATTACCAAATCAATTATGACATAACTAGTATGAAATTTGATTAGTTGACTTAAGTAAATTTAGGGTTATGCCTCATCTCAAGATAATAATGAGATGATTTAGTAATATTATCATAAATAATTAATTTGGAAAGAGAGTGTGACAAGAAGAGTGTGCACTAGATGGAAGGATTCTAAAATGGCAAGGAATTCAACATTATGTGAGATTCTAGTGTAAATTATTTATGTCATATTTATTTATTTATTGGAGGGTAGTGATAATTTTTCTCATTTGGATGACATAATGATCTCATGTGTTGTTGTTTAGGAAATTTTATAGACATTGATATTTTGGATCCTCTAGACTATGTGATGATTTCATGTGACATTATTTAAGACATGCTTATCCAACTACCTTATGTTCTATAGGCCATGATGATATTTATTTGATACATTAATTGTGATACTTTGGTTATCAGACATGGTTTCCAAGTGATGTTAGTTACTTATGTTTTAGCATACTTGTGTATTTGGGGTTATAATTCATATATCATTATTGTTAATGTGAAGTAATTTAATTATCTATTTTTCATTTGAATCCTAAATTGGTGTATGTAAGTTAATTTTACATTTGGAGTAGATAGGAATGATCATGGTGTATTATGTTTAGGAATGTAGATTTAAGTGTGCCAATGAAAGTGGAAATGTAGATTTAATATTTTAATGTTTTGAATGTTTTATATGAAAATGATTAGAAAATGGAAAGTTAATTGGAAATGATAAAATATGCAATCCTAATGTTGAATGTGAAAGTGATTTATTGCACTTATTTATATATTTCTTAAATGATTTTCTTGGACTACTAATGCTTGAGTGTAGTGTGTAGGATTTTAACCATGGGGTTTAATGGGGAACCAAGGCTCAAACCACTATAAACATGACATAGCCAAGGTTGTATCAGAGGAAAAGATTCAAACCTCATTAAAATGTATTTTGTTTCATAAACATGAATTGTATGTGAGTGCAATAGTCTAATTCATATATATATATATATATATATATATATATATATATATATATATATATATATATATATATAATTAGAGACATGTCACTATAAATGTAATATGTTATGCTTATGTGTCACTTGACACTTGTGTTGTACATCTTTGATGACTTGAAATTTAAGGTTTTGGGAAAAAGTCACCTAACTTAAACCTAACCCAATGCAATACCCAAGTTAACCCCTTATGGTAGAGTGACAAGAGAAGTCACCATCAAGGGAAATTCGAATCCCAACTTCCTATTAACTTTTAAGGATCAAAAAGTGGTCCTAGGGGGGTTATTTTGGTGAAAAATAAGTGCTCTCATGATAGTACTATGGGTTGGGGGTCTAAATTTAACCTTTAGTAGGCCTAGATGACCTTGGGAACCCTCCAAACATGTCACTTTCTTAGAATTTCGAAATTGAAAAGTTCACATGTTTCTTCCACTTGGTCAAGATTACAATTTTAGAAAGGGGCAAGGATGTAAGAAAAGGGAGGCTTCTTGTTTGGGCCATTTTTAGCCGAGTGAGAAGTTGGAGGCTTTTTAGAGGGCTTGGGAGAAATTAGTTAGTTCTCTACCCACTCTCTAACTTTAGAGACTCTTAGGGTTTGGAAGCTTGGGAGGGAGCTCTTCTACAACCATTCATTACAATTTTGCAAAAGGATTAAAGCTTGGTTTCTTCTTGCCCATGTAGTAATTTTCTTAAACACTTTCATAATTACATTGTATTCATGAGCATGAAGGAGTGTGAGTTCATATTGTAAGTAGATTTCATGGTATTGTGTTGTGATGTAGTATTCATGTAAATGTTTGAATGGTGTTCCATGTTGTGGAAAGATTGTGATATTGTTGGGTTGAGATGAAATGTGTTGTTGCATTTTATTTTTTCCTTGTTTCTCAATTTTGTTATGTATGTTGCTTATGGGTGTAAGGACTTCACTCACCCTTTGGGAAGGGAAGAGAAGTCCAAGGTGAAGGGGTTAGTTGGGCTTGAAAATGTATTGAGAACCTTGGAGTATGGGCTCCATTGTATGCCATGATCATTCATATCTTGTTGGGGGTGATAAAGGAAGTATGGTGTATAAAGGAAGTTTATGTAGTATGGGCTTCAAAGAAGCTACAACTGATGGTAGTGTGTTTAGAGGATGATTGTGAAAGCCCCAAAAGGGCATGAGATTGCTGATTTGTGGAAGCCCCAAAAGGGCATGAAATTTGTTTATTGTAGATATTGTTTGATATGGCAATTCTCCATTTGAAAAGCACACCTTCACCCTATGTTCATGGTTCCATTGGTGAACCGTTGTGAAATATCCTTGGGATGGAATTATTCAAGTCTTGTAATGTGATGTATATGCATTGTGAGATTGGAATGAAACCCTGTTTGAGCCTTGTTCCCCGAGCTCGGGGGTGGTCTCTTTGGAGGCCTATGGTTGGGAGGAGAGTACCCATGGTTATTGTTGTTGTTGTGATGTATTTGTAGATTTAGTGTCCAAAGGAGCAATGGAAAGAATGCTTGGAATGATCATCTTGTAGAGGTTGCTTGAAAGAGAGAACTTGTCAATGTGTAGTTTACATGTATTGGAGAATCTCCCTCCACCTTATTCATGTTGTTGTGATGTATGATTGTGTACTAGAGGGAAGGAATGGGTCATTTTGTAATGTTTTGAAAGGATGAAATCCTCCTCCATGTTATTGTGTATTGTATTGAAAAATTTGAACTCTCCACTTATGATCTTGCATTTTCATTATATGTACATCATTGTGAGGAATGGATCCATGAAGAAAATGGTGAAATATGGGTATTTTCATATGTATTTTGTAATATTCATTTAGATGTAATGAAATTAAAAGAATTGTAGTATGATAGTCACTGTTGAATGTGAAAGAGATTTATTTTCAAAGGTAATCTAATGGTTTGACACTCAAAATAAACTTGAAAATATGGAACCACACTCATTGAGTAATGAATCAATATAAGAAAATGTATCTCAAAGATGATTCAAGTAGAGAAATTTTAGTATGCAATAATTCAATGAGAAACATCATTTTTAGTTCCATTATTGAAAGGAAAAGGTTATTCTATAGGTCTCATAATTGATCTTGTTACAAATGCATTTCATTTGTTAAGTAATTGTTCAAAGTGATATTAACAAGATATATTAATCTAGATAGACCATATTGAAATCTTAAAATAATATCCTAGTATAAAACAAGTTACATAGTATAAACTACCAAGAGAAAATAAGCCTATACATGCACTTTTGCTCTCTGGAATTTGTATGGGAGAGGAAATTAAATCCCATCCCAATTATAGACCAATATTTTATTCCTAGGGATATTTCTTAGAATCTTCCCTATATAAACTTTATTATATAAACATCCAAATTACGTCAAATCAAAAAAAAGAAAGAGAAAAAAAAAGGTAATAAAAGTCCTAGAAAACTAAACTCATTATAAAAAGAGGTCATCACATTCCACTTTACACTAAAAAAACTTTTCATACTATCAAGGTGAAGAAATAAAAATAAAATGAAATCATAAACAAACAAAAAGTAAGGATACCCCCACCTTGGCTGACCACTTTCTCTGCCACTATTCTTACCCTTCATCACCTCACACGTGAGAAGGGGTTCCTATTGGTAAACACACCCCACTAACCAAGGAAAAAGCATGGCCTTGGGAGAAGTGGAGAAAGGTCAAACTTGGGGAAGATAAATAAACATATAACTCCAAAAAATATTGCAAGACAAGACCTTTCCCTTGGAGCATAGGAATGAGTGCTCAAAAAAGGGCATAAATGAAATGAAGATGTCCTCCCTCATATTTGTCACGTGAGCCATGGAAGGCCATGTTTTGGATAAGGAAAGGGGGTTAGGTGATTTGGGGAAGGTGTTAGGAAAAGAGGTTAGATAGTATATTATTTAGGATTATTTATTTTTAAGTGCTTTTTGGGTAATTATTAGTAAGGAGAAGTTAGTAAACTAGAATAATGTTTTATGTAGATAGGGGGTGAATTATAGGGGTTAGTTAGTATGTAATCAATTTAGTAAATGGAGATTGGTTAAACATGAGTTTGTGTAAAATTTTGAACGAGGGCAACTCATGTGATATAGTTTATAAATATATTTAAGTAATTATTAAATGATATTAGTTGTTATTATTGTATCACCTATTTTAGTAGAGTAAAATGAACACTAATCTATAAAAAGCATTCTCAATACTAAAAAACAAATAAACACTTAAGATAGGACCAAAGAAGACAAAATTGAGGAAAGTAGACCAAAGATGGTAAACTCCTCAAGTGCTTCTCATGATGACGAAGCTATGTCCCTGATGGATAGTGGATGTATGCTCACGATGTGCTCAAGCTCCAAATGGATGAGTGATAATCAAATATGAGTGTGGATGAATGATTCAACAATGAAGGTATGGAGGGTTTTCAGCATTATAATAGTATTTTGGTAGTTTTTAGGCTCTCAAAATAGCATTATAAGTTTGCTTCAAAAGTGGATGATTTTAGTGAAGGGAGAGGCTTCTATTTATAGGCCAAGGGGTGGAAGGATGGACAGTCAGGATGCAAGGATGGCAAGATGGTAAGGGAGGGCTAGGATGCACTCAAAGGGGAGCACATGGATTGTGCTTGTTTAAAGCCAATTAGGAGGTGACACATGTCACAAGGTGATTGGATGTGAGAGGGTAGGATATGGGTTGGTCAAAGGAGTAATGAGGGAGGTTGAGCCATAAATGGGGATGGTTGGGTCAAATAGAGATGGTTGGGTCATAAATAAAGATGGTTGGAAGGAGGATGAGATTGTTGACTTTGGCTTAGAGGTGGTTGGGAGGAGGATGAGATTATTGACTTTGGCTTGGGTTAGCAAGTCTTAACCCTTGCTTAAGTTGTGCACATGATTAGAAGAGGGATTAGGATTAGCTTAGGAGTTGGCTAACCTTGTTTAGGGAATGTGACAAGGTTAGGAGGGGATTAGGATTAGAATTGACATCTTCTAGAAGAGTCTAGGCTTTTAGGATGAGGATAAATAAGATTTTTTAGAAAATAAATAAAGTTTTATTTATTTCAAGAGTTTAGGTTGAGGAAATATTTATTAAAATATTTTTAATAAATATGAGGATTAATATTTAATCTTAATTAAATATTTTGAGTTGGGATTAGGGGTAGGAAATGATGGGATTAGCCTTTAATCAAAATTAAAGAAGGATTTAGAAGATTTTGGAAGAGGTTAGTGGTCTTAAGGAAATTGGCCAAGTTTTGGACAAAAAATAAATAAATTATTTATTTTGAGATTTTTGGTTAATTTATTAATTAAATAATTAATAAATAAGGAAATAATGTTTAAATAAGATTTAAACATTTTTGGGAGGGATTCCTTAATTAAATATTTTTAATTAAGATAAAGGGATTTAATGACATTAAAATAAATTAAATAATTAAATAATTAATTAATAAATAAATGATGATGTCATCAGAGATTTTTTTCAGAAAATAAAAATACTTTATTTTCTAAAGGATTTTTAGGTGTCTACATTTTGCCCCTCTTTGAGATAGTTTTGGAACAATACTATTTCAAAAAAGTTTGAAGATAGACGACACGAAGGAAACTTTGAAAGGAACATGATTGCCCCAGTCTTGAATAGAAGAAGAGAGAGTGGACTGTGTGATGCCCCCTCAAGAAGATGGCGGGGAGAGAAGGAGAGGCTCGATAGCTTCTTGAAAGGTACAAGAATCTAGGACAAGAGTAGGACTGAGGGTAGCTCAGAGAGGTGAATCAAGGAAGCTATGGGAGAATGATACAAAGGAAAACTGTTTGCACAAGGATAACCAATGGGTAAGAACACTAGCTTTAGGGAGAGGGGAGAGGGTGATTGGTTTTCTAAATTGAATCCCAAGGAAGTGAGGTGGAAGATGGGAGATTTGGGGAGATAATGATTCAAGGATTTATGATTGGTGATGACGAAGATTACGATAGATGCAGGAGATATGATGATGATTGATGTAGAAACTATGATTATGATTGATGAAGGAGCTAAGATTATGATTGATGAAGCACCTAAGAGTATGATTGATGAAGGAGCGAAGAGTATGATTGATGAGGCACCTAAGATTATGATGGATGAAGGACCTAAGATTATGATTGATGAGGCACCTAAGATTATGATTGATGAAGGACCTAAGATTATGATTGATGAAGGAGCTAAGAATATGATTGATAGAGGAGGTATGATTATGATTGATACAGGATTAAATACCATGGGATTGATAGGAGATATGATTGGGCTATGGATAAAACCTATAGATCAGGATTGTAAGACTAATTGGATGGGATGCTTGGATAGGATGGGATGTTTTGATAAAATGGGAGTATTAAGTAATCCATTGAAGCTTGAGCATGCGGGTGTTCCAAAGGGGAGCACCACCATGTAGTTGAGCACTTATTTTGATATAGGAATATTGGGAATATGCCAAGGTTACTAAGAACATCAAGGCTTTTTTACCAATATTACATAGGACTGACACAAAACAAACACGCAAGGATTGCCCCAGCATCACACATGAATCCCGAAAGAATCAGAGTGGAAATGATACTGGGTAATCCACAAGCAAACAATATTTCCCAAGTGCACCATGTAACCACAAGTGATCACATGTTTGGACTATGCAAGGGGCATATCTAACTAACTCACAAGCAGAAAAAGAAAAAGAAAAAGACCTGATCAAAACCTTGCTCTTGAATTGCCCCATTCATAGCACACCATGATATAAAAGATCGTGGCGACCATGAGGAGGGAACAACCCAAATCACTTGAAAGAGATACTTTAAGAACCAAATGTGAAATCCTGAAAAGAAAATAAATCGAAAGAAAATGTAAATCCATGAAAAAGGAACCTTTTGCCAAAGAGATCGGTAGGACTGGATACTGACGGACCAAGATCAGATGAGAGGAAGGATGCAGCCTACAAGGATCTATCGGTAATATCAAGGACTAGGATGAGCTGGGCAATCAGAACTATTTAGGACAACATGTTGATGACAAGGGGTCTCGTACAAGGATTCGCGAAAGTATCTAACCAAGAGAACTAAAAATGTTTATTTGTATTTGATTTTTGTTGAGCAAGCATGAATGGACGTGAAGAGATGAGAGATATACAATGATACCAAGCGAAGGACTGACACACAAGAAATATAGAGTGGATAAACCAAAGTATTTACAAGGGATGACCGTACAAAGGTTCAACATGATAGGATAGTGGCAGGAAAGATGAAAATGAGAAGGTTAGCAGAAGAAAAACTAGGGATGAGGAGATAAGAGATAGTGCGAGGAAAAGCGTGGGAAGTTAGTGGAAAGAGGTAGGATATAGCATACTGTTACTATAGGGGAGGTGAGCTATGGAAAGGACGGAAGTAGTTGCCGACTTGACTATTATGATGGTGGGTATTGAAGCTTGTTGCCGAAGAGATGGATAGTGTGTAATGGAAACGATGGAGAATGTTGTGGGTTCTATAAATGGTGAGTGAATTTGATGAAAGCTAAACAACAAGAAGTGTTAGCTGAAGCAGCAGAAAAGTGTGAGTGAAGAATTAAGCTGTGAGGGAAATATCAATGGCCGATTCGCAAGAGCAGAGGCAGAAAATGCCAGAGGCGATAGAAGGAGGAACGGGGGGATGGAGTGAAGAGGAAAATGAAAGCCAAGGAGAAAGGAAATGGGTGCGAGGGCAGAAGCGGGGTGTAAAGCGGAGCCAACAAGAAGGAAGAGAAACCTTGCCACGTCGAAGTGTGCGGCGTTGTGATCGGGGAGTGGTGGAGGCTAGCAAAAGTAATCCAACTCAAAATCAGCCAAAAGAGGAAGGAGAAGATCCGACCTTGCTGCAACTATTAGCAGAAGGTGCGAGGCAACAAACAGAGGTGATGGAAAAAGAGAAGGAGACAAACTTACCAAGGGTGGAAGTGTGGTTAGAGGGAGCAAGTGCAGAAGATCAGCCATCTGTAGAAGAGACCCTTCCAGAAGGGGAACAAAGATCTGTGATGCGACCAACAGCGGTCAAATGGAAGAAGGGAAAAAGTAAATTAGGGGATATGATGCAGAGCTCTGGGGAACAAAAGGGTGACCCAGTGTTGTCTGCATTTCGGCCATTTCGAGCATTGCAATCTAATGCGGCAGTAGAAGAAGCTCATGATGCAGCGGTGGTGATGGAAAAAGCATTGGCAATGGAAAAAGAACGGGCTGACCAGGCGGAGAAAGATGCAAATTTCTTTCAAGGCCTGATTGAAAGAGCGCGAGAGGATGGTGCACGAACAGAAGCTGAGCGTCTAGGGATGATGTTAATGATGGAGCAAACAAGAGTGGAGACTGTGGAGGCAACTTTGGCAGCTGAGAGAGCGGCGATGGAGAGATGTGAAAATGAATTAGTGCTCCTGCGGTCGCAAGTAGAGGCGTACAAGGAGTCAGCAGTGCAGACCAATAGTTTAGCACGGAGGGCACAAGAGCAGCTGAATGCAAGTAATGCACACATTACATGGTACCAGAATCAGTTAAATACAGTGAAACATGAGAGGGAGTCAATGAAAATGCTAGCGAATAGATATGAAAGAGAACGTGATATTGCGTAGAGGACAACAACTATTCCAGGAGCAGAAAGACTACGGGCAGAAATGAAAGATGTCATGGAGCAATTAGTGAGGGTTGCGTGAGAGGCGGCATATTACATGGGATTATATCACCAAGCGGTCCCTATGGAGCAAAGGAGAGGAGTTGTATACTCTGAAAAACATTTTATGGAGCAGATAAACACCCTCCTGAGGCGTGGTAACATCCCTATCCCCATGGATACACTTTGGGCAGGTGTGAGGATGACTCCAGGGGCATCATCATCTGGGACTGGGTCTGAAGGAATGCCATTGTTTGGACATCCTGTCGTGCCACCTCCCCCAGGGAGGCTAGAATAAAAAAAAGCTGCCAAACATTAGTAGGTGTTGCTGTCGTAGGAGAATAGAAAGTTTGTGCTTATTATTGTGGCAATCAAAGGGACAACAGATGTTGTTCATAATGTAATGTTATGTTTTGTTTGTGGAATTTTTATGGAAGATATATGGATGTTTTTGTGTGTTTGTCGAATATTTAAATGTTTTTGGGATTTTTGATATATATTTTAATGTTTTTGTGTTTTTGGGATAAATAATGAAATAGTTTGACACTTGTAAAAGTGGGAACAATACAATTGGTAGAGTAAGGGTAACCATGACTCATAGGCGAGAATGTTTGTGTAGACTTAGCAAGTATGACAGACAATAATAAGACAAAATGTGGGGATATTTCTCTAGGTCTATGATGAGACGGATGTTTATGAGGTGTGGAAAAGGCATTGGGATCTACGCAAGGCATGTGATGGCCAAAAGAGGTCCTCGAAAAAGACGTGTGAGCCAAAAAAATTGTCTCAGGGGCCTGAAAAAGGCGCTTGAGCCTAAAAAGACAATGTGGGGACCTGAAAAAGGCGCTTGGGTTGATAAAGGTATCGCGGGGGCTGAAAAGGAGCAAAATAGGGCCTTGAAAAAGGTGCTTTAAGCCTAAAAAGGTAGTTCGGGGGCCTGAAAAAGGCGCTTGGGCCTATAAAGGCGTCTCGGGGGCCGAAAAGGATCAAAATAGGGCCTTGAAAAAGGCGCTTTGAGCTTAAAAAGGTATTAGAGTGATCCAAAAAGGACACTTGTATCCTGAAAAAGTATTTAAGGCCTAAAAAGGCACTAGAGTGGTCCAAAAGGGACACGTGGGCTTTTAAAAAAAAGCTTTTGGGCCTAAAAAGGTGCTAAATGGGTCCAAAAAGGACACATGGGCTTTGAAAAAAAAGCTTTTGGGCCTAAAAAGGCGCTAAATGGGTCCAAAAAGGACACATGGGCCTTGAAAAAGGCTTTTAGGCCTAAAAAAGCGCTAAAGGGGTCCAAAAAGGACACATGGGCTTTGAAAAAAAAGCTTTTGGGCCTAAAAAGGCGCTAAATGGGTCCAAAAAGGACACATGGGCCTTGAAAAAGGCTTTTAGGCCGAAAAAGGCGCTAGAGGGGTCCAAAAAGGATTAGATAGCAAAATTAGTATATGTGTTAGCATATGAATATTGAATGAATATATTTTATATTTGGTGAGTTATGAGTATAGAAATATGGCATTATACAAATAGTAAATAAGCTAGGTTATGTTAGTAGGATATTTTATTAAATGGAAAAGGGGATTTAGATATTTCTTAGAAATATGTATTAAAAAAAAAGTTAGTTGTGTTTTTCCTTGAAATTTTGGGCATGACATAGAGGTCATTTTGATCAGATGAAAATGAGAGAAGATGAGAACATTGCAAACTATGTGGAAAGAATCAAAGCAAGTGCAAGTGCAATCAAGGCATCTGGAGGACATATTGAAGAGAAAAAATTGTAAGCAAGGTACTTAGAACTGTTCTTCCTATTTATGCAATTAGAGTATCTACTATTCAAGAGATGATATGTGATCCAAATAATAAAATATCTTTGGATGCTCTAGTTGGAAGATTGAGAGCTTTTGAGTTAGATACCTTTGATAACTATGTTCCTAGTTCAAAGGTTACTGAATTTGCTTTTAAAGCTAAACTCTCACTCAAATAAAATGGTAAGAAATCAAAGTCCAATCAATCAGGAAGTGAAGAAGAAGAATCAGAAGAAAGTTTAGATAGTGATCTTGAAGTTGTTGAACCCCTACTTGCAAGAAAGTATTCCAAAGGCAAAGGAAAGTACAAAGGTAAAGTTCCTCTAATTTGCTTTTCCTATGAAGAATTTGGTCACATTGTTGCAAGGTGTCCAAACAAGGAAATCAAAGATGAAAAGAAAAGCATTAAGCACAAAGGCAAGAAGGATTCCAAAAACTACAAGAACAGCAAGGATAAAGGTAAGAAATCTTGTTTTATAGCTAAAGATTCTAATAACACTGAAGATGAAATGGTGTACATTGTTGTAAAAGATGAATTTGACGATGAAGGAGATAATATGCCACTTATCTCTCATGTTAGCAAAAAAGATATATGGATTATTGACAGTGGTTGTTTACATCATATGACTGGAGACTAAACAAAATTTGAGCACATGGAATATTATGATGGAGGTAGTGTGAGATTTGGAAACAATGAACCTTGTAACATAAAAGGAAAAGGATATATTTCATTGACTAAAGAACTTGTATGTGACAATGCCTATTAGGTTGAAGGACTAAATCATAATCTACTGAGTGTGGCATAGTTGAATAACATTGGATTCGAGGTGGAATTCATAAATGGACAGGCCAAACTACTAGATAGAAAAGGAAATCTGGTTGGATCTAGCAAGCAAGCAAGCAAAAGGTAATCTATTTTATCTTGATCTCAATGATTATTCATGTTTTATTGCTCGAGTAGAAGAAAGCTAGTTATGGAAAAAAAGCCAATGTCATGTAAACTTTGATAATCCTGTCAAGATAAGCAAACATAGAAGAGTAAGAGGCATTCCTAGTTTGAAAAAGCCTAATATGGGTTTATGCAAGAATTGCCAAATTGGTAAGATAGGAAAGACTAGTTTCAAAAGCAAAAACTATTAGCCAAAAGAAGTCTTGGAAATTGTTCATACAAACTTATGTGGACCTATTGGAGTAGAGAGTTATAGTAGAGAAAAGTTTTTCATTCTTTTTATTCATGACTAGTCTAGAATGATGATTGTAATGTATCTAAAAGAAAAATCAAAAGCCTTTCAAAAATTCAAGTGGTATCTAGCAAGAGTAAAAAAAGAAACTAGAAAGAGGTTGAAATGTTTAAGATCAGATAGAGGTGGTGAATTCATCTCCAATGAATTCAATAATTTCTGCATTGAAAGAGGAATTAAAAGACAAGTATTAGCCCCTGGCACACCACAACAGAATGGTATAGCTAAAAGAAGAAATAGATCTCAAGAACCCTAATGATTGAAAAGAATGTTGCTCTCAAACACTGGAAGGAAGCTATCAACACTGTAGTTCATACCTTGAATAGAGTATAGTTGAAGAAAGACTTAAACAAAACCCCTTATCAACTATGGTATGGCTACAAACCTAACATAAGTTACTTGAAAGTATTTGGCAGCAAATGTTATATCTTGAAAGAGTCTACAAAAGGAAAATTTGATGTAAAAGGTGATGAAGGCATATTTCTAGGATACTCCTGCAGAAGTAAAGCATACAAATGTTTGAATTTGTCTACTCATAAAATAATAGAAAGTGCACATGTTAGAATTGATGATTTTGCAAAAAAGAGTGAAGAGAGCAACAAGGAGCCAGAGGATTACAAAAGATTTGTTTACTATGAACCTGATACCCTACCAAACCTATCTAAAAGAAAGGAAGCTTCATCTCCCGTGTCCCTAAAATCTCCAATGTTTACCGAGTTGCAAACAGTGCAACCCAAGTTATAGTCTGAAAGTCACAACTTGAAGGACTCAAGTCACAGTCAGAGGCTACCGAGCTAGTTCAAACCAAGTCTGATGGACCTGAGTCATAGATAGAAGGACCCGAGCTTCAAGCTAAAGTTCATAATGAAGACAATGGAACTCATTTAAAACCCAAAGAGCCTGTGTTGGCAAGATATGTTAGAAGGCATCATGCACCTGATCAGATCACTAGAGACAAATCAGATGGAACAATGACAAGAAGCAAATTAAAAGGTACATGTTTACTTACTGAATTTGAACCTAGAAATGTTAAAGATGCTCTAGAAAATGAAAGTTGGATTGAATCAATGAAAGAAGAGATAGAATAGATAGAAAAGAACAAAACTTGGACTCTTGTTCCTAGATCCAAGGATAAGAATGTAATTGGTACAAAGTGGGTATTCAGAAATAAGCTAAATGAAGATGGAAAAGTTTCAAGAAACAAAGCAAGATTGGTGTGCAAAGGCTATTCTCAAGAAGAAGGTACTAATTATGGTGAGACTTTTGCTCTTGTGGCAAGACTAGAAGGTGTTAGAACTTTATTAGCATATGCAGCACATAGAGGATTTAAATTATATCAAATGGATGTTAAATCTGCATTCTTGGATGGAATTCTTGACGAGGAAGTCTACATTGAACAATCAAAAGGTTTTGTAGATCCTAGCAAAAGAAACATGGTTTGTAAGTTACAAAAAGCATTATATGGTCTCAAATAAGCTCTCAAAGCTTTGTATGAAAGACTTCATAATTACTTGGTACAAATTGGCTTTCAAAGAACAAATGATAATAGTAGTTTGTATATCAAGGAAGGACCAAACAAGAAGGATGTGTTGGCAGAAATATTTGTTGATAATACTCTATTGACAGGAAATGATGACTTGTGCAAAGCATTTTTAGAAGAAATGAGCAAAGAATTTGAAATGTCCATGTTTGGTGAGATAAAATTCTTTGTTGGATTGCAGATATAGCAGAACAAAAATGGTATCTACATCACTCAATCTAAGTATATCAAGGATATACTGAAGAAATTTGGAATGGAAGATTCAAGACTAGTTGGAACCCCAATGTCTACTAGACATAAGCTTTCCAAAAATGATGATTTCAAAGGAGTAGTTCAGACCACATATAGATCAATGATTGGAAACATGTAGTATTTAGTACATACAAGGCCTGATATTGCTCTAGTAGTTAGAATAGTGGCAAGATTCTCAGCAAATCCTAAAGAAAATCACATGATGGCAATCAAGAGAATCATGAGATATTTGAAAGGTACTGAAGACTATGGCTTATGGTATAAATTTGGAGGCAATCTGGACTTGAAAACATTTACTAATGCTAATTGGACAAGAAGTCTTGATGATAGAAAAAGCACTAGTGGTGGAGCATTCTTTCTTGGTTAAAGACTAGTGTCTTGGACAAGTAAGAAGAAAAATTGTAGATCTCAATCCACAACAGAGGCAGAATATGTGGCAACAACAGTTAATTGTTCTAACATTGTTTGGTTTAAACAACTATTGGAAGGAATGAAGATAGAAATCAAGAATCCTATAGTCATATACTGTGATAACACCAGTGCAATCAATATATCAAAGAATCGAGTGATGCATACCAAAATAAAGCACATTGCTATAAAATATCATTTCTTAAGAGAATTGGTGTAGGATAAAGAAGTCAGGTTGGAATATGTGAATAAAAAAGAACATATTGCAGACATATTCGTCAAGCCATTACTTAAGGATGCATTTTTGTATCAAAGAGGTAAGTTAGGTGTCATTCTCCTATCTAAAGTTCACTAAACAAAGCTTAGTGATGCATCAACAAGAGCTAAGTTGAAGATCAATCAGTTGATGTAGAATTGACAAGGACATATTACAAATGAATTAGTACTTAAGGTACATTGATATTAATAGAGTTGTTGTCTTTGGCATGTGTTGTCAAAGAGGGAGAAGTTTACTATCATATCTTTGAGAAATTTTTGTCATTCAAAGAAGGAGAAGTTTGTTGTAAGAGGGAGAAAAGTTTTGTGAATAAATTGGCAAAAGTTGTTGAAAATAAAGGAAGAATCCAGTGAAAGGAATAACTCATACTGATAGAGGAATTTCTCAAGAATAAATCCAAAATTTCATTGTGCTATGACATGTTGTGTTGTCATCAATGCCAAAGAGGGATATTGTTGGATGCAATTCATTAATTGTGTATTATTTTTTATGTTACACAAATGTCATATCATTATTAGTCAATATATGTCGAGCTCACTTGGGCAGTGAAGACATATTTTTGTGTCTACTGAGCATTCCTATGGTTGCCTAGTTTAGAACATAGTGTCTACTAAGTTCACTTGGGCATCAAAGGAAAGACTGCAAAAGATGAGTGTTAACCAAGTTCACTCGGTTAATGAAGAAAAGTTGGATGGAACTAGAGTTAACCGAGCTCACTTGGTTGCCAAAGGATTTTTTGCAAGTTTGTAGTGTTAACCAAGCTTCTGTTAATTAACACATGAAATCACTTCTGAGTTATTTCTACTGAGTTGGTTGGGCTAATGAAAGATTTTCTTATTTTGGCATATTAAGCTTAATTGATTTATCTATTGGTTCTAGTCGATTGAGGTGATGAATATTAATTATTGTAAGTTGTATTTGAGCTAACTTGACAATATGAAAGATATAAGTATAAAGTCAAGTTGTGGTTTCAAAGTGTGTAAGTATGAAGATGTTATGAATGTATAGAAGATGAAGAGAGGAAGCCGATTTGAAGGATAAGTAGAACATCCTTGTGGAGCATAAAAGCTATATTTGATCAGGAAGAATCAAGTACAAACTAGAATAGAGATCTATAATTAGTAATCTAGTTGCAAAATTAGGTAATCTTATTGTTACTCTCTAACCATTGTAGTAGTGATCTAAATCTCCTAATAGAGTTGGCTTAACAACTATTTGCAAATCCTCTAACAAGGTGGCAGTTCTATTAAATTGTCTCAAGACCTCTAACAAGGCCACTCCTAATAGAGTGATTAAATCCTTTAACATGATCACACCTAATAGTGTGTTTTGTAACCTTTAATAGGGTTGGCTCCTAACAGGGCTCACTTCAAAAGAGTGAAAATAGTAACTAGCTACAATTGGTGGTTTTTCCCAAATTGGGTTTCCATGTTAAATCCTAGTGTCAAATGTGCTCACGTTATTTATTTTTATATGTTTTCAATTAAATTAAAGTAATGGTAATCATGGATAACATCTAAAGTTTGTATGCAAATCATTTACCAAGCACATTCAGTAATTACTGAGTTACAACAGTTTATGTGTGTTTACCAAGCATCAGCAGTATTTAGTTTTCAGATTGTATTTTTGCACTGACATCTAAGGTATTTGGGATTTATTTTAGTAGTAATTAATTCACACCTCCCCTCTCAATTACTCCTCTTATATTTCCAATAGGTAAAACTCCTAATAGGGTTGGAATCTTCTTACAAGGATTCACAACCTCCTAACAGGGACTCATATGTAATAAATGTTGTAATAGACTCCTAATAGGGTTCATCCTCTAACAAGAAATATTTATATTAGTACATCTGACGCAGGGAATGGATGAATAACTAGGGCCAAAGGCTCACCTAGCTATCCAAACCACCCTGCAAGAGTTAACACAATGAAAGCAAACACCAAGAACAACAACCAAAGGAGGAAGAAGAGTGAAATAATTTTATTGATTTATCAAAATATCTTCATACATACCCAGCTATAAGACCTCCTAGGTTATGACCAGATACAAAATATATTCCAGATCAAAGATCCAACATCAAATTCACAGCTCCAAATACATATGCAACAAAATTTTCAAACTTTCGTGTTCTACTCTAGAATCCTCCAAAAACTGCCCTAACTCTAAGCCTAAACACTCTATATATACTTGCCAAAATGGCTTACAGATCATTCTATAACATTATATCATAGGAAGGTTGGCCCAACAACTATCTCTACACATCCCAAGAAAAGATCTTAACATAAATACCGCGATCAAAATAAATCTTGCAAGTCTACTCGTAGAAATCACATCCAAATGCTGACACTTGACATAAATAGGAAAAATCAGCACATGAAGGGTCACTTGGCATACACTGGGTAACTCAGTACATGAAGAGTTACTTGGCATACACTAGGTAACTCGGCACATGTAGGAACACTTGGTCAACACTACATTGATGCAGTAACTCGGCACCAACTAAGTGCTACAATAACTCGGTACCAACTAAGTGCTATAGTCACTTAGCACCAATTAAGTGCTACAATAACTACACACCAAATAAGTGCTACAGTAACTTGGCACCAACTAGAGCTATAGTAACTCGACATCTATTAGAGCTACAATAACTCAACATCAACATGCAGAATGAACAAAAAATGAGTAGGATAACAAGGCAACCCAGGATGCTCCTGCATCAGATAACTAGGGTTGAAAGAAATGATTCTCTTGAATCATTGAGATGTCACAATCTGAGTTAAATCTAACTCAGATTGAGAAATCCATGAAGCATCTTCAATAGGCCTATTCTTCCACTTCACCAAATATTCATAGTAATATTTTCCTTTGGTGCTCTTGCCAACTCTCTAATCCAATATATGTTCAACTTCTTCAATCTGCTTCTTAGGATAATCTTTTGATACAACTTCATCATCTAACTAATGATACTTATACAAATCAGCAATTTTGAATATAGGAGATATATCCATGTCATTAGGTAACTCAACTTCATAAGCATTACCACTATCAAACTTCTTCAAGATTTTACAAAGTCCAAATTTCTTCATCTTCAGCTGACTATATGTTCCAACAGGAAATCTTCCTTTCTTTAAATGAACCGTCACCTCATCACCAACTTCAAAATCATGATTTCTTCTAGACTTATCAGCATTCTCCTTATACTTCTAATTACTTTGCTCCAACCTCAACTTCACTTCCTTATGCAAAGACTCCATAAAATCAGCAAATTTTTCTCCTGTAGTGCTTCTCTTTTCTTCACCAGCAACACTCTCAAATCTATATACCTTTAGGTTGCACTCCAGTAACAATCTCAAAAGGTGTTTTTCTTGTACTCCTATTCATAGAATTGTTATATGCAAACTCATCTTGTGCCAACAATACTTCCCAATTACTTGGCTTATCTCCAACTAAACATCTCAACAAATTACCCAAGCTTCTATTCACAACCTTTGTCTATCTATCTATCTGTGGATGGAATGTAGAACTAAACTTCAACTTAGTACCCATCTTCTTCCACAAAGTCTTCCAAAAATAACCAACAAACTTACTATCTCTATTAGAAATTATACTTCTTGGTAATCCATGCAATCTCACAATCTCTTTAAAGAAAAGTTCAGCAACATGCTCTGCATCTGATGTCTTCTTACATGGTATGAAATGAGCCATCTTAGAAAAATTTTCCACTACAACAAATATGGAATCATACCCCTTCATTGTCTTAGGTAATCCAAGAACAAAATCCATACTAATGTCACTCCAAGGTTTCTCAAGAATAGTAATAGGTGTATACAAACCAGTATTTTGACTTACTCCTTTTGCAATTTGACAAACTCCACAACTCTTTACAAATTTCTGAACATCCTTATACATTTGTGGCCAATAATACTTCTCTTTCAACAAACTCCATGTCTTATCAATTCTAAAATGTCCAACCAATCCACCACTATGTTTTTCCTTAATCAGATTCAACCTCATGGAACTTCTAGGAATACACAACATACCTTCTTGAATGAAATACTCATCATACTTACTTATGTGATCTATCAAATTTGGTGCTCTGCTCTCTCCATGCCTCAAAAAAATCAGGATCAACATTATACAACTCTTTCATTTCATCAAAACCAAGAACTTCAACCTTCATTTCAGTCAACAAAGAACATCTTTTACTCAATGCATCAACAACTCTATTAGTAACTCCACTCTTATGCTTAATAACAAATGTAAAATTTTGCAAGTACTCAACCCACTTCATATGTCTCTGATTCAATTTATGTTGACTTCCCAAGTATTGTAAAGCTTTATGATCAGTAAACAATACAAACTCCTTAGGAATCAAATAATGTCTCCACTTCTTCAATGCTTGAATAATAGCATAAAACTCTTGATCATACATAGAATACTTCCTTTTAGCATCATTCAACTTTTCGTTAAAGAAAACAATGGGTTTACATTCTTGACTTAATACAGCTCTGATTGCATTACCACTTGCATCACATTCAACTTGAAATACTTTGTTGAAATCAGGCAAAGTAGATATAAGTAATTCAACAACCTTTTGTTTCAAAGTCTCAAAACTCTTATCAACTCCATGTGTCCACTTGAATTCCCTTTTATCTCCCCTCATTATCTCAGTCATAGCATTACAAATAGCATTGTAATTCTTTATAAACTTTCTGTAAAAACTAGCCAAACCACAAAATGATCTTACCTCACCCACATTCTCAAATGTAGGCCATTCTAAAATTGCTTTAACCTTCTCAAGATCTATCTTTAATCCATTAACTGAAATCACAAATCCCAAATACGCAATCTCCTCTTGCATAAAAGAACACTTTTTCAAATTAATCAACAACTTTTCCTCTTTCAACCTCTGCAATACTTGTCTAATATGCTCAAGATGCTCTTCCTTAGTCTTGCTGAATATCATAATATCATCCAAATAAACAATCAAAAACTTACCCAAGAATCTTTTCAGAACTTCATTCATCAACCTCATGAAAGTACTAGGTGCATTAGTCAAACCAAAAGGCATAACCAACCATTCATACAAACCATCTTTTGTCTTGAAAGCAGTCTTCCATTCATCACCTTGTCTAGTTATAATATGATGATATCCACTCTTCAAATCAATCTTAGTAAAATACTTTTCTCCACTCAAACAATCCATTATGTCATCCATCCCTATTATCTTGTTAATAGCTCTAGAATTAGTACATGTTCTCCAGTCTCCATTCTTTTTAGGTGCTAATACAGTAGGTACAACACATGGACTTAAGCTTTCTCTGATCAAACCTTTTTGCAATAACTCATGCACTTGTCTATTAAGTTCTTCATTCTCTATAAGTGTCAATCTATATGGTGCTTTGTTCGGCAAACTAGCTCTAGGAATCAGATCCATACAATGATATTTACTTCTCATTAGAGGTAATCCATCATGTATATCCTCTACAAAAATCTCGTTATACTCATTCAACAATTCAACAAACCTAACAAATCGGTGTCATGCATAATTCTTCCATAATCCATCCATTCCATCTTTCCTCTTTGATCTTGATGCTTTTGAGTTATTCATGAGCATGGATTATTTGATCCACTAGGCTTCCCATCACCATCCTTCTTATCCCAAGTCATTCACTCATAGCCTCCATTATCCTTAATTCTAATTGTGTTATCCTATCACTATCCTATCCACTTGACCCCTTGATGTTGATCAAAAGAAAAAGAAAAAATCGTTCTTAGAGACCTCTTGTCATGTCCACTCTTTTGAATTACTTGCCTTTATGACATCATCCTTTCTCACTCATTGACTTTCATTGATTATCCAAAACCCACTTCATATGGCTATCTTACATTTTCCCTAGCTTAGGTACTCTTGGAGAGCCAGTTCTTAAGGATCACTTTCACTCACTTCATAGTCTGTGCCTATCTATCTTTGCTTATCCACTAGATTGCTACTACATCTTGTGCTACACCTTGCTAGACACAGGAACAAAATGATATGGTCCTACTTGAGAGCTCATCACTTCTAAAAAAGTTCTAAAAATTACTTAAAAGTCTTGAAAAAAATTATTATCTTGGTTAAAACCTAGAAATAGGCACCTTGGTAATACCAAAAAAAAATATATATATATATATATATATATTATCTCAGTGAAAACCCAGCGAAAGGCACCTTGGTAATACCAAAAACATTTTAAAAATGCCAAAAAATACAAAAAAAAAGAGAAAAAGGAGAAAAATACAAAAAAAAAATTGAAAAAGAACAAAAGTGACATTGATGAAAACTTGGAAAATAGGCATCATGGTAGCAAAAACAGGTGCCTCTTGTTTCCAGATGCTACATCTTATAGCGCATCTTCTAGCTTCCTATATAGTTGCTTTCCTGCTTTAGTTTACTACTTTCGCTCATGCATCCATGGATTGAATCTTGTCATAACTCAAGGAAAACACCCTACAGTGTCATAGAAATCTCTTGTGTCAATCACTAGTTGTTCTAACTGCATCTGTCTGTTGTCACTAGTGTCACTTTCGAGATTCCTCTCACAAAAGATCTCTTTCACGATAGTCACTAGTTGTTCTAATTGTGTCTTCCTACTATCGCTTGTGTCACTTTTGAGATTCCTCTCACAGAAAATTTGCATACTATCACTAGTGTCACTTTAGAGATTCCTCTCATGAAAGATCTCTTTTGCGTCAGTCACTAGTTATTCTAATTGTGTCTGTCTACTATCGCTCAGTTTCCTACTAAGGTTCTTCTCACTAAAGATTCCTCTTTGACTTTAGTCACTAGTTGTTCTAACTGTGTCTATCTACTGTCATCCTCCTACTAAAGAGTGTTATTTCATATATATTCTAAACATTGACACTTGACATCAATCCTATTACACATAAACTAAACTCAAAACAATGAATTTGCTTGGGATATGCTAAGCTTTTCTTTGTTTGTTTTGCTTTTGCTTTATCATGTCTCTTTGAGCAACTTGATGATGTCACTTTCAAATAGAGAAGTGAGGATTGGGGGTATGATATTTTCTTTTCTTTCTATTTTTTGGTTTAGTTCTAATGATCTGAAGCATCCATATAAAAGGGTGTCCGTTATAAGAGCCTCTATCTCGTATTGGATGGTCGTGTGTACCTTGACTCATTTTAATGGACTCTTCATTGAGGTTGGTTCTTCTCCTTTCTTGTTGGAGTTAATTCTCTATGCTACAGTAAATACTAATACCCATCCTACTAAGTGAATGTATAGCTCACTGCAAGTATACCTAGCATGCTTCTGTCTTAGGTTATGAACGCAAGGGTCGTTGTAGACAAAATACTTACTGATTACTTATCATAAGAAGGATCTCTCATGTGTTTGGTATGTCTACACACAAGAAAAATTTTGGTCATCCTAGCATTTGTGCTTTGATGCTTATGTTAACTTGTTGCATTAAAAGGGACAAATATTTTGGTCATTCTGGATTCTTGTGCCTTGAATGCTTACATTTAATCCTGACAAAACTAGAACATGTGCCATATTCATATTCTCATGGTTGAAATGTTAGTGGGAATTGTATGACATTTGTAGATTTAACTAAACACTCAATGATGATACTTTTATGAGTTTAGTAACCAGACCTAGGGATACATCTAGCATAGGGTTGCATTTCATACTTCACTTGTACAAGAGTACATTTTGATCACTACTTTACTTGCATCTTTTGGCATGAGAGGTTGTCAATTTCTTAAAAGTATTACATTTTCATCTTAACAACACAAGTGATCAATTAATCACCCTCTTGGTTACTTTGTCTACTTTGACCCTATTTTCGGGATCAAATTCAAAATCTGACACACTTAAACAGCTCAAAATTGCATTTTGAAATTTTCAGACCAACATGATTGAAGGCTTGTGCTGTCCATTTTTTTGATACTTTATGAATCTTGGAATATTTTCAAATCAAATCTTCCAAAGTTTTTAGAAAAGTCAACTTTGGTCAACTTTGGTCAAACTTGGTCTTTTGGACCTCAAAATCACTCTGAATCGACTCTAAATTTTCTTCAGATCCTTCTGATCTCTTTTATATTCTTTTGAATCTCAGATTTATTTAGTATCTCTCAATATACTACTCTACATCACTGTTATGGTGTGTCATCTTTCAATTTTTCTCCTGAGGGGGCAAGATGATTACATCATTGAATCTTTCAAAACTGGCTTCAACTCAATCAGAATCTTATGTCCTCATTGCTAGGGGCATCTCATCACTCAAGGCATCTTGTTCCCCTCTATCTGGCATCATATGCCATCTATCTCATCTTTTGACCAGCTAATCAATCTTATAATAGTTCTTGTCAGAGTTTGATGGATAGGTATTGGGACAGTCTAATCCTAACTCCTGAGGATCAAGCCTCATTCTAGGTTTGATTCTATGACTCATGATAAGTCTTTCTATCTTTTATGGATGAGTATTCAGGTGTTCTATCTGGACTCTAGAGAATTAAGCTCTGCTCTAGAGGTAATTCTAACTCTTACTTATGATTAAACTTCATTTTGGAGATAATCCTAACTCTTGCTAAGAAGTAAACTCTATTCTGGAGACAATTCTAAGCTCTTGCTTTTGATCACTATTCAATGGACAGATATCAGGACAATCTAACCTTGAATCTTGAGGATTAAGCCTCATTCTGGGGATAATTCTATGAATTGTGGTTAATCTTGTCATCTTCTAATGGATAGGTATCAGGACAGTCTAACCCCTACTCATGAGAATTGAGTCTCGTTATGGGAACAATTCTATGAAGTTTAACAATCTTTGTTCTATCAATCTTTGTATCTAGGTGTTCTATCTAGATCCCCTAAGGTTAAGCTTCATTATGGAGATAACCTTAAAAAGCTTATCAATCTTGATATCTAGGTGTTCTATCTAGATTCCCTAAGGTTAAGCTTCATTTTGGAGATAACCTTAAAAAGCTTATCAGTTTCAGTATCTAGATTCCCTAAAATTAAGCTTCATCTAGAGATAACCTTAAAAATCTTATCAATTGGTCTCTGTATCATCAATTCTAGAACTGATCTCATTTCTTGATCGATGCTTCGTACTTTTGATTTCTTTGAATTAAACGTGTTGCTTGCACATTCATTCAAAGAGGGGCAAATGTAATACCCCAAAATTGGCACATTGTCATGCTAAACTAGTTTTGGTCTATTTAATCTCACCTAAAGTCCTATCTTACTAGGCAATTCTCATTTTGATAATCGCTACTTGACCTAAGTGTCAAATGCAGGAAACCGTTAATCTGTATTAATCACTTACTTTAATTAATTCCTGAATATTCATTGAATTGGCTAAATTAAACTTTTAATTGAATTGATTTAATTATAAATCCCAGTACTTTAATTTAATTAAATTCACCCCTTTAGCTAATATACATGAGGAATTAAATATATTTGATTTAATTAAATAATCTCATTCTATCTGTTGAATTTAATTATTCAATTTAGAATACTTAATTATGAGGTCATATTTAATTTTCTTAAATCAAAATATCTTCTCCAATATTCTCTCTTTAGTTCAGAAATGGAAACTCTGAGTGGTCTAAAATTAGAAAAGGAAAGAAATCAGTTAACTCCCTATTCCACTCAAAAGCAATCAATTAACTTCCTTTTCACAAGGAAACTTTCTATTCTGACTGAATCTCATTTCCAATCTCAAGTGTTTGTTTTACTTGATCTTGATCATTGATCAATTCTAGAATTCTATTTAAGAAGCCTTCATTTCCTCATTATAGAGGTTGAATTGATTTTGTATCGAATTTATGCTGAAATATCTATCCATTTTCTCGTACATCCATAGCATAAATTTCTTGCATTATAATATCATCTTAGTGTTAAAATACATTCATTTAGCACATTATCCTCTTTTATTTCTTAACTTAATATGCATTCCATATAGATTAATTTGCATTCTTAGATAGCTTAATCAAATCCTTCATACTAGAGGCCTAGTTGCTAGTTTCTCATTCTGAGAGCAATAACATAATCCATCTTGTTAGGAGGCAACATATCAATTTGCCAAATTATTTTAGATGAACAACTCAATGTTCATTTTGGGATGGATTCGTATATAAGGATCATGTTGAAGTGTGTGTGAAGAGCGAGGCCCACATTTCCTGCATACATCTGCCACCTCCTCCTCTTTGTCTTTGATCATGTTTATGTTAGAATGATTTAGAATAACTGAGAGGGGGGTGAATCAGTTATCCTCGGGTCCAGATATACCAATTGAAATTTTAACCACTTTTAACAACTTAGATAGACTCTTTAAACAACTCGATCTCTGTAACAACTTATGAGTAACATAATCTTGCAATCCATTATCTGAATAGTAACCTTCTTATAGAATGTAAAACATTAAATGATAAAAATATCTCAAACAAAACTCACACAGGTATGAAACTAAGATTTAACATGAAAACCCAATTTGGAAAAAACCACTTGTAACATGCTACCAATTTTCACTCTTCTAAAGTGAGCTTTGTTAGGAACCAACCCTATTAAAATTTACAATACACACTATTAGGTGTGACCATGTTAAAGGATTTAATCACCCTATTAGGAGTGGCCTTGTTATAGGACTTAAGAACATCCCATTAGAATGTCATCTTGATTAAATGATTTACAACTTACTGTTAGGTCAACCTTGATTAAAGGATTTTAACTGATGTAATGCTTAGAAAGTAACATCAAGTTGATTTGATATATGCAACTAACTTTACAAATACAAATCAAAATGTAGCTCATATGTTGATCTATTTAATGACCTCCATTAACATCTCCATCATTGATTTACTTAGAAACCCTTCAAGCAATCACACTCTACCTCTACTCAACTCTTTAAGCCTTCTGCTTAAGTTTGCCAATCAATAGAATCAACAACTGCTCCAACCTCTCTAGGTTAATTCGCATGCCTCCTTTAATAGGTAGCTTTGATCTTTTCCCACTTAAACATCACTATTTCTCTTAGGATTAGGTCAGATTCATTGAATCCTTCCATCATTATATTTCCTCCTTCTCTTTCTAGATACTTCTCAAAACTTCTCTTTGAATCCATACCTAGGAACGTTCAAACATGCTTTCTCAAACATTAAATGCTCTAGCTCATCAATATTTATCCTTCATGCACTTTGACCAATCTAAAAGTTCAATTATGTTAGTAGGAATCTCAATTCCTTCACAAACTATCAAATGATGACACTCAGCCAATATTGTGTTCCTCGGCCTCGGTCATCACTAGATAACTGGGTCATAACTAAACTCTTTTGCCCAACTTACATTGCCTTCGCTTGGTCTGACTTTTCTAATACTCAGTTTTACTGATGCTCATGCAACACGATATTCACTTAGCTTCTACTATTCACTCAGTCAACACAAGCATAACTCAACTTCAACTATAAGTTCCTTAATCTTCTACACTTTTCTTGGTCTAGCCTATGCATTTGGTCCTTCATTGATCATCTCAACTAGACTTCAATTCAACTATCTTCTCTACTTAGTGTAATTATTAAACAACACATTATCTTGCCAATGTGCCAAATAATCAAGTGTCCATTGTAGTTCCACATAAGTCAACCTTTCCGCTACGTCTTTCTTGTTATCTCTTCTTTTCAAATCCTCTTTGTCAATCATCTTAATATGACACTCTACTCAGGTAGCAACTGTCTCACCGGTAAGGTTTTACATCAATGACAATATAACTATTGTTTCAACTTGTTTCCAACAATCTCTCAAAAATTGTAGTTCCAACAGTTTCTTCACCAATAATTCAACAACTTTTAGAGTGCACTAATATGCTTCTTCCTAGTATCCACCTTAACATAACTAATCCCATCTTGAATGTATGTCCTCAAACCATTCAGGTATCTAGCCACTTTCTCAACCTCATCATCCACATATCCAAATATGATGTCTAATTCATAAAATTCCTTAGTATATTCTTTCATAGTCATATCCTTTTGTCTTAAATTTTGGATTCTTCTCAATAGATTAACCTAGTACTTTGTAGGAATTAATTTCTTCTTCATCTTGTCGATCATATTTGTCCATGTCTTGATATTTTTCTCTCCTCTTTTATGAATTTCAATCTACAAATGATCCCACCAAAGTGAAACATGACCCTTCAACTTGGTGACTTCTATCTTTGCCTTTCTATTCTTAAAAAAATTCTCCATTTTAGAGATACAATCCAACACAACATTAGTCTCAAGTCTTCCATCACAACAAATGACTTTAACAACAAATCTGAAGTTTACTCTTAGAAGTCTCTCCTTATCTTGTTCCACTTCATGTTTAGGATTAGGATTAGGTACCACTTCTTCATTATTGCGAACATCCTCAAGATGTACACCACTTCTCTAGGATGTCTCAATAACTTTAAGTCTTGTTGTAATTTTCCTCAACATATGCATAATAAAATTATCTACATTTCCTCTACCTTGAACCATCTTGACAATAGTTCCTCCAATATCATAACCTTCTACATGTTATAGGTTAAAATTTAGATCTATCAACCTACAACCAATCCAATTAAGGTTCTCTATGATCTCAAACTCGCAATGAAAGAAAACCTTTCTCTAATACCACTTGACGCAAGGCTGGTAGGGAAAAGAAAACAAATTCCAATCTCTTAACACCTTACCAAGATTACACACGGAAGAAACACATATTCAACATAAAAGAACCAATTTTACTCTTGAATAGATATTAATTGATTAGACAACTTTGTTTGATAAAATATACATTCAATATGCCTAATGATAAGGGCTTTCAGGTTACAATCAAAAGAATGAATTACAACATTAGAGCTCAAAGCTTACAATTTTGAGACTTTCTTCTACTCTCTATCTCCAAACTTTTCCCCCCAGAATCTAATCCAATTCCTTATATAGCCAACAAGACCACAAGTCAGCTTATCAAGCAATTAATTACAAAATAGGTCCTATATTGGAGGAGAAAAGAAAAGAACTAGCAAATGATCAAAATAGAGCCTGGCCTCTTAAGGATGGGTCCACACATGATCCAAGAGATGTCCCTCAACTATGCAAGGTGCTATGTGATCATAGGAAACTGCATAGAAAGAAACTCCATAGTACATTGGATGAAACAAGAATTGAAAAATGAATAGAGAAAGAGGTAGAAAAGTCCAAGCACAAAGAACATTAGATTATGCACACTTAGGATGAGGATCAACAAGGAGTCCTCATCAAGATTCTAAACACACACAACTTAAAACCATGAGCAGTAATGACTACTCAAATAACAAACTTGTACAAAAAACAAAACAATATTTTTGGTTAATGCAAGATTGCTCATTGACCCAAGATGCTCTTGCATCATATGGTAAAGGTGGGGAGGCTTCCAAAGAGGTAATAAAAATTTGAAAATGGTTACCCCTAGATATATGTTGGTTTAAGCTAAACTTTGATGGATCCTTAAGAGAAAACCTAGGAATAGTAGGCATAGGTGGCATAATCCATGATCACAATGATAGAGTCATTCTTAGATTTGCTAAACCAATAGAATCCACAAGCAATAATGTAGTTGAATTAGAAGTTCTCTTAGAAGGCATTAAAAGAGCTCTACAAATTAACGCTCAAAATTTAGCTATATAAGGTGATTCCCAAGTTATCATTAATGTTATTCAAAAGGACCAAACTTCAAATTGGGTCCTTAATTCAAAAATTATCCAAATTTGTAAACTATTAAAATGTTTACAAATGTTTAGTATTTCTCACATATACCAAGAAGGCAATAGTCTAGCAAACATTTTAGTGAATAGTGGAGTTAAGGGGGATTTTATTTTAGAATATAAATAAAATAACATTCTTAAATTGGATGTTTCGAGCTTTACAACTATTACATTATTTAAAAACAATCACTTTGATAATGTAGGCATTCTTTACTAAAGAATTAAGGGACTAGGGATTCAAATCGATAGATCTAGTATGGTAGAGTTAGAATAATGGTTAGGCTTCTCTTAGTAATGATGCAATGGTAAGCTGAAAGGGGTAAAGTGTATTTACATGATCTCGAAAGTTATAATTATTTCTATGACACAGTGCAAGGCAAGAGAATCCCCAAAGGAGATGTCCTAGCCCCCAGCTATAAAACCACATAGTGAAAACACAATAGCAAGAAGCAACAATGCAAGATCTGATACCAAATCACAACTCTTTATTCATAGAAATATCTGATTACATGCAACATGCCTGGCTGTAAGGCCTTCCTAGTTAGGGCCAATACAAACAACAATCACAAAATCAATTCTGCAAGATCCAACAAGATCCACTTACAAACCCAATTCTAGCTAATCCAAATCCACAACTGGATAAGAACACCAAGAAGAATTCACACTTGTAACCTTAGGTCCACCAAGCAATCCTCTGGTTCCTAAGCCGCAGCCCTAGCCCTTCAAAATTTGCATCTATCCTTCATTCCCTTCTCCAATCTGGAATGAAACTTTACCTCCTTGCCAAAAGACTCTATAAGACTCCTTACTTATACCCAACCAAGCCACAAGTTGGCCCAGTTCATTACAAACAAAATTAAATCCCTTACATTTAATATAGGTCGAGCCACAAGTTGGCCACGACACAAGTTAAATACCCATACATAAATTAAATCCCATAATTCGGCTCACAAATAACTTGACACCAACAGAAACTAGGACCATGTCGAGCATCAGCAAAACAAAGCCAAGCACCATTAAATCTCAAGCCGTGCCAAGCAACAAAGACCATGCCGAGCTACGAGGCCATGCTGAGCTGCCAAAGACCATGCCGAGCTCTAGACCATGCCAAGCAACAAAGACCATGCTGAGCTTTAGACCATGTTGAGCTACTAGAGACTATGCTAAGCTCCCAGACCATGTCAAGCTACCAAGCCATATCGAGTTGCCAGACCATGCCAAGCTCCCAACACTTAACCAAAAACCTATCAAACATGTAGAATTGTAGGCAAACCCAAGATGCTCCTGCATCATTCTATACCACTTATTATAATCAAATTTAGTTCCAAAATATACAAAATTGATAATTAAGATGTAATAAGCACTAAAGATCATTTGTTAACTTGTTCATACTTTTAAACATAGATCATTTTACTAACAAAGATACGAGACTATTGTCAATCTATCAAGGGGTAAGCTTAATACTTTATCATAGGTAAACCCTCATTATTAGTCCCTGCCTTATATAAGGAGGGAACTAATGTTCTCGATAGACCCCCCGCTTTGATTAGACTTTCTTTACGGCAAACAAATATGTTATATTCCAAAGTCTATCTAAAGTTTGAAAGCGTTGATTTAAAATTTAAAAAAAAAAAAAAAAAAAACAATTATCAGATAGTAAATTTTTTTTTATTGGTTCATCAGCACTTTCCTGGGGGTTTACTCTAATTTTCATAAACAAAAATTCTAAAAATTATATCTAAATTGAGTCAATCCCCAGCAAGTAGACGTGGATAAGGCATCAACCGTGTGCATGTAGAGAGCAAGCCTTCCCGACCTAGGCGTATGGTCCCTGGCCTATCCCATTCACATAGCTAATAAAGGCAGCTACCCTTAGAATAATAGGGCCTATGTTTGCCTACCCTAGCCCCTTGAGCTGGCCTGATTGAACGTGGGTACTATGCTCAAAATCTATCCATAGTTCGGTTCTCTTCCAATAAGATCTAAGTGGAGACAATATAATCTTCTAGATTACTCTTAAAAGATCCTATTATCTTAAGTAAGACTTTAACAATATAAGAAGGTAGCAAAACTATATTTCTTTAAATTTATTTATTATTATTTTCTAGTACATTTTGATATTCAATTGTAGTTACAAAAATAAATAAATTTACTTTTCAAAATTTTCTAATATTTTTTGTCATTTTAGATTTCTTAGTTTTTGAGAAATACATACACGTGTCTTTATATTATAATAATTTAAATGAAAAAAATCAAATTGGATGAAATGCAAGTTATAAATTTTGATGTTGTCCATTTTATAATCTTCCTCTTACCAAATATTTTCTTACCAGTTTAACTTTTAAAAAACAAATATTTATATTAATCAACTTAATTACTAAATATAAACTAAAAGTTATTATTTAATTAATTATCATAAGCATGAGCTTCATTTGATGTTGTATTTTTAATTTTTCTTAAGACAAAAAAATTAGATTCTTATGTAAACTCTTACTCTTATTTCTTTACTTATTAGTCATTATGAAAATTCATATATTTAATTTATATTAAAATAATAATAATTTATTTAGTCTTAATAATTATATTTTTTTTACATAATTCAATATTATAGATGCACTCTCTTGCGCCTTCAAAGTTAAAACAGATGAAGAAAGTGCTTGGACTAAAGACTCCATATCTATTCTTCAAAACCTTTTGGCTTCTAAATCAAAAATCTTAGTGTCTGAACTAAAACATAGAAATAATTGATGTTGAAACTAAGAGCAAACAAATTACAAAATATGCTTGATAAACATGTACGCAAAACATGGATTTTCATAAACATGCTATAGATTTATCTAATGTGATATTCTTTTACATATTTACTTATTTACTTTTGTTATTTTAATAGTATGACTATCTATTCAGTAATCAAATGTAATGTACTACCTACTTTTAACTATATTGTGTGCATTCAATAATAATTCATCCAATGTATTACCCACTTTTAACCATATTGACTCTAATTTTCATTGCAGGTTAATTATTTATATTTAAAATCACAACCTCATACAAAAGCTCACTCATCCTTACTCCTCCTAAGGTAGGGACTTTAGCTCGTCAAGAGTTCTTGTTTGATTTGAATTTTGATACATGCAAGAAATACAAATATTAGATCTTATTCAAGTGAAATTTCAGGAGAAAAAGACTCCTGACTTCATATAGAGTTTCAGTCTTCATTAAGATGGAGTCCTTATCACATGTACTAACTTCTTTTGTCACAAGGAAATCCTCAAATATAAAGGAAGGAATGCCCTCCTAAGACCTCCATAAGGCTGAGGCATTTGTACCTTTACACAAAGTATAATTGTAATGTTAAGGAAGGTATGCATTCCCCTAAGACCTCCAAATATGAGGCAAATATATCACCATAGTAATTAGGGCGACATAGCTCCATGATAGTCCAAGGGTTTTCTTCCATGTTCTTTTCCCCCTGGTGCCTAAACTTTGGACGAGGCCAATATAATGTAATTAAAACAAAATAAAATTAATAAAATGATTTGTTGTTTATCAATCAAAAAAGAAAAAGAAAACCCAAGCCCTAGAGTGTAACCCTATGATTTGATATCACATGTAAGGACTAACTTTCTAAACAATAAAATGTTGCATACATAAGTCACCAATCGATAAAACAATCACATTAACATAAGATAATTATTGCATTCAATTTCTTATGAAATGATACACCATGATCAATTACAAAATTTGACCATCATGAAAAATTAGATATAAAATAGAACTCAATGAAGATGATGACCAACTTGTCAAATTATCATAATACATCAATTATAAAGTACATTAAGTGTGATTGCATCATGAGATGCAAAGAAGACCATAAGGTCAAATCATTGGTATATAAATATGAAACTAATAAATGTATTCCAATGTCCTTCGTCCATTGGTCTACTCTTCATCTGTTGGGCTTGAGACAACAATGTGGTCCAAGTGCTTTTACTACCCAATTATGGAGTGGTTTGGTCCCTTGATGCTCGACCTATCATGTTGAGCACCCCAACCCTACCAAAGGAACTTAACAACTTGGAATTGATAAGTTTGATGGATCTAATACAACAATGTAACTAACTATAATTCACCTATGATATTGTAGTACTAAACATTGATGTGACAAGGAGATGGTACGACAACCAACATATACATATGTTGGACTTAGCAAGTCCATTCAACATAATGAATGGTGATGAAAGTATTTTCATTGATTGAAATTGATTAATAGAGTATGGATATGTTGCAAGCTAGTACAACCACCACAAGAAGAGTGTATCGATTAACATATGTATGGTGACATAGTCAAAGTCACAACATGCAACATGTTTAAGAATGCAATGAATCAAAGATCAAGCATAAAGGGTCACTGAGGATGTGATAAGACATAAGGATAAAAAAAAGTGATGTAACATGCATATAGGTCAAAGTGGTAGAAGTACATAAGGACATTGGCTACATCTAGACTCACAGAATGACTGATAGGACTACTTAGTTTAGACCTTCCTAGTAGCTGTCACAAGTTTTTTGTTAATTGATTAAGTATGAATTTGAAATTTGAAATTGAGTGGAATCTTGTTTTGGATAACGATGCCCAAACATTGAAGAGTATATAAAGGCATTTGAACTTCATTATTGAAGTCTTTGTTCAAAGAGAGAGTGCAAGCTAGTAAAGAAGAACACAGTTGTAGAGAAGAAAGAATCAAACAATAGATTGACTATTGAAGAAAAAAAGGAAGAAAGAGGTGAACTAGTGTTGTTCACAGGACAAGCCAAAGAAAGGAAGAAGATCAATGAATCTTCAAGGAATAAAATAAATAGGGATCTACAAGGCAAGATAGTGTTATAGTTTTAGATCATTCACTTAGATTTATCTTCTTACCATTGCATCACTTTTTAAGATTTTAATAGGGCAAGCTTCAGTAATAAGCTTTTCTAAATCCTTGTACAAGGTCTCTCTTAGAAAAAGATTTGTAAATGCTCTAACCAAGTAGCTTTTAAAGGCTTCTTGTAATCCTAATAGGTTAAAAATATTCCTAATAGACTATGTTCCTAGACGAAACAACTATAGCCTTTAACAAGGAAACTCTTTACATGCATTATAAGGGCTAATAGGTATATTACTCCCACTGTGGTTTTTATCCTCTTATCGAGCCATACAAAATCTTTGTGTCATTGATGTATGCTTTTGTGTGTGAGTTTACTTGCTTTTATATTGTTGCATTCATTACTTTATTGTTGTTTAGAACACTTGCACTAAAGCTTAGTTAACTAGGAACAAGATTAACTGGTAAGGAAATTTGTATTGACTCACCTCTCAACCCTCCTCCTCTTAGTATCAGTTGGGACTAACAAAATAAAAATTTCATTAAACTTTTGGCAAAAATAATTCAAACTGGATCTACTAGTAGATAAGTACTCATAGAGAAAAAATTTAATTCCTACCCTTCCCTAATATAATACTTATGCGACACCCTTCCTTTAAATTCTCAATTCACATTAAGTAATACTAACAACAACACTCACATTACTACCATGCTACTAAACTAGCGATTTCCCCGTGTAGATGGCTAAATAACCATTTTTAAAGCATTAAGCACACAAATAAAATAAGTAGCATAAAATATTATTTGAAACATCATTACACTCAATGAACTAAATTTATCCATCAAGTAGTCGATTCTAATTCCTTTACAACATCCTCAAAGATCAAATTTTATATCATACATTATAACATCAACTACTACTTCATTATTCAAAGCCTCAAAACATGTCATTAAACACATTATAGTTAGTTAATCATTTCAAGAAAAATATGCATTCTTTCTGAGGTTCACAATTGTTGTTTGTAGCAAGACTTCTCCTAAACTTTCAATCTTGTTATGATAAGTCTACCCATAATTAATTTGCTTTGTTACACATGACATAATTAAAATATATTTTGAATATTCTAAATTACTATTTAACATTGATTGATACAATTAAATTTTAAGGCAACAAATTTCTTACAAGTTTTCAACATAAAATCATTAATAACTAGTAAATATAAAATCCATAACACCAACTAATTATAAAACATTCCTAGGTTTCTTTAACAACACTTATAGAAAAAAATAGACAGTTCCTAACACTGCTAAGATTCTTTAACAACATTCATATAAATACTTATGAATTGACCTTTAGACCAGGCTTAGTTAAGAGACTTATAGAGCTAGGTGGATGCAAGGGGGATGGAGAGCTTCCTTTTTGCTATGAAATATTCGTATATGAGTGGAACTTTGGGATTGTAAAACCAAAAAGACTCTTTTTGGCTATTGGTCACTCCAATTGTGTTGTATTATTATGAGGTTTGGGGTCCAACAACCTTTCTAACCACAAATGAAAATAAACTAAAAGAATAGAAAAAACACCTTATTAGTACTAATCCAAAATTCAAATCAATAGTTCCGTATGAATTCCCTTGGCTGAGGCAGATATGTGCTTAATGGAAGCTTGGTTATCCTTTTGTTAAGCTATTAAAATAAAGTTGAAAATATGGATACACAATGCTAGCCCAAGTTACCGGTCATGGAGAGATTAGACTACAAAAAGAGGACGTGGATGAGGCATAATAAGAAATGGCTATATAAGTGGGACATTGACATGCAAAAAAATCCTAGCACTAATGAAAAGATAAAAAGATTTGTGTTGAAAAATATTAAAGTTGCTATGTAGGCAAAACAAATGGGGAGCAAAAAATCCAATATGTGAAAGAGATCAATCCCACATAAAGTCACGAGGATAAAAATGACTACAAGTGGAAATCAAAGGTAAACCTAGGTCATTAGTAGCACAATTGAGAATCAGTTCCCATCATGTACAATATGAAATGGGTTGGTTGACAATGCTCAAAAAGATTTGGAAAGAAAAATGTGCATTTTCTAGAATACAAGGTGTTTGAAACGTAATGACATTTTCTTTTCAAGTCTATGAAAATGATTTCTCTGCAGACTATGAAAACAATTTGAAAGAACACTATGTAGATCAACATTTTGATGAAAAAAAATTGGAAAAGAACCACTAGGAGAAATGAGTTAGTTTCAGCCCATGTATGCATTGCCACCATGTCCAAACCCCTAATTATTGCTACCTTTCTCCCCTAATTACTGCCATAAAAAGGTACTAATAGCTGATCACACATGTACTAATAGTTGATCATTTTTTTAGGTCTTTTGGTTGCTGATTGGTTCATTTGTGCAAAAAGTACTATAATGGTTATTGGGGAGTCTTAGTGGTGGGTATCGAATGAACGTTTTAAAATAACACTTTTAGACCACCTCACACTCTATGAGTTCTAAAAAGAGCTCTGTAAATGTGTGAAAGTCAAAAGGTTAGTTTTAAGCTCTTCACTAACCTATAGAGGTTCACTAAGAAGATCAACAAATTTCAATTTACAGATTAAGAACTATAGGTGCACGAAGTTAGCCTGGGCGGCTACTAGGTCATTTCCCCTAGTTCTGTAAGGGCTCATTTGGTTGCATGCATAGGAATTGAAAATAGGAATATGAATGTGAATGTAAAAAAGCAATCCCAATCTTGTTTGGTTCATGTTGAATTTGATTGGGAATATGTTAATCTCTTGTTTGGTCATACAAAATTGGAATTGGAATAATGTTAATTTTAGGGTCAACGAGAGAGACTTGATTTAATAATACAAACAAAAAATATAGCAATGCATCGTGCACATACATTAAATATCATAATCTACTTAAACACGAGAACTCAGAAGTTAACATATAGTAACACATGAAAGCAAACATGTGTAGACATGAAAGCAAGATCCAAACACACAGAAGGCCATAATTGGCAACACAATGTGGATATGATTGTCTTGACATAATTATACTTGTAGTGTACAGGAGAAGCAAGCCATGCTAGATGGTAAATCTAATCCACCTCCAAAAAATGAATTTCTCAGAGGTTGGCATCACATTATTAATTATTTCGTGCCTTGCAAGATTGGGCTAAACATGAATATTGTAGTGGCTATCAAAAGTTTTGTTTTCAACGTTAGCTAAATCGAGTATTATATGTTGAAAACAACTCGAGAATGTTTTAGATTTTTCATGTTTACTTTGCTGAATGATCGTCTACTTTCAAACAAAAATAATCTTTCAAATCATTGGTAACTTTTATTTGAAAAAGTAGTAAAATGTTAAAAAAATAAAAATAAAATTCTATATTACGTTGAAGGCATTTTCTATATGGAAGTGACTAGATACTTTTAAAAAAAATCTTAGAATGCATTAGATTTTTTACTTTTTACACCTTAGTTGATCATTTGTGCATATGAACAACTGTGACGACTATCTTTGATACATTGCTCCAAGTCCCATCTGCAATCTTAGTCGAATGTAGAATTTCTCCATCTTTCATCAATTAGTTTTTCATTTGTGCACGTATATCAATAAATACAAATCCTTTCATAGTGAAATCTTTGACCTGCATATTGAATGCTTTCCAAATGATTCTAAACATAGGAAAATTATTGAGCCACAACTTTGAGATCGCAGTTTGAATTGGGCGATGAAGACTGAATTGGGCGTGCAATCAGAGAAATGCAAATTGAGAATAGGAATGACATATTCTAAAAACGACTAATTTTTTGAATGGACATATGCTAATTTTAGAGGCAAAATGAGAATATGCATTCCTACTCTTTATTCGCATTTGACGCACCAAAATGAAGAATGCAAAACATATACCTAATTTCCTAATACAAGTCTTTGATAAGACTTGTGGTCATTAAAATACATTCATTCACTCGATAGATAGCAATTTAAATTCCCCAAACTCTTCAACAACAGCTCACAAGATACGGAGCCTTTGCGGGCCACGGATAACAAATGTGTCTTCTAATCGCGCATGTTTGCAACCCTTAACCAGAAAATAAACACTGCCATATGACTAGTTTTTTATCAGTTTGTGACCTATATGTACCGTCTCTAAGCTCCGCTTTTCCGTACGGCCTCTTATCTTTTTGTCTAATGGCAATGAAAATGAGGGTCTCAGTATTAATGCGAGATAGGATGCAGGTTCGAAACTGCTGGAGATATTGATTGTTTTACGAATTTAAATCCAGCGCTCAAGAGCTACCAACTGCATCATCAAAACTCTCTTTCAACACACCGGTAATCTTTGCCCAAGGTTTACTCCTCTATTTTACTTCCTCTGGATATTATTGATATATGTATTACATGTTTTGTAAGGGAGAGGGTTCTCTTTACCGTTTTTTCCCGCGCCGATATTTCATGCGACGGAACTTGATTGTATAATTTCTTTGGTTTTATACTCAAGGAAACGACCTTACCAATGGCCATGCAATGCCGATAGTAAATAATAACTTAGCGGTTAGAGAAGCGAGATTCGTACTAAATTTGTACTTGTTCTGGTTCTTTGCCACCATAGTTATAATTGTTTGGAAACATGTCCTTCATCCACCAGCTAAATGAACACATTCTTTGGGTTTTCACTATAAACTCTGTTAGTGGCGAAAGAGGCGTCGCCAATTTTAATGACACCGTGCTATTGCTCAATCAGTCCCAAAAGCATAATTTCGCCTCTAGGTTTTTAATCACATTTCTTTGATAAAGATTGTGTTTAGGAAAGAAATGGAAGGGTGTGCCACTTTGGATCTTCCCGACTCTTTACATTTTTCACGTCTCTCCAGCTTTCCTCCTGCAACTTGCTAAGCCCCTGGGCTATCAGTATCGTTGCCATTGTTAATAATGCATTTTGCCTGTTTTGAAGAAAGAAAAAATTGGCACTAAAGTCCATCGATGACCACCATGGGTCACTGCGACATGACCATACTTGGTTTAAATACCATGGAGAGCCAAAAGGAGCTCAATAAAGAGGCTACAAGACAAAATCAAAAGTGAAGCACAAAAAGGGCCTAGCTACCAAGCTGGGTGAATGAGAACAGGTAAAGCATAGACATTTCGAAATGATAATATCATTACAAACATTATAAGATAAAAGCTTTTAGATTTTTATGGTCAGAGATAATATCATGTATCTGGTTACCGCTGTGTAATATTTTTAATTCCAAATAACCACGAGAAAAGAAAAGTCATTGATAAAAATGAAGGGACCAGGGTTTTTGAATGTTTGGTCAGGAGGTGAAGGTTGCCACTAATCGGAATCTCACAATGAAGGTCCAATACTCTCATCATCAACCCCTGTGAAATAGCTGATACAAGAACTAACTAATGATGTCTATGAGAGGATGACCTGAACTAGTGGGAAATCCTGGTGGGATGTGAAGAATTTCTTGGAAATCCCCAACATTCTTGGGTAATCTTCTGCATGGAAAATCTTCCATGCAAGCACTTGTAACTTGGGTATCTGAAAGCTTTGGTTGTTTATCTGTAAGCTTCACCAGAGCAAAATTATAGAGCTCAATGGGGCAAACAAATTTTTTCGGTAATATTTCTGAAGGTCAGTTTAGGTTAAGGGATGTGATTTGATAGAATAAAAAATGGCTTGTTATCTCAGCTAAAAAATAGCTTGTTATCTCTGATGTAAGGGTGGTTCACAATTGTGCTAAGTAAATTTAGATCTGTCACGGTCTGCTGTATACCTGTTCTTGTTATGTGAATTCATTATTTACTTTTGTGGTTAGCCGATTGTTCATTTTGTTGTATATATGCGCTTATATAATTCTGATTGCAGTTGATAAAACTTTTATGCCATTGTTTGACAATATTATTACACTTGTGAGGAATCAATTGTAAGACATCAACCAGCTCAGACTTAAACCCATAAGCTTCTTTTGACACTGTAGTGTTCTCTACTGCTAGCATCTAGCTTTCATAGGTTTGAGTTTTGCTAGAGCATACCTTGAATCCCCACCCTTCGTTGTCACCTTCATCGAGCAAAAAATGGCTTGAGTGCACTTAGTTTCGTCTTCCCTGTACTTTGTTGTAAGTCCAACCAGCTGAAACACAGAATTAAGACCTCCAATCAACATTTTTGATGTTCTGGTGCACCTAGTCAATTATCTCATACTTTTGGTATGCCAGACCAACTGGAACACAGAAGTAGGAGCTTCCATCAGCATTTTTAGATGTTCTGTCACAGAGACATGGAGCTGGGCTTACCTAGAGCATGGAATAAACTGCAAAATCCTTGAAGAATATGTGTAGCACTTTTTCAGGTTTAGATGTTTTATGTGCATTTATTGTGAGTCTCAAGGTCACTTGCGTTGATGTTGAAACAGACAATGAAAATTATGCGTGCAATGCCATTTTGAAACCCAGAATAAGGAGGAACAAGAAACAGGAGACTTTTCTCATTTGTTGAATTGGCCCCATGGAGAATGATGCTGAGTAAAGATTGAACATTGAACAACGAAGCGGAAATTTTGTGCAAAACCTTATATGGAATGAGCAAATTAAAGATTGCCAAAGATTTAAATAAAGGAAAATGGTCAGGGTCACAGATCTTCTATTTTTGATGTCATACATTTGGCATAATGCCAAAAGACATTTTTAATAGAATAAATCAAACAAATTTTTTAAATTTAGAGCTCATATGAATGATGGGGTAAATCTACACATCTAAAGGGGATGATTGTTTTGTACCAGGTGGTAATCATCCAAAATTTACCTTATTGGGGACTCCCCGCATCTTATAGGTTATGGTTACCTCACTAATGGCTGACTATGCAAGGTTCACCATGGCATGAAGCCTACACAAACTTCACCCTAGTGGGGATTTGATTCAATATGGAAGACATGACCCTTCATGTTGATGCCTAGCTCAAGATGTTCTCTCATAAGGATCTTATCAAAATTAACTCATTTGCCTATAATTCTTAATATTTAATTACCATCTTAAGACATTATCCTTTGTAAGGCCAAGCTGAAGATGCTCTCTAGGAAGATATATGAGAGAATGGTAATCAATTTTGCATTTAACTATGTAAGGTTGATCTTATCAGGGATTTCACCTGGCACATAAGAAGTAATGTTCATCACTAGGAGCTAAGCTTGCAAGGTTATATGAATGACACATTATAATTCAAGATACCTCCATAAAACATACACATTAATTTACAAGTCTTATATACCACTAGGATGTTGAGAGTGATGAATATCCATATTCCATAACCATTGTCATTCAAGATTGCATTCCTTAAAAATAATATGAGTACATTTGGAAGTACTTAGGTGCTTTCTACTATAACTAACCATCAAATTCAATGTTACCTCTTCTATACCTAAGTAGTTTGCAACTCCAATATTCACAAGAGCTAGCACATTGGTACGTTCTTTGGACATCTATCCTTCACCTTCCAATTTTCACAAGGAACCTAGAATCAACATCCCTTTGAAATGTTTTGGAAGCAATGGTTGGAGCAATCAAACCTTTTGCATACCATATGAAAGGAAAATTTGATATTTTGTCATGTCTAATCATGGCCTTAGACCAAGGAGGAGGACCTTGTAATCCTAATCTGAACTTCCCAAGAACAATTTTGATAAATTTTTTTATAGTTGGGGCTTTACAACTAAAATGGGGGTAAGCCTCCAATTAGAGACCATAAATTTCTTTTGTAGTGGATCCCTTTTTTGCAAAGATGTACCCTTTATGAGTCATGCCGCCGCCTTTCTCACCAAGACCCAACAAACACCACACATAGAACCAGCCCACCAACTACCCTACCACAAGCCATTAATTATACAATAACATTAAACTTGTGGAATTAAACTCTTCACACATGCCACTTTAATGGGGATACTTTGCACTTCACAAAGAATGTCATTGTCTGGATAAGTTATTGTAATTTCCCCTTTTGGGATATACCTGATTTCCGCCAAAAAATAGCAATTCCAACAAGAAAATTGTAATTAATTAACAACAAATAGTATGATCATAGATAATCCTCATAAATACACAATATCCTAAATGCACTTGGACCCATTTCCTAATTATTACCAACACATAACCATATTGTGAAATATAATTAACAACTATTGTGAAATATAATTAACAACAAAACTGATGTCTAGTCCAGTGTATGTCCAGTGACACATTTTTGGTTCTTGCATGAATGGTCAAAGATAATTAACAACAAAAATCAAGTCTAGTCTAGTGTATGTCAAGTAAATCAAACATCCGACCATCTATTGATAGACAGTTATGTTTACTTGTGGAGATTCCACAGGTGTAGTCAGAACTTTGAATCCTTCAGTCTTCAAGCAATGTCTTAGAATATTTTCTTTGAGGTACAAAGATATGGTGAGTAGTCCATGATCTGTCATATCAAATGCCTTCTTGAGATCATTTTTGGTTATCTCAACTGTTGTTTCCAAGTTGCATGGGATAACTAGGTCATCAACATATATATTTATAGGCATGGAGACTTGTGGTCATGCAGTCTGACCGCTCTGGATTGAATCCGCAATTTATACCTATGGAAATTTGTGCAACTTTCAAGCAGAAACAAACTTCCTTGGAAGAAACAATGCAGACTCTGAAAGAGAAATAAACATTATAAGATGAGGATGCATCCCTACCCAAACCCCTAAGTTTCCGGTATGGGGACATGCCAGGGATGGGCGGACAGATGACTTGGTGCTTACCACCACCACCTTTTTGCCACCCACATGCTGCCGGGATGTGGGGGGACTCACAAAAGTCCCTTGACCATCCTGTGGACTTCTGTGTGTGCCCCCAGCAATGGCACATAAAAAGGTAACTTTTAAAAAATTATGTTATTCAATTTTGGTTTGGGTTCCATTCAACCCCAAGTAAGCATGAGTTCCACCTTGGCCATTTTAAGCCCCACATAAACCCTCCAAGCTTAATTTTTTTCTTGCATTTGCTTTTCTCTTTGATTGCTACAACAGATGGAAAAGAATGAAAAGGAGAAAAAAGGACTGATTGGAGAAGTAAAAGAAGTGAGTGTTTAAGGTAGGGTTTTGTTTTATTTTCTGATTTTTTTCCCTTGAATTTCAAGTTGTTTTAAAATTTTAAAATGTTGAATGCTAATTTATGTCATATGATGAATCTTGAGGGCAAAATGAAGAATTTATTATGATTCTTCATTCTGCCTTCAACATGCACAAAATTTAAGTTTTGCTTTAGAGTTAGACTTTGTTTTTAATATTTACTTTTTTAAGTAGGCAGAAACTAGTTGCTTCAAAATCTATTTTCATCTTGTGAAAAGTAATGTCACAATGAGCTCTCATACTCGTTATATGAGATGGAAATTCATTCTCAGGGGGTGGAAGGCAATTGGAATACAAGGTTGAGCTTGAGGAGAGTGAAAATGAGACTGATTTGGATGTCCAAAATAGTTCCATGGTTAGTGAACCAGCTTCTATAGATTGCTTGCCTCTTTTAGCTTTTGAAATAGTTTGCTAGGGGTCCTTATGATCCCAAGTCTCCTCTCAAACAATTTGCGACAAAAACAACAATCCTGAACCCATCAGTAGTGGCACAAGAAAATGGAAATGTGGCATTTGTAGTATGCCATAGTATGGAAGCATCACTAGAGTCAATGCACACTTCCTATTTTGGAAAGGACATGGTGTGAATTCATGGAAATTTTTGCAAGATACTAAAAATATCAAGTACCAAATTGAGTTCAACAAACTTCGGGTAGTTTCCAAAGGTGATGCACTAGTAATGCTTACTACTTTGTCTGCTAGGCAGCAGGTTCAACGAATTTAACAAATGCACTGGTAATGCCTACTATGTTTTCTGCTTGTACATTGCATCAAAGAGTAGGAATGGTGTTAGGGTCACCCTCAGGATCTTCATCCACTTAGAGTGCAGCAGGGGAGGGCAATAATAAGGGAAAGTACAAGGCAGGAAATGACCCTGTAGCTGATTTGTGCAATGTACAGCAGAAGGATCAGATTGATGATTCCATTGGCATCCCATTGCATGTAGTTTGAAAGAGATGATGTCAATGGTGACAAAGGGGGGAGCATCATATGTGACACTGGGTGAGAACAACTTGAGGACTATGATCTTGGATAACTATGCTTAGATCAATGTTTTGATGGAGCAGATGAAGGAATGCTGGATAAAGTCTAGATGCAACGTAGTTATGGATAGGTGGACGAACATTAGGCATCATCCACTCATCAGGATCATGGTTACATGTTCAGACAACTCATATTTTCTCAAGATAAAGATATCGATTTTTAGTTTGAGGTCCTCAGGTAGGCTATTGAAGAGATTGGGACTCAAAATTTGGTCCAATTAGTGATACAATAGATGTGCAGAGCATCAGGGGAGCTTAATGACGCAACCTGCAATCATATTTGGACTCCATGTTGTGTGCATGCCATGAATAATGCACTCAAGGACATGGGGAAGGTTAACTGAATAAGAGAACCGGTCAATGGTACTAGAGATGTGGAGATGTTTATTTGTAATCATCACGCTTCACATGCACTCTTCAGGACCTAGGTGAAGGAGTTCTTGGAACTAGTTTAGACCAATTATGCATCCTATTACATTCTCCTACAGAGAATGCTTGATTTGCAAGAGGCATTGCAACTTATGGTTATTAGGATTGAGTGGAATTGGCTGTTTGAGGCCAAGACAGAGCAAAGGAAGAGGGCAAAGGAGATAGTGAAAAGCGGTCAAGTTTGGAGTGATGCAAAATACATTGTCTCTACCATTACTTCCATTTTTTCAAGTGATCATATATGGTGATGGGGATGCACCTACCCATAAAGAGGTGTATGAGTGCATCTATTCCATGTTTGGTCAAATGGGAGCTATTGTGCAAGAGGACCCCACTTTAGCCTGTTATAGTGAGCATAAATTTGACTAATCACTCAGTGTAGATGAGATAAACTGAAAAAGTCCCTTGCACATGGTTGCTTTTGCTCTGAATCCAAAGGGGTACATGCTTAGGCTTGGTAGAGTTACATTGATCGAGGATGAGTGATGTTACACTAATAGGATGTTTGATGGTCATATTGCTAGGCAAATTTGCATTGGGTGGATGACATTTACTACTCAAAGGTTATTCAGATGCAACAAAGATGGATATAACGACTATGACACATGAGGACCCGATTTTGTGGTGGAGATGTCATAGCGAATGAAGATTACCACACTAGCCATTTGTCTACCATCTCATGTTTCTAGTTCTTCAATTGCAAAGACAAATAGTATACTTATAGCGTTATCCACTCTCTAAGAGGAACAAACTTATGATTGATCGCAAGACACACATGTACTAGGAGAACCCAACCATGCAATGAGATGTAGAGATCTTGATAGTGAGGAGTCTAGCAGTTCTGGGATGAGGAATTTGCCTCAAAGGATAATTTGAGGCCTCCCTTGACTACATCTTGACATTTTGTACTTGTTTTGATATCGTATTATCACACTACTTATTGTATTTATCCAGTGTTACCTCGACACGGGCTGTGGCGGTGCAGGTGGATGTCGGGATGAGTTTTGGGTGTGGGAAAAAAATGGCCTCAATTTGGGGATGGCGGGAGTGTGGCAGCGGGGTGCGAAGGGGGGGGGGGGGAGAGGAGGGGGAGGAGGTTGCATAATATATAATATATATGACTGAAAATGCTAATTATGAAATGATACTTCAATATATTATATAACATACGAAATATAGTTGAATAGAGAAAATTGAAATGCGATTCACAAACAATAAGTTCAAACCTGAAACTTGAAACTTCATACCCATTTAACAAATTAACTTAGTTCAAGATGCAAGATTCAAAATTCATTCTTCAAATATGAATATCATATATGATATATCATAAAGATGCTCATGATGGCAATGAGCCGAGTAGCATGAAACGGTGAAATGAAATAATTGATCGTAGCCATATCAACAAAATGACAAAATGCCAATAATGAGAATGGAATCATCCCAAGTGCTCTCTAAGCATGCATAAAAAACAAATTAAAAAAGAAAAGAAAGAATTTTTTTTTTTAAAACTATTTGGGCCATTCAGCCGGCCGCACCCCACGAGCACCCTAGAAGCACCCTGGGAGCACCCTTGCACCCGAGCACCCGCAAACCACCCGGGTGCTTGACCGGTGCGACGGTGCATTTTTGGCCAGCGAGGGTACTCGGTTGCGTGATGCACCCGCACCGGCTGCTTCAGGTTTTTGACCCGGGTGCGCGCACCCTGGTTACATTGTATTTATCTTTTACAGTACATATATTTTTGATATGATAGAAATCTTCCATTTGTGGTTTTGATAATTTTATAATTTTATTGTAATTCAATATGCAATGCTCCATTGTTCAATGTTCAAGTATTTAGTATTTGGCATTTGCAAGTTTGCTATTAATTTTACTTCTTATACTATTATAAATCTATACATATATTCATAACTAGCATTTCAAGTACTATATGTATAGTATGCAATATATACAACACCACTCACTCACCGTCACTGTTGTCCCCAAATTGGATCCTCTTGTGCCCATGTCTTGGAAACTGCCCCCCTTGGTCCCTAGTCCTTTAGGACCTATGTAATATTGGAAATAAACTGCAGATAATCTCAATGAATATGCCATTTTTAGGCAATGAATACCATAACTGAGTTTTTGCCAATGAATGCACCATTTTAACCAAGGACTCTTCTGGCAGTCCCTATACTTATGTCCTTGTGCAATCAACATCAGACAATGTGAGCTAATAGAGGAACACCTATTGTGCAAAAAATGCAACTAACACCTTGAGATAATTCTCAGCACACAAATAAATACTTTGGTGGCATTCAAATTGGGACCCTCTTCCTTTAGGGACCGGCTGCCTTCTCAAACAGATTGTAATCTCTTGTGATGAATTGTGGTTGGAACAGGAAGCTCGTGATGCCTACATTCAAAATGACCTCAACATGCTAGATATGCGTACAGTGTCAGTTTAACAATACCAATGAGAGCAATCATGATTACCTTAAACCTTAACAAATGCTAGGTTTTAAAATGTGATAGGATGATCATAAGCACAAAAGGGTAGCAGATGGTTGAGATGCAGCATTACAACACAACCAAAATCTGTGATGCTATAATAGACAGATTGCAAGATAATTCAGATGATTGTATTGAATGAGTTGACGTGTATACATGCCCAACTATCATAACAAATTCTGTTGAACAACCTCTTGGTTATACAGCTATACCACAGACTGAAAATAAAATGTTAACAAACAAGGAATAACAAACCAAAACAAACAAGACACGGATGATGGAATATCCATCACACACTGCATTGGGACAGTTTTGAAGAAGTTAAGACATGTCAGTCTTTCCTTATAACAGGCTCCTCTCTGTAGGAGCTTTTCTAGCCCTTACAACCTATTGGATGTCTAAGAGCTATATGCGAGATGATCCATCAAGAAGTGATATATGCTAGTATTGGGTTTATGCAATAGATGTTTTAGCAACTTGTGAGAAGCAAACGTCTTGATTGACAACTTTGACAATAGCATTGCGGATTTTATAAAAGAATACAATACTACAAGGTTTAGATGCTCATTTATTTAACAAGTCTTAAAGGCACACATTTTGCAGATCAAGTCATAGAGCAGATTTTTAACTATTTTGAAGATGAAGCGTAAAGGATCACCGTGTGTTAACTGAGAAGAAATAGTGAAGCAAAACAAAGTAATTGTAATCATATTTTACAGGACACACAGAAATGAGTAATAAGATCCAAAAGGCTACCTCCAGCCTTTTGGGCATATCATACAGCATAAAAGTTCCTGCAATTTTGTACTCTTTCAATTAATTAATGGACAGGAATCAGTAGTCTCCATGGAGTTTCTGGTTTCAAACCTATCAATGGCAGAGGAAAATAGATTATGAGACATAAGGAGCATTGAAGAAATTCCAGACAAACTGCATGCCTTTGGTAAAGAAAGAAATAGTGCAAAGAGGGAAGTACTGTCATGATAAATGCATAACAAGAACTTAGCTGCAACTAGGAATATGGCTCTTTACTATACTGGCTAGTCTGGAATGTTGAATCTTCAAAACCCTCAAATGAAAGGTCTCAAAAGGAAGATTCTTCCAGACAGCCTGAGATTCTTGAGGTAAAGATTAATTCATAATTTGAAGTGTTCTTTGAATATTTCGAACTCTGGTCCTCATTCTAGCTTAAACCACCTTTAAGATCTTTATTAGCTTGAATTTGTGGTGATTTATGTTTCCTCTTAGGTTTTGGAGGAAGATTTTGTTGAAATAATAGTGTCGGGAGGACCAGAAGGCACGATCTGATTAACCTTGACAAGTCTGCGATTTATTATAAACGAAGAGGCACACATTAATGTGCACAAAGAGGTGCAGCTATGAATAGATGTGGCCCATTCATTGGCACAAGTATAAGACGACAATCTATTTGTCTTCCAAATAAACTGAAGATAATAACAAGGATGGTATTTATATTGCAGAAGATAATAAACATATTGCAGAACATATACCGAAGAAATATATATTGGAGATTATATAAGTATAATAAATATGACGTCTATCATTTAGGTTGATAGCAAGGCAGCTATATTATCTCTGGCAGATCGATATATACTTGAATATCAATATTGACTAGTATATTAATTGACAGATGTATTGCAGATCAATTAGATCAGAAGAAGGATCAGCGCTGAAAGCCTGATTTAGAGCCCCGTTCTAATAGATTTCACTATTGATAGTGTCAAGTTGTAATCAGATCTGAGTTTTGATAAATATTACCAGAGATTATGCTGGGTTTTTTATCTTCAAGGTTGAAGGTTTTCTCAGGGTACATTTTGTGTTAATAAACTAGAATCTGCATTCCTTACTAATCTGATCATAAAACAACAGATTTTAGAGGGTACGTCATCTTCTAGAATGAAATTTGCTTCTGTTTCCAGGAGTCTTCTACTTGACAATCTTCTGAGTTGGCGTTTTAAATTTGGTTGAATGCTGTTAATTTCCCATGCTACAAATATTGATTATAAGTGATTTGTGGGCTTGACTTGATTGATCATTAAAAATATTAACTTGCTTATCCTAGTTCTAGCCATCATTCAATCTCATGCCCCTAGGAACTTGATAGTTAACACCAGGGCTCTAAGGATCAAGTTGTAGAACTGTTCAGTAGCCTCAGGGAACGTCTATGACCTAAGCCCATTGTTGTGTTATCCACCCGAATCTGCTTTAGACAGCAACAAGAGTTGAAGCTTGAAGGTTGGTTTAATTTGTGAAAACTTACTTGAGTTCTGCCTCTTTTATATTAAATTAATATTGTAATTGTTTTTTGCTCGATAAAATAATTTTGTAATATTTACTATAATGTCTATACAGTCTTCTTTCAAGTCAGTCAGTCAGTTTTTAGTAACTTCTGGTTTTTTAAGTTGTTAAGTTGGTTTGGTAAATTTCTATTTTGTGTCTAGTTCCTGATAATTTCTGTCATGGAAAGATCTTGCAATTTCTTATATAAGGAGTATTATCAACCAATTATCATTTCATGGTATTAGAGCAGATATTGGATTTGGTGCATGTTTTATATAAAATTCATGGTTTTTATTGAAGTTTTTTGTGTTTTTTTATTAATTTTCTAAAATGTCAGTTTCTGCAGAATTCCTGAACTTATTTTCACCACAACAATGAAGTTTTTAAAGATTTGTAAGGTTTCTTTGTTCTTGTGACTGAGGGTTGTTGGTTTTTGATCTCAAAGGGTTTGTTTAGTGCAATGGATTTTTGCTATTTGCACCACCACTTAATGAGTTTTTCCACACAATTTGTGATTTTTTCAGCAATTTTTTATGGACAAAAATTGTGGCATCTGCAGCTTTCTTTTTGGACCTGCAATGTTTTTTTGTGTTTTTTTCAGAAAAACACTATGTTCCCCCAAGTTTCTGGAATGGGAAAATTTGCATATATACATTACATTCATATGAAGACATGGATAAACCATGCCATTTAAATATCATAGAACCTTAAAATACAACATTTCAATAATCAAACTCGATGTTCAATATGCTATAATGCATTCATAATTTGGAATTATTGTAAATGTAGATGTAATATTAAAATAATAATAACATAAAAATTTGAAATATACCGAAGAACATAATTTAGAATTCATTTTCAATAGCAACATGAACAATAACCCCACCTTCCAAATTGAAACACATTACTATCATTTAATTCTAAAACTACACTCAATTCATTGTAAGTGGACTGATATTATGGTCCTCTGTACAGTTCTGATCATGATATAGGTTTGTTGCAGTAAGACAGTATCTTGATGCAACTTCAATATTCGCCATATCTTCCACAAAGGACCCACATCTACCTAAGACCAACCTAGCACTGATGTATTGCCAGAAAATGACATAAGTATACATGTTCTATGTCTATAATGCACTTTTCAGACCTTCCCAACACCTTGCAAACAGTTTGCTAAATAATTCAGAGCACGTAGCATGACTATAACACCAATATTAAATACTAATAAGAGGGCCCCCAAATAGCAGGAATTAACTACCAAATGGTAATAAGCATGCTAGGGTGAACTTGGAAGGAGAGGCCCAATTTAAAATTAAAATATATATTTTATAAGTGTTGATGTTGCCTATAAAATTGGGGACGCCCAGCCGTCCCGGAGACTTCCAAGGTGTCCCCAACAGTCCCTGGGACATACGAATGTCCCCAAATTATTTTCCCAAAGTCCCCATGTTTCCTGGGAATTTTTAGAGAAGGGGGACCGGGGGGGGATGTCCCTTACCTATCCACTCATCCCTGGGACGTCCTTGTTTTCAAAATGTGGCCTTTTTGGGTGGGGATGCGCCCCTAGGGGATGTAGTAAAAAACATATGATTTTTGTAATGTAAAAGGTTTTGCTTGATTTTTCCCAGGAATTGTGGTTTTCTTTGTCATGGATTTTGCTTTTTTTGACGATTAAAAAAAAAGATTCTTAGGCAATAATAGTTTTTCCCTTAAAAAAAGGTTTTTGATGTTTTTTTCACAAAATCGTGACTTTCACTCTTCGATACAATGTTTTGGTGATCTTTTATAAAGTTGTGGTTTTTTGCGAAGTGTTTTAATTTGCAAATAAGATTTCTAGGGAAAACAATGTTCCTGCAAATGTACCAGAGTTTGACAATTTTTCACTAAATTTTATGCAATCTGAACATTGCTTCAAATGTTTGATTGTTTTTCCACATAATCACGGTGCTATATGCAACAACTTTTGTTTCACAATTTTTGGCAAAATCAATGGATTTTGAGTTTTTTGCCAAATCTTTATTAAGAAAGATCAAAGGTTTTTGAGAAGTTGATCTCGGTGTCTGGTTAATGGGAAGGATGGATTGGTTAGGTTTGAAGGTGTTTTGCTTGTTCTTGTTCTTGGTCATTGGAGGAAGTTCTATAGAAACCAGCTAGCTTTACGATTCCAACTAGGGAGGGTCTAAGAATTAGGCTCGTGTCGTAGAATGTTCTAAAGAGGAGGAGTTGTGGCCAAATAACTTGCAGATTATGTCAGAATTAAGGTAATTAGCAGAATGACCCTGAAGGGAGGGTATTGAAGTAATATTGTAATTATTAGTGTCATGGTCATGTAAATAACTTTCTTTTAAGTCGGCCAGTTTTTAGTAGCTTTCTGTTCTTTAAGTTGTTTAATTACTTTAGTAACTTTCTATTGCCTTTAGTTTTTGATCATTTCTATTATGGAAAGATCTTGTAATTGCTTACTCAAGGAGTATTCCTCCCTTTTATTTAATATTGAATATCAATTGATTATCATTTCATTTATCTATTATTTGAGGTGTAGTAACTATCAGGAGTCTATATTTGAGACATACGGATTTCTGCACTCATTCTAGATTGAGTTTTTGGCTTGACTAAGGACAAAAGCACGACCATTCATTCTAATTGTGTTCCATTCAAATGTATAAAGTTTCTCCAAGGGAATCATTTGGCACAGAAAAGTGTTACATCTAATCACATAGCCACATTCTTTCATTTGGAGTGGGGTCATTATCTGGTCCGGAATCTCATATAGTTTATGATCCCATAACTTTTAATCGAGAAATTGAAAATTGAAATAATGAGCGACCAAGTCTTCCTCCTTGTCCTTAATAATAAGGGATAGTCAATGTTCAATAGAACACGACTTAAACTTACCCTTAATCTATCTTGGATGTTTAACAATCAAACAAATTCTTGATAATTGTCAACATAGGGAGTAGTCTTCTAATCTTTTTTGAAAGCTTTAAGGAATACTCCTCAAAGTTTGAAGGATTATGTTGCTACTTTTGAAAAGTTATTTTGGAGGTAAAGAAACAAATTTTTATAATTGTCAATTCAATTCACAAAGTATTTTTTGTTCTTTTTATTTAAAGTTAGAAGAAATACATTTCAGAGGACCGCATTGCCACCTTTGAATTTCCTTTTGCTTAATGGCCAAGTTTAAGGGGTGCATGTTTTGTAGTAGCATGACATTACAAAAACTCATGATCAATCCTAGAGTGTTTATGACTTGTCGCATCACTGCGCTGATTCTCAAGTTTTCCTAAGTGTGGTTCCTATTTTTTAAGTCCTTTTTATGACTTGACTCTAGAGGCAAAGTACTGAAGGACTTGAGGATTGAAAAGTCAGGGTTAAAATGAGTGCTTTGTAATTTGTTTTCAAACATTTGATATTGTATAGATTTTTGCAGTTAAAATTTTGGACTTAATGATTCTTTTTCTTTTAATTTGTACCTTGATGATGGTTTAGATTAAAAGACATTGCTTTGCCCCCAAAAGTAACTATGCTCCATGTCAAGGGCACCTGCCTCATAGCTTAGCAACAGCTCTTTAGCTTTTACATATATCCTCTCATGTAAAAGCAAAATACTAAAATAATAATTTTAAAATGCTACTTATTTTAATTTAATTTATTATGCTTATTTCTAATCTATGTGCATTATTGACATGAATTAATAAAACAATTGTTTTTTTATATATTTTACGAATGCAATATTAACTTTTTTGTTTCTAGAGTTTGTATTGGGCCTTTTTCTTTATTTGAAGCTGGCTAATTGAATTTTATTTTCACTTTTGTCTTACTGTTTTGATCCAATGTAAATAGAATGCTGCTATGGACTAGGTTTTATTAGAATTGCTTGAGGTTCACACCTGGTCTTATCTCTTATGATTCCTTTTGGGTGTGGAAGATTGCAACTATAAAGGAACCATGTTGGGTTGTCTAGCATTCGTTCACCATGCTAGTGAACACGGTCCTCTTTGCAATTCGGACATCTAAAAGTTAATATTAAAATCTTTGTTTTCAGTTTGTTTCTTAAAAAAGTTGTATATTTTGTACATTCTGTGGTTCTCTGGAATAGTCACTATCTTGTCTTCCTAAAATATCTCAATCCAAAATTTCATTGTGTTTTGGGAGTAGACAACTTTATGGGAAAACAAAATAAATCTTCCTTTAATATATAAAGCTCTTTATTCCATTCCGTTCTTTAATATTCTTCCTTTTCTTTACGAGGGCATTTTTTTACATATTGGGGGCCCAATGTACAGTTCTATACCTCCATTTTTCTTTCATAACATAAAAATGCTGAAAATATAGACAGATTAAGCTTTGATCACAAGGTGGATTGCCTAGTTGATTTCATGAACCAAGGAACTCTGTTACATTTAAGATTGGATGACAAATTTTAAACTAAAGTGAAAATTTCTAAAAGGAATTATTGATCTGCTAGTAGAAAAAATCTTACCTTGGTCACATTCAGTATGTTTTCTTGCGAATGTTTTTTTTAATTTTCCGTTTAATTTATATTTTGAATTGTACGGTGGCAACAACTAGTGGCAAGACTTTGTTGACTTTGAAAAGCTTTCTTGAATTCTAGATTATAGCCACTGGAAATTGATTATTGCAGAAACTGTTATAGCTTCTTAAATTTGCTGTTGGAGTACAAAATTAGATTCTGTATTGAAATAAAATAATCTACTAAACTTGCCAAAGATAACTCTATAGACACCAAAGAAATATCCTTGAAAATAATAACAATAGTAGTGTCGAGTGAATAATGGGGATGTTTTAAAAGAAAGCAAGATACTTTTTGTAGAATGCAAACACATATTTAATACAAGTACGAGAGTTCAAATACAAAACCAACACTTATTTAAAACTTTGAAATATACAACTAACCTATGTTTAGTTTGTCAATAGTTTTTGAATGATGCCTGCAGTAGAATCTAGCATAAGAGTAGTTACAATGTCCCAGGTGCAGTAGGTTGGGAATACATTGCAAAATATATGCACGCGAAGATATCAACTCTGTTGCAGTATTAGGCATTATATCACTATTGCTTTATTCAATCGCAATTGCCAATCATTATATTCAAATAATTGTTACTATCCATTTACTTATAAACAACTAAAATAACTCGATTGTTATCCAAGGCTCATAACTACTGACTCTTGGGTTCACAAAGATGGAAGCCCTTTTTCTTGGACCCTGAAAGTTAATATGCAAACGAAAATCTTTTGTAGACCAGAAAAGCACACACTATTAATTTTAAGTTATTTTTGATAATTGGGTCCTCTTTATTCGAACAAGTTGATCTGGAATGTTAGGCATGTGGTTGTATTCCAAGAGTGTTGCTCCCTTCTTTTGCAGCCTTATTGAGTATTATGTTAGAGATGTTTGCATTGAGCTTTTTATTCATCCGTAGACCAATTGAATAACATATCCACGGGCCTATGAATTGCATTTATAATGTTTCTGGAAACTTAATGGTGTATAACTTTGAGCAATCAATTTTAGTGCACAATTTTTCAATAGTCTTTGATTAATAATAGCTTGCATGTTAAACCTACTAGTTTTCCAATCTTGATGAAGTTATCATTACATCTTGGGAGGTAATGGATGTTTGATTTCATGGGATTGCAGTGAACATAGGAGAAGTTGTTTCTGTGGAAACTATTTGGAGAAGATAGCATACACAAGTAACATGTGATATGGAAATTTGCTTTGGTGTTATGAAGCGACATGGATGCATGTAGAATTTGGTGTAGCAGGAGTTTCATGGATGCATGGGGACTTTGGTGTAGTAGGAGCTTCATGAATGCATGGGGACATTAACATTTGAAGGATAGAAGCTTTGGTTGAAGGGGCCGCATATAAATAGGAAGGACCACAACTTTGGCTGAATAGGCTAGGACATGATATTGAAGAGTTACCTGTACCTATGGATCTGAGATAAATGAAGATTGCAACAATTTAGAGTAGAAATATTATATGTAGGATCACAACATTTGGTTGAATAGACTTGAACATGACTATTGTAAAAGTGCACATATTTGTGATTCTGTTTTAGCTGAAGAATGCAACTATCAGGGTCGAAAGATTTTATAAACTTACAATGTGTGATAATCAATGGGTTTGGACATAGATTGATCTTAATTTCAGTTTATCTTAGGAAGTAATATATATAAGGCTCAATTGTTCTCAAAGACAAGATTGGAGCATGTAGTTTGCAGAGTTTTGTTTGAGAGATTGGACATGCAGAAGAAATACTACTTATTTTAGAAATAAAATGAATCTGTAGGATTATATGTTAAAGGCACATTAGAATCTTGTGAAGGATTTGACAAGATTGCGTGTTGTATTCTGTAATGCTGGTGATCGTGATAAATATGAAAAGATAGGAAGCGCTGCTAAGTTCAATGTAGTGGAATAAAAGGGAGTCATCATTGACCGAGAAAGCAATTTTTATATAGTATGTTTAAAAGAAAGAACTATCAGGAGTTAAGCTGAGAGGGCTATGTGACTTTGTAAACATCTAAATTAGTTAACTAATGTAACATCCACTAGCTTATTAGTAAGTTTCATGAACATAAATAGGGAGAAGAATGAATTAAAGTTGGTCTTGAGAATTCACCTTTCTAATGTTAGCTTGTGGCATATAGACTTTTTAGCAATTCTTTGCGAGTTATAACTGACCTAAGGGCCCGTTTGGCGAGCAGAATAGGAATACGTATTCTGGAATAGAAAATGGGGCTACGTATTCTTGTTCTCCATCTGGTTCAGCCAATATTTGATGGGAATTCGTGAACCCCAAAATTTATGTTTTCTAAAATAAAAAAAAGTGGAATAGGAATACGTATTCCAATAACACCTATTTGGGTGGAATTGCAAAACCCTTTTTTTGGGCCAAAATTGGAATACGTATTCCTATTTTACTTCATATTCCAATTCCGTTTTGGTGCATCCAAACAAGGAATTCAAAATTTTTAGAATATGTATTTTAGAATACATATTCCTATTCCGCTCGCCAAACGGGCCCTAAGGGAATACAAAAATGAATTTTGGAAATGGATATTTGATTTCTTAGCTTGGGTTTTAGTGTCACATTCACAACTACAATTTAGATGAGGCATAAGAGTTTCAAGTAGGCAGTGTGCATCTAGAAAAACTGGTCCAATTGTTATTAGAAGCAATTTCCTTCAGGAAGTTGCAGCAATGCAGCTCCAGTTTTATCAACATCTAGCTCATATTTGATAGATGAATAGCGCAATTGACAGTATTGGTGGTGTCAAAGCTTTCTTGCACCGCTTTTCTTCTATACAGCTAAATTTTGACTGATAGAAATGAAAGAAAAGGGAAACCATCAACATGACACCACACATCATCAACAAGATTTCCAAGTAACTAAACTATAGCCAACTCCATGTAGATCAACAAGGTCGAGCTTCAATTGTCCAATCTAGATCATATTGATAATATCCCATGGCTTCTAATCTCACAAATCTGCAGAACATGCCCCAAAAGCCTTTCGCCAACCTTTCATTTCTTTTAATGGATTCCCACAATCATGTCAAGCTTAGGAACCGAAAAAAGTAATATCAAGAAATAGTTTCCTTCAACTTTGATACCAAATGTTAGGAAATAATCAAGTTTAATACTAAAGATTGGGAATATCAATCTCTAACCAATTAACTAGTCAAAGGGTGAGATACAAGGCTTGGATATCTACAAACATGACAATCTTAGACTCGTGCAAATCTGAAAATTTAGTTGCCTTTGTGTGGAATACCATGATACCCTTCTTAATGATGCAAAAAATCAGCTCGCATATCACGTTTACTAAACCTATCTTATGTGAATTTATAACAACAAATACATAATGATTAACATCAGTATAAAATAGCAATACCAAGGTATCAATCGACGACATGAAATCAACACATAACATAAGATTTATGTGGAGAAACTCTTGTGAGAGAAAACCCCACCAAGAAGAGAGGCCAAACTGCATTATCAACAATAAATCTGCGTAGAATCAGCTCACATATCATGCTTAGTAAACCTATCTTGTGTGAACTTATAATAACACATACATAATGTTTAATATTAGTATAAAATAGCAACAACAAAGCATAAATCAACGACATGAAATCAACACATAGCATAAGAATTATGTGGAGAAATTCTTGTGAGAGAAAACTCCACCAAGAAGAGAGGTCAAACTGTATTAGCAACAATAAATGTCCTTACAATACAATCACTTTCATTCGCCTCTTTGCCTCCACTATAGTAGTACATATGTACATGTAAACAACCTCCGTATGCCTCCCACTTGTCCTTTGTTTTTTAAGAGATATCTACATTCAACTATTACTCATATTTCTAGATGTAAAATGTTGGATTTATAGAATGGCAAGAGCTTTGAAACCATCAATAAAGATGTACAAGAAGTCTCTTTATTCCTCACGACCACAAGCCTTGGAGTGCCTGTATGAAACTCGTAGCAACACCGATTTTGGCTCCAATACTTTCTATCCAACTTGGGTACCCCTTCTTGGAAGATAAACATTACATTAAATGCAAGAAATGATGGATACTAGGAGACATCTATTGCCTCATCCATGTTTTTGTGCTTGAAGATGACCAAGGGTCACTCTGTCTTCGTCCCAAGTCATTGAATTCTAATTGTAGACATCCGCAAGTGGGGAAAACAGTATTGAATAACTATGTTCCTAATCCAATTTTATTGCTTCCAATCAAAACCATCACTCCTTGTAAGTGTTACCAACAACGGTGAGAATTAAATATTTCAAACTGTTTTTCCGATGCACCCTAAGTGCCTTAGGACACTTTTCAAGGATGTTGGAACCATGCCATAGGATTTACAAGGTAGATGATACCTTAATCCTAACAAGAGTTGTTTTACAAAAGCCAGTGTTCCACCGAGTTTTGAACAAGAGTTCGGGTTTTGGGGACGTAGGAATAGAGGGCCTAAGTTTGGGGACAATGGGGGTGGGGGTTGGGTGGGACGGTGCTGAGATACATATAATAATTAAAAAACTAGATGTATAAGAATTACATTTCAAATGAATATTTGGCAAATTAATAAACTAAGATATGAAGTGTATGCGTCAAATATGATTGCTTATTATTGGTGATATTGTCATTCACCATTGTTTATATGAAACCCTTATAAATTGAAATTAACCATTTATGCAAATGGAATTGGATAATGAATTGTTGGATAAATATCACGATAGCAATAAACATGGAAACACCAACACCGACAAACCCTCACAAACTGTCTGTATTAGGTTTGCAAATGATCTGAAAATGTCCTTCAATCAGTCAAATATATATGCATCTAAATACTGATTTAGAAAAAATACACTTTTGAGAGGTTTGGGGATGGGATACTTCGAGAAGTCTTTGAGACGCCCAATGGAGACTTGGGCATCCTTGAGATGCCTTGGAGATGCTTGGCCGTCTCTGTCGTCTTCAAATGCCTTAGTGTTGGTGGTGAGACATCTCGTCCCCATTTCTATGTCATGGAGATGCCCCTAACTTAGAAACATGGGGCCCTAGGGGGAGCAAGTCTTTGTGTTTCACTAACAAAAAAGGGACCTAGTTCACAAAACTCATTGTTTTGCCATTTTTTGCATTTTGGAAGATTACTGGTATTATTTTCGAGAATGCATGCAAAATGGTATAGGAAGAATCTAGCTAGCACAAAGGGCATATATTTATCAAAGATAAGTGGTTTAATGAAAATTTCTAGTGTTTAAAGAATTTTATATGTTTTGGGAAAAAACAAGTTTTAGTATTTGATCTTTGATAGCATGATACTTCATCATTGATCAATGGTAGTGATAAGGATAACATTACTCATTAGTTATAGTTCAAACTTACAATAAAACGTTATATAATAGATATGTCCAAGAAGATAGAGTCTAGGTTAAATTTAAAATCATTACAATTAAATTTGAAAATCATAGAACTCATTATTTGTAGCTGGGCCTTCAATCCTCATTGTAAGCCTCTAGATTGAAGTCATCATTTGGTTCAAGATCCCATTTATAAAAGCCTTGTCATCATCTACATTGATTTTGACAAGCTCTATAATAGATGCATCCAAGTTGGCACACTTAGGGTTATATTCCAATCCTGTGTTGCCCCATGTTGTCAAATTCGTTAGGTATAATAGATGCAAGTTGGAATAGATGCTAACCAAATCGTTTTCTTTTTGGTTACAGCCAAATAGCTACACTTAACTGAGTGGTTAAAGGGGTATGTACTCTATTCTCGTTCAGGTAAATAAGAACTTCAACTTGTTTAAATGGGAGAGAAATCAATTCAAATTTAAAAATAGAAAATGAAAAATAATGTTAAAAGTATAAAAAATGCTTGTTTGGGATAGAATTTTGATTACAAGAGGTTGGAAGAACAAATAATCTTGCTTGCGGAGGTAGCACAATGCATAAACATCTTTTTGTTGGCCTCAAAGAACAGAAGTATTATGATCTCATCTCGAGACAAATTTTTCAAACATTTTTGTAGCATTATCCACTACTTTTGGATTTGAGAGTATTCTTTGAAATGCTATTTTCTTCCCATTAGGGACTTCAATATCTCCATATGGTGTGGTTCTTCCTAGCAAAGAAATTATTTTTGTGCTGTGATATCTGAGGGATAATGCACGTGCAATGTGATTGAAGGGTGTGTTCCCTTGTTTAATCGGCCATGAATTATTTTTATCATTTCAGAAAAAACATTTCTTATGGGTCATTCTCTGCTTGCGCTATTAGTACCTTCATTTTTTCTATCTCAAATTCAATTCTATCATAGATTATCTCCCAAAATATGGCCAATTGTATCATCAAACTTGATCATTCTCATGAAAGGCGAGGTGACTTAGGACATGAACCACACAAGCGGACCAATCACATCTAAGATCCATGACTTGACTTTCTGGTGCCTCTTTGAATTGGACTACTTCCAAATATTTCATTGGGGACCAATGCCCGTGGCACCCAATGCCCTTTGCACCTTTACACAATATGTCAAAGCAATTTTGTTATGTGAATTGGGTCTTAACAACCTAAGATGGTGCAAACTGCCAAAACATAAAGTAGTAACACATCATAATGTAAGCAATTTTCGCATAAGCTAATAGAAAATAATATTAATAAATTTTAGCAATACAGAATAAGAAAGATCAGAAGATTCCTTGTTATACATGATGGTTTGTCACAGATATTTGAATTCCCGCACCCCCTATCGGTGTAATAGTTTTCACCCATTCTATGCCAGTCATTTGCATTACTTAGTTAAGGAAGTGTATGATACATGGGCTCCAAAAGAATGTAACACCTTTTTGTAGCATACCCGAGATGGGTTTTTCCATAGAGGTGTACTTGAACTCTTTTTTTGAAAATTTCAAGTTTTTAATTTCCAGAATCACTTGAGCTTGATATATTTGATTGACAACTTTTGGAAGATTTGACTCAGTAAAGCATGCAAGCCAAGGCTGTAAACCTTGACCCACAGACTCAACTTAGGCCGAAAGACACAACTTATGATTTTTGGGAGTCTGCAAGCTGACGCTACAGAGTCAGATGCTTGACTTGGACTTGGATAGATGAGTCCTTGTTGAGTCTCAACACTATGTTTAATTTACATCCAATTAGGAAAAACTCAATTTCCCACACTTGTAAGATAGGTGCCTTGATGTTGAAACCTCTTGGAATTTAACAGATATGTATGTCAGGTATTAGTAAGACATCTTTACCATATCCATGTTAGTAGACATTATTAAGATAATATCTTATACTTTCTATAATAGTCAACTACTTGTCTATAGTCCGTCTTTCAGTCTAGATAGGAATGTTTCCTATCCCGTTTCTTTTTTTTTCAGTCCAGATAGGAATGTTTCCTATCTTGTCTCTAGTTTTGTTTCTAATTCCGTCTTCAGTCTTCGTTGTTTCTTTTAGAAACAACGTCCTTGTAATTCTTTACAAGGAACACATTTGTTCCTCTGTTTATCAATCAATCATCCGGAAATCCGTTAATCTGCCAACTCTTCTTGAATCTTGTAACATGGTATCAGAGCCTAGTTCTTGAACTTTTTGAAAAATTTATAATTTCATTCGAAATTATTTGCTCAAATTTTTCGAAATCCAGCTAGGTCTCTTTTCTGAAAATCGTGGGAAGATTTTTCTGCATTCGGCTCTCCAAACTCATGCCGTTTTTTGGTGTTTGTTCAGCACACTCTAGCCCCATTTGTCCATGCACATCGATCCTTGAAAAAAATCCGCCATTTTTATCAAGAAATCTGAAGTTTTTTCAAGCTTTTTTCAGCCAGGGCCGTTTTTTTTCGAAACCCTAATTTTTGGGGTCAAAAAAATATTTTGTTTGCAGATTCTTGGTGGGTTTTTCGAGAGCTCAACTGGGTTGTCGTCCGTTTTTTTGGGTGCCTCGATTTTCGAGCCAGCGGATCCAAAAAACGACAGCAGATTCCTTTTGGGTTTTTCAAGCTCTCTTCTGGGTCATTCTCTGATTCTTCTGGGTCTTTCGTATTTTTGCTTCGAAAAATGTGCCTTAACAGATTTTCACAGTTTTTCATTGAAAAACGTGCCATGGCATCTCTGACAAATATTCTGCTCGAACATAATTCCAAATTCAATGGTCGCAATTATGGAACCTGGAAGCAGCGCATCACCGCAATCTTCGAATATCGAAACACCGATCAACTTGTTCTGGGTGTTACGCAGCGTCCGACTTCTCCGGGTCCTGATCAAGGCGAAGCTGCATTTTTCGCCTTCTGAATTTGTTTCTGTTTTTAATGGGTTTGTTGATTTTCTCCTCAAAAATCATTTCAAGTTGTCTGTAATATGCAAGGTTGTGTGAGATTCTGGGTTTTACCGTTTTTTCCACAAAAACGAAGTTTTGTAAATGCAACCTATTTTGAGTCATAGCACTCTTCTGGCAAAGCTTCTTGGTTTCAACATTCTGTAGATCCAGGGAGGGTCTCAATTATCACAGAATGTTCCGACATCCGTACATTGACCATTAAGGGAGGGTATTAAGATAATATCTTATACTTTCTATAATAGTCAACTACTTGTCTATAGTCCGTCTTTCAGTCTAGATAGGAATGTTTCCTATCCCGTTTCTTTTTTCTTCAGTCCAGATAGGAATGTTTCCTATCCAGTCTCTAGTTTTGTTTCTAATTCCGTCTTCAGTCTACGTTGTTTCTTTTAGAAACAACGTCCTTGTAATTCTTTATAAGGAACACATTTGTTCCTTTGTTTATCAATCAATCATCCGGAAATCCGTTAATCTGCCAACTCTTCTTGAATCTTGTAACAGACATCTCCACAGGCCATGGTATTATTTTTTCTTTGTAGCACAATTCAGAGTTCTATTTTATAGAAGGACAAAATATGCATTGATAGTAGGGGCAATTGTCTGCTACTTCTATCCTTATCACATTAGGTAAAAGGAATTTGAGCAATATTTAATGTTACTAAAGTTAATGTGACTTACTTAAAGCCAAAGAACACTTGTCTTATATTGGATTACTAATTTTGTTTCATTGTTTTCTAATTTAATGTACAACACTCTGCTGAGAGACACTCAAATGGAAAACAGACTTTATGAGCACATGATTGTATTATAATTAATAGTTTATATATATAGAGTACGAGGATAATGCTTTAAATGCTTAGAGTCGTGCTCGTGGGTTTATTCTTTATGGTATAATGAAGAGCTGATTCCTTCTATATCAATGGTGTGTTTGTGCAGTCAACTTGGAAGTCGCATTTTTTATTTATTTACTTTCAGTCACATTTTAGTTTTTTTTCTTGGTGCTGTCTTGGATCTTGGATTTGGCAATTCTTGCTTCAACACGTTTTCCCACATTTTGGAGTCCTTAAATATATGTTTTATATGTAAGGCTAATGATAGGGGATAAATATTAGTTATTTTTCCTTGCAACTTTCTTTATCATGCTACCTCCTATTACTTTTAGAGCTTGTAGTATTGAGGAGCTTCACAATTTTTATCAAAATGATAAAATACATAATGAACATCGAAGACCAAGAGTTCAAGTATATTATGATCCATGAGTTAGGTCTAGCTTTATTTACTACTTGGATAATAACTCTATTGGTATTGCAAATATAAACAAACAAATTATAATATGAAAAAATCCACTGCCTTGTGAAAGTAGCCAATCAACAGTGGGAATTTCATATATGAAGGGAACATAATTTAAAATATTGTACGAATGTAAATAATCAAAATTGTTAGCAAACAAGAAAAAAATACGAGTCCAGGTAGCAGATAATTTGCTAATGTTCAAGTCAGACATGCAAAGCCAATTTTGATGAAAAGATGGCAATATATGAGTAGGTAAATTAGAAGGCATTGAATAAAAACAGAAAATAAATGAAAAGTGTCAAGCAAAAGTAAAAATATATAAAGATAAAGTTGTTTTAAGTCACAGTGCCAAATGATATGCCCAAGTGAAACTTCATTCTGTTTACCATACACATTGTCCTGATTGTGCACGTCTGGGTTTTTACCATTTTGTTGTAAATCAGATCTACTGATCGGCTAGAGGCAATCATAGTCTGATGTAGTTAAATTTTATGAGAATTAGCTCTCATAAGTTCATAACCAAGGACCACAGCTCAAATTCTTTATGCAGGTGCTTTCATTGAAGGCCATTTTGCATCAAATTAGGTAAGTGAGCTTTGACAATTTAGGAATGTTTGGAACATGTGCAACTGAGTACGTTTGTTATATCTGTATTGCAAACAAAACTACCCAATGTAGAGTAGGTGGTGTTTTTTTATGGTTTGTCAATCTAATAACCAATTTACCAAAAAGGTTAGTGCGTTAACAGCCTAAGTTAGATGGTGACCTGATAAGTGTTGATAACAGTACAAGATAGTATTAATTGCAAATGACAAAGCAAGTGTTTGACGTCTGCGTTTATTGCTATTCTGACTGTTCCTAGTATGTGGCTTTCAAAGGTGTAGAGCTCTTGCAACTTCTAAGAGGGTTTTTTTGGTTGGTATGTGAGCTGTTTAGTGAGTTTCCTTTACAGGGCGATTTCTTATTGTTCATCCATGGTTAAAATCTTATAATTCAAACAATATATCTTATTGGTAGCCAATTACTGAAATATTCCAATTTTAATTGAAAACAAGTAATGTGACTGCAAAGCTTTATTTAGTTTGTAGGAAAAACAAAAATTTTTAGTCACAAAAGTGATGATCCATGTGATTGATAAAAATTGCTGATTGTAAGTGAGATGTTTTTTATAATACAGAGGTCTGTTTATAACAACTTACATCAAGGCTGAGGTCGGAGTTAAACAAAGTATGCATGAATAACTGAAACATGGATATTATTTCTCAAACCTACTCTCAAATGTAACGTATAATTAGAAATGGATTGAATCAAGATGATTAAATAGTTGAATTGAGTTATTTTTTCCAAGTGTTTTTGAGCTGTACCTCACAGATCCCTCTACATGCCCCCTAGTCACTTCAAGACTGAAGCCTATCTCCTTGGGAAATGGGTGAGAAAGGTGGCAAGGTCTATGGTGGTCTTATATTATTGGAGGCTCAACAATAGCATAATTCCAGTTGTGGATAAATAGAGGATGGTAGTGGGAGATGACAAGTTACCTTTTATCTGAAATCCCTCTCCAGACAGTGAACATAAGGCTAGAAGTTTAAAAACAGTTGAGGTGTTTTTGTAGTGGCTGGTTATTTGGTGAACTACCTTAAGCACCTCAGTAACTGCCTAAGTTAACATTCCATTGGGAAAGAGAGAAGTTTTAAAATAATGGGAAGAAAAATTCAAAACTATGTCTTTTATAAAAGCCTTTGATCCCCTTTCTCCATGTGTTTTTATTATTATTCGTGGTCATTACCTTACAGAAAAAATAAATACACCAATCAGGATCTTTCCCATTAGTGCTTCCTGAAATACTCTGCTAGTAAATGTTTGTCTCTTATTATGATACCTGCTAGAACTAGGACACAGTAATGGAACTTCAACTATATAACATGGCTATAAAGTGAAATGGAAACCCAAATTAAAGGAACTTAGATAAAATTCTTTTGGATATCTGACGAGCTACAACTGCAGCTACATTTTATATATTGAAATTTTTGGCATTCTTAATGCTGCTAGAAATTGAAAACTGATTGGTACTGCCTGTAGGCCAGGAAAATAATCTGGCAGCATTGTGACTGCCTTGGTTATATAAGTGATCACACAAATTTGATTAAGTTTACAAGTTTAGAAATATTCAAATTAGCAGGTAATTAGCTTACTCAGATAAAAATGTAGTAAATAAATAAGCAACTTATGAAAGATTCTCAGTGCACAATCTTATGAAAGAAAGAAAGAAATTCTGGAACCAAATGTGCTCCATTATGATGCTTTATTGTTGGCTTCAATCTCCCTTCATGTCTCTTCAATGCTGGTATATGATTCTTGTATTTCATGTTGTTTCTTTAGCAAACCGATACACCATCGGGGATGATTGTCTACTTTAAAAATAGGTGTACCTTGCATAGCACTTCCTGATTATTGGTATCTGTATGCATGCATACACAAATGCAGACATTTTTTATAAACATGGAAATACATTCATTCATATATATGTAGTCAGGCAGGAACACAAATTAAAAGACATACAGATATGTGGATAGGCATATAGAGAGACAGACAGACAGAGATAAATGTATATTAAAATAATTAGATAGATGAACAGATGAGAACAGACTGATGGAAAGAGATAAATAGCACTCACTCTTTAACTTCCTTATCACATATCAAATGGAATAAAAATACTATAGACACCTTGAGAAATAATTTGTCAAAATCTAGCTAATGAACACAAAAATGACACAATATCTATCTATTGATAGAAACCACTGCAATTGCACTTCATTCAAAGATCCAAGAAATACATGGGAACATGTTTTTTTTGAGGTACAAGAATAAGGTCACACGTCACATGAAAATGCCATCAACTCAATGTGAACAGTGAACTTTACTCTCTTTCCTCCATAGTTTCAAGATTGTAGGGTAAACACAATGAAATTCTCACCTTTTTTAACATATATAGAGATACATGGATAGTCACAGAAAGATAGATGAACAGACAGGGGGAGAATAATACATAGAAAGATAGATGGATAGATGCACAGATAAATGGATTGACAGACAGATAGATACACATCACATACTCTCAATCTTCCCTATCACATACTGAAATGAATATAAAAATCCATTAAAACCCTCAAGGAACGAATTCATAAACAATTCATCAACAGGCTCAAAACCAATATAATCATTAGATTTGAATGGACTAGATATAAACCACGTCAATTCTGCTCTTATTGATCCAAGAAATGCATGCAGATATATTTATTTCAAGGTAGAAGAATCACATAAAATTACCATATACCAAATGTGAACAACAAAATGTACTCCCTTTTCTTGCAAGTTCAAAAAGTAAAAATGATAATTTTTGTACCTTGTTTACAGTCATACAGATATTTGGATAGCTATACTAAGAGACATATCGACAGACATACAGAACAGGGAGATAAAGGGAGAGATGGATGAACGGATAAACTGATTACAGGCAGATATGTGGCACATACTCTGAATCTTCCCAAAAATTAATGGAATAAACTTGAAATATCAAACATACCCCCCAAGAAAATAATTAATAAACAATTCAGCAAATAACTCCAAAACTATACAATCTTCAGGTATGAATGAACAATTCACCACTGCAATTCTGCCTCATTCAATTGTGCAAGAAATACATGCAGACAGTTTTTTCATCAAGTTCCAAGAAAAAGAAGGCCACACACAATACAGGAAAGTTGCATAATTTATATGTGAACAGTTAGATGTACCACTTTTCTCCATGATTGCAGGATAAAAAGGAAAATACAGAAATAAATTCATTTCACTTACCCTTCTATGCTTTAAAAGAAACACGTGTACACAACAAGTGTTTCAGCTATACAAACTAACTAATGTTCATCACATGTTATTTTTGTTTCATAGATACAAAGAAAACAACACACTAAAGCAATACCGTCATTAAATAACTAGCCTCATAAACAATGAAGAGATGAGATGCTGACATCAAATTTCTTATGAGAAATAACACTTGCTGTGCTTTTCTCACAAATTTCAGAAGACAAACAGAGGGATTCTATTTTTCATGCAAAAAAGTGTAGTCTTCATTTGTTTAGTTTGTGGCTGGAACAAAAATACTTAGTTGCTAATCACTGCATGAAAATTTGTATTAAGTGGAGCCATTCAATTGCATTTTTCAAGTCTCTTCCACATTCTAAATTTAGAATATCTTACTACTCTAGAACTTTGTAATTAAAAATTTAAACTTCATATTTAATTACATTGTATCAAATGTTAAATATCCACAGGGTCTAACACATAATTGTAACACGTAATATGAAATGATCTACAGATGAACAATAAAATCATGTACACTGTAATGCCCATCTCAGTGTTCATGGTGATGGTGATGACTTTAAACATGATTCTGAACTTTTAACTAGTCCATTGTAAGGATTTCCCATAAATGTTGTTCCAGATGTTGTTGATGAGCTTGGTGCATCTCCGCCTTGATTGATAAAAGGGATATGTTAACTATATAAGCACCTTAATTGCCCTCGTTGCAGGTTGTGGCCTTCATTTTTCTCGTTTGCACATCTTCGAAAATCTCTTCATAAAATATCTTTACATGCTGCATTGACTAATGTGTCTTATTTTAATCTTCTAGCTGAAAGAACAGCCAGCTGATTTCTATTTATCCATGATAATATGCCCTTTAATCATTTTCCTATATTCAGAATATTCAAGCTTAATATGTTCACTTTGATAATCATTTATACAGAGTGTTACACACGAGTCTTGTTTGCATTCTAACGTATTGACTGTGGGTGCTATCAAATACTGAATGCTGATTCTAATGGAAAAATAAATTTGGCCTGGTGATGTGAATTAAACTAACAATCTTTCATTTGAATTAAGTGAAGGTTTGCATTGTCATATTTAATTTTTATGGCAGTTGCTAAGTATGCTTGTAAAAAAATCACAACAATCTCCTTTTTCCAAAGTTAAAATACCAAGAATCGCTTTTTAACTGAAATTAAATTCCATAATTGTAATGCACAAAAGCAAGATTTCTTTGTCTTTAGTTTTGAACCCTTGGAGAATGGGTTTATCTACCCTTAATAAAAAAGTTCAATATATAGAGAATCTTTAGACAGAGAAAGAGTAAGAGAGGCTGATTTAGCGTACATTTTCTCTTTTTGCACCACTTTCCATTATAATAATGGGATATTTACAGCTTGCCTTCATTTATTGTGTAAGATTAGGGTTTCTTTCCCTTTTTCCATCTAGCTTTCATTTTAATAGTGCCCAAGCCTTCACTTCTGGTTGTGAATGTTGGAGTAGTTGGAACTGGAGTAACTCATGGAGTTGTTTGTGAAGAAACCAAAACCTTGCAAGTTTCCCCAAAGGTATATCATGGAGTATGGACTTTAGAAACTCTTTGGATATTACTCTTTTAGTTCCAAATAATGAAGTTTTAAGGGCACTTTACTCAGTTATTTCTAGGATGTATTCTATTTGAAATCTTTTGATGAATCTGGTTGGAATCAATTAGGTCCCTCATGGGGCTCAATTGGATACTACCTAGAATCTAATCAAAGGATTTACACTTTTTACTTTATGGAAGTTAATTGTTAAAACCTTGTAGGAACAATCCTTCAACATGGCCTTTGTTATTTCCCAACATGCTTTAGTTTTCTCTCCTTAGACTAAGGAGTTTGTTGTGTCTAACTGTCACATTCAAAAGGTGCCTGTCTATGTGGGTCGAATTGCTTGGTTTGCCTTTGCCTTTTTGACCTTTTTGAACAATATTGCCTATTCCTTGAGGGTGGATGATATTGAAATGGACAATTTTTATTTAGCTTGACTGCAATGCAGGGTTTGTGTTGAAATAGAATTTCTACGATTTGAAGGAAAACTATTGATAGACAAATTGTTTGTATGCAACATTTGCAACTAATTTTATATTTCAATCTATTAAATGCTCGTATTGGTTCCCACTCCTTTAAAAATAAAATTAGAGTGTTTGTTGATTACTTGCAACCCTAAAAATACCTCCTAATTAATAGGTAAAATTATTAAGAATGAGGATGGCTACACCAATCTTGGTAGCTATAAAGGTGGTCATAATGAGGCCCAACAAAGTCTCTAAATCTGATGGTGTTGGAACCAACAACATATTCTTACCCTAAAGCTAGAGATAAGAACAAGCAAGTGGTCACATAGATAGACCTACCAATTATTGTTACCAAAGCCTTACTACTTAGGAAATCCTCTCTTTGCAATGGTTTTCCACTATAGACTTGAAGGTTCAAACATTTTCTCCACTAGAGGGTATGAGTTGTTCAGACAACCCTCCTCAAAGAGGCCGAAGGAGGAAAATTTGTCTCAAAAAAGTGACGTGCAATTTGGAGCATTTCCTTCACATAACTAACCAACAACTCTTTTGCATTACATGGTTGGATTGTGAGCATATGTCCTTATATCCTTGTTCTTCATGAACATCCAACAAAATGCCAAGGGTTTGATGGACCTAAAACTCAAATACATTGTGTGTGAAATTTGGCAATTATTTTCTTGAATGACAATCTTTGTCTTGAGGAGATCAAGGTGGTTGATTTTGTGTATTAGTTGCATCCGCTTTTGTTTGGCCATATAACCTTTATTTGAATTGTAATCATGAGCAAGGATGGGGAGGTGTCATGACGAAGTGGCATTGCCACAATGTTATAGGCCTATGTGGTTATTTTCGGCATTGATAATAAAGCCTTTAGCATTGTTATATATATATATATGTTAGTGTAGTTTTTTATTTTTCCTATTTTGCTAGGTTTTTCCTACACTTTTTAATAATCTCGCTTAGGTTAATAAAGCATGTCTTATTAGGTGAATGGTTGTGAGGTGTCACCTTCCTACATGTGAGCATCCATTAGCTATCTTGGGAAGATACTTTGCTATCTTTAGTCCGATAGATGGTTGCTCCTCATTGGTTGGTGTTGACACCTCCTCCCTCTTCCTAGCCTATATAAGCATGCTACCTGGCTTGTATTTGCATCGCTTGTTTTTGCATCCTCTTAATGCTATTCTGCTTCCAACATTTGCATTACTCTTTTGGAGACTAACTCTATGATGCTATTTTGATTTTGTATCATTTGCATTCATAGTTTAGATATTTACTCTTTGCACTAGTTTTCTGGGTTATTAATCTTTTCAGATTCTAACATGGTATCAGAGCTTTTCTATGTGCAAGAGTAGATTTTAGTTTCCTTATTTGAGAGATTCGGGGGGGGCAAATAAACTTTATTGTAGTTTTTTGAAAAACGAAGTATGCTCTTCTCTTGCATCTTTGGATGATCCTGAGAATCAGAAAAGTTTTGACAAAAACAGTTTTTCTCTGGGGTTTCAATCTCAAATCTGACAACCAACTTGCATATTTGGAGTTTTCAATCAGTTTTGCAGGTTCCAGCATGCCATTGATGGACTTAAAAAGCTAATCCAGCATTTGCATGTCAAATTTTGGTTGTTGGGGTCGTTTTCTGATTTTTGGAGCCGTTTTTTACTGTTAAAGGCGTCTGATTTACACTACAACAACATCTTCTGTTCATCAGCAAGAAAAACGCTTTTTGGGTTTTGTTCGCAGCCCCGAAAAACCATCTGGGTATCTTTTAGATTTTGCATGCAAGCTGTATATTTTTCAGAATCGAGCATGCAAAGCTACAGCCATACCCCTCTCCATTGGCAACCACAGATTTAAATGCAGTTTTCAAATGTCTCGTTCTTGCTCATACGGACTCCGATTTTGATGATTCTTGTTATGAACTTGGCTATTTTTTTGTGCTCTATCCACTAGTGGAGTTATTTTTTGATTTTCATGCATGAATTCTTCAGAAATTGCAGATTCTCAGCCGTGACTGTGCACAGTTCTCGTTTTGGAAACTTCAGAGGATCATAACTTTCTCATACGACCTCGTATCGAGGCGATTCTTTTTTTGAAAGTGCATGATTTTTCGAGTAGATCGCAGTGGTGCTATTTGTTTCCTTGATTATTGTGCCCAAGTTTCACTTTTAGCATATGTTCTTCATGAGGGTTTGTAATGCATTGAAATCAAGACCACTAAGTATCTCTTTCTAGTGGTAGTTGTAAATGCACTAAAATAAAGTGCCAAATCATATTTCTTTGGGGGGGGGGTTTTTGATTGAGTAAAAAGGGGGGGGCATTGTCGTGGCTGGGTTCTCTTTTTTTTAGCATTTCTTTGCATTCCTTCATCATGGATCAAACAAATATGCCCATCCTAACTCCATACAATTACTTTGAGTGGAAATCACGCATGATAATTCACTTAAGAAAAGCTGGATTAAATAGGATAACTATGGGACTTGAAACTGAACCTGCTAAAGATGAAGACAAGCCTAAGTGGTTTAACAAATGTGATGAGGCATATGGAACATTGTGTTTGTCTGTTTCTCCTGACTTGCTATTTCACATTGAGTCTTTGGATACACCAAATGAAGTATGGACAAACCTAGAAACATTATTTGGCACACAAGATTCAATGAGGGGTCATATGTTGGAAAATGAATTAATTAGTTTGAGTCCAGGAAATTTCAACACAATCCAAGATTTCTTCACCAAATTGAAATCACTAAGGTTGCAGTTAAAACAATGTGGAATTGAAAAGAAAGATGAACAACTGATTCTCACTATTCTCTCTAAGTTAAGTTCAGAATATTCTGTGTTTGTCTCTACCTTCTATGCTACTAAGGGTGCACTTGGTACTCAATTCACCATGCCATCTCTAGATGATTTTGCTGTCAATCTTACTCGAGAACAGGACAAGCTAATCCAGATGGGCACTCTTAAGTCCTCTAAGTCACATGCCTTAGCAACCAACCAAGGCACAAAAGAACAAAAAGGACAAAGTAGTAACAACAATAGTAAGGATGAGAAACAAAATAATAGTGAGGAAAAGAAGGATCAGATACCAATTGCTTCAAAAGCAACTATTGATACCTCATCCTCTAAGGGCGATAAGCCTAAGAAAGAAAAGGTTAAATGTGCCTATTGTAAAAGACCCGGTCATGATGAACATAAATGTTTGAAGAAACAAATTGATCAATTGACATACATTCTTGAGAAGAATAATATTAGTGTTCCTGAGTCTATCAAACAAAGTTCTAATGAAGAGTCTAACAAGGCAAAAGAAAACAACAAGGGGAAAGGAAAGGGCAAAGCTCTTGTTGCAGTTGCTTCCTCACCATCCACTTGGGTTCTTGATTCGGGTGCTTCGCACCACATGGCTTCATCTAAGGAAGAACTTGCATCCTTCGAGCCATGTACTATGCCTTCTATTTTGATGGGTGATGACACTCCTATTGAGGTGTGTGGGAGAGGGTCTATTGATGTGGGGGATGGCACATTCCATGATGTTCTTTGTGTACCCTCATTATCAACTAATCTCCTATCAATATACCAAATCACTCATACAGGTTCAGGCAAGCAGGTTGAGTTCACTCCTGATTCAGTGGAGATACGTGAGTTGCATAGTGATTCTGTAGTTGCAGTTGGGAGAGTAGATCATCAGTCACGGCTCTATCTGTTTTCTCACTTTGTTCCTGATCCTCCTCCATCTGTTTTGCTCACTCACTCTAATGATGTGAGTAAATTATGGCATGAGCGGTTTGGCCATCTTAACTTCCGCTATTTGCATCAGCTCAACCAGCAGAGCATGGTCACAGGGTTGCCTTCAGTTCAATTCTCAGGAGGTGTTTGTCAAGGTTGCATTCTTGGTAAGCATCCCAAGGAAAAGTTTGACAAAAGTAAGGCATGGAGAGCTTCACAGATACTAGAGTTAGTTCACAGTGATTTGGCTGGTCCATTTCAACATCCTTCTTTCAGCAGGGCCCGATATGTCCTCACATTCATTGATGACCTTTCTCGATATACATGGGTGTACTTTCTCAAATAGAAGTCAGAGGTATTTGATCATTTTCAAGACTTCAAAAATTTTGTAGAAAAGCAATCTGGGAAAGCCATCAAGGTTTTGCGCACAGACAATGGTGGTGAGTATGTAAACCATCGGTTTGAAAGATTTTGCACTTCAGAGGGGATTGATTTACAGCATTCAGTTCCATACAATCCTCAACAAAATGGTGTTGCAGAACGGAAGAATAGATCCTTGAAGGAAATGGCAAACTGTATGATTCACTCTAGATCTCTTGCACCACAGTATTGGGCAGAAGCCATTAACTGTGCTTGTTATATCCAAAACCGTGTTCCTCACCGAGCCTTGAAGGGAGTTACTCCTTTTGAAGCTTGGTGCGGTCGAAAACCATCAGTTAAGCACTTTCGAGTTTTTGGCTCCCCTGCATGGGCCCACATTCCTACAGAGAAACGTAAGGCCTTGGATCCGCAAAGCAGACCTTGCATATTTGTAGGTTATCCTGATGGTGTGAAGGGTTATCGGTTGCTCCACCCTACTACACATGAGCTATTCATTGAGAGGAGTGTTCAGTTTGAGGAGGGATCTTCAAGCTCACTTTCTATCACTTCTCCAACTCCTTCTACCTTGACATTAGAGTCACTTGGAATACATGACAGATCTTCTGATGAGTCAGATTCACCTGAACAGTGTTCTACCTCTACTTCTGATGCAGAAAGTGATTCAGAGAACTCACCTCCTTCCTCTCCTAGTCATCATTCAGAGGTTAATGATTCCCCTCCAGATTCTCCATCTTCTTGCCCACTTTGGGCTAGACAGACCTTGCAGTCTGCAGGTGATTGGGTTGGGGATCCATCAGACACCAGGCGAACTCGTTCACAATTCCAGGATGCTCCACATGTCTTCATTGCTACTGCCTCAGATCCACAGTCCTTTCATGAGGCTTTTGGTATTTCTAAGTGGGATACAGCTATGCAGGAAGAGTATAGTTCCTTGATGAGGAACCACACTTGGGATCTTGTCCCTCTTCCTAAAGGAAGAAAACTTGTTCGATGTAAGTGGATCTATTGGACAAAATTTGCAGCAGATGGGTCAGTTGACAAACACAAGGCTCGCTTGGTCGCCAAAGGATTCTCCCAGGTTCCTGGGATTGACTACTCTGAGACTTTTGCGCCAGTTGCTCGAATGAATTCCATTCGAATTGTTCTAGCCATTGCTGCAGCTAATCGTTGGGAAGTACATCAGATGGATGTGAAGAGTGCTTTTCTTCATGGTGACCTTCATGAGGAGATCTACATGGAGCAGCCACAGGGCTTCCTTCAGGATTCTTCACTTGTGTGTCGTCTTCGAAAGTCTCTCTATGGCCTTAAACAGGCTCCTCGAGCTTGGTATGCCAAGATGGACTCCTTCCTTCTATCAGTTGGGTTCACTCGGTGCCATTCTGATCCTAATGTGTACATTTTGCAACAGGGTGACTCACTTCTATTTTTGGCTTTGTATGTTGATGACTTGCTGATCACAGGAAGTTCTTCACCAACCATTAAGGCTGTCAAAGTGGCCCTTCAAGACAGTTTTTTGATGACTGACTTGGGCTTGTTACATTACTTTCTCGGGATTGAGATCCTTCAGTCTCCTTCTGGGATCACCATCACACAATCCAAGTATGCTCTAGATTTACTCTCGAGGTTTCATATGGCTGACTGTAAGCTTGCTCCGACTCCCTTCCTTTTTGGAGTCAAACTTGAGGCTCAATGTTCTTCTCCACTTGTTGATTGCACTTTATACCGCCAACTTGTTGGGAGTCTCATTTATCTGACTCATACGAGACCTGACATCTCCTATGCTGTAGGCATGGTCTCTCGATTCATGCAGGAGCCCCATGAGTTACACTGGAAAGCAGCCAAGCGGATCCTTCACTACATTCAGGGTTCTCATAGTTGTGGGATTCACTACGCAGCAGGTATTGAGCTTGATTTGGTGGGCTACACAGATTCAGATTGGGCAGGTGATTCTGAGGATCGCAAGTCTACTTCAGGGTATAGCTTCTCACTTGGGTCAGGTCCTGTTTGTTGGTCGAGCAAAAAGCAGTCTGCTATTGCTTTGTCTTCTATTGAGGCTGAGTATCGGGGGGCTGTAAATGCCGCCACTGAGGCCATTTGGATTCAACATCTTCTCACTGAGTTTGGTATCCAGATCAGACGGCCATCAGTCATATTTTGTGACAACCAGAGTGCCATTCAGATCTCACGAAATCCAGTTCATCATCAACGGACCAAACACATAGAGGTCCACATGCACTACATCCGGGAGCTCATCCATGGTCATGTCATTGACCTTTGCTATTGTCCAACTTCCGAGCAAGTTGCTGATATCTTCACCAAACCCTTCACTGAGAGCAAGTTCCTTCATTTGCGAGCTTTGCTGGGGGTGCGGGATGCTTCATCTTCTGGGGCGGCCTCTTCCTCTCACTCGGAGTCCTGACTTTTTTGTGGGGGGGGTCTCTTTTCTCTCTCTTTTGAGAAATCTTATGTACATGGGTACCTCATCAGGCTTGACTTGCCGGGACCCATTTCTACATCCACCTAAGCTTTGCTTATGGGGGGGTGTTAGTGTAGTTTTTTATTTTTCCTATTTTGCTAGGTTTTTCCTACACTTTTTAATAATCTCGCTTAGGTTAATAAAGCATGTCTTATTAGGTGAATGGTTGTGAGGTGTCACCTTCCTACATGTGAGCATCCATTAGCTATCTTGGGAAGATACTTTGCTATCTTTAGTCCGATAGATGGTTGCTCCTCATTGGTTGGTGTTGACACCTCCTCCCTCTTCCTAGCCTATATAAGCATGCTACCTGGCTTGTATTTGCATCGCTTGTTTTTGCATCCTCTTAATGCTATTCTGCTTCCAGCATTTGCATTACTCTTTTGGAGACTAACTCTATGATGCTATTTTGATTTTGTATCATTTGCATTCATAGTTTAGATATTTACTCTTTGCACTAGTTTTCTGGGTTATTAATCTTTTCAGATTCTAACAATATATATATATATATATATATATATATATGCACTACATGAAGTGTGATTAAAATACTTTGCTTTTGTGGTGGTTTGTGCATGAATTGCCTAAGGCGTAATGTGCTTTTAATGTTGACTTCAATATGTGGTTAAGGATGCTATTAACAAGTAAGGCCATTTGCCAATGAGATGGGCTATTGGTGAAAGGGAGAATAAGTTGTACATGTGCGGTAAATCAGGCCTTTATCATACTAAACTTGGCTGCCCAAGTGCATCTCTAATTTGATATACATGGTTCAACTTGCATGGTCGTTATAACAGAGTCATATAGTGACTAGATTGTGTTATATTTTTAGTGCAATTTAATTTATCCTTTACCACTCCTAGTTGAATCCTTGATGGATTTTGTGCTTTTCAATCACACTTTGAACCTGTGTTGGCTGGAGTAGGGTTTTCATAAACCTAAAATTGAGAAATGCAATTTTTTTTAGAGCACATTGTCATTTCATCACCTGTGTACATTGGTTTATACTTGATGCGTTTGGAGGGTTGTGCCTCACTCCAAAGTACTAGGTGGATTGCTTGGTAGATTGATGCCATCATTCATGTATTTTGAGTCGCCCAATTGGCAAAATTTCATTGCTCAAAAAATTCAAACCATTAGAGTTGTAGATAATTGTATTTCTTAACTTCCTAAGTTTTTGAATCCTTTTGTTCAATATTTCAGGATTGTTTACAAAACTCAGGTCCTTTCATACAAGTATGAACAAGCATCTAACCATTGCTTAGAGTCTAGAAGTGATCCTCTATTGTCTTATTATTGAATTCCTTTCCCAAGAAGACCTCTTGTTGTTTGTTCATGGCATACCCAATGATAAGGCTTTTGGGTGTGATGGATCCCCTTAGAGTTTATCTTTAAGCATTATAATATAGCTCATTAGGTTCTATGATAAAAATTGAATTATTAAATTCAAACTGAAAGCTAGGGATCTCATATGATTCACAATTGGAGAAACATCATGTTGTTGAGGGTCACATATAAAATTATTGCTAAGGTTCTTGCTTTCCATGTTTGGCATTTCCTATTGCTGGCTGCTAGCCAAAACAATTTGGTTTTAAACAGAGCTAATATGTGTTGGTTTCCAAAACAATTTTAGACATTGTTATAGCTGTATGTGATAGAACTGAGTGCTCTTTCTTCCTAGCCTTGGTTTGTACTATTAGCTTTGGCTCCAATTTTATATTGTCAATTAAAATGTTGTTTTTAGATGCTTTTATTTATCTTATTATCAATGGTATCTAAACAATTTCATCCCTCTAGATCCATTTGTCCAATATGCTCCTCTTGCACCCCGACTTTATGTGTTGGTTTCCAATGGATTTGGTTATCTTCTTACTAAATAAATCTTTCATCATCAAGTTAAAGGGATCTCTTATCTTAGAAGTAATTCCCATCAACTTGTCAATGGCCATTTTGTTAATGTTTGTGTCTTGTTCCTCAATTTGCGTGATGATGGTCACATTAAGCAAGCTTTTAGGTGTTTTTGAGACTTGTTCGTAGGTTTTGGTTTGAGTATTCAATGGATGAAGGCATGGTTTTACAAATACTTATGCTTTGGCTTCTAAGTTTTCTTTATTCTTTTCATTGGAAGCATGCCCATCTAACAAGTGTAGTTTTTAAGGATCTCCTTTTTCTTTTAAGGCATGGTAATTTATTTTGTGGTAGAAAGATAACGATAGAGTGTAAAACAAGTTGACATACCAGATTCCTAAGCTGCTTTCATTTGCTGGTAAATATGCTCCAAAATGTGTTGCCACCCACCTTTACTATACTTTTTGGGTGCCTTGTAAGTCTCCTTATCAAAAGCTTGAAAAGCTTTAACATGATTTTCTTTGGTTAGTTCAGATACAACAAAGGCTTTTACAGAGTTGCTTGGGATATTTGGTGTCCGCCTAGAGGCTTTGGGTTAGAACTTTTTTATGTGAATAGATAGGAAATTGCATTCTGTGGGGTTTTCACAGACTTGCTTGGGATATTCGTCTGCCTAGAGGCTTTGGGTTAGAATTGTTTGATGTGAATAGATAGGGAATTGCACTCTGTGCTAAGTAGAATGTTATAGCTTGTGATGGCAATGAAACTTGGACTGTTCTTTTTCAAAATTGTATTGTCCATTTTTTTTTACAGGAGATCGACTTGGAATGGCCCTAGTTTCCGTTCCTGTGTGATCTTTCTTGTTTCCATAAAAACTGCTAGCATTTTTGTTACCAAAAGTATTTAGAAGGCTTGAGAAGCTTTTGAGTTATGGCCAATGTGGAATGGGGATGGATTTCGTATTGGGTATCCATCAACAGAAATCCTTAAGGTGGTCTCTTGCCTTTGTTTTCAAAATAAGCTATCAACCAAAATTTCTGGGATGCACCTTGTAAAGGTTTCCATAGAAGAAATCAGACATCTCTAAGATTTGTATTCTGAGGTTGATTTCATTTGGCTATATGCCAAATCTAAGTTCTATTGGAACCTTGCAGACAAGGAAAGCTTCCAAATTAGAATTGAGGTTGTGCAATTGCAGTTTTTGAATAAATTTTGTGTGTTATACTAAGCTTTGGTAGAAGGACTGGAAGTGGTATGTGAATACAAAGGTCTCTTACCATATTTCTATGGTTCAAAGCGAAATTGTTAATGGTCTCTTTATCTTCATCTTTGATTTGGAAAAGGGATTCGTAACATTTTGGAAAGCAATTGTGGACTACGAGACTGCACAATTTGCATGGAGTTTTCTTTTACTAGGTTGTCTTCCTATTGGTAACTAGCTGATGCATCTTGGTTTAAGAACTCAAGATGCCTATTTTATTGTCAATCTGAAACTCATTTACATTAATTTTGATTTTATGCTTGGGTGCAAATGACTTCACAATGGATTCATGATTATTTCCAGCCTCTTAACCGGATCCTTTTACTTGGTTCAATGTTTTGTTGGATGATTGTGCCACATTTCCTGCTGAATTCATTTAGCTATGGCAGTATTTATAGATTGAATTTGTCATTTTTATCTGGAAAAATGGATTGTAACAACTACATTCATTAATTTTGTTGTTGATTCCAATAATGTTATTTACTCCAAGTCACTAGTGCTTTCAAATGTGCTCATTTTAAAATAAAGTTTAGGCCAATAAAGTGGTCCTTGAGGCTCAATGTCATTGGACCATTTTAGATCATTGGTTGAACACACCTTGCATTGTTGGTAGGGTCACCCTCTTAACCTCTTTTTTTTGGATCCTCTTCTTAGGGTAGGGGCATGTTTGCTCTAATTCCTCTAATTCCTCTTAGCGTTCCTCACGAAGCCATTGAAGAGGTTTTTCTTTGTTGTCAGCTAAGAAGTCCTTTGGCTAATCCCTGCCTAATAGCCCTTAAAGGGGATGGTTGCCACATACTGCTCCATGCATCCTCTCAATGGTGTGGGTGGGCTCCTAATCGAATAGGGAAAATTTCCTTTCTTGGCTCCTGCCTATAAATTGTAATGTGTTCTTTGATTCCATCTAGTTGTCAAAATTTATAGCTACTGGAAGGCCTCGGCAAGGTGACGATACCACTTGCACTAATTGGGAACTAGTGGAGGATGGCAAGATCTGTTTGATGGAAGTTTGGGTAACCTTGATAATCAAGACTCCTCTCCTAGTGCTGGTTTGATAGCTTTAACAAGTTAAAATTGGTTGCTTTTGTTATATGCTCTGAACTTTTGATGGTTTAAATGACTGTTTTATTTTTTGGGGCCATGGCGGTGGTTGTGTTTTCTTCTTTGGGACAACTTGATATTTTGTTTACTGTCTAGACTAGTTTTTTTTAAAAGTTTGGTGCAGGATACAATTCCGCCCACTATTTTTTAATGACTTACTGTTCTATTTCATTGTTCCATCAAAAAAGTTAACAACAAATATTCAACATTAGAATCTCATAAAGTTTTGATTTCAACTATAAATATCATAGTGGTATATGATCCTATGTTATGTCCTTTGGTTGCATGGTGTTTATAATCATGTGATTATATTTTTAATTTTGCAGTTCTCATTGTTTCTCATTCAGAAGACATTGATCTTTTCATTGCTTTTGCTTTCAACATTAGCCTTAGAAGTTTTGAATACATCAATTTCCTGGAAAAAGTATCAAGTAAAAATAAATTTATTAAACCTTCAATTGGTATTTGATTCAGTTGGCTACTCAAGGATTTCTTTGGAATTCAAGTTGCAAGTGTGGCTTTTTAAGAAGGGATTGGTTTTTCTGGTTAGTCTTTAATGCAATTGTAATGCAATTTGCTTGCATAAAAGAGGTCAATCTTTTGCCTCTCTTAGGGAAAATATTTTTTTATAGCACTGTTATTAGATTAGAGATTGGTGTGATCCTTTGTTCCCTTTGCAATTGTCATGCATTAATTCAAATAAAAATATGCAACATGATTTTAGCTTCATGTGATTAGGAACATGTGAATTCAAATTATTATATATATTTATTTTTGCTGTGTATAAAACCTCTATTACGCTTCTTGGTTTTCTTATGGGATACATCCTGTCTATCTTATCTTGAAATCCTATTTAAATCGACAGTGGTTGGGCTCACTGAAAATGGCACGTACTTTGGCCATCACTTCAATTGGACACCTTTATTCTAATCTCTTCACTTAATTTTCTAGGTGACAAGCACAGTACTTTCACCTTGATGCAAAATTACCCTGCAAACTGTCTTGAGCTACATTTGAATTTGTATTGCTTGTTCTAAATAGACAATCTTTGGTAATTCGGTTTTTCATAAGACTACTTTGATGCTCTTTTCTTTTAACTGAAAGCCTTGTTGGTAAATGTTTTGTCACCTTAAATTTTAAGTGTTTGAGATGACTCTATAGGCCCAAAAACACAATTATGCCAAACCCATCTCTGAATTTTAGAGGTACAACTCCTTTGTGTAAGATATGCAATGAATGAATGCCAGTGCACTTTTAACCAGAAAAAAAAGAGAGTCAATTAACATGTACAGAAAACGATAAAATTGAATTTAACCCAAACAAGATGATGTGTGCAAAGGAAACAAAGTTCATTTAGATAAAAACTTTCTGTACTGCAAACATGGGAGATTAGCTTCAAAATGCTCACTTATTGTTATTTAAAGATAACGTAATGCACAACATCAATTATTATTTGGAAATTGAAGTATTTCACACAAAGCAATGAAACTGAGGCCCAAAGAATGGCAACACAAAATTCCGATGTTGCATTCATATGAGAACTCCAAAAAAACAAGTCTTTACATTGCAGACAAAACCAAAATTATGCTTTTTTATATTCTTCCCCCCTTTTTCTTACTTACTCCTATTTACAATAAGACATGCTTATATAACTCCCCACCATTATCCCTTATGACAATTACAAAAAAGAATGACAACGAGCCCATTTCTGTTATAAAAAAGGCGATGCTTTAGATTCCATCTAGGTCCACTTTCGCGTTTTCTTCATCTTCCACTTCCCGTTCCTCGTTCACGTTTGCATGCAATAGGTCGAGGTCTACTAAAAAGTCCATGGCCCTTTCCTCTTCCACTTTGGCTAATATAAAGCCAAATTTAGTGCCGTCCCTCTCCTTCCAGCTCAAAAATGTCGCTCTCTTAATAGGCATGGCTAGTTCTCAAATCCCAGGAATAAGAATTCACATCTTGACATAAGAGAATTTGCAGCAAGCATACTTGCAAGATGATCGTTAGAGAATAAAGTGGCCAAGAATGAGTTTGTACCTTATTTATATTTAGTTCAAGTAACTATTAAAGATGGTGGCACACGAGAAATTTAAGTCTTGTACCTTCATGACAAGATGGGCTTTGCACCAAATTAAAAAATATGTCTCATTTCAAGATTACACTAGGATTGTCTCATTAAATGCAAAGTAGCATCATGATGGCTTTGCTTTAAGAAACCCACCATTAGATAGTTGCTTGCTTCGCACAGTTTCAAAGCTTTTGTTGGAAGTTTTCAACTTCGAGAAAAGGGGATTGAGTGACAATGTCGCTAGGTCACGAGAACATGAAACCAATGAGACCATCATCGCTACTTGCAGACTTTGTAGAACTTGCGATAATGTGAGGTGGGTTAAGGCTTTAGCAATAGTAGTGACAAGGGGACTTGAAGAGCATTTGGGTTGCAAAGTGGAAAATTTCAAAATGGGAGGTGGTGAAATTTGCTGCTCACATTGGCTCTGAATGGGGAGGACTAATAAGGACGAAGAGAGCCCAGAATCGAATGGGGAGATGAACTAGTGCCTTAGTCATCAGGTGCAAAGCTAAAGCATAAAGAGATTGCTTGCAGGGGAAAGGAGATAGAGCACACAACAAAAGTGAAAATCGAACACAAGAAAATACGTGTACAAAATTTACAAAATAGGGAGGGGTTTCACCTTTATACAAACCCATTCACAATTTGTGAGAAAAAAGAACCTTTCCTCCATAATGGCCCATGTTCATGCAACACAGCCAAGAAAAATGGTTCATTGGTGATTAACTCCGCATTACACGTCATGGACATGTCGAGCCATTTTCTATGAAGGACTCTTGATTGTTGATCTTTATGCTTGTTTATTGGAAAGAAGCTTGCGGATAGGCGAATGCCAACTATATTTGAGAGGGGCCCTCTTGTTTCTTTAAATGAATTGAAGTTTTTAAGACATGATTCTTTTCTCCATCATTTCTCCTGTGCATGGGTTGTCTAGACTTTTTCATTCTCAAGATTATTGATGACTGTGAAGCTAACAGGTACAAGCGAGGCATTAAGAGCGCTTCGTATGCCCTTTGGCTGAAACTCGATGGGCCTCCTGTTCGTTCAGGGCCTCCACCAATTTTTTAGTGTTAAGACTAGTCATAGGTTTGTAGATGCTACTTTTTCCGAGCATGGGATCAAGCTGCTCGAAAGAGGAAGAAGAGTCGTCATTTCTCTTGTTTCCTGAATAGGTGAATTCCCAAAGAAAGTGATGCTTTTCTTGTGTGCTTTGGACTTCTTTTTGTGGATCCATCTTTGAGGTTGTGTTTGGGAGAGAGAGGTGAGCATGCAATTGGTTTCACAACATGACTGTGGTGATACCTTTCCAAGGTTTGGGTTTCTGCAACTCAGGGTCTTTTAGGTAACACAATTTTTGCTTTAGGCATTCTTGGAGTGAGGCCGATTGATAATCCTTAGAGGGCCGCAATTTTAAATTCTTGGCTTCGGTTATGCATTCCAACATGATTGTAGCACCTTATCATTTATAATATTGATGATCCAAATTATATAGAAGATCTAATCTTTTTGAAAGTATTTTTCATATTTTTATAGTTTTTCTATATCTTTTTGTTTGGCTTTTTCAGAGGTCTTTTGCTCGAAATTTCAAGCCAAAATTGTAATCGGTGCCTAAAACTGGGTAGCTGTAGGCTCACTATATTAGGGATTGAACTAGGTTTTTAGTTCTTCTTTCCAATGGCATAAGCGGTTTCGAATTTCGAGCTATGGGTCAAAAGTTATGACCTCGACAAGTTGGGTTAATTAGACACCTAGTTTTGAATAGTTTATTTTAATTTGTTGTTTTTTAAATTTTAGCCACATAAACATTTCAAATTCGTGGTTATGGTGGCCGTTGATATTCCATCATTGTATATGTTCTTTCAATCTCAACGAATAAGATGGCTTTTGGTTTGCATACAACTCTTTCGAGTTTTTTGCAAGAATCTGCAGAATTTGAACATTGATATTGTAGGTAAACAATTCACTAGATATTGTGTTTGCAGCCCACTTCATCAATTCAGATAAGTGGTATCAGAGCAGGAACGCTCCTGTATGCCAACTAATACAAGAACCTCGTATCAAAGGCTATGATTGGCTACAAGAAATCCGTCGGAATACCTTCCTTTGTGGCGCACAAAACCAAAGATGTCGGATACTTCGGCAGACTCTGTGAAGAAGATGGTGGAAGAGGCTTTGGCCAGGTAGCGAGAAGATATGATAAGTTTTTAGAAATTTTGAAAACACAAGTGCCGAATTCAGTAGCACCATTTCATGGGAACACCCCTTTTAAAGTACAACTGAACTTTGATATCCCAAATTTTGAAGGAAAAGTCGATGTTGATGTTGTTGGTAATTGGTTATCCAAGTTAGAATGATATTTCTTTGTAAATAATTCTTCTGATGCGGAAAAAATAACATTTCCCCTCTGGAAAGCCGAAGTTCATGTCAAACTAGCATGGGAAACTAGAGTATTGAATAAAGAAAGTGAGGCAGGAGAAGAGTTGGAAATACTATTTGATAACAAACCCACTTGGGGGGAATTTTTGGAACACATAAAAGAAGCATACTTGCCTGAAGATGTATATGAACAGAAATATATAGAGTGGCAGTTGCTTCGACAAAAAAGGGACCAATCTGTGCAAGATTACACCAATACATTCCATGCACTTTCTGCAAAACTTGGTATAGAAGATTTAGAGAAGCATCAAATTCTGAAATATCATAGTGGGCTTCATAGATACATTCAAACTGAAATGGAATTCTTGAATATTGAATCATTGGCAACTGCTTACAAATATGCTACAAAAAATGAGTTAAAACAGAAAGGAAAAAGGGGATTACTTTTCAAATAATAAGCTAGGGGGTGAAGGTAGTAATAAATTTGGGGGAAAACCAGTGGGGAAGTACCCTCCCTCAAATCCACCCAAGAATACATGGTGGGCTACCAAAAAGACCCAAACAGATATGGGCATGTGGTGTGAGATACGTAGGAGTCCAACTCATAACACAAAGGACTGTTGAAGAATTAAGAATTTGATGACAGAAATACGAGGAGAGGAAGTTGAGCCTGAATCCACACCAATGGAAACTCCTGAAAATGAGTCCGTAATAGAAGTAGACCCGTATGCCATTGTTGCAACAACAAAAGTAGTTCCATGAGAAGACGAGGAGAGATTGTTCCATTCACAGATGTGGGTTGATGGAAAGTCTCTACATTTTATTGTTGATAGTGGGAGCCAAAAGAACTTAATTTCTATGGAGACAACCAAGAGATTAAGTTTAAAAATGATAAGACACCCACAACCATACTCTATGGGATGGGTTAGTGAAGGAAAAGATATTTAGATAAATCAGCAGTGTCAGCTATCATACTCAATCAAACCATTCAAGGATGAAATAATCTGTGATGTAGCACCTTTAGATGTATGTGATGTTTTGCTGGGACAACCATACATGTATCAAAGGCATGGGGTGTATGAATCCAGACCACGCAGTGTCACAATAAAGCTTGGTGGAAAAAGATATCGAATACCAGAGGTATGCCCAACTCAAGCTGCTTCGTTAATTACTGCTAAACAATGTAAACGTTTAATTGCTCAAACTAGAACTTTTGTACTCCTCATGATTCGTTCTGAGACAACAAAGTCAATTGTCCTTTCACATACTAAGGTGGAGACCACATTAGACCAGAAAGACCAGAAAAAGGAGATGGATAAACTCTTAGAAGAATACCATAGTCTGTTTAAATCACTAGCAGGAGTTCCAACACATTACCAAGTGAAGCATTCTATTGATCTAATTCCGAGAACACCATTGCCTCATGAACCAATATATAGGAGATTAGTTTTGGAAAATGATGAAATTATGATATAGATTCAGGAATTGATTGAAAAAGGACATATTAGGCCAAGCTCTTCACCTTGTGGCAGTCCTATAGTTTTGGCAAGAAAGAAAGATGGGACATGGAGACTTTGTATTGATTATAGGGCACTTAACAAAATTATTGTGAAAAACAGATATCCAATTCCTCGAATTGATGACCTTTTGGATCAACTTAAGGGGGCTAAGTTCTTTACAAAAATTGATTTGAAGTCTGGATATCACCAAGTACCAATTGACCTAGCAGATGTATGGAAGACTGCATTTAAGTCTAAGGAAGGTTTGTTTGAATGGCTGGTTATGCCTTTTGGCCTGACAAATGCACCGGCCACATTCATGAGGTTGATGAAAGATGTTCTTAGACCCTTCATTGATTCTTTTGTAGTTGTCTATTTGGATGATATTCTCATATTTAGTAAAATTTGGTTTGAACACTTGCAACATGTTGAACAAGTACTCTTGAGTTTGCAAAAACATAACTCTATGCCAACATAGACAAGTGCTCTTTTGGTATGCAAAGCATCCAGTACTTAGGGTACATCATTGATCGTGAGGGTGTTCATGTGGACCCTACAAAGATACAAATAATCAGAGATTGGCCACCTCAGAATTTCACAGAACTTCACAGTTTTTTGGGTCTAGCCAACTTTTATCATAGATTTGTATTTGGTTTTTCACATTTAGCATGGCCTCTTAATCAATCACTCAAAGGTGGAATACAAGCAAAATTTTAGTGGACAGAGGAAAAACAAAAAAGCATTTGAGGATTTAAAACTTAGATTATGTTCAACTCCAGTTTTGGTTCTTCTAGATTTGCAACAGTCATTTGAAATAGAAATAGATGCATTAGATTACGGTCTTGGTGCTGTAATCATGCAACACAGGCATCCCGTTGCATATCATAGTGAGACATTTCTGAAACAGTTCGTAGGTACCCCACCTATGATAAGGAGAGTTGTATGCCATTGTTTAGGCCTGTAAACAGTGGAAGCACTATATTTTGGGAGAAGAAATTGTGATACATACAGATCATAAACCTCTGCAATTCCTACAAACACAAGGGAAGTTGCAAAATGATAGGCATCAGCAGTGGTCAGCTTGTTTGCAACAATTTCACCTCAACATTCGTCATAAAAAGGGCAGCACTAATAAGGTAGCAGATTGTTTGAGTAGGCCCCCAATCATCGGTTTGACAATGGTGTTGGATTCATGTGGCCACCAAACAGAAACTTGGGCTCAACTATATGGTAAGGATCCTGATTTTTGTAACATTTACAATGCAGCCTTAGAAGGGAAGAATGTTCCTGACTTTTATGTACAGGATGGGTTACTTTGTTATATTAGTCACGTATGTGTCCCCAGTGAAGAAAGAAAGAAATTGATATGGGAAGCACACTATAGCTGGGTGACAGGACATTTTGGTATTGGTAAGCCTACTGCAATTCTTCAAAAGTATTTCTATTGGCCAAAAATGAAACATGATATCATTTCATATATAAAATCTTGTGCTGCTTACGCAATTGCAAAGTTTGCAAATCGTAAATTGGGCCTCTATCTACCATTACCTATTCCTGAGAAGCCATGGCATTCTGTTTCAATGGACTTTATGTCTGGGCTTCCAAGTAGCAGAAGGGGAAATGACTGTATATATGTAGTAGTAGATAGATTTTCTAAGATGGCTTGTAAAAAATTGATCTCACAGAGGAGATTGCTAAGTTATTTTTTGAACATGTTTGGGTGCATTTTGGGTTGCCAAAAAGCATTATTTCAGACAGGGATAGCAAGTTCCTTAGCAATTTTTGGTTTTCATTATGGACTAGAATGGACACCAAGTTGACAAAGTCTACAGCATTCCATCCTCAAATAGATGGCCAAACAGAGGTAGTCAATAGAATGATTATCCACATTCTTTGAATGTACCACTCTAAACATCCACGTACATGGGATGAGAGCTTGCCTTATGTCCAACATTAGCTACAACCGTGCACTTCACACTACTATAGGACACAATCCATTTGAGGTTTGTCTTGGGTATCAACCATTGGCACCCATAGATGTAGCACTACCAATCTTGCAATCTAGTTAGCCACGCAATACTAAAAAGGAGGCAGATAAAGCAGACAAATTTATTGAGAAGATCAAAAAGTTACAGCAACAAGTTCATGATATTTTAGAACAGAGCAACAAGATGTATAAGGAAAGACATGATCAGCATAGAACTCCCCATCATTTCAAGGTGTGTGACAAGGTATGGCTACATCTTCAGAAGGAGCGCCTACAAGGACCTTATTGAAAGCTTCGTCCTATTTGGTATGGGCCATATACCATTAAGAAACAAGTTGGTGAGAATGCTTTTGAACTTGATCTGCCAAAGTTTTTGGGAATACATCCAATTTTGAATGTGGAACTGTTGCGACCCTATTTTCCTCCATTATTGGACATTTCTCAAGCTGCTGAACATATTCATGCTACTGAATTGAATCCATCCACTACTATGCCATTACAGTGTGATCATGTCACTGAAGTCATGCTGAAATCTTTGAGAAATCAAAAACTTCCACTATATAGGGTGGTTCTTGTTGGTCAATTCTCTCATCAAGGCAAATGGTTAACCAAGGAACAGGTTGCAACACAATTCCCTCATTTACTATAGAAGATTGATGCAATGGGGCCGATTGCCTCTTAAGGGGAGGAATGATCTAGATTATATAGAAGATCTAATCTTTTTGAAAGTATTTTTCATATTTTTTTTAATAGTTTTTCTATATCTTTTTGTTTGGCCTTTTCAGAGGTCTTCTGCTCAAAATTTCAAGCCAAAACTGTAATCGCTCCCTAAAACTGGGCAGCCGTAGACTCATTGTTTTAGGGACTGAACTAGGTTTTTAGTTCTTCTTTCCAACGGTGTAAGCGGTTTGAAATTCTGAGCTACGGGTCAAAAGTTATGACCCCGACAAGTTGGGGTAATTAGACACCTAGTTTTGAATAGTTTAGTTTAATTTGTTGTTTTTTAAATTTTAGCCACATAAACATTTCAAATTCATGGTTATGGTGGTTGTTGATATTCCATCATTGGATATATTCTTTCAATCTCAATGAATAAGATGGCTTTTGGTTTGCATACAACTCTTTCGAGTTTATGCAAGAATCTCTAGAATTTGAACATTGATATCGTAGGTAAACAATTCACCAGATATCGTGTTTGCAGCCCACTTCATCAATTCAAATCAACTGATTTCTTCCAAAAGCTAAAATGGAGTCACCAACTTTAAAAGCAAGATTGTGGGGAATAAAAGCAACACAATACCAATGGTTTGATCTTCCCTACTGGAGATGCCAGATTATTTGTTGGTAAATGTTTTGTCACCTTAAATTTTAAGTGTTCGAGATGACTCTATAGGCCCAAAAAAGATAACAAACTGCTCACTCAAACATATGGGAAACACTTGCAACAAACAAATAACAAAACATTTGCAACAAATAGATGGGGAACACAATTACGCTGATCCCAGCTTTGACTTTTAGAGGTACAACTCCCTCGTGTAAGATATGCAATGAATGAATGCCAATGCACTTTTAACCAGAAAGCAAAGAAAGGAAATTATCATGTACACAAAATAGTAAAATTGAATTCAACCCAAACAAGACGATGAATGCAAAGGAAACAAAGTTCATTTATATAAGAACTTTCCGTATTGCCAATAGGGGAGATGAGCTTCAAAACACTCACCTATTGTAATAACGTAATGCACAACTTTGGTAATTTTTTGGAAATGGAAGTAATTCACACAAAGCAATGAAACAGAGGCCGGAGAATGGCAACACAAAATTCCGATATTACATTCATTTGAGAACTAAAAAGATCAAAGCCTTTACATTGCAGTCAAAGCGAAAATTATGTTTTTTTATATTCTTCCCCCCCTTTTTCTTACTTACCCTTATTTACACTTAGACATGTTATATAACTCCACCATTATCCCTTACAACGATGGTTATTAAAAAGAACGGAAAAAACCTTGTTTCCATTATAAAAAAAGGTGATGCTTTAGATTCCATCTGGGTCCACCTCCACATTTTCTTTGTCTTCTACTTCCCCTTCATCATCCACGTTTACATGCAATAGGTTGAAGAGGTCTACCATAAAGTCCAGGGTCCTTTCCTCTTCCACTTAGGCTAATATAAAGTCGAATTCAAGGCTGTCCCTTTCTCCTAGCTTGAAAATGTCGCTCTCCTAATGGGCGTGGCTGGTCCTTAAATCCCAAGCGGTGGTGAGCATAATGGAGATGATGTTGAATTATTCCATTTCTACTTCTGTTAGACCAGGTTGGAGCACAAGTTTAGGTTCTTCATTATTGTATCCCTCTGGAACAGGAATTCCCATTTCGACATAAGAAAATTTGCAGCTGGCATAACTTGTAAGATGATCATTGGAGAACAAGGTGGTCAAAGAATGAGTTTGTACCTTATTTATAACTGCTTCAATTAACTATTAAAGATGGTGGCGGATGAGAAATTTAAATCTTGTACTTTACCACCTCATGGCAAGACATGCTTTGCACCAAATTCAAAAATATGTCCCATAACAAGTTAATGTTAGGATTGTCTCATTAAATGCAAAGTAACATCATGATGATTGTGCTTTGAGAAACCCACCATTAGACAATTGCTTGCTTTGCAAAATTGTAGAGCTTTAGTCGAAAGTTTTCAACTTTGGGAAAGGGTGACTGAGCAGCAATGTCGCTGGGTCACAGGAATATAAAAGCATTGAGACCATCGTCGCTACTTGTGGACTTTGTAGAACTTGCGACAATGCAATGATGCACGTTTTGGCTTTAGCAAAAGTAGCGACAAGGCGACTTGAAGAGCATTTGGGTTGCATAGTGGAAAATTTCAAAATGGGAGGGGGTGAAATCTGCTGCTAACAAGTCTTATTTCTGTTATCCGAAAATTATTCTTTGAAGGATCTCTCATTTTGCAGTAAAACTACCCAATACTTTGGTCATCACCTTGTTTTGACATAACCCAATGATTTTATTTCACATTTTTTTCTGCCGCTAGCTCCATTTCCTACTGAATTTTGCGACGAAGTTTCTGAACTTCTTTAATGTTTGTATCACTTGTTCATCTTTGCTTATTGTAATAGTAAAGAAGCCAATAGCTGTAATACTGCTGAATAAAGTAACAAAAGCTATCCAAAACCTTAGTAGAGTATTCATTAAAATTTATTTTGGGGTAAATTCAAGAAGGAACAACTATTCTATACAATTTGCAATAAGAAGTAGATACAATCATGCACAAGAAATACCATTTAGTTTAATAAAATGTATTCATGATTGAGATACCACACCTGGGGACAGGAATATCTTCTGAATATCATTAATGTTCAAGGTTTCCTGTAAAAATAAGCAAGACAATCCATCAATAGATTAGAGACAGCTGCTACTGCAATCAACATAAAATGTTCACATAAAGTAGGTTGTCAGAGTTGTATACATTTATGTGTAGTACGTAATATACAATAGCAATTTAAACTTAAATTAGCCAATGTATATTACTCTAGTTGTAAATTCGTATGAAACATGTCATCTTGATTTATTTTATAATGAACAGTAGCAATCTTTAAATATGTGTCTACATGTAGCCCATATAAGATTGGTTGCTTCCTTGGCAATAATACTTTGGAGCTGGTATGAAGGTCATCTTTCTTGGAAGACAGATGCAAAAGACATGGGCAAGAAAAAGGATGACGATATCTTTAGAGCAGGCCTTTGCAGAAACTGAGGGAGAGTCAAGTAGAGATTCTCACACATCAACATTCTTCTTCTTTAATCACTTATTCTCCCACTCAAGTCTCATTTAAGCTTTGCTGGCCAGACTCCCGGCTTGACTTGTTCTCTACTAATTGGCCTTGACCTGATCTTACTCACTTCATCATTGCTTTAAACTTTGCTAGATGATCTTTCTCACTTCATTGTTACTGTAGAGTTCTATCCAGACAGATTTCGCTTAGCCCAAGTGGCATTGGGCTATGATTCTACTATCATGCTTTCATCTATAAATTTCTGGTTGGTCAATTCCTTGCTACTGCTAACTTTTTTCATACTAGCTCATCCTTCAAATATTTCAGTTTAGTCTTTAATTCTTCTTTCAGTTCGCTGCTTTTGCAAACTATCTGAAGACCATCCTGCTGGTTCTTACCAGGCATTACTTGATGGTAGTTCATATTGCCTTACAAGCTCTGAACCTCATTTCTGAACTCGACATTTGTGTTTTTGTATAAGTTGCTCTTATTTAACTGTGCGAGCTCAATGAGTACATTGAAAGGAACATTTCTTTCCATTTACTTCAATAATGGATTTCTTTTGTTCTGTGAATAACTTATAAAATCTACTGATTTCCTGTATCAGGTTCATAGTGCTCCAACTTTTTTCATGCATTTAAAAAGACACTCATGCATGAAGGCACATACATAATACCTTGTAAGTGTGGTTATGGATGTTATGTATCCCAAATGAAAGGTACTTGCTATGTTTATGGTAATTTTTTAGTGAAACTCATTGATCCAAGTTTCGCGAGTACTTGTTTACAAGGTTCCACCTCTCATTACAATGAATGGAACACCTAGCACTCATTCCATCCAGGTGATCCTCACAAAGTTCAAACATTGGGATTTCTTGACAAGTCATCCGTCCCAATAGTACTCTAGCACAAGTGCGCTTGACCAAAATTTTTCCTCCAAGGTTAAACCCACTTGCTTGCAATCCCCTTCAACAAGTGTTGTGCCTTACAAACCACTCATCAGAAAAACCCTTAAGCTCATCAATTGATAAGTAGAAGATATTTTCCATAACAAGTCCAATTCTGATATTGCTATTGGGCTTCATCTATATAGTTTTTGAATCAAACTCCTTGACCCAAGTTTCATGAGTTGTGGTTCACAATAATCCCTCTCTCATTAGATTAAATGGTGAAACACTAGGGCTTAGAGGACACCCATCCCAATACTACTCCATCTCAAGCACGCTTAGCAATAGAGTTTCCTCTAAGGATAAGCCCACTTTGCTTGCGACCTCATTTACAAAACCTTCCTTAGGTGTTGTGCCTTCTGACCAATTAATTAGAAATCCCTTTAAGCACATCAATTGATAAGTAGGATATATTTTCCACAACAAGTCAAACTATGATATTGCTATCAAGACTCATCTATGTAGTTTTTGAGTCAAACTCATTAACGTAAATTTCATGAGTAGTGGTTCACAAGAAACCATCTCTCATGAGAATGAATGGAACATTTAACACTCGTTGCATTTAGGTGATGCTCATAGAGGCGAAGCATTAAGAATTCCAGAGGGTTGCGCATCCCAGTACTACTACAACTCAAGCACATTTTACCACAAAGTTCTCTCCAAGGTTAAGATCACTTTGCTTGCAAACCAATTAGCAAAACCTTCACCAAGTGTTTTTCCTTTTGAACCATTCATTAGAAAAGCCCCTTAAGCTCATTATCTAAAAAGTAGGAGGTTTTTTCACAAGAAGTCAAATTGTGATGCTGCTATCAAGATACACAATTATGTTGTTTTTGAGTTCAATTCATTGACCCAAGTGTCATGAGTAGTAGTAGTAGTAGTTTGCGAGAACCCATCTCTCTTGAAAATGAATGGAACACGTAGCACTCATTGCATCTAGGTGATACTCATAGAGGCGAAGCATTGGGACTTCCTGGGAGGTCACTCATCCCAATATTACAGTTGAAGGACGTTTAACCACAAAGTTTCCTCCAAGGTTAAGGCCACTTCGCTTGCAAACCCATTTTCAAAACCTTTGGTTAGTGTCGTGTCTTATGAACCATTCATTAGAAAGCCCCTTATCTCGTCAAATCATAAGTACGTGAATTTATTTTCTAAAATGCTCAAGCTCCTTTTTATTATAAATACTCAATAAACAATTATATGCAAAGTTGACATGTATACACATGTAAAGTGATATATACAAATGTATATACCAAAATAACTTTATATATGTTGAACATAGAGATTAAATTGCATGAACTATTGAATTCAATTTTGAGTAATGTTATAAAGTTCTAGCAATTTGATTAATTGTAGGACCTTATATGTCATAATTTACAGGCATAAAATGATCATAATGACTATTGTAGGGTTCTTTGTTTTCTCCAAAATAAGTAAGGTAAAACTTTGTTACCTGCTTTGTTAGGTCATATCGCAACAAATAAAGCAACTTTGTTACAGTCTTTTTTTCCATACCATAACAATTTAAATATTTGGAATTTATACAAACAAAATCAATGTTGAAGAAGAAATTGTATCAATTAAGCTGTACAATATATTCATCGTGGAAAGAGGAAAACTTGGTTTGTAATTTGCCTATTTCCCATGCTACTTCCTGATTCTACAACACTTCGGGACTTATCAAAACTTTCGATCCAACTTTCCCAACTGTCTCTTCAATGTCGTACATTGATTTCATAGAGAATCACATTATGTTGCAGATTTCTTCTGCTAGAGTTGCTTTTAGAAATTCTGCTAGCTTCTTGCATTTTTGGCCAATCAACCTTCGATTTTTGCCAAATAATCTCCTGATAAATCACAAAAAGAAATTGAAATTTGCTGACCAAAAAATATCATTTTTTTCGGATTAATTCATTGCACATGCCAGCTCCTGATTAATCACAGAATCGTGATTTTTTCTGTTTTCTAATACTATGCTATCAATATATATTAATACTCAATTATAATTTTGAAACTACTTTATAATATTAATTATAAACTATAGGGGTTTGCTACTTGTTAAAGGTCAATCTATAAATAGTACATAATAATTTTTTTTCTTTTTTCAGAAAAGTGGCAAGCCCCCATACTTTATTAATAAAATATGGTTCCAAAGCTCAAGGAGGAAAGAGCCAGAAAGAAAACCTCCTATCCTTGCCCCATTACAAAAGGAAATGAAAAAATATTCCCAGGCATGACGGTGTTTGACAATATCTGCACTCACAGGCCTAGTTCAGATGCCAACTTAGCTGACAAGGAGGACTCTATAAAAGTAAGGTTAAAGCTCGGACCATCAATGAGCCTAGATCCCTGAATCGACTTAATCCCCATGTTAGCAAGTAAATCAGCAAGTTGGTATTCTTCTCTGAAATAGTGAGAAACCTTGAAAGATTGGAATCTAGGGAGAAGCCTCCAAATCTCCCCCCAGAAAGCAATGGAGACAGAGGATAGAGCTGGAGTCACAATTTGTGAATCACCTTCAATGTGAATCTTAGTGATATCCATATCTAGGGCCATTCTAATGCCTTCCAATAAAGCTCGCGCTTCAACCAAATTATTAGAGCCATCTGGGAGTCTAGAGTAGCAAGCCCTCTGAATTTTTCTTAAGTGGTCATGAGTAACGCAGCTTGCTCCCGATCTGCGAGGATTTCCTTTGGATGCCCTGTCAATATTAAGTTTGACATAAGAGGTAGAAGGGCAATTCCAGTGAGCCTGATATCTCGCTTCCTTCTTGGATGACTTGCCAACCAAGACATCTCTAAATGGGATGGAAATCTGTTTCCAGCAGTTTAGAACATTGGAATCATTCGAGGAAAATGTGGAGGATAGATTATTTGTCCTCATAACATATGAGTTAACGCATAGAGAGATGGAATGTCCAATGCCTTCCCAAACTTTATCTAAATTTGTAAATTGCTTCTTGAAGATCCTCTTGTTCCTCTCCCACCAAGTGCCCCACACCACAAGAGAACAAACAATGCTCCAAATTGCAGCAAAAAAGGAGCTCCTGTGCATACATGGCCAGCCCCTTAACCAACAAGATAGTGAGGTAGGAACTGGGCTAACCATCCAAGTCTATTCATGACTCTACACCAACATTCATGTGTAAATTCACACGTAAGGAGAAGGTGATTTGCATCTTCTCTAACACGGCCACACTTAATTTTTTTTGAGATGTGCAGTCTATGGAGTCTATCAGCAGTAAGAACTCGGTTTTGTAAAGCAAGCCATAAGAATGCACCTGCCTTTGGAAGGACCGAATCATGCCAACAAAAATCAAATTTCCTTGTTGCTGGTGGAAATAACAATGGGAAAGTAAGTTCTGAGAGGGGGGTGGGGTGTTGAATCAACACTTAAAACTTTTGCTTCTAAAACATATCACCTTCATCCATCTCATAACTTAACATGTAAACTGAAATATGTAACCATTCATCACATCTAAAACATGAAATAAATCAACACATAACACATGAGATTTTGGTTACCTAGAAACCCTCCAAGGAGAACGTAAAGCTGGGGTGGGGATGACACCCACAAATCTTCACTACTGCAGTTGTAAAGTGTGGCCTATTATGGCTACAATGTTTTGATTATAAACTATGATCTACCCCGTGAGAGGTTTGCCTTGTTAAAGCCTTACAAAAGACTGTTAGGTCTCACCTTGCTAGAGGATTTAAACTCACAGTAAAGTAAGCATTCGGTTAAGAGATTTATAAAAGCCTGTTAAGACTACTCTATTAAGAGATTTACTCTATATCACCTATTAGAATGATCTAGCACCTGATCCTTCGGTTAGCACCGTACTGCTTGATGTCATATCTCCTCTTTATTAGTTATCTCTTCATCCTCTTGATTAGACCTATCTTCTCTAACCTTTCACTACTTGTCTTTGTTCCTCTCTAACTAATTTTTCATTGCAAGACTCTGTCTTAGCCATCTTCTCCATGCTTCCTTTGCACTAGACACTCTCCTTAGTATCCTCCTTCACAACATTAGGTTACCCTTAGGGTTTCTTTCTTTTATAAACATCATGGAGATGAAATTAGGTTAGAATCAATGGCTGTGGTTGATCCATATTTCCTTCTTATGCTACCCTTAATCTAATTGGTTACATAAATAGCATAGGGATGCGTAAAATGACTCCCTCCTTATCCCTTATAATTGAAAATTCATGTTTATGTCGGCCAAAAACGGTTTACATAGAAGTTTGTGCCATTACAAACATCTATGACAAAAACTGTTCACTCGGTATCAATAGGCTTTGATGCTCGGCTTTCATTGTGCTCTATTTACTGATACTCGGCTTATGAATAGCTCTGCACACTATGTTTGCTCGACACCTGAATCACTCGGCACACTCTGATTGCTCGGCACATAAGTGACTCAGCATGCACTGTCAGCTTGGCACATATTAGTGCTTGGCACTACTTGTCATATATTTTCTGGAGACTTATGCTCTGTTCACTCATCTTGCACTGATTACTCGGCTCGCTTTATTCACTCGGCATGCACTATGCATTTGACTTGCATTTTTCTTTGTTGAATAATGACCAAGTGTTTTGTCACTGCCTTGTCAAAACTAAAATGAGATTAACAGCTGTCACTGGAGTTACCCAATTTACCAAAGAAAGATAGCCCTGCTCGACCAAGTATTTACCATTTTTGCTGAAAGACCAGATTAATTTATCCTCCATGTTGGAGATATATATGGGTCTTTGGTTAAGGATACTAACCAATTCAACTTTCTCATCCATAGGAACAATGTCTTTTGGAATCTCCTTCCACATCGCCCTACAAACACTATCATTGGCTGAAACACTAAGGTAATCACTAACCTTCTTACACCATAATGATTTGAGAGCAATTTGTGCATTAGGAAATCTGCCCAAGGAGGAGATTGAAGGGAGACCATTCCAAGAATCTGCCCAAAAATAGTGCATAAAAATTATAATTTTAAAATTAGTGTATTATATTAATTATATAGTTGATCTCATCAAAATCCATGGGGCAAGGTGTGCAAAGTGCTCGGGTCATATTGAAACCACAATTAAATCAAATTTATTAGCTGCCTTGACGCTAGCTCACATTCCCTGATAATGTAGGACGATTGAGGCAGGCCCTTCAATTTTCGTTGATGATCACCATTGCTCCTCCAGCTCCTGCAATTAGGATTTTCCAGAGGTCATCAAGAAAACTAAAGGGGCAGAATTACAAATTTTGTCCAAGTTGATTCCTCATTGGCTGCACTTTCATCCATCATCCCTATGTTTAAGTGATTCATCATCGTGAGTTTTTTGCAGGATTTAATAGGTTTTTGCGATGACTTTTATTTTTTTGGGGCCATTTTTAGGGATTTTAATATGATTTTAATGTGCTTAAAATTCCAAAATGGTCATTGAAAATTGGATCAACAATTTTTATAAAAATCAGGATTTTTTTAAGGAAAAATTTGGCAAGCTCCGAGATTCAGGATTAATCAGGTGTAACTGGGTTTTTTTTTTGCAGATTTATGCTTGTATGATTTACAATGCACCGAGACACTGATCTTAAATAAAGAACATCTTTGGCTTTGGACCCTCTTGCTACGTTGGTTAGGGTTTAATCTGTCAAGAATTTCAACTCTGGTATATGCACAGATTGTATCTTTAACCCTCCCTTGTATTATGTGAGGTTTTACTTGTGTTTTTTTTTCTGCCTGCAGTGTTGGCACACTGCATGATCTAATGTTGATTTTTATCCTCAATCATATCCTTGTCTGTAGTAGGGCTTGTGCTTGGTCATGGATTCAATACATCCCAAGTTTGTGAGAGCAACCTGCAACTTTGAACCAGATCCTTCTTATACTGAATCAAAAAGTAACAGAATGTTTTCCAAATAGATAAAATTAGTTGTAAATGTTATGTTGACTTCTACATCATGTTGATTTGAAGTCAAAGGGGTTCTTGAGAGCACCTGTGATACGTTGGAGGTGGTGGTTGTTAATGTAGGATTTTGTTCTATATTTTGTGCCTAGAACTGAAATGCTAAATCTTGAGATTTATAAATATCATTCCCAAGCTGCATATTTGGCCCCTTAGATAGGCATATAATGGCACCAGGAATCAGAATGATGCCACATGCATAGTCAGTTGCTGAAATATTTTAGAAGACTAAATATATAGATGCGGTGGATTTTGTTTCAACTCTAAAAATCTCAAAATCTCTTTTCCAGATGAGATCATATAGTTCATGATGTCACAAAACCTTTTCTGTTAAGAGTTGGACATTTTGACAGTTGGGGGCTTGTGAAATTTTGGTTTTTACTTTTTTGAACATTCTTCAGAATTATCGATGGGGTTTTGAAACCTTCCAAACACATTATCACATGTATATTTCTAGGCATTGTCAGTTTCATATATGTTTTTCCTTCCAAAATCCCATAGCCTTGCAGGATTTAGTCCCCGCAAAGCTAAATCTGCAAATGGATGAAGGGGTCAAGGCATCATATCCTTATATGGCTTCTCCATTATAAAGAAAATGATACATATGAAAATTCATTGGGGCAAATCAGAATTCAAAATCATTCTCAGGTATTTTGGAAGCTTGGATAGTTCATAACTTGTCAGGTGTGGGATAGTTGAAAATGTACAGTTTGATTTCTAATACGATTTTTTTAAAATTTTCAATCTCCACCGTATGTATTATTTTTTCTTTTTGAAAAATTTACCAAGGGATAACATATATGACCCTTTCGTCATCATGCCTATGTTTGAGACTTTTTTTCATATATCAATTGAAAACATTTATGTAATAGACTTGATAATACGAGTTTCACTATGTATGGTTTTTAACTGAGACCTACTTACTGAGAATCCTTGCAAAGGTTTGGTCCAAAGTCTGGTGTAGATTCATGATCTCATGTATTTATTGAATTTTAAAGAAGGCTGTGGCACAGTAATTTAAACATTCCAGTCCTTATTTGCTTGTCTATCTTTTAATTGATTACCATTGTCTTAGCCTTGGAATTGAATTTTCCTATGGGCTTATAATATCAATTCTTCCTCCAATACCTTTTGGTCTCCAACACCCGATTTGTCGAGTTGCACTATCGGTCAAGCCTTTTCAAGAATAAAAGCTTATGTGATTCCTTACTGTTGATGTCAGTTTTGTACTACTACATAACATATAGTGATTGAATACTTGACGTGGAATATCAAACACTCAATCCCTCTCTTGAAAAGTAAATACTCATGAAGACATGAGAAAAACTCCAATGTTCCTTACACTTGTGGATACTAATTCAGTTATATTGATGTGATTTGCTGGTTAATCACGTAGTCGGCCTTACGTTGTTCATTCGAGGATAACTTGGACTTTTGGTGTGATGGTGATAATGTCTGGGTTTGGTAAAGTATATGAGTGCCAAATGATGTTGATGGTGATAATGATGGAGGGTGTGTCAGCCAATGATGTTTCCGCTTTTCTACTTTCTTCTTCAAAACTCTAACTGCTGAACTACTTGCTGCTCTACTCCTACTCTTATGAATGGAAAGATTAGCAAATGGACGGGGATTGAATCTGATGAAAGCTTACCAACAACTCTAACTCCATAGATGCAATGATTCAAGGAAAAAAAAAAAAACTAGATTACCACCCAAGGCTTCCTAACAAGCCGCTAGGATGCTAGTGGCCTAGTTTATAGATCCTTATCAAACATCCACTAATATCACCATGCAACTATCCATCTACTTTAACAACCATTTTTGCAATTTGTTACTGTTTCTTGCCATCTTCCTTTTCCACTAACCCTTGAATATCTTCAACGGTTCGGACAGTCGCCACCTTGCCTCATGGCATAAGCATTTGCCTTAACCATAACGGTGCAGTGCATTTCCCCAAATCTGGATTCGGTTCGACTAACAAAGCATCACCAATAGCCTCGGGCGCCTAACTTACTTATATTATCCCTTTGGCTTCTAGCCTCAATTATGCTCTCCCTTAACGGTGCTGCATTCTGTCTCTTTGCTGGAGTTTCTTGATGTTCTTTACTTTTCTCAATCTCCAAACCTCTCTTCTTGCTCTTGACTATTCTTTGTTGCTGGCTACTATCCTCGCCTTTATGTCCGATTGACTCCGTTGGACCTTCCTCTGGTTTCATCTTCTCATAAGTATGGCGTATCTTCCGATTTTGTAATTGCCTTAACTTCTCATTGTACCATGACTTAGTGTGTAGATCAACTATCCTTGTAATTGCCTCTAAGGAAGGATCCTGATGATCGTCCCGATCCACTGTATCCAATTTCGTTTCATCAACTATATCATAATCTTCTCTTAGTACATCTTCATCATCTTCCAGTTGATCGGGAATATTAAAGCCTCTCCATCTGATTGCCCTCATCATGTCCACTTACAATCTTGAGAAAGCTAGCTTTCTCACGTGAAAGTCATCTTGTGCATTGGCCCAAAAATCTTCTATAGTAGGAATATGTTTGAATGTGTTTTCATGTGATGCCTTGATAAGACCATTAGGATCGAATCCTTGTCTTGCTCTATACCATCATATATGATACCATTCTAACTCCTCCGCAACTGCAAAGGCAACAGATTGGGGCAAGTATTATTGCCTATTCCAAATGAGAAGGTAATCCCTTTCTCACCTTTAAGTTTCATCATTTTGTCATAATGCTCAAGTTGCTTAGCCAACTCCATCAAAACTATCTTGTTGGGTGGGTACCTTGGAAGTCTCTTGGGACAAACTGTACTTTCTGCCACTCTAATATATGTGAATTGTGGAAATTGGATGAACCAACTCCCATACTTCTTAACTTTTACTTCCGCTTCCGATGAGAGCCTTCTAGCAGGTGTCCCTTGTAATATCCTTACTGTCTTCATGGAAAAGGCGTCATAAAACATCTTATAATCTTTGGTGTTGTGCAAATGAAGTTGTGGATAGCACTCATGCACCAAACATTGCCCCGACCCCTTGCCAATCACTAATAAGACCTTAAGTCCAATATTTTCATATAGTCTCACAATCAGATAGAAAAGGTAGGATCCCATATAGAATTGCTTTTGATTTTGCACTGTCTAAGTTGCAACTCTAAACTTTGCTTATAATTCTAGCCCAATCAAATTTTCTCTTTCCATTTTCAATTTCATCAGTAAAGAAGTACATCCAGTTCTTGAATTGCATACCTTAAGCCACGCCCATGATTTGGCTGAGAAGCACAATAAGGTCGCCATACTCTAATTTGAAATCTGCTTTGGTGAGCTTTGATGACTTGGTAACTCCCTTCTTGCCTTCGTGTAACCAATTTTGCTTTAGATGAATGAAGTAAGCCTCTTGGTTATCCTGAAATAACTTGGCCACCTAATCCATCATTACCATTGTCATGCTTTTATATTGGGGAATATTAAATGTTTCTTCGACCACTTGTTCGCCTATGTTGGTTAACACTCTCTTCGCTGCATCAAAAAAGATGGACTTAGTAACAATATCAAACCAGGATGCACACTCCATTACCAATTCCAGACAAGGCAAGGTAGGATAAAAAGCAATTGCGTGTACAATTCCACTCTTGTAGATCTTCTTTGCCATGGGGGATTGCCCTTCCTTCAATCTTTCTTCAACTGTATCATGTTCACTATACCGATATTGGTATCACTTATTCACTTCACTTTTGAGAAGAAGGTGGTCTTAGGCACCATATCTTCCTTGTCTTTTTTGGTATTCGTTCCCTTTGGTTTCTTGCTTGTGCTAACATCTACCATCCCAAACACTTATTTCTGCCCCTTCGTTCTTAATGATATGGACTACACTTATCAATCTCCAACCTTCTTTCTATCGATGGAATCTAGCTTATTTTTATCTCTTCAAGTATCTCTACACTTATCAATCTCCAAACTTCAATCCTAGGGGTGGGACTACCACTTTTTTCTGCCTCTTCGTTACCTTAGGATGGACTACACTTATATCTCCCAACTTTAATCCTAGGGTGGTCTAGCTTATTTCTACCTCTCCAAGTGTCCTATCATTAAATCTACACTTATATTTCTCAACTTCAGTCTATCAATAAAATGATGAAGTGGTGGATGATGAGTGCAAGAAGAAAATAAGGGAAACAAAGCAAGCAAGAACAAGGAATAGAATCCGCCTTCAAAACCAATCTCCGCCTTCAAAACCAATCTTCAGTTTTAAAAATGAATAGAATTTTACCTTAAATCTGCCTTTATCAATAATCGGACCCTCTTCAAGTTTGGATCAGATCTTAGGATTATCAATCCTCCTTGCAAATAATGATGCCCCAGCAAAAATCAGAATTTTAACTTCCTTAAAATTGCCCACGCTTGCCAAAAATCAGACTGTAAATCATGTAGTCTCTTCACCAAATAAAATCGCCCAAGTCTGGAAGGAGACATCGCTGCCAAAGATGGAGAAATCAGACCCAAAAAAAATCGCCCAAGCTGGAAAAAAAATAAGATCTGCTCCAAAATCGGCCTAGGGCAAAAATTTGCCCAAGCAAGGAGAAAAATGCCACCAAGAAAAGGAAAATCTGCCCAAAATCGCCTAAGTCTGAAATTTGCCTCTAGAGGAAAATCGCACATCCAAGGAGGAGGAGGAAAAAAGAATGAGAAAATAAGAGGAGAGGAAATCCCTCTTATACCACACTTTTTGCCTCTCCAAGTGGGCTGACCTGCCTGGAGGGAAAACAAAATTAAATTGGCCCCTTAATTAATGGCCTAGATTTAAATGCAATATTAAAATTACGTAGCTCATAGTGAAATTGGCCCATTTAATTGCTAGTTTTAATAAAAAATTGCAAAATAGAAACAAGGTAAGTGTAAGAGATGTCAAAATTTTCATTTAATAACGTTTTGCCAATTAAAATATCATTAAAATCAAATTTAGCAAGCCAAAATCAATTTTCAATTCCAAATTACCAATTTCCTTTAACATTTTAAAATCTTCTAGGGAATATTTCAACCAAATTAATGAGATTTTGCAGTTTAATCCAACTTTAATTTTGCAATACACTTTCAATTTTTTTTTAACAAAATAAATCCTTTTCCTAGCGGTCAAAATTCAAACTCTAATTTCAATTTCACTATCAAAAATTCCTTTTTCACCAAAAAAATTTAAAGATTTTCCAAAATGACTAAATTAAAAAAATTTCATTTTGAAAATGCTCAAATTTATACAGTTATTTCAAATTTTCAAAAAATTGTCAAAGTCCAAAAATTCGCAAGTTTATCCTGCCAAGTATTTGTTTTAACCATCGAAAAATGTTGTTTTGAAACCTATTTGGCCTAAGGATAAAATTACATGCTCTAGAAAATCAAGTTTTTGCACCTGGTGAAAAATAAATCAAATCAAATCTCTCTTGGCCCAAAGTTATCCAAGGTGTGAAATTTTCAAATCGATAACCTTTGGACAATTCTGAAAAATTTGCTAAGGCAACCGAAGAAATGGGGGTCCCCAAAAATTTTTGAGGTGATGATGTGAAAACCTTGCAACACTGAAAACCTCACAACACTAACCTTGTTTCCTGAGTCTGTTTTGATATTGGATATTAGGAACTGCATTGGGATGATTGCTTCTTTCATTTGCATAAATTGAAATTGGATGTTCCTAGCTATCAGTTTTAGGTTGATTTGTAGTCCCATAAGATGACTGAAGCCTCTTGTCCCAGTTAGTATACTCAATGCTCAAGAATGTTTGATCACAAATATTAGAATCTTGTTCATTGACTTTTCTTTTTTGTTTGAATTGAGGTAATAAGGACTTTGCTTATTTGTTTGAATTAGATTTCTATCTAATTCATTGCTTGCCATTGTGTGGTCTTTGTTAGCACGACAGCTCAAATGCGAATAAATTTGATGGCTGCCTTCTGAGTAAAGTGGTTTGTGCACCTGGTCATTAAAGATGAACATAATTGCTTGACGTAATCCAAAAACTAGTCCTTGGGATTGATTTTTGTAGCACAAAATACACTGAAATTGGAAGCAAAAGGAGAATCTTCAGTGGGACTTGGTTTATAATTTTTATTATTCATTATTTTTGACCAAATCATTGATTCTTGGTTGGCAAGGACTTTGCAAAACATATTTAGAGGAGCACTATGTGTTAAGAAATAAGGTGAAGACAGTTTCAATATTAACTTTCTTATGTGATTACAATTCTGAAATTAGATTATCAAATCTTAAAATAACACGCGATTGCACCTTTCAACAGAGATATAAAATCAGTATACCAAAAGAGACACCAAATTTATGTGGAGAAACCCTTTTGGGAATAAAACTCCACAGGGTAACTAGGACAAGTATTAAACTTGTGATAAAACAAGTATGCCATGGCTCCAATTGACAGCATTCTGGATGAGGGAATGCCATCGTTTTTCCCCAAAAGAAGGGGCAAAATACCACTTGAAAGAACCCATGCCTTGGAGAGTGAACAAAAAATAGACATAAAATAATAAAACTCTCCAAGCAACTCCATCTTGGGCATCATACCCAAAGCCACTTAGACTTTTGACATCCTGAATGCTCCATAACTTAGCGATTCTTTAAATCCCCAAATGAACACCTATTCTCCTTAGCGCTCAATGTATGACCCTTCATATCTCAATGTGAACATGGGAAGGAGTGTATTTAGTCTATTTCAACTTATCTTTCTTACCTATTCATGTTCACCTCTTGAACAATCAGCTGTAAAATACAAATATTGTATTTCTCACATGTCATAGGGAACACTTTCTACAGCATAGAGAGACATATGAATTGGTTTAGGATTCGCAAGGTTAATGTCACCTTATTCTAACATTATGTTAACATACTGGATATCCATAACAGCATATGCAACTTTGGTGTAAATGTGCAGGCCAGGTTGTGGTAGTTGAAAAGTGAATTAAAATTATATGCAGTCCATATTGTCCACATAAATTTGGGAAGTAAACTACCTCTTTAGGAGGCATGGGTGACATATTTGCCATAACTAAATGTCATAAAGTCAGAAACTTAGGTGCCTGTAATTACCATGCATGCACATCCAATGGGGATTTTGTTCCATGTTAGCACAAAATCTGATCCAATTAGTGTTCTGCAATGATAAAAAAATTAATGGCATCTGCCTCATAAAGGGAATTTTTGTGTTGAAGTTTGTCTATGAAGTTCATCTTAAATAAGATCTGCATCTTATTAGGTTGGGGCATTTATTTTTGTACCAATCTAGAAAGAGGCATGCCCATAGGATTCTTAGCCAAAAAATCTATATATACTTGGCTGCCTGCTAGGAGGTAGATTTGTTTGATTCAATTTAGATTAGAAGATTTGATGCACACATTTGTGGCCCATTCTCATTAGTCTGATTTCATTGTATTGTAGGTAAGTTTCTTATAACTGTATTTGTGATGTGCTTTGACTCAGTAGGAGTCCAAACTGATAAACATTCCAACTGCATTGCGAGTAATTTTTATTCACATGATTTGCAAGCTTTGTTTTCTCAGAATCTCAATGTTGTTTCTATGCACATTCATGGCTTGGTAGTGTTTGAGGTATCTTTTGAAAAGGAGTTTTCTTAGGTGATTGTACTCATTGTGTTGCATGTTGTGTGAAGTTTGCAGCCTCATAACTTTTTTGCCAAGAAGTTTGTAAGGGCTTAATGGCGGATGTTACAGCTAGATCAAAATATATTTTCAACTGCTATTCCCCTCATTTTTCTTTCCTCTTATCCATTCTCTTGTTTTCTATTCTATGTCTAGTTATAGTTCACAAGTAGATTAGCCTAATATTAGTTTTAGTCCGAGGTTCATTGATTTATCTTTCTATAGTTTTGTAAGCTTTGCTATGAAATTCTAGGTATTTGTATTTGTGCGAGGCTATCTTTATAAGGGAAATAATTAATCTGAAGTACCAACAGGCCCCTTGTGTGTTGCCTTGTGGTTCACAATGGTGAAATTATTTTGGCGGCCTAGACTAGGTGATTTAGAGTCATAGACCTTGGAGATTTATTTCTTTTCAATAAAAATGCTGTCAACTAAACAACTCTTTTTATGAAGTTGGTGTGTTTTATGACACAAATAAACAGTCACACAGCATTTTTATTGGCAAGAATATAATAACAAACCAATCCATATTATATGTAGGCCAATTTTATATGGCATGGGTGAACAACATATTGAGGCCTGATTTTATGGGAAAGATATCTCAAAGACTGCCTCCTTTATGCCAGTTATTGATTTTTTCATCGGATTGGGGTGAGACCATTGCATTAATTTTTGGGTCAAAATTAAATACAGTTTGTTTGTTGTAAGACAAGATTATATACTTTGGAGCATAATTGAGCAAGTTATGCCTAGGTAACATTTGACATCAAGAATCAACTCAAATACTATTGGTTGGTTAGCAGCTTTTAGCCAGTGAAATGTTTATGACATAAAAGTTACCATGGAATATAGCAATCAATATCAATGCTTATAAGGGCATTCACATTTCTTGTTGATGCATCTCCCTTATTGCCTACATGTGGTCACTATTCCTTAGTATTGGCACCTATTCATACTATACATACTACTCATCAATACGTGGCTTAGATCATAGTTTGTTGATTTGGATTTCGCAAAAATTTGTATCTCGGAAAATGTTTGGGAAGAACTTGACAAGAAATTGACAACTTAAAAAAATTTCTTAAATGTCTTAAAGAACAAAAGTTGTTTGCAAATCTTAATGACAAAATATATCCAATGGGTCCCTAAATGATTACAATAGTGTTTTTCATTGAATTTGATTTATATGAACATAAATTGGGTACAAAATCACAACATAATGTGGAATCCTCATACAATAGCTAGCTTACAACTATCATGAATTATGATGACTGCCTTTGAAAATCATCATATCTCATAAAATTACATATTATATTATTTGATGACTTCCTCTTCCCTAGTGTTTATCAATGTTTTGTGACTCTTGTCGACACATAATAAAATACTAAGTATTCTATCCTCTCTTGAACAAGGAAGTCTTAAATGCTAAACAATATGACAATGTGTGATCAAACTTCAAAGAAAAAGGCAGAAAGGATAATGATTTAGAGAGATTTTTAATCCTAGGGACAATGTTAACAATTGATAATGTTTAGATATTAGAATTTCTTAAACTAAGCTTTGCTTGCAATGAGAAACAACTAGACAAAATTAGATACAATCTTTAAAAGTAGGGGAGAGGACCCAGTACTTGATCACGTTCTAATGGTTGTGATAGGAGTTGTTAACTTAACACCCACACTTGTTGATTTAATATCTAACATTTTTGACAGGATTGTACCAATAGTTGTGACTTAAAGTTGCTTTTGCTAATGATGACTACCCATAATTAAATGAAAGTGTCCCTTTTCCCAAAAATCAACCAATAGTGTGATGCCACATCAGCTGCACAAGTATGGGGGTCTCCAATGCACTATGATTGGTCTCACTTTTTTTTTGGGCTGTTTTAGACACCTTGGCAAAAAGCATGCTGATGTGGCATCATATTTGATGATGTGGCTTTGAAACCTTAGTTATAAGCAGGGGACTTGCCAAGTAAGCTACTATAAAAAAAGGGGAGTGATGTGAAATTTCCACATAGGATTTTGAGAAGCGCGAAGTTAGGGTGCTCAACTAGTGGGTCCTCTCCCCTAGTGATTTTTTCTCATTTTGTAATCGATCATCTAAATATTCAATAGTGGTGCAATCCAAATGAGTATCCACAATCAAACTTGTGCTTAAATTGGGTTCAAACTAACCATACATTGCAATTTGTAATCAACAAACTACAAATGCTATGAACCAAGAAATTGATTGCATATCGCCATGCTTATCCTTTGAAATCAATGTATTGTAATAAAAATTTGAGTAGAAACCACGTAAAATGCTGAAACAATGTAGAAAGATCCACCATATCTTCAATGAAATTGTATATTAACTTAAACATAATCTTGGCAATAATCTAGATTATCTCTTCCTTTTGCTGCTACTTCTAATCTATGTGCAATCTTCTAATAATTTTATAAATGAGAAGTTCAAGTCTTTTATAGACCTAATTATAAATGAAGGGCCTAGATTGATTCAAAATTGACGACCAAGATAATTCAGCGAAATCGACAACTACCACCTACATATATTTAATGTCATTTAATGAAGAGATTACAAACCTTTTAAGTCCATATCCTTTAAAGGATGAATCAATGATAAAATTGATTGTAATAATAAATTAAATGATTTCCACACGTCCACATGTAAATGAGTAAGGTTGGATTAACTTGGACATGTTGACTTGGAAACCCTTATTTGGGTCAAGAAGAGTGTCACTACACCACTATTTATATCTTGCAATCTTTCATTCTTCATTGCAAAGAAGAGATCTTTTGATCCTCTACATTTCTAACTTTTTCTTGGATAACTATGATGGCTCATATTCCAAATTGCTTCATCTTGAATGTTCTTCATTTCTAGGAATTCTCCATTCTTCCTGGAATGCTTTTCCTTGGATATTCTGATATCTTGATCGTTTTGTGGTAACTGAGTCTTTCATGTTAATCTTGGATTTCCAAAGGTTCTATGTAGCTTTCTTATTTTTAGAGAAATTTGGTTCTTGAATGATTTGTTCTTTGAATTCCTTCTTAAGGTATGGGTCTTGTCTTGAGTTTGGACTTGCTTCCTTAGATCTATTCGACCTTGATCTCCTTACATGTTGCAACACTCTTCCTTGAATTTTTGACGTCGTTTTCTTGCATTGCTGTTCTCCATCATCTTCCTTGATTGTCTTGATATTATACTTCATTGTCTTACACCATCAATCCTTGCAAAGAGAAACTAAACATTGTACATTCACTCTTGCACATTCAAAAATGAATTCTGATCTTCTTTCATGTACATCTTCTCAGCCTTTAATTTTTCTGCCTGAGATTTGCATTTAAATGATGTTTGAGCAATAACTTTCATATATAATGCTCACCTTAGAATTGCATTTTTGCTTGTAAGGTTGACCGCAGCAATTTTTTGTTTTTCTTTTAAAATTTGTATTTGGAAACATTGGCAAGTTTTTGACATTTAGGCGGAAATGTTGGGTATAAATTCCACTTTTAGCTGGAGATGCTTAATATCTTGGAAATTCAAACTCTAGTTGGAAATGGACTTTGCTCGGGATCAAAATTTCTAATTTTATGTGGAAATTCTTTTGGTTGAGGTCAGAAATCCTTATTTTAGGTGGAAATAGCCAAGCAAGGTAGTTGTGAATTCACCTTTTAGGAGGCAATGAAATCCTTAGTTGAGAACAAATTACCATTTAAGCTGGAAATGCATGATCTCTTGGGTGCAATTCCTCATTTAGATGGAAATGACTGAGGCCTTTGACGGGTTTGAGAGTTTTAGGTGGAAACGGTGAATGAAAATCAAGTTTTAGGTAGAAGTGGAAACTTGGAAACTTGATTTTTAGTTGGAAATGACAAAGGAAAATCAAATTTTAAGTGGTAGTGGAAGTGGAAAATTGATTTTTAAGGTGGAAATGATGGAGCAAATCTTGACTTAAGCTAGAATTCTAAGGATTTTTCATTTCATTTGGGATTTTCTTGGATTTTTCCATTTTCAACTAAGGATTTTTTCAAGTTTGAAATTTCCACTTTTGATTTCCATTTAGCATTCTTTCATTTTTCCAAGCATCAAACCATCACTTTTCCTCTTTACTATTTCACAATTTACACACTCAACACATCGCCTTGACAACACTTTGGACAAATTTGACAACATTTCAGACCACTGTGACCATTTTTATAATTAGTGAGATTTTGTAACTTTTGCTTCAATTTCCAACATTGGCATACTTTATTTCTCATCCTTAGTTTTTTGCCATTTGAACAAGGGCTTCTATATTCCAGTTTTGGACTTCATATCCCAAATATGAATTTCTTGAACAATCATCACTTTAATTAAGAGATCCTTGACTTGATTCAATTTCTTTATTGTTAGGAGGCTAAGAAACCCGAAAAAAAGTTGCCAACCTAAGGAAAAACTATGCTAACACTAAGCTATTGGGCCAAAAATAAAAGTGAGGGCCCCCATTTGCAATGGGTCATGTGTGTACACTGTATACAACACAAGACCTACTCTAGTGAAAACTTTAGGAGTGTAGGACTAGAAAATGAGGAAAACATGTATACAAGAGGTACCATCAAACTCTAAAAAGTATGCATAATCAATCATAATCCTAACACAAAAGAAATTGAGATAAAAGATATGCAATCAAGTGAGCTCTCTCAGTTGACAATTCTGCAATTCCTTGCTTTTCCAATTGAATGGATGTAGCTCCCATATTGATACAATGAAAACAAGATTATGATATTATGACTATAATGATGACGAGAATATTCGAAAGATGGTTAGTTTTGGATTGAAAATTTAATCTCAATATATAGGAATGGGAGACCAAAATGCAGATTTGAAGACTTGAATGCACAAATGGAAGATTGTCATAATTATGACAAATTGAAGACAATTTGGAATGCATAAATCAAGGACAAAGTGGAAGGGAAGGTGGAGGCAAATTGATAGGAAAATTGGAGGCCAAATTAGTGGAGAAATGTGAAGGGAAATATGTAAGAAATCATAGGAGTGGAAAACACAATTAGGGGAGGGCCGTAAGAGTTTAGAGTTTTTGAATTTTGAAAACATGTAAATCCCTCAAAAACTGAAATCAGGAATTTCGGAATTAGAAATATGCATAATTCAAGAAAAATGGATAATTAATTAAATTTAAATCAATCATTGGAAAAGTTAGGAAAGAAGCGGAATTAATATGATTAAATGAATAGGGCATAGAAATAAATTAATGGTTATTCATTCCTAAAAGACAAATTAGTAGATGATTGGTTAGTTGTTGAGTTTAATGCAAAGATAACCCAATTTTGATGACTATGATGAAGATTTAGGTCAATTTTGATTATTTTGAAAAGGATCAAAACACAGTTGATTGGTTGGATGATGAAGTCAAATTGACTAGATAAGGATTGATGACGTGTCAGGCTGATTGGACAAGCATTGATGACGTATGACATTAATGCACTCTGTCAATGCTACAAAATTGATCAAAATTGATTGATAAATTTGGTTTGGAATGGTAGTAAGGGGTTCTGTGAATACTCAAACTAATTTGGATATGGACTTGATTAGACATTGAGGGACTTGACAATGTCGATGATCAATTTGATGATGATTGACGATGAATTGAGTTGACAAGGTTTGATCAATGAGGGATTCGACAATGCCTGATGATAGATTGAATTGATTTGATGAGGTTTGATTGGCGTTTGACTGGACATTGAGAGACTCGACAATGCCCTTGATTGCTTAGAAGTGATCAAAGTAGATTTTGACATGTTTTGGCACTAATTTGAATGGATTAGGTCTGTTTTGAAATGTCTTGAATCGATTTAGGGTTGGTTGGAAATGATTTTGATGACATTGAAAGGGTTTTGAATTGATTTTGAAATGTTTAGGGTTGATATGGAATGATTTTGAAACATTCTGCATTGTCTTGAAAGGATTTTGAAATGATTAGATAAGTCTCAAAATGTTTCAAACTGGGCTTGAATGATAATCAAGTTGGGACATGACAAATAAGGAAATGTTAGTGTGTGTAAATGATGAATGTGTAGGTGCTAACCATTTTTGAGCATCTATAGGTAGGGGTTTTTATTCTTGCATTCCATTATCGATCCTTGTTAGATGTTGGGACTATGTTTGTAACCTTTAATCAACCAAGTCAATGACCTCTTATTTGTTGTTTACCTTTCTTGAGCAAAGACACATGTTGTGTTGTATTTCTTAAAATAATGGAATTTGAATATTGGATATGATACTTCATCATCGATCAATGATAGTGATAAAAATAATTGTTTAAGTTGTAGTTTTTTGATCTCCACCCTAGAATTCTCTCATTTACATCAAATTTCTCATACGAGAAGAGATCCCCAAAATTGGTGGGTTTGTAGTAATGGAGACCCCAATGGGGTTGTGGGGTGGTGTCTCTAATAGGGGTATGAGGGAAGAGGTATGGGGCAATGCCCATAATGGGGTCAAGTGATACTAGTCCTTGTGGGGATTTGAGGGTAATGGTCCCAATAGGGTTGAGGGATAGCACCTCTTGTTGGGGTTTGAGAATAATACCCCCAAGAAGGTAGAGGGGTTTCCTCCATTTTGAGGGTCCAAGGGCAATTTCTCTAGTGGGGTTGAGCGGTAGCATTTTTTAGACGAGGGAGATGATTTCAGATGAAAAGCTTTAAGAAATCATCTCCCTCATCCTAGTCTATAGGATCTTGAGCAAGTATATTCACCTTTGTTGTGTAAAGGTGAAGGTTGTATTACACAAAAATGAAGTCATTGAATCATCTTTGAGGTAACTTATTAATATGCCTCTTTGTGTAAATGGTTTCAAACAGAGTCCAATTTCATAAACATTTAGAAGTTCAACAAGGCTCAGACAACACATAGACGGTTGGCTTTTGAAGATTTGAGGTTTTGACTCCAATCTTACCACAAAGAACTTACAAGATATTCAAATGTTTGTAAGAACAAAACAATTGAAACTTATACTTAATAAATGTAAAGATAAATAAAGACTAGATTTTTTTGGTATTTGGTGTTTAGGCAGATCTCCCTTAGAGGGCTAGTGTTGAAGAAAAGAGCCTCCATATGTTTTTTGTTATTTTTCATTGATTAAAAAATTAGGTCCTTGACCTCAACCTTAAGTGTCATCCTTTTAGTGTACGTTAAGGCCCTTTATAACCTTCCCATTAATATTTGTGGAGTCATTGAAAACAAAAACATGTGTCAAGTAGTATCCCACAAGATGAATGGGGTGGAGAAGTTGATTGTTCCACCTCTAATCAATGATTTCCTAAATGGGATCAAATTTGTTGCATCTCTCATATAGTTTTGGATGGACTTATTAGCATTGTTCATGGCTTCACAAATGTATCCCATTAGGTTTTGTTCACCATCCATCAAGCACAAAACTCTTGTGAAAGGCTTGAACATCCATGGACAAATTAAAACTAAAATTGAAGTAAATATTTTTAAAAGTTATGTTTGAGGGTGGATGAAGGGATAACATTACAATCAACAATGTATAATGACAACTCAGCCTATCCCGATAATGGATCATGGAGTATGATCTGAAACATTGATGTTAAAAAGTTATATATAATCTGATTCTAGAAGCATACTAACAACAATATAATATTAATAAAATTAATCATGACAATATTATAGAAATAATAATTTTATTGATTTTGTTAAATTATTTAAGATCATTTCTGCAAATTTAACAATATGACCATTGTAATTGATATTCTCCAAATGTAGATTTGAATCTCATATCAATATTAAAGGAGACATGTATTGATTTTGTTAAATTGTTTAGGATTATTTCTGCAAATGTAATAATATGACCATTGTAATTGATATTCTCCAAATGCAGATTTGGATCTCATATAAATATTAGAAGAGACATGTCTCCAAGGTCTAATCATCATTTAATTAATACATATATTTCATAATAATAATTGGTATATATATATATATATATATATATATATATATATATATATATATATATACTATAATATGTATATATATAAAATTACTTGAATACACATATATATAGAAAATGATGATCTACCAGTAACAACAATGTATCTTAGATCAAATTTATTGGATTGAAGCTACAACTTCAACACTCCCTCTAAGCTAGGGAGGATTTGTAGAACACCTTGTGCTCTCAAGTCTATGAAGAGATATCGACTCAGTATGATATTCCTAGAATGACATATATAAGGATATCAACATAAATTCATCAAGACAAATATATATATAATAACTTATATTACATATGGAATTTGCTTCAATTCACTATGAGGCTAAATTTCTCAAAACTCCCTCTTTAGCAAGGAGAGAATTTCAGCAATTATAATACAAGATTCGAATACCACCTTGAGTATGGTCTTATGATAGATTTGAGTTATGGTGTCTGGCACGATCCGGTAGGAAGAACCATAACAAATTGATTTTCCCAGTGTTCGACAAAATTCGGCTTGAAGAACCATGATGAGTTGATTATCAAGGTCTCCGGCAAAATCCGACCCGAAGAACCATGATAAGCTGGTTATCAAGGTGTTCAACAAAATCTAGCCCAAAGAACCAAGATAAAACTTGCTCCAACACATTTTGGTGTAAGGAGATAGGTCAACTATTGATAAAATCCTCACCTTACAATAGTAACCTTATGTTCGTTATCATAACTTCCAGCACTCTGGGAAATCGACTTAATGTAGTCAGTTATGATAGGTCTAGTTATTGATAAGATCGCCACCTTTCAATAGCTCCCCTCTAATTTATACATCAATGAAAAATCGTAGTAACTCACAACAACATTTTGTAGTAACTCACATGATATCCACCATGAACCAAGTCAGAGGGTGGATCCACCATAGCTGCTACTAGAGGGTGGAAAATTTCTCCCTCTAAACAATGATCCTGGGAAGTCAGGTCTTGTAGTTACTCCCTTTGAGATTCTCTTCACCCAAAGATGCCTCTTAGACTCTCTCTGAATCTGATATTAATCTTTCAACCTTCAGTGATAAGTCGTTATTTCCTCATGATGTATATAGGGGTAGGCCCATCAAAATCCTTTAGTCACATACATGTATTTTTAGACTCCCTCTGAGTATCAATCTTCGAAGCTCCTTCATTGCTTTTGGAAGGAGTGTCATACTCCCTCTTAATGTAGAAGAATCTCATAATTTCGATCATTAGGGTCTTTGGAGCTACTATCATTAGATTGAGTCTGCACAATGTTAGCTAGCATTATGTAGAGTACCAACCTTCTTTTCTTGTAAGAACATCCCCAGACACAAAGGAAAAGATCAAGGCAAATAGCTCTTTATAGTAAGCATAGAATTGCAAATAAGAAAGAGAAACTACAATAAGTAGATAAATATAAATGATAAGAATACTTATCTGCACATGACGATCTATAGGCATTTGAGAATGGAACATCTCCTTTTTAAAGATGGTTGAAGTGGGAATGGAACATTTATTATAATTATTCCTCTCCATAATGTCAAATTCCCACACATTTCATTTTAAAAAGTGTTGCAGTAATAATGGATACTTCATTATCCTTGAACTTACAACTACCAACGTCATTGTCTTCAGTTTGCTTTTGTCTTGATTATTCATGCCACTACATAGTGGCCATTAATTTATAATTGTATGCTTCTTCATTTGCAACATTAAGTCTTCCCTTAATCATAGAAATATGGGACGTATGGTGAAGTATAGATTCTCTTCTAAATTCCATGTTTAACCTTTTCCCCTTATATTTTCTGGATGAGAGAATATATGTTACTTTGATAAGGATTTTACCAATGATGTTATTCTAAAATCCCACACAAGATGTCATGAACTTGAATGGCTAGACTTAGTTTAAGTGATTTTTAACCCCAATCTCAAAGTCTCCAACTTCAGTAATATATATTGAATACTTCAATTAGTCTCTTAATCGTTATCTTCAAAATAGGTTTTGTCAACTATCCTATTTATTTCATCAAAAGCTGTGTTAGTGTAATTTTTTATTTTTTCTATTTTGCTAGGTTTTTCCTACACTTTTAATAATCTCGCTTAGGTTAATAAAGCATGTCTTATTAGGTGAATGGTTGTGAGGTGTCACCTTCCTACATGTGAGCATCCATTAGCTATCTTGGGAAGATACTTTGCTATCTTTAGTCCGATAGATGGTTGCTCCTCATTGGTTGGTGTTGCCACCTCCTCTCTCTTCCTTGCCTATATAAGCATGCTACCTGGCTTGTATTTGTATCTCTTATTTTTGCATCCTCTTAATGCTATTTTGCTTCCAGCATTTGCATTACTCTCTTGGAGACTAACTCTATGATGCTATTTTGATTTTGTATCATTTGCATTCATAGTTTAGATATTTACTCTTTGCACTAGTTTTCTGGGTTATTAATCTTTTCAGATTCTAACATGGTATCAGAGCTTTTCTATGTGCAAGAGTAGATTTTAGTTTCCTTATTTGAGAGATTTGGGGGGGGCAAATAAATTTTATTTTAGTTTTTTGAAAAACGAAGTATGCTCTTCTCTTGCATCTTTGGATGATCCTGAGAATCAGAAAAGTTTTGACAAAAAACACTTTCTGGGTTTTGTTCGCAGCCCTGAAAAACCATCTGGGTATCTTTTAGATTTTGCATGCAAGCTGTATATTTTCGAGCATGCAAAGCTACATCCATACCCCTCTCTGTTGGCGGTCGCAGATTTGAATGCAATTTTTCTTCAAATCAGGGGATCAGCAAATTTTCGGAGCACTTTGGGCTCGAACGGACATCACCATTGGATCCGGAAGGCCGTTTGTAGTCAGGATTCATATAAAGCTTGTCGTTTTTTGACATAGGGCAATTTTGGGGATTTTTTGAAGCCTCCAGGGTCTGCCGTACAGATCGTACGGACGCAGGGACGAAGAAAAAAATAAAATAAAATAAAAACAATCGGAGCGCCGCCGCCGCGCCACCCGCACGCAGCCCGCAACGGCCGCAGCAGGCAGCGCCGCCCGGTCTCCGCCGCGGCCCAGCCGCCTCCCGGCCGCCGCCCGACTGCCACCTCCGCTGGCGGTTCAACCTCCTTCCGCCGCCCTGCGACCGCCTCCGCTCAGCTCCAGCTCCGCCCGTGACAGCTCAGCGCCCGCTGCTCCGCCGGGCACAGTCAGCAGGTGCCACGTCAGCGCTAGTCTGCGCGTGACACGTGGCAGGCGTGCCACGTGGCACTTTGCCATGTGGCCCCTACCACGTCATCTTCCGTACCTGCCACTTAATCTGCCCGCTACGTGGCACTGCCACGTTGCTGCCACGTGGCCCCTTTTTTTTTTGCTGCGACGGTTGACGGGCCGTCAAATTTTTTCCCCTCAAATGCTGACGTCAGCGGTGTGTCATCATCCTTGCTTGCACTCTCCTTCTATTTGGTTTTGGACCTACTTGTGGTTTTTTGGCCATAACTTTTGCATACGGAGGTATTTTTCCGATCCGAAAGAAGTGCTGGAAAGCTGGTTCCGAGACGGAGATGCTGGTACAGGTGTTTTTGAGTTTTGATTCAGTTTGGTTGCCTGTTATGGCAGTCAAAGCCGGATGTTCTATTTTGCACTCCGGGAGGCGTATCTTGAGCTTCCGATCTCCAATTTTGGACTTCTTTATATCGTTGGAAAGCTCTTTCTGTGCTCTTTCCAGTGATGCTGGTTGTTGTTCCAGATTCTGATCCAGACACATCCTATTCAGTCTTTTGCATTTTAGCATTCTGGTGGATATTTTGTTTGTTTCAGCTCCGGAGATCGATTTTGTTGCTTCAGTTGCTTCGTTTTGGGCTTTACCTTCTGTTGTTTCAGCCTTATGTTTTTTCTGATCATTGTTGATATTCACTGTAAGCATCTTTATGCAACGCACTGAGATAAAGTGCCACTCTTGCGATTCGGGATCCTTTTCATCATTGTGATTCGTTGTACTCGCACTATTATATAAAGTGCCATGGGGGGGATAGTTGTTTGCCGCTTATAGGCCCTCTTTCTCTAATTCCTCATGCAGTGTCGACGACACATGCCTTTATTTGTGTTTGTACCTCACTCTCGATGTGTTTGGCTCCTGTGTTGTAGGAGATTTTTGGCCCATCTTTTCAGCTGCCTGTCACCTCACCTACCTTAAGGGGAGGTTATATTGTTGTTCTATGCTTCTTTGGTTGATGGTTCGTGCCTTCTATTTCCATGGAGGTTCCTTTGGTTGATGGTTCGTGCCTTCTATTTTCATGGAGGTTCCTTTGGTTGATGGTTCGTGCCTTCTATTTCCATGGGGGTTCTACAAATCAGCATTTTGACAGAGTTTTGCGGTTCTTCATGCTTCAGTGATGCTGCTTCTTCATGATCACTCCTTGTTCCTGTTTTAGGGGACAATTTACCTAGCGGGAGACTTCTTCAATTCTTCACTAGGTTCTTACCTCCTTTTGGGGGAGGGTTTTTCCCATGTGGTTTTCTCTCTTTCCCCACTTTCAGAGGTTGCATCTTCTTGCATTGTACTTGGGTACCTAACATGGCCTCGTTGCCGGGACCCATTTCTACATCCACCTAAGCTTCGCTTATGGGGGGGTGTTAGTGTAATTTTTTTTTTTTTTCTATTTTGCTAGGTTTTTCCTACACTTTTAATAATCTCGCTTAGGTTAATAAAGCATGTCTTATTAGGTGAATGGTTGTGAGGTGTCACCTTCCTACATGTGAGCATCCATTAGCTATCTTGGGAAGATACTTTGCTATCTTTAGTCCGATAGATGGTTGCTCCTCATTGGTTGGTGTTGCCACCTCCTCTCTCTTCCTTGCCTATATAAGCATGCTACCTGGCTTGTATTTGTATCTCTTATTTTTGCATCCTCTTAATGCTATTTTGCTTCCAGCATTTGCATTACTCTCTTGGAGACTAACTCTATGATGCTATTTTGATTTTGTATCATTTGCATTCATAGTTTAGATATTTACTCTTTGCACTAGTTTTCTGGGTTATTAATCTTTTCAGATTCTAACAAGCTGATCTGCTTTTCCTAATTTCCATGTATCAAAATGTTTTCTGCTCACTGTACATTTCATTTCAATTAGGATGTCTTCTTCTAATTCTATTATTCATGTTATCAAAATATTTTGTCCATTCATGATTTAATGAGTGCAACAAAGAATCCTGGGATCCAAGCCTTGTGATACTTATAGCCATGTGTTTCAAAGGGTGTTGTTTTCTTGTGCACAAGATCAATGCATCTTCAAAGCAACAATGTCACTACATATATATAGTCTTTATCCATCGAATATCCAATCTATTCACCATTGCCCTTTGATTACCCATCTTATGTGATTTCAACACACTAAGCTCAGTTTCCCTTGTCTCATTGGCATGATCCAATTGAATATGGTGGGCCTACCACCTTGGGATCTTTCAAAACCTAGTCCCTTTATTTTGTCCACTGCTTCATAATTTGTAATTTCTTCTAATAGTAACATTCATTTGAATAATATAATTCCCTTGAATTATTACATAATATTATATCCTTTGTTTTGTTTTTTAACAGTGTTTATAACTTGGACAACAATGTTCTTCCTTCATATTCCTCACCTAATGTGTTCATGCCTTATGTATTACCATTTATGTGTCATGTTTCCATAACATGTGTAATATTTTTTCTTGATTATTCATTCCTCTTAGTGTATTCTTCTTGAACCATATGAACATATTTATTTATTACACTCTATTATCTCTTCATCATCTTTTGGTACCATTCCCGATAATCTCAACTAATCGGATTTCCCATGTGCTTACGACTTTGAGATGAATCATATTCAGGATGGAACCTGCACAATATTTTCTCTAGCCAATATTTAAACTATGAATAATCTTCCTTTATAGAACTTGACCCCATTACGAATTATAGGCATAATATACGTATATATTTATCTTCGTAAGCCCGTCCTCAATGAAAAATTCATTCTTGAGTTTTTCTTCCCATTACTTTAGGATATCCATAATGATATACGTTAAGAGGGTTTCAACTCCATATGTTTACACTTAATTGTAGCAATAATGTTTGTTTATTCCACTTCATGAATTTCTACCTTGGGTCCTCGAATTTTGTTCATTCGAATCTACTCTTCTTGTAGTGTCATCAAATCACACACGGGATCCACATCATCTACGTTGAGAGCATCGAGGGATTGAACCGATGACATAGACTTATTTGCATTCACAATTTATTAGTCCCATATTATGACCATCATTGCCTCATCATCATTGAATAGATCCAGTAAGTTGTCACTTCTCTCCCACCAGAGATATCCAACTACGAGGATTCACAATCTCTCCAAATTTTTTTAATTTAAAGCAAAAAATTACTTTGCCTAATACTTTCTACCATGCCACCTCAACAATCCACTAAAGCCCAATTAGAAGATATTCGGATTTGGATCACTACAAACTTCCAAGGGGGATTTCATCAAATCCTTTTCATAAAATTGTATTCGCATTTTGCAGTTTGTATCAAACTAAATGATTCAGCATATGTTATAGAGCTTGGGCTTATATTTGTCTAATTATAACGGATAAAAAAAAATAAAATGAATGGTCGAGTTGCTCATGAATGCTGTATATTGTTTTATCCACCAAGGTGCTAGCACCTCATTAATAATATATGTTCACTTTTTATATCCCTCATCAATAAGTATTTCTTCTTCATATTTCTCTGATAGAAACTAATTTTGTCATATGTATATCTTCCTTTGACTTCCCTATCTCTGCTTTATATATATTTCATGCGTTCTTTCTTACTTCTTCATTTTCCTTATAAGTCAATCACTTTTATTAGATAGAATATGTGTTGTTTATTCTTGTATGGAGTCAAATTATCTTTCTCGTGCCTTATAACACGTGAGCTCGTATGCGGGTTGACGTAAGGGTTCTGACTTCTTGTGCCTCTTCTAATTCCCTTCTTGGTTCATTCCCTTCCATCTTTTCTTTGCTGGTCAATTTGTTGGATCTCCCATATTTTCGTTCCACCTCTGCAGTAGTTGTTTCCTTATCTCTGTGTAAGTGATAAATTATAATTTCTTCCTGCTGTACATACTCAAAGGATGCTACCATAATTTAGATTATATTTTCTGATATTCATTCTTTTCTTACATTTGTAGTGTGGCTCTGATACCATGTTAAATTATTTAGGATCATTTCTGCAAATGTAATAATATAACCATTGTAATTGATATTCTCGAAATGCAGATTTGGATCTCCAAGGTTTAATCATCATTCAATTAATACATATATTTCATGATAATAATTAGTATCATATATATATGTATGCATTATATATAATAATATATATTTATATGTATATTATATACTATAATATATATAATAATATATATTAGTATTACTTGATTATGCACATATATATAGAAAATGATGATTTACCAATAACAACAATGTATCTCAGATCAAATTTATCCGACTGAAGCTACAACTTTAACAGATTTCGTTGTTCAAATTCCAATTTTTTTAATTTATAAAAGCAACATAAAAATTATAGTTGTCGAGTTTTGCACCCAAGCTCTTGCTGACAGCTTTGTGGACCCATCAAAGTAGGGTATACTTAGCTTCCCTACCTTTTTAAATTCTGAAAATCCTACCGTACTTCCTTTTCAAAGTGCATACTTCATTCTTACCAAGTTTAACTGTGTCTAATTCTGGCTATTGATATCAAAAGAGTTGTCAATGTTATCAAAAGAGTTGTCTATATCTCTTTATGAATGAAGTTGGTTGTCCAATGGAAAGCTGATCAAACTGGGCTGCAACTCATCAATTTTGTCTTACATCTTCAGGATCAGCACCACAATGTGTTGTGAGATGTTGATACTCAGTAGCCTATTGATTCTGAAGTCTCAAGGTACCATGAATTCACAACTGCTTGCCTAAGGTAAGCGTGCTCCTCTTAATCAAGTGGATCAATTTCTCTCTGTAAAAGGTGTTTAGAAGTTTATAACTACATCATCTATGCAGAAGCTTTGCTGATGGGATTGTGGTTTGAGCTTGATTGTTTTGGTGGAACCCAAGGGTTCCATTAAAATCCTCCTATTATAGGCAAACATTGGGTTGAAACTTGATAAAATTCATTTCCATGTAAGTGCTCTCAAGATGTGCTGGGAGCTTATGTGCAAGGCTTTTGCTGTTATATTTAGTTGATAATATGTTTTCTTAAATTTATTATCTCTATTTCATTTCCTGTTATCACTAATTATGCTTGGTTTTCATCTCATACTTGCTTTGTTAGAATTTTATCCAGCCAACCATGCATTTTCTCCCTTTAATTCAACCATTTGGTTGCTTGTCCTTACGCACATCAACATGATTCTGATCATAACTTTTGACTGATTGCTTTTTTCCTATTGTTTGCATAGTTTATATTTTTCACCTCTCTATGTGATGCCCCGATCCTGAAATAATTTAATTATAATAATAAAATTACAATATAATAATTAAATCATAATAAAATATAATATCCCTCTGAAATTGTATTTTACAAATAAATATAAAATATTTAACCCTTCATATAAGAAGTCTAAAAAAAAATACTTTAATACATAAGTTTTAATAATAAAAAATAAATATTACTAATCAATTATTAATATTAATTATTCCTACAGTACCTTATCTACTGATAGCTTGATTCATGTCCGGAACTCATTACTATGCTGGTCAACTTCTTCATACACAGCAATCCTAAGACAGCGGAGATATGAATAGTATCCTTGTAATGATCAGCGGTGTTCAAAGAAATAATCTACAGCAATGATGAGGCAGTTACAATACATTCATTGCCAATCATTCATAGTTCTCTTATACCTCATGTTAGTCACCGAGTGTGAGGAAATAAATGATATGTCTCCAATCAATGGTGAGCTATCTGATTAGTAACAACCATGAGTGACAATGTGGCAATGGAGATAATATTTGGTGAGGAAAGTTATACCTATATCACTGTTTTTACTAATCATAATCAAAAGGAGGTACACCGCTTGTAACAAATTGAACTGATACAATTATTAAGTTGCATCTCATTGAATATGAAGGGGTGCACCTCTCTCCATTATCGGGGAATATAAGGGGTCATTCAAACACACTCGGGCAGCAGGAATGAGTGACGATGCAAATGGAAATGAAGGATATGGAAATCAGATGATAATATACATCAATTTGGAGGATCATATAAGAATAAGGACTTAAAAAAAATTATCGGTACTCTGTGTGGGAGGAATCAGAAACAATTATTTATAATGGATACTCTTAAAGGTAGAGAAAATAAAGGAAATGAATCTTTTGTAATGCTCATAAGCATTGTGTGACAGCAAATTGTGCTGTAACGTATCTAAGAGTTAATATCAAAATGGTATTATTTTTCCAAGGCAAAAGGCAGTGCCTGAGATTTTTATATCCTTATGTTCTATTATCTATATATAAAAAATTAACGAAATCAGAAATCATATATATATATATATATTCTCTATACAGGAGGCATTAGTTTATATTATATATCTGGTAAGGAAGATACCAGAGAGGAAAGAAATATTATATAAAAATATGTTGGAGACTCTTCATAAGGAAGAGAGGAATAAAGAATATAAATGAGTACTCAGAGAAATGTATAAAACCATATTCAGTCTTATTACTAGTTTTGCTGACAAGAAAGAGGCTATAATGCTTCCAAGAAGGGGCTTGTCTAATCAATGGTGGTGGTGCCAAGACAGGGTAGAGGCCAGCGTCCTAGAAGCCTTGAGGGCAAGGTCCAAGATATGATATGGGATTGCACCAGTAAATGTTGAGGGAACCTATTGTAGTTGGTCTCTAGGCACCTTGGTTACACACCAAATCCTTTCCTTCATTGAGTTGATGTAGTAATAAGGTCTTTATAGATGTTATTAATATATACAGATAACTTAATCTAATAAGATGAATGAATAATTCTTTTGTCTTTGAGTGTCTTAGATTGAATCATTATATCTTTATCCATTTAGCTTAGGATCTAAATATTAAATTTGGGTTAAATAAGGCCTAAACCTAGCAGGGGACATTACACTCTAAACCATTCTGTTGTAATCCATCTTCCCTTGAAGGCTTCCATGTTTGTATCATTAGATCAGAAATTCATTTTGTATACAAGTACTTTGATGTATTCTTCTCATCTACCTGTTATCAGCTATATCAGCTAAGGGTCAATATAATAAGGCATTTCCAAATTTCCCTGATAGTGTTTATTGGGTAAACTTTCAGGCTCATGATCTTTTTGGAGACAGGAATTATACTCGACCTGAGTTGAGTAATGAAAGAACACAAAAGCTGTGCAATGTTTTTCCAGTTCTATCTTGTTAATATGATTTCTAAAATCCATTTTCTCTATATTTTTAAAACTTGTTATCAGTAATTATGGTTTTCATCTCACGCTTGTTCCTTGTTGGAATACTCCCCAACCAACAATGCACTTTCTACCTTCAGTTCATCCATTGGTATTGTTTTCCTTTCACACTTGAGCATGACATTGATCATCTGTTTGGCCTGATCGCCATTTTCCTTTTGTTTAGAAAGCATGTTCTTTACCTCTCTCCAAACTATTCTGTTGTGCTCTATCTTCCCTTCAAGGATCTTGTGTTCCTATGGTTAGATTTCATTTTGTATATTAGGGTTTTGGTGTATTCTTCCCATATCCCTGTTATCAGCTAAGGTCAATATAGTAAGGCATTGCTGAATGTCCCTGATGGTGTTTATTGGTTTAACTTGCAGGCTTATGATCTTTTGGAGGCAGGGAATATACTAAACCTGAGTTGACTACAGGAAGAAGACATGCGCGAGTTGTAGTAGGAAGAGGTTATGTTGCAGCTAGAATCAGAAATGGCTTTTGATCCTCATGCTCCATACTCCTCTACAATGGATGATGTCCCACTCAAGCTGTTGTTCCCCAAATTAAAGAATCGACGACGGGGATCAAAGAAGACCAAAGAGATGGCATCACTTGCTAAACCTGTAGCTGATCCATCCAATAATAATCAAAACAAAGCACAAGAGAGTCATGCATCTTCTGTAGAGAGATCTGTTGTTGAGCAAAATCAGAAAGAAAAATACACTAGAAGTCAACCATATCCTGAAGTCACTGAAGACTGTTCACTTATCGATTTGCGAACTCCAAGAACAAAAGATATTAAGGTAGCAGTTGAAACACATCCAGATCACAGTGAAGAGGGGATATCTAATTCATTGAAGGGAAGGAAAAGATATTCGCATAAATTTGTTTCAGTAATAGATCCAGTGTCTCCAATGAAAACAGAATTGGCACAAGGGATACAAAATAAACTGAAAGACACTCAGATGGGTTACTGCTCAAATATACAGCATGGTGACATTACAAAAGAATATCCTCGCAAAAAGATAAAAGTTGAGAAAGAAGAGAGTGATTTAAGGCTGAAGGAACATATGATTTATGTTTCTAGTCAAGCGAAGTCTGGTTTGGGTAAAGTTGAAGCTGAATTCTCTATTAGTCAAGCAAAGTCCAGTCCAGGTAAAGTTGAAGGCGAACTCTCTATTGATCAAGTGAAGTCTAGTTCAGGTAAATCTGAAGCTGAACTCTCTATGCCTTATGGTAGAGTAACTAAGAAATACAGAAAAAGATCCATGCCTCTTGCTACAAACTTGAAAGATCATACAAATCCCGAGTTGACTTCTGCAAACTTGAAAGATCAGACCAATATCGAGTTGACTTCTGCAAACTTGAAAGATCATACCAGTCCCGAGTTGACTTCTGCACTTTCTGGGGACATCACTCCTAAGAATTTATGTAACATAACTGAAGAGCAAGTAGCATCATTTGCATTACAATCAAGTGTTAATAAAGATGACGAGCTCATGCATAAGTTAGGTCTATCCAATTCAAACGAAAGGGTTGTTGCATTTGAACCTCTTGAAGTAATTGACAGCGGAAGTCACCTAATCTCCAGATCACAAATAAAATCAAATGCAAGTGAACTTAATAAATTTGCTAGTTTATGCGAGGGTGAATACTCACTAGGTAATCTGGATAACCATGAAATTGCTGAAGGATCTTCTGCACATACATGTTCAAACAGTTCCTTCAAATGTGTATCAGGGGTGACAGAATGGAAGGCAGGCACAGCTGAAGAAATAATGTTGGTCTCAGTAGATGATGATAAAAATATACTTCCAGCAATATTTTCTCTTAATGAATATATTAAGTCTAAAAAGGATCAATTGAATGGAAATGCAACAGCAAACAATGTCCAATACAAATCTACGGAAGGTCAATACAGCAAAAGTGTAAAAACAAATGTAGTACCTATGGAATGTTTTGTTCAAGAAGAGAAAATTAACCAAAAGACCCTGATCTCAAAAGAGGAAGATGATTTCAAACTTAAATCTTCGGTAGTAGATGTTGGTCTCGAGGATGTGAGAATAATCAACGCTGGCTCTAGAATTGCTGAAAACCACAGTAAACTAGTTAGTTCAGATGTTGGGAAGGAATTAAGAATAGGGAAATCAATCCAAATATCACCAGATGAAAAGCTTTGGGAAGGATGTCTGCAGCTGAATGCACATATAACTGTGATGGCACTTGCCTTCTTCAAAAGGTTCAGGTTTTTTCTTCCTAGGCTGATTCGATGCAGTGTGATTTTCATCAGTTTGATTTTTGTCACGGGTCATACAGAGATTTTATTTTTCAACCAAAACTTGCAGTGAACAGTCCACATGTAACCTTTCTGAGCATCTGCTTTTTCTTTCAAGATAAATATGAAGCCTATAATATTCCTTTGTTCATAGGTCCTCTCCACAAAAGCTTGAGTTGTGCAAAGCTTTGTTAAGGGAAAATCGCATTAGCTTGTACGCTGTGTATACTATGAATCATTTTGGATTAATGATCCTTAGGACCATCAACATATATTAATATTGGGCTAGATGTGGCACCCCTGGGAAATTTTCTTCTCTATGGTCTTTATGCTTTCAATGCGTCTACCTATTAAAATCTTGAACTTATGAAATTGGGAAGGTATCAGAACACATGTCTTCAAGATGCCATTGTTGGAAATTTTCTATTTTGAATCCATTGTTGGCATGAGCCTTGAATGACATTTATTTCGTTGTCCAATAATATTTAAGATAGGTGCAGTTTGATATGCTCTAACTAAATGTATATTTGCAGTGGTGCAAAGTTCCATTCAAGCAATTGGTCTAAGTTTGTGGAGGTAAAGGGAAGAGTAAAGCTAGAGGCTTTTGAAAAGTTTCTGCAGGAGTTACCTTTATCTCGGAACCGTGCACTAATGGTACTAAAAGACTTCCCAATTTTGCTTGCCATTGCTTATCTTTTGATTTGGTTTTAAGCAAGGATTATGGTTTCTTATAAAGTGTTTTTGAATATGCTTATATCTACGGGGCCAAGTTTGGGGATTCGATTCATATTCAAATTAGCAAGGAAAATCATTTGCATTGTTTCCATTGTATGCAGTGTGCACACAAACTGGACCTGAATTTTCCGTTATAAAATTGCAAAGGTATAGAATATAAATTCAGAGCTGTCAAATTGGGAATAGAAAGAAGTAATTAAAGATAAGACATTTCCAGGTTGTGAATTTTGGAAAATCTGCAAATTTTTACATGCTAGTGGTGGAAGCACCAAAGGACAAGAAAAAAAACATTTTTGATTCATACAGTAAGCAAATAGTGATGTTTTGTAAGGATATGAGATCTGAACTTGTCTTAAAACTCCTAATGTTTGACAGTTTGCTTTCAATTTCATGTGCATGAATGAAAAAGCATCCCTTCAATTTGCATTTTTCTGGTAGCAATTTGAAAGCTTATGTCAAACATACTAAAGATATACAGTGTTACTGACACATTATTTAACTAGAGGTCAGATATATAATGCCACTGACCCAAAAATTACTTAAGTAGTGAGTCTGGGTTCGGAGATATTCTCAACCTTATTAAGGTTGGATATTTTTATGTTCACTGTACAGTGTATACAAAACACATGAGACTTATTAATATATACACACTTTTCTAATCAGTCATAATTATATACATATCATATTCACATAATATTATAAAAAGATACAACATATTCACATTGTATGCAATATTCTTATTGTCTGAATTTTAACAAATATTATATATGTTTCTGTTCTCTAGTTATTTCATGGTAATGCTGGTTCATGAGGTCATGATCCAAAATAAAAAAAACATTGCTGATGAAAATATAACACACTATGTAACCCCAGAAGTTTAATAAATCTAACATTACAGACTCTGGACTCTGGAAATTACATGATAGTAACTGAAAATTGTGTAGAAATTATTGAATAAAAAGATAAATAAATTGATTAAAAAAACATATTAAAGATTAAAATATAATATTATAAAGTTTTTAAATACGTTCCATCATATTGGTCTTCAGTTTATTATGCAAGAAAGGTACATCTAAAATTTAAATAAACTTGTAGTTATCATAGTTTTTAAAATTTAATTATAGCTAAACAGAGGGAAACAAAATTTGAATAGTGTAATCAATGGACAAAAGAAGCGGATGAATATTGAGGTCTACGGGTTTGACAGGGAACATGAATTAAATCTGCAGTCACAAAAAGATAACATCTACAGTGCGGAGAGTAAATGCAGGAAAGAACAGTGTCTCTAATGTTTGCAGTCCTCAACACTATTGGAGAAACAACGTTTGTATTGGTGAGCTACGGCATTCTACGTAATTTTTTCCATGGAGTGTACCCACTACAGGGTGAACTGGCTCCTGTTTTTGTGTTTCTGAGTCATGAAATTTAATAAAGATCATAAGAAATGATTAACAATGAACATCCCTTAGGTTTGTTTTCGGTTCTGACAAATTCTGCAAATCATTCGATCTGGGTTAATCTACGACAACTTCCGTCAATAATAGCACTCTGGTGGATTGCCCAGCTGGATTGACCAGAATACCTACCAGATTTGGATCCAGAGCCTACAAGGAGTGAATTGTTATGTAAAATTACAGGTTCACATAACTTATTGCTGGTATAAATGAGCAGTATAGTTACATTCAACTTGTGAAAACATAATCGCTAAAGTTTCTTCCTAGCATAAATGTTTTACATATCATACAGCAAATGGCAGCTCCTTCGAAATTCTATGTAGATATCTTGAGGATAATCTGAGACTAAAATCTACTATGTATTTTAAATTATGAATTGACTGATTTTTAAACATGGATTTAGGATAAAAAATTTTAATGATCAAATGAAATTATTTTATAGATAAATTTTGGAAAAAAATTAAGTAGATCAATGAAACTTCATAACTTTCCAATGAGCCTTTTAAGTGCTGAAGAATCTGTTGTACGGTTTTACTGAATGACGGTTACTGTAAAATCTAAAATATGAAAAGGTTCTGCGTCTCAAATGTTTTGAGATGAGAAACTAAGAAAACAGTGTAGTTTTAACTTTTATGTAATTGTCTCCAGGCTTTCACATTTCCAATGCTAGAGGTTGTCCATCAAATTAACGCACCTGCTTAAAATACTCTCACATTAAGTTTAGTAGTCTGCATTGTTTGTTTTTAAACAGGCATTCTCCGTTATTGCACATCTTCTAAAATAGACTTGAACTTTGCTCAGGTGCCAGTTGTTGGCATCATTTTCTGATAAAAGTTGACAGGATCACAAATTTATTCCATGTGTTTGTTTACTGTTTACTCCCAACCATATTATTCACAATAAGAGTGTGTTCTTTGACCTTTTGTTTCAGTATGTTTTTTGAATTCAGGCAAGGCAATGATTATTTAAGGTTAGGCAACTAAAATATTTATTTTATCAAAGTTTATTTTCTATTTTACATCTGACTCAATTTTAAACTAGGGATTGAGGATAAATGCACTTAATTGAAACTATTGTTAAGTTTTTGAAAACGAGTAGTTCTACTACCGCAAATTAAAATTGCCTGTTAAACTCTGATAAATGGAAGTGTTATTTGCCAAAGGATTTCAGAATTCAAGAGAATATGTTCCTATCAAATGACAGAGAATGACTGTAAATTGTGTACTCTTTTTAGTAAGCTGATTGTGTTAGAAAATTTGGATGAGAATTTGGCAAAAAAATTCAGTGACATCTTTGCTTCTGTATGCCTACACATTATCAATGCTGGAGGTTGACCATCAAATTCTGCACACCTGTTCAAAATATCCTCTCAGCATTTCCTATTTTGCCTGGCTGGCCATGCAAATTTGTCTAAATGAGTTTTGAATTTCACTCAGTCGACTGCTTGCCATCATTGTATGATAGAAGTTGACAGGACTGCAGATCTTTTACTAGCTGTTTGAATCCAGAAGAACCAGAGATTGATAAATTGGTTGAGAAGGCCATATTTTGAAGGTCTTGATTTGTTTGATATCAAATTTAATATTTACAGCAAGAGTCCATTCTTTGACCTTTTAGGTCAGAGTGGTTGAAGGCAAAGCTTGCCTAGAATGCAACCCAAAAAAATCTATGAAGCATAAGAGAAAAGGAGAAACTAGAGTTCGGAAGTTATGAAACTTCTTCAAAAATAATGTTTGAAAGATATCTTTTGCAGTGGATATTTTTTGAAATTATTTCTCTATTGGGAAGCTTAATTGAGAGGCAGGACTTGACACGCCTTGTAAATCCATGGTTGTTCTGTAGGAAAAGTAAGATCTAGGATACATTGAGAGTTGACATATTATCGGTTTTGATGAGTTAAGAAATACACAATTTCTCACTGCCTATAAATAGAAATGAAGAGGTTTTGGAAAAAAGCAGTGTATTTTGTTATCATCAACATTTTGGACTACACTCTGGAATCCGTGATAAGAGAAAATGATATTGGAATTGCAGGATTAGCTCAAAAAATGCATGAGGTGATCCATAAACCTTCGGGTTGAAAACCCGAGAGTTTTATCAACAATGTTTTCCTTAAGTTAGATGGTGATTCAATAGTCCTAATAGTCTTCCCTTGTGAATTTAATCAAGTTACAACAGTGTTTAGTGTTTGAGCTTAGAAAGAGGCATAAAGTTATAAACAGATAGTAGGCCACACTATTAGTTCAACTACTTGTTGCATTATCAAGTACACATAAGTTTTCTGATGTCCTGAATTTTTGCAGGGTAAAGTTGTTGAGCATTTTGCAATTTTCTTGGTGAGTTTTCCACTGAAACTCGCATGGGGCATAAACATTGAGAAACATGGTTTTGTAGATTCACACTGGTTTGAGTGAAAAACTAACTGAACATGCACCAGTTAGCCTCATGTGACATAAACACTAAAAAACATATTTTTCTAGGATTTGAGTATTGTTGTGTGAGTTGGAGTGAAAACACATAGCTCTCTGCACTTTTAAAATTTATAAAATTGCTCTGCCCCACAACCCCATTGGTGGTGCTGCCCATAGTTTGCAAACTCTCCAAGTACTCTCAGAGTTGCCGAGTACTCTCAAGTTTTTTATGCTGGGCAAGTACTCAAGTTTATCTCTCGCGTATTTATAGATGTAAAAAAATGTAGGTAAAAATGTCAATGCAGGGAAAACACTGGATTATATGCATTTTTCACATCATGTTAGTGCTATAAAACTATGCATTTTCTCTATTGAGATGTCAATTTTTAATTTAATATGTTTTGTAATTGAATTCTACAAAAAGTATATGTTTCTTTAAGTGCTTATTGAGTTGCCGAGTTTTTCCTTAGTTTTTGTCGAGTATATGCTGAGTTTTGTCCTAGTTGAAAATGTTGGGCTTGCCGAGTACTCTCCGAGTCCGAGTCTGCAAATTATGGTGCTGCCCATCAACTCCATTCGGGACACCCCTGCAAACTCATTTGATACATTGTATCTCTGTATTACAATTATCTTTTCTTTTAAATTTAAGTATTTATAGGTTTCTGAGTATTGTTATTTGGAAGTTTTTATTTGGCTGAGTCCAAGTCAAATTTGAGTTTGTGCAGTATGAGGCACACAGTGAGAAAATAAAAATAACACATTACTTCATCTGTGGAAAACCCAAATGGATGAAAATCTCTAGTAATGGCATGCAATTGAGCATCCCATTCTCTAACATAGTGCCACAGTGCCACTACATAAAGATTTGCTAATAGAATGGTCTTAATGAGGCTGTAATCTATCAACAGCCCCTTCTGTGCATACTGGATTCTCTTTAGTCTTCCGATTTGATTCAAAAATCTATAAGTGTCTTTCTTCTGGCAACGGAGTTTTCTGTTGTCTTCCTGTCATCCATATGTGCTTTTCTTTCTCTAGATTTGGAAGTATAACAATTTTCCTACCATTATGACAACTTCCCTTGGCAGCTGAATTGTTGCTCAAATAAACTGTTTTAATTGCTCTGGACAGTTTTTAAAGGGGAAGGAAAAATGAGTTTCCTCCTAATGGTTACTAATGAAGTTAAAAATCATATCAATTGCTCATTTGAATGGAGACATTTGAGGCCCTAGGTAAACAAAACTGTTCACCACCTATAGCAACTGTCCACCTGGCTTTGAAGTTTGAAATAACTGCCAGTCAATGCACATTATGTAACCTAGCGAGATAGATAGGCTCTTAGAAAGGGAAAACAAACTAGCTGGCACAACTCAATGGTGAAGATACATCCAGATGATGAAAACATGTCACTGCCTTTACTGTTGCAGCCACATCCTTTTTTAAGTGTTAAATACTGCCAAAACACTTGTGGAAAATATTGTATATTCATGATGACACAAAGGAATTGCTTCTACAAACAAAAGAATGTCTTATGCAACAAGAGAGATATGTGCATAACAAAGGCATGCAATTATACACCAGTGAGGTCTCTTGTGCAAGAGATAAGATCTCTTTGAAGAATATCTGCAAGAGTAAGGCCTTCTACATCCAAACTTCTCAAAGACGTTTTTTGTATTACACTTTCCTATCCAGGGGCCCTTTGATCCTTGTAAGATTCAATACTGGGAATGGAAAATCCTTGTCTCCATTGGTCTATTAGGACTACCTGCTGTATGATTTTGCAAAAGCATACCCAAGCCAACTTTTTATCCACCCAAAGAAGAATCAACCATGGTGCTCTGCCCTTTAACTAATCCCTACATTAGATAAAAAGAAAAAGTACATGCATTGGTGTGGATTCCACCCGGGTTTTATGCTCTTCCTTTTACTTGAATAGGATATTCTTTCTCCTTATGACAACCGTACACCTCACTACCATGCTTATTGTTCTTGAGCTTTCTTTTCTGGAACATTTTGATGCTTTAATATAGGCCCACCATCTGCTCTTTCATGCATACATTGTCCCTTATTCACCGAGGAACTAAATTGACCAATTATATTGATTAGCCTTTTGACTCTTGAGGAACTAGCAATGGTAAGACTAGATCTTAATAGCATCAGATTTCGACACTCTATCTACTAGCATAAGCATTTACAAAAAAATTCTCGTCATTCAATTAAAGACAGTACTAGTTCTTATGCTTGAAGTAAATAGCACCCTACATGTGCAAAAATAGGGCCTACCAAAAATTTCATACATGCCTTCAGTTGTACATAATCTCTTCAGGGGTAGGCTAGATGCTAAATTTCACCGCTTGGTTAGTTTCATGTCTATCTCAGCCATGGATGTAGGGTGTTTCAGAATTTCCAATTTTAGTGCACTGACCAGCTTGTGAGATACATGATTTGATTAAGAGGAGTCAAATGGGTAAGGCATTAAACCTCTCATCACTCACTTTGATTCTTGCATGAAATAATTGTTTGAGCTCTTCCACTTAATCAGAACCATCACGATTCTTTGGAGTTCCTTTCATGAGTGTGACACAAATTATGTGTCAATCGTCATCAGAGGAATTTCGATCAATCTTAATGCCCTTGTCCACATAGACGGCAATTTTATCTTTTTCCCTTTTGTTAGTAGACGGCAACTCGAGATGCATTTCTTATTTGAATGGCTATCGTTGTCACAATGTAAGCAATGAGGATTTCCCTTGACTTTTTTTTTTGAGCTGACACTGGAAGTTTGCTTTTCCTTTTATCTACATCTTCATTTGTGGTACCTTTGCATTGCTTCTCATCGCCATGCTTGTTTTTGTGGAAGTAGTTTCCCCTTATATCTAGTTCAAGGGAATATGCATGAGTACATGCTTTCTCTATATCTTGGGTGTTGGCCATGAGAATTTGTCTCTTCAACAGACCAAATAGTCCAACACATTTCATGAGCTCTTCTTTATCCATGATGTCTTTGCCTATTTGGAATTTCCCCCTGCCATTGTCTCAAAAGTAAAAAATGCTGATAAATCACACTCTCCTCTTCATGTTATATAGGATAGAATTAGTACAGAGCAGTCTCTTGGAGTCTTCCTGTTATGCAATAGGGTTAATGTCAAGTGAGAGTAAGGAAGCAAAAAACCAAAATGGGAGAAGATAAGCCATGGATGAACGGAGAACATCAAGTTTATTGTATTAAAAGATAACAAAGTAGAGAAAAAATTGAAGAAAAAAATTGAGAATTGAAACCCGATAAACCCAAAGAAGATTGGAAAATAAGGTTGGGAGAGGAACAATTGAAACAAATCTGAAAAAAGGATATTCTTGAGAAGGAAGAGAGAAAGCGGGTGTGGTGATATGGAAGCATTGAAGGCTGAAACAAGTAAATGACAACTATAAGGTGACTGGTCAGCGGTTGGTAATGTACCAACTCTTGATTTGAGTTTTGTGACCACTCCAGCATGTAGGATAAATCAATAACTATCCAATCCTTTCTTGAAGAAGGAAAATCTAAATGCTAAAGAGAAGATCGTGTGATCAAGTGAAGTGACCCCAAGGTTTACAATGTGTACATGCTACTTAGTGTTGGACACAACTCAGTTAATGATGTCATATGCTGGTTATTGCAAAGGGACATAGGCTGTTCATTCATGGACATCTAACAACCGTCAGCTGATGAATGGTTTGGCTATGCAGGTGCTTCAGTTACTTCTAATGAGAATTTTGAAAAAAAATGCAATAAAGGATATTGGTTTAAAAATCTAAGCTGACTCTATTTGTAACTCTACCAATGCAAGAAACTATTGATGATGAGGTTAAACTAACCAATCCTTGCTTCACCAACTTAAACAACTCTGCAAAGGAGCATGCTATTTTCTAAAGACGCATAGATGATTTTAAAATCACTTATGCATATCAAAACCATGAGGCATACAAGTCAATGAACTTGAAGCAATTGAAGTTAAGTGCTTTGCAATGAATTCAACCTAATCTTGCACTATTACCTCTATGCCTGTCCATGCCTCCTTTTGGGTTACCACCATCTAAGGAACTTGAAGGCCCTCTACTTATCAAGTAAACAACAATATCTACAACATCTGCCCAAAAATCCAAAGGCAATCTTGCATGCATTCTCATGCTTCTTGCACGCTTCATAATAGTTGTACTCATTGTTTCAAACACCATTTTCTTGTGGGGTTCTAGGAATTGTTTTTGATGTATGAATCCCATAGTATGAACAATAAGTATCAGACTCTCTGCTGCAGCACTCATCTCTAATATCTGATTTGACTTTTGAGACTCTTCAACTTGTTTCCTATCTTATTCTCAACTGAATCTTTCCATTTTTAAAAAGCTCCAAATACATCAGATTTTTTGGGAATGTAATAAAACTAAGTTTACCTAGTTGCACCGTCAATAAAAGTAACAAAATAATAAGACCCACCAAGAGATGGTACCTAGGTTGGTCCCCATTAGAATGCATAAGTTCTAAGTTTTCATTTTTCTTTTCCTTCCCAACCCTAACAAATTTGACCCTCTTTTCTTTTCCATTAGCATAGTTTTCACAAAAATCCAAATCAACTTGTTTCAAGCCTGGCAATAAATTCTTTGAATGGAGAAGATTCTGTAACATACCCTACTAATTCTACCTTGAATTTTTTAGTTTTGATTCAACAACATTTTGTCAAACAGTTGGTGTGCAAAGTCTGATTTGTAATTTCTGAGTTCTTGTTCAGATGTTATAATACTTCTCTGCCAAACAATGACCATATGATCTGAAGAATAGCAAGGACAAATATCTTGGCACTTGAACACTACTACAAATATGCAATGTAAAGAGTTCTTATGGACTGATCGTAAATGTTCCATACACTTATCCTCTATTCAAGATATACAAACTTCATATAGCTGTGTACAAAAGTGACTGAGTTTGTAGTGCAAAGACTGTTACACAGTGACTGAATATGCAAAACTCTCTATAATTATGACACCTATACATTCATTGAACTATTATAATCGGGTGTAGAAGAACCTGGAAATAATATGATCGCTGTTGTTCGAAATTTGAGGATGGATGTCCAGTTTAGCAACCCATCTAATAGCTGCTCGGTTAGGGTATGAAATATGACCTCCAAGTACACAGAATGAGGATTGTTCATGCGCACTATTCACATGCACTGTTCACGCGCACTGTTCACGCGCACTGTAGCAGCACTGTTTACCCACAAACCTGCTCCAAATCTCACCTCCAAATCTGCTGTCCATGCTGTTCAATGTCTGCAATGATAATCCTTTGGAAATGGAACAATTTCAATCTTACCTGTAGCTGAAAAATTGAAGCTGAATGCACACAGTATGAAGCTAATAGATCTTAAATCCCTTGACTCTGTCTTCCAAGAGCGAAAGGATTGTCACCAATGGAGGGTTTCGTCTCCAAAAGCCAGCAACCAAACCAACCAAACTAAGCTTGAATTCATCAATCTCTTCATATCTCCACACCCCACTCATGGCTGTATATAAAGTCCTCTTAGAGGGTCGACCCCCACTCCACAAGCAATGTGGGATTAAATCTCATATTTGCATTTTAATATATTGTTTCCATTTATCACTTTAAAGTCCCAAGGAGATCATTTGGTGCCCCACTCTTGGGCACACATATAAATACAAAATATAATAAAGTAACCTTATAATATTAATTTAATTGAAGTTACTTTATTAAATAACTTCCGGCATTAAAATTCCATAGCAAATGATCTCGAAACACCACAAATGATAGCTCGTTAGAAAGAGCTAAGAAAAACACATCCAACCCCATCATCAAAATTATCATCCGACTAGCCTGGCTGACTTACTAAAAATAGTAAGTCACATTGTAAATGCCTCCAAACGAACTTAGTTGGCCCCAGAACAAAATCGACTAGGCCAAAACACCACAAGATCCCATCCATGTCCTTGTTAGCCCCCGGGACCACATAGAAGTAGGCTAACGACAACATATATCCAAACTAGTTAAACAGGGGACATTACAGTCCGCCCCTCTTGAAATTGCTTGTCCCCAAGCAATCTCAACTCTGGATGTTGAAGAACCTGCTCTGCCTCCCATGTTGCATCCTCAATAGGTAGGTTCCTCCACTTCACTAGGTACTCCCTGATAGTCCTCCTGCGAAGCACCCTCTCCCGGGTGTCAAGTATAGCTTCAGGAACCAAGATAAGCTTTCCCTCATCATCGAGAGGTGGCAATACTACTGAAGGCACCACATTGTGCCCCAATGCCTTTTTAAGGCGTGACACATGGAACACATTATGCACTTTACTGTCTGCAGGCAGTTCCAACTCATAAGCTACCTCGCCCACTCTCCTGATTACTCTAAATGGTCCATAGTAGCGCGGTTTCAATTTCTCTGTTCCACTCCTCTTGAGAGAGGACTGCCTATACGGCTGTAACATGAGGTACACCATGTCTCCCACCTCAAAAGACCTCTCAACCCTGTGCTGATCAGCATATTGCTTCTGCTGATTTTGTGCCTTTTGCAAGTTTTCCTTCAAGGATCGCATAATGTCCTGACACTCTTGCAAAAGATCCTTGGCCTTAGGCACCCTACTGTCCCCAAATAACAAATCCAAGAAATTAGGAGCATCATACCCGTATAGTGCCATAAAAGGGGACATTTGAATAGACATATGGTAAGAGGTATTATAGCAGTACTCCCCTAGATGTAGCCACTTCACCCAAGCCCTCTGCTGCCCTGCAATATAGTTTCGGAGATATCCCTCAACCCACTTGTTCACTATCTCTGTTTGCCCATCAGTTTGGGGGTGGTAACTGGTACTCGGAGTGAGCTCTGTTCCACATAACTTGAACAACTCCTGCCAAAAGTGGCTCATAAATCTGCTGTCTCTGTCACTGACTATGCTTCTTGGTATCCCATGTAGTCTGAATACCTCTCGAAAAAATAGTTCTGCTGTTTGTGTTGCTGAATACGTAGACGAAATTGCAAAGAAATGTGCAAATTTCGTCAATCTGTCTACCACAACAAAAATACAATCCCGACCCTGTGCCTTGGGGAGGCCTGTGATGAAATCCATGGAAATGCTATCCCACTTCTTCTCTGGTATGGGTAGGGGCTGTAGTAAACCACCTGGAAAGGAATGTTCCTGTTTGTTCTGCTGACATACTTGGCACTCTCTAACAAATTGAAGCACCTCTGTTTTGAGTCCTTTCCAAGTGAAGCGCTCTCTCACCTGCCGATATGTCTTAAAGAATCCAGGATGTCCTGCCAATGGTGAATCATGAAACGCCCTCAAAATCTTCTGCTTCATAGCAGACCCGGGTACTAAATAAATCCTTTCCTTGTAGATGATCAGATCATTTACAACAGTGTATCGGCTATCCTGAATAGTTCCTTCAATAATACTAGATGCCCAACTATCCTTGGCATACTCTGCCAAGATCAACTCTCTCCAATCATCCATGACTATCCCAACAGCAAGCAAATGAGGCCTTCTGGATAAAGCATCTGCGACAATATTTTTCTTCCCTTTGACATAGACTATGTCGAAATCATAAGCTTGTAACTTACTCACCCATTTCTGTTGCCTGTCATTAAGATCCTTCTGCCCAAGGAAATGTTTCAAGCTGTTATGATCTGTTTTTACTGTGAATCGGCTCCCTGCTAAATATTGCCTGAACTTAGCTAGCGCATGCATGATTGCTAGCATTTCTTTGTCATAGATGCTGTAAGTTCTCTCAACACCTCGTAATTTCCTGCTCTCATATGCGATGGGATGTTTGTCCTGCATGAGGACAGCTCCTACGCCCTCTCCTGAGGCATCACACTGCAGCTCAAAAGGCCTGGTGAAATCTGGAATGGCTAAAACAGGACACGTACTCATCAGCTCCTTGAACCTGTCAAAACAATCCCGAGCCCTCTCTGACCACTTGAAACTGTCTCTCCGTGTCAAATCTGTAAGTGGTGCTGCTATCTGTGAAAATCCCTTCACAAATCTGCGGTAGAACCCACAAAGCCCGAGAAATCCCTTGAGTTGTGAAGTGTTCCTCGGCGGTGGCCAATCCAGAATGGCCCTGATCTTGTCTGGGTCAACCCGAACACTTCCTGCACTAATAATATGCCCTAGATAGAGCAACTCTGTCATCCCGAACTCGCATTTACTCATCTTGGCATATAATGACTCCCTCTCTAGAATACTGAGCACTGTATCAATATGCTTCAAATGTTCCTCCCAAGTATGGCTGTATATCAGTATATCATCAAAGAATATCAACACAAAATTCCTCAGCTGATCTCTGAACACTCTATTCATACAGGACTGGAAAGTGGCGGGAGCATTAGTCAACCCGAAAGGCATGACTAAGAACTCAAAATGTCCGTAGTGGCATCTAAAAGCTGTCTTCTCCACATCCCCCTCTCTAACCCGTATCTGGTGGTAGCCAGATCTCAAATCAATCTTAGAGAAGTAGCATGCACCGTGCAATTCATCAATAAGCTCATCGATGCGCGGGATAGGGTATCGGTTCTTGATTGTTTTCTTGTTTAGCTCCCTATAATCAATGCACATCCTCATTGTACCATCCTTCTTCTTCACCAATACTACTGAAGAAGCAAAAGGACTCTTGCTTGGCCGTATGTGCCCCATGTCAATCAACTCCTTGATTGCCTTTTCTATTTCATCCTTATATCTCTTGGGGTGGCGGTAAGGTGTGATGATAACTGGCTTAGCCCCTTCCTCTAACTCAATAACATGCTCGATTCCCCTATCTGGGGGTCTCCCTGGAGGTATCTCATCAAACACCTTAGTATGTTTGGTTATTATTTTTTGTACATCAGGTGGATACTCCTGTTTATGCTGCTCTGTCACCTCAGGCATTACTTTGAACTCTGTTGCCCACTGCACCTGATCATGTCTAAAGAAACTCTGCATTCGTTTGAGTGAGACCACTCGAAGTCTCCCATCTGACAAACCTCTGAGCACTATCTTCTTACCATTTGCCTCAAACCTCATTTCCATTTTCTGGAGGTTAAATGTAAACTCTTCCAGAGACTTCATCCAGTTCATCCCAAGCACCATATCCTGATCACCAATGTTGACCACAAAGAAATCTCCTGTCATGTCATAATCTCCCAAACGAAGCTGCAAGTTGGAGATTTTCTTGGTACAGTCAATTTTGAAGCCATCGGCAACCATCACCTTAAATCCCCTATGCTCCTCTGTATGTAGCCCTCTGCGTGTCACAAACTTCTCATCAATGAAGTTATGTGTTGCCCCTGTATCAATGAGTGCCACAAATCTCTGTCCATCGAAAGTTCCCCTAACTCTGAAAGTGACGGCCTCCTGTATACTAGACAACTGAGCTATCGTGCCATCACTACGTGCTTCCTCATGTGAAGAATTATCATCATCTCCATCTGATTCTGATGACTGCTCTGAATCTCCACCCACTGACTCTTCAGCTGAAAAGTACTCCATCTGCTTAGCTTTTGCTTTCAATGGACACTTATGTGACAAATCCCAAGGCTCCCTGCAATGAAAACAAAGCTTCTTCTTCCTGAGATCATTAAGTGTTTCATTGTCCAACCTCTTACTTTCCTCCTTAGGTGGCTGAGGCTCTCTATGAAAAGGTTTCCTGTCCTTATCTTTCCTTGAAGGGAAACTCTTTGCTAGGAATTTATTTTTAGAAGCTGAAGAGGAATCCATGTCACGAGCTTTCTTAATGGCTTCTTGCAAAGTGGGAGGGTTGAGAGCTTTAATCCACCCTCTCAACGGATCAGCTAACCCATCCATAAATAGAACCAGTATCCTCCGTTCAGATACATCTGTTACTAACACTGCAAGTTTCTGAAACTCTGAAATGTATGTCTCCAATGATCCCCATTGTTTAAGCTGAGCTAACTCCTTGAAATGGAGTTCTGGATCCTTCCTATCAAAACGTTCAATCAGTCTCTCCGTGAACTCCACATATGAGGTAATGTGTGCATGACCCATAGTGACCATACCATGATGCCACCACTCGTGTGCTAACCCCTCCAGATGAATTGCTGCGTACTTAATAGCTTCTTCCTCAGGCATAGGGTTCAATTGAAAGTATGTGTCAAGCTTTTGAACCCAAGCTCTTGCTGAAGACTTCCCCGAGCCATCATAATATGGTAACTGAAGTTTTCCTACTTTCTTCCGTAGCTCATAGTTCTGGTTCCTGTCATGTCCACGTGGCATATGTTTCATCCGCACATCCATATACTCCCTAAAGGTAATTGCAGCAGTAAAATCTGGACCTCCGGCTTCCCAATCTCTCCTCAACTGGTCCTGTATATCAATGATCTGGGGTTCTGGTACGGGCTGCTCTGGAGCTCTAGGAGGGAATGTGGGAATCATGGGCCTCGAACTCACGGTCCTAGCTTGCTGGGGTGCATGACCGAAATTGTTCCCAACTTGTTCACCTCCATTATGTGTCCCATCCTGATTATTCCCATTCTGATTGTTACCATTCTGATTATTACCTCCACCCATGTTAGCATTCAACCCCATTTGACGAGCCATCATCTGCATCATAAGCTCCAATCTCTGATTCTGTTCCTGTGCCCTTTGTTCTGCTAATCGCTGTCCCTGTGCCAAGGTCTCTAATAATTGTAAAAATCTTTCCTCTCCAGGCTCTGGACCGGCATTCCCGCCTCCACCTAATCTTGTATTCCTGTCATCTCGGTCACCCATATTGCTGTCTTGATCAAAAAATACCTCCGCTGTGTCTGTATGACTGGATTCTATACCCCCCTGTACGGATGAACTAGACTGTTTGCTTTGCAGGTCTGAACTCCTACTTTGTCTTGCTCTGGTATTGCGAAAATTATAAGGCCCCTGTCGCATGCTCAAACATAAATGCTCTGATTTTAGTGTTTTGACAAAACACTTTCCCCTCTATCCGCCAGTTCCAAATTTCCTATAAGACCTCCACAGGATGGCAGGACTTATAGCTCTGATACCACTGTAACATACCCTACTAATTCTACCTTGAATTTTTTAGTTTTGATTCAACAACATTTTGTCAAACAGTTGGTGTGCAAAGTCTGATTTGTAATTTCTGAGTTCTTGTTCAGATGTTATAATACTTCTCTGCCAAACAATGACCATATGATCTGAAGAATAGCAAGGACAAATATCTTGGCACTTGAACACTACTACAAATATGCAATGTAAAGAGTTCTTATGGACTGATCGTAAATGTTCCATACACTTATCCTCTATTCAAGATATACAGACTTCATATAGCTGTGTACAAAAGTGACTGAGTTTGTAGTGCAAAGACTGTTACACAGTGACTGAATATGCAAAACTCTCTATAATTATGACACCTATACATTCATTGAACTATTATAATCGGGTGTAGAAGAACCTGGAAATAATATGATCGCTGTTGTTCGAAATTTGAGGATGGATGTCCAGTTTAGCAACCCATCTAATAGCTGCTCGGTTAGGGTATGAAATATGACCTCCAAGTACACAGAATGAGGATTGTTCATGCGCACTATTCACATGCACTGTTCACGCGCACTGTTCACGCGCACTGTAGCAGCACTGTTTACCCACAAACCTGCTCCAAATCTCACCTCCAAATCTGCTGTCCATGCTGTTCAATGTCTGCAATGATAATCCTTTGGAAATGGAACAATTTCAATCTTACCTGTAGCTGAAAAATTGAAGCTGAATGCACACAGTATGAAGCTAATAGATCTTAAATCCCTTGACTCTGTCTTCCAAGAGCGAAAGGATTGTCACCAATGGAGGGTTTCGTCTCCAAAAGCCAGCAACCAAACCAACCAAACTAAGCTTGAATTCATCAATCTCTTCATATCTCCACACCCCACTCATGGCTGTATATAAAGTCCTCTTAGAGGGTCGACCCCCACTCCACAAGCAATGTGGGATTAAATCTCATATTTGCATTTTAATATATTGTTTCCATTTATCACTTTAAAGTCCCAAGGAGATCATTTGGTGCCCCACTCTTGGGCACACATATAAATACAAAATATAATAAAGTAACCTTATAATATTAATTTAATTGAAGTTACTTTATTAAATAACTTCCGGCATTAAAATTCCATAGCAAATGATCTCGAAACACCACAAATGATAGCTCGTTAGAAAGAGCTAAGAAAAACACATCCAACCCCATCATCAAAATTATCATCCGACTAGCCTGGCTGACTTACTAAAAATAGTAAGTCACATTGTAAATGCCTCCAAACGAACTTAGTTGGCCCCAGAACAAAATCGACTAGGCCAAAACACCACAAGATCCCATCCATGTCCTTGTTAGCCCCCGGGACCACATAGAAGTAGGCTAACGACAACATATATCCAAACTAGTTAAACAGGGGACATTACAGATTCATCCCCTGCTCATGTGCCATAGAGTTGTATCTGTTACTGTGGAAGGTAAGGAAATAGAATAATCAGTATTATCAACACACAAATACAATATACCAATGAAACTTTAGTAACGTTCCATGTATTGTCAGTGAATATGACTGCAACCATCACTTCCCAGTTGTCCTACCGATGCCAATTTTTTTCTCAAATCAGGAACATACCTCACCTCTTTGAGCAGGTATTAATTTCTATTTGGTAATTTTATTCGCATGTTTCTCTTTCCAACAAGTTTGCATGACTTATCATCACCTAAATAAACTTGTCCAAAATCACCTTGAACACAATCTGGAAAATATTTTTTATGGGGTGTGGCATGAAGAGAAACCATTGAATCTAACACCCAAGAATCATTAATATTATCCAAAGAAAGAATTGAAGCATCTTGTAACACATTAACTGCTATATTTGCTTCCTTGTTATTTTCTTGTTGTCCATACCCTTGTTTTCCCTTTCAAGCCCAACAATCTTTCTTTAGATGCGCTTTCTTTCTACAATGTCAGCACTCCACATTTACCCTAGATTTGGATCTGCCCTTTCTAGATTTCCCATAGTTGCCTAGGCTCTTGCCTCTTTCCTTCTGTCGTCCCCTGTTCTCAATAGTCAAAACATTTACCTGATGTCTTACCTGTGCTTTTTTGTGGTATTTCTTCGTTAAGGATAACACCAACAACATCATCAAATGTAAAAAATGTTTGAAATAGAGACAGTTACTTACAATCATGACCAAGCCGTTCTAATTTTTAGGCGATGAGCCTAAAATCAAGAGAGCCCTAACCTCATCATCAAAATTTACTTTTATAGAACTTAGCTGGCTAGTAACCGTGTTAAACTCATTTAAATGATCACTAATAGACCCATCTTTGAGGTCGAGGGTTTCTCATACAGTTTATGTAATGCCTTCATTAGATCCTCCATTGTTTCTTTTGCAATATTGAAAGGCACAACCATATTGCTCCTAGTACCTTCTTATCAAGAACTTCCCATTGTTCATCTAACATAGCCATTGGCTTCTTTGCTTTTCCACCCAATGGTAACTAAAGATCCTTCTGATATAGACAATATACCATTTGCATCTTCCATAGTTGATAGTTTTACCGGTTGAACTTATAAACTTCAAGCATGCCTTTCTTTGCCATTGCTTCCGCTCATCTGAGATTTCCTACCAAATCAGTGAAATATACACTGTTCTAATACTAGTTGTTAGTGTTTAGGCAGATACGAGCAATAAACAATTGTACAATAATGCAGAAATAGAGTAGACCAAAAAAACATAGAGAATTAATGTGGATCATCCAATATGGCTACATCCACCTGAGAAACAACCATCCACTTATTTTATTATCCAGCAAAGAACAAACTACAATCTGATCTTTCACATCCCATGACCACTTATCTATCAAGCTTTTTGAGGCGGTTTATGAGGTTGGTTCAAAATAACCCTAAAAGAATATTTTTGTAAATTTTTTTCTCATACATGTACTTGTGTTCTTGTATGTGTCGACATTACGACGACCCGCCCTTCAGGCCGGCTCATCCACCCATTAAGTGTACAATACTTGCATGATTAGTTGCCACATACCAACATATGTAAAGTAGAGCATTTGAATTTAATGAATGAAAAATGATGAATAATAATTCCATGATGTAAACTCAGGGTATATAGAGGCTCAACAAATGGATTTGGTCCAACACGTTACAGTATTTGTAAAAGTGGTATTATTTTAATCTTCAGAGCCTCTGGACTTCTAGAAATGTATAGGCATATCAAAAAATTTCCAAACTTAGTATTTAACTAAAATGATTTTGGCATATCACTTCCTGTTGGAGCTATTCAGCATTCATTAAAAGGATTGTGAGGTGGCATTTCTGTCTTGAAGTATTGTTTGACCTTAGGAAATTGTAAGTTTTTAAAATTTCCGTTACATCATTCCAATTTTGTCATCATTGAAAATTATTTACGTTTGATAAAATCATGCAAATAATTTCTTGTTAAGATAGTATGCTCAAGCTATACACGTAAACACATGGCAATGTAAGCATGTTATATTTGTTAATTAGTGCTGCATGAATTTAAAAAAAAACAAAACATAGTATGGTTCCAACTGTTCAAGGTGTGGTTCCCGCTTGAAAAATGGCTTCTTTAACTGTGGTCTCCCTCATAAATTGTTCACGTGTTCTAAGTAACTTCAAACATTCATTAAGAATCTCTAATAGACTAGTTAGATTGCCAAGAAACATATAGATAGGATTGGACTGCTCAGTCACAGAAAGCATGCATAGTAGATACCTTCTATGTGTTTTGATGTTTAACTGCATGGAATTTATGGTGCCGTATTTTTCATCTTAATCTATCATTGAGATCCCTGGAAATCAGAAGCTGAATGACAAGATCAACGCAAACATATTGAAGAGTCTAAATCTATGGTGAATGGTATTTAAAACCAATTATAGGAACCCTCTCATGCTACATGTTATCATGACTGTTTATTTCTCAACACATAGGAATCATCAAGATGTAGATGACTGAGTTATTTAGCATGGATGTTCGACTCCCAAGTCTGTCCAGCTGAGGAATTAAAAACTTCATAAAATTAAAAGAATTCCAAGTAAAATCTGTAGGTTCTCCTCAAATGTCTGCCAACGTTGTCTACCTCAATTTCCCCAAAATGATGCATTAGTACTCTCTTATTTGGTACTAACATTGCTTAGAGATGCTTGTGCATTTTGCGAGATTTCTTAACCTGTGATTATTAGCAATGTACATCAAAGAAATGTCATATAGAAGTAATAACTAAGGGAAAAATGGTTATTATAAGAGAGTCAAATATCAATCACCTTACAGTTTAATAGTCCACAATTTTTTAAAAATTGGTCTTGAAAATTTCTCCAAAATTTGATGGAAGAGTTCTCCTTTTGTGTGGTTGCAACCACTGGAAATAAGTTTATTCAAGTCTGCTTGTAAATGTATTGGAATAGACTGAATCTGAATCTTTTTGCTTTCTCTTCCTCTGGCTACTAAGATATTTTAGTTTGCCAGTTTGTCCCTTTTCTGCCTATAGATTCAAGAGATAGTTAAAAACTAAAAAGGTTAACCTATTCAGGAATCTCCGGATCTATGCTCAATTTCTACTCCCCGAAGCATTTTGTCGATTACCGCACCCTTCTTCTACTCCCCGAAGCATTTCGTCGATTACCACACCCTTCTTCATCTCTGGGTGCCTCCTAAGCTGAAATACAAGTTTCCTCTTTTGATTTCCTTGATATGTAATGTGATAATGAAGATAATTAATTCAACAGGAAGGAGGAGCTCTAAATGAGTAATTTATGCCTCCCGTGCAAGAGACCTCTCTTTTGAATTAAGTCTTTGATATCATTTACATGTATTGGACCAGACAGAATCTGAACCTTCTGTTACCTACACTCCCCCAAGTTTCCAGGACTGAGATTGTAGGTGATGGGGGGGTGTATTTCTGAGATGCTTTTTAAGGCAATTTTTTAGGGGACAACTATTAATTAAAGAGGTCTAATTTTTTTTTAAAAGAACAGGAAATCTCAGATAATCATATGATAAAATTGATTAGGTATTCACCATTGACATTAAAGAACCTTTGTGAGCAGGGACAATCGACTAGGAATTAGTATATTCTTTATATATTTGTATACATACACATACATACATACATACATACATACAGGCCCATATATATATATATATATATATATATTTGTATACATACACCCCTGTATACATGCACATAGATACATATATGCCCATTCATGCACATTCTGATACACACAAGATAATCTTTGACTGTGACTTCAACTTTGAAGATGCAGAGATCTACAATAGAGGATATATATTTTTGTGGAATGTATGATCATGATTAATCATTTTGTTATTACCTGGTCAGAATTTCAAAACTACTGACCGACCTTCATGGTACACACAATTTTCATTTTTTCTCTTTGTAAGTCTTAAAGAAAAGCAAATAAAATGTGCTTGGGTTGTCCCCTAACATACCCGGGGGTCCCACCTAACAAAAAATGTGCATACAGGGGATGTCTGCAATTTTTTTGGCAAAATAGGGGATGGACTGGGAATATTTTCTACCCATTCTTCATCCCTGACAGGGTCATGTTAGGTAGGGGACGTCACAGGGGAACATAGTTTGTAGCACCTTGGACCATCATGCCTACCCCTTTTTGATTTCCTCGACATCTGATGACAATAGAAGACAATTAATCAGACTGGGAGGAAGATGTTTGAATGAGAGATTTATTTTGTTAGGTTTGTGTACTTAAAGAATTCAATAATTCCGTATTATATTTAGGCTCATTTTATTCTTGTAATCACAGGTGATTTCAATTCGTTGGAAACTAGGTTCTTCTGATGCTGGAATCTCGGGCATGCAGGAGGTAAGCCCATCACAATTTTTGGGATTTTATTTCATATTTCTTTTTTATGGATTATTCATGCTGTTTACCTTAAATGTTGTTGGCTGAAAACAGATTGCCAATTCTTACAAGCAAGGAGAAAGGGTGGGATTTGCAGAGCTTGCGGCAGGAGTTGATCTTTATGTATGTCCACCTGATGTGACCATGATTCACATGCTCTCTAAATATGGTTTCATCAAGAATATTGACAATATAATCAAGGAGCAAGACGATCTGATTGGATGTGTCGTATGGCGTAGGAACTATGCAACTTCAAATGTTCAACATAAGATTCCGGAACAGTATATAAATGCAAAGAAACTTGCCCTAGCTGGGCTATTGCTGGATTCACCAAGTCATCCTGGGATCTCGCAGTGGGCACCATATGCAAATGATGCTCCAAAACTCAGAGCACCTGCAAGCTTAGAAATTATATCTGCTTCGGGCAATGTGAATGCTGAAAGTAGTGAGAAGGATGAAAATATATTATGGAAAACAGAGTCTGCAAGTCAAGTTGATGCATGTATAGAAAATGCAAAAACAGAAAATATACAAAACTCAGAGAAAAATGCCATTTCTAGACTGACTAATGATCATGGAGGGATCTCTGATGCCTGTGATACAAGAGATGTCTCCTCTGGCTCAAGTCCTCAGCTAGCCAACCTAATTCTACACAATCCTCAAATAAGTACTCCGACAGTCCTTGTCCAAACGACATTGCCTATGACAGTTTCAAATTCGAATCCGACTGAAAAGGTGCCTGGGTTGTTTGGGTCCAGAGCGTCGACATTTCAAAATGAGGACGATGTCAAAAATCATATGTCAGATGAAGCTGAGGAAGATGACGACCTTCCAGAGTTCGACTTTAGAGTAGTGTCTGGTACATCTCAAATGCAAGTAACTCAGCATCTCTCACCTTCTAGTGACACAAAGCCTTTATCTCTCCATCAATTTCCAGCTAAACCTTCAGCAGCAACCTCTAGTCAATGTCCTATGCCACCTCCTGTCTTCTTCGCATCATCTCAATGCCAGCACAATGTTCCTAATAACAAACAACAGGTTCCACGACCTCTGACTAATCCTTATCCTTCCGTGCAAACTAGCATCTTGTTGCAGCAGCCAAATCACACTGAGGCAATGGCTCATCTCCCTTCTATAGAGAATTGCACTTCCAAAGCCCCCGTTGGTAATATTTCTGCTCCTCTAGCTCCGCAATCTGGTGTTTCCAACTTGCATCATGTATCTCCAAATTCCCGGACTCCATATCCTCCAAGTTCCCAAACCCAACATCCTTCAAGTATTGAAGTCAGGAAAAGTTTATGGGATGATGATGATGACATGCCTGAATGGTGCCCTCCATATCTAGAGCAACCAGATTTCCTCCGACCTCCATTGAGATCAGTGGCACAACCTCAGTCAGCAATGCCTAGGCAGCTTTTACCACAACCTCAGTTAGGAATGCAAAATGTTGCAGGAAAGTTACAGAAAATACATCCACCGCCTCTGCAATGTCCTCTGATCCCCCAAGTACCTGCACCCTTAAGAAGTCTTCCACCACAAGCAACTAATCTACCACATGGTCCTTGTCCACCCTTACCCCAAGGTCCCCGACCATTTAATGTCATGAGACTGCCAATTCCAAGACCTGTGATAAACATGGGTACAAATAATTCTCCATCGGCTTTGCATCCACAGCTGAATATTAAGCCTCCTTATTGTAAACCAGATTTCACACCTCTCAGACCTGTGAGTGGAAGTGCTAGAAAGTTTTGAGCATATGAAAGAAAACATGCGTTGAATGCCTTCTCGGTTTCTGAAGCCTTTATCCTTGTACAAATATCCTATATGCATATAGTTGCAGAGGGAGTAAATTTTCTTGCTGGAAGCATGCTTATTCTATTTACACTAAACTAAAATATTTTATTCAATACACTCTCGGGGTCCAGCCAAGCTTGTAGAAATCAAACTTATGAATGGTAAATACCTTTTTGTAGGTTAAGAGAAAACGTGAACATATGGTTGCAAAGACGATCATAAAAGCAAAGATGCATCCACCATTACTATGATCGAGTTAACCCATCCATATCGTGAATGAATATAAAATTACTTTGCTAATCATGTTTTTGTTATGCGCAGACAAAATAAAACTCAATATTAAACTTGAAAGTGTGAATAAGTCGTGTTCGTAAATATTGAGGCATGGCCGATACTTCAACACTAAAAGAAACTGAAGAGCTACATAGCCTGTATACTTGTAGGCTAAAATTTATTTTATCTGCTCTGTTTTTCAAACTTATCATTGTTCAGGTATTCATTAACTAAAATGAATCCATCCGTTAACTACAATTGAAACCTTCCTCATACTCTGGAACATGTATTTTTAGTGAGATCTTTGTATAGAATTCTACAACTACTATTTATGAGAGGATTCTTTGTAGTCCGCATTATCTGTTATCCTTGTTGCTCTATTGATTTCTCTGACAGTATCATAAGAAACATTAAGCGTTCTGAAAAATTTCTTGAGAATTTGGGTAGGGTAGTTTTATTAGGTGACTGAGTAGCAGCACCTTATGGCCGTCTGAGAAACTATTTGGCAAGGCTACAGGTAAGTGAAACCATGCCAGACTGCCAATGCCCAAGATAATCTATGTACGTCCGGGACCTGCCACAGGCAGATATTTTTGTCCTAGCGGATAGAAATTTGTCCGCTCAGTCTGACAAGCTTGTTATCATTCGTGTTTGTCTTCCCTTGCTTTAATTAGTATGGACTGCGCATCTTCATTGTGAGAACCTATTGTGTGATCCCTGCTGATGAACAGAATTAGATTAATTTTAGCAGATTTAAATTTTTAATAACTCTCACAATTGACGTCTATAAATTAAGAATATGGTTTTCATGAGCTCTGAATTCGGGTTGATTTCAATGACTAATTTGTTTGCTTGAATCAGAAAAGAATTGCATTTTTGTGCTATTTAAGAGAATTTTATCGTATAGCCAAGAGCGACAAATATTGGGTGGAGCAAAGTGACAAATACATTACAAAGAGGGAATCATTAAATAAGGAAGGACACAAGCCATATTTTACTTGAAACTATGGTATTAAAAATTACGTGGCAATTGTATTTAACGTAACTTATTTGTAATATGTAATATTGAAATTTGTATACGCCTGTCAATTTCCGTTTAGTTCTGGAGTGGATGAATTAATATATTTAATAATCGACACATGAAAATCTTTTGTAAAGTTGATGTCATTCCCCAATTCAGCCATTCATTTATTTATACACATTCTAATGTAATTATCTTCTATTATATTTGTATATACTTGGTCCAGAATTTTCGTATTTGGTAAATCTAGTTTTTTCCAAATCAAAACTATCATGGCTATTTATTCTCTTATAATGGTATAATCAGTTGGTAGTAGTCATACTTGGGTCTGTACACGTGATATGGTTTGAAACTCGACAATTCTTTTGGTCGGGTTCAGCTAATTGTTGAATCTTTTTAAACTTTCTTTAATACCTTATTTACCGGTTTTGAGTTTAATTCCAAATAAAGGTTCGAAGAATCGGTTCGTGGTACTAAATTTTTTCGGAAATGGGTTTGAGTTTGTTTTTACAAAAACCTGTAAAAATTAAAGATTATAAAAATAAAAATAAAATAATAAAATTATATATATATATATATATGAAGTCTAGAAGCATAAGTTAAAATTAGAATGTTACATAGTATCATAAAATCATATGATTTAATTATTCAAACAGCAAAAACACAATAAATTTTAAATGTGTAATCATGCATCATTACAAAGCATTGTTCAATCGATTGGCATATCTTAGGCTTTGATAGACAAGTTGAACACAAACAAGAGAGCTCATTTGTCAAAAGGCTTGTTTATTACAATAGGCATATAGCAAGTCAAGGGTCTTCGTTTCCACATTCATGCTCTAGTATAGTCCATTTTGTGCAATTAAACATTCTCTATGTCAAAGATGCAACTTGGGATGCTTACGCTATAACATCTTGCAGAAAAATAAGGGAGCTATTGATACACAATTTTTTTTTTTTGAAACCTAGGCAAAACTTTTACGAATTGGACCCGGATTTGGTATTGGTTTGATCCTAGACCTGGTTCGGAGGCCATACCAACGAACCTGGGTAACTAAGTTTAATATAAATATATGCACCTTATATGCATTTGTATTGTATTTATGAATCTACATCCATAAATTTGTTATATATCTTGATTTTATCATTCCTATGTTTTCCTATGTCCTTGTTATTTTTGTAAGCATAAGATGATTTGTTCCTTAAAATTATAAAAACTTGGGGAACTCTATATCATTTTTTATCTAAAGAGTAAGCTAAGATATGTTTTGCATACGTATTTCCTATGTACTTGTATCTAACATTTAATCACAGCGATTATATTATTATCGAACTTTAAGGAGATCCTATTTGCACTTGAGAAAGGAGCATAGTAGAAGTATTCAAATGAATTTAGATCCATGCAATCATATTAGAGGTACGTTGTATTGTTGAAGCTTGATATTTTCAATCCTAAATACAAATATAAAGTAAGTCTCTAATAGGGGTTGACCTAGGATAACTTGTAGTGATCCAAACAATTTGAAGATATCTTTCAAGACCACTAATCTAGGTTTTAGAGAAAACATTGGTAGAATTATTCAAATGAACTTAGATATATGCAATCATCTTAGAGGTATTTGTATTGTTGAAGCTTGATGTTTTCAATCATATATATAAATGAAAAGTTAGCCTAAAGCAATTGTAATTAATTACTGTTTTTCATTTAATTTCTTATCTTCACTTATACTTTTTTAAATATGATTCCTAGTTTGTCAATTGTTATTAGTCATTATTCTTCTGTATGCATCTAATTGGATTTGTTTAGGCAATTCATCTTCCTTAAACATTTTTAGTGAGCTCATGTGATTTATATGGCCTAGTCTTACCCTATGTTTTGACACAAATATTTGGATCTATAGATTTCTAATATCTTCACATCATTTTCTAGATTTGGTACTCTTTTTAGTTTTGTGTTTATGTGGCACACTCCTTTACCCTATATCCTTGCCCTTGCTCTACCCATTCTTGCATTAGCCTTAGGGGGTAGATTTGACTTCTATCTTCATAAGATTTACAACTAAATTAGCACATTTTCAATATAAGTAATCTTTTATAATGAAAACTTAATAACACATACACGAATCACAAAAGATAAAAAATTTATGAGAACCAATTGGAGACAAAACCATAAAGAAAGCTTGCTTGAATCTATTGTCTAGGTTTACCAACACAATTTAAAACTCTCTTATATTCTTTGTAGCAACTAGCCCATTAGACATGAACCCCCATTACTATGAACAAACTTGGCAAGAGACACCAATCTCTTCTATTAGAAGACACATGAGCCTCTAAATGAACAACAAATTCACTTTCTCAAATATTGCTCTTTAATGGACATGATATCATTCTAATAAAAGTATAGAAAAAGGATGAAATCAATCACACTATTCACTTATACGATTATGCAAAATGCAAATGAATAAGCAAGGCAATGTATAGTTTCAATGCATCTTTTATTTAGATCTGTTTAGTACGAGATTGACAAATTGTAAATTCATGCTCAATATTGAAAAATAAATTAATATATGCAATTTCATGTCTCCTCGTGGTTAGAAAGACTTGGTTCACCATGACTGTCTTATAAAGCTCAAATCCTTAAATGTATTTCCTTTATTATCACAACTCATACTTAATTATTTTTAATATAAAATTAAGTATTTGATAGATTGCACTTGAATTTTTTTAAGAACGACACTTGGTTGTAGACTAATTAAGTTGCAATATAAGCATAACAGACACGTATGCAAAGAAAAATAAGTTTTTTCTCGAAATAATTATTCAAGTAATGGAAAAAATCTTGCATTCAACAAATTAAAACTTGTGCAATATTAGTTCTTTAAGAAAGACATACATGGTGTAATAACCCCAATAGGTTATAATTTCTTCAAACACCAAAAATCTTTATACTTCAGTTGTTTGACATTTCGTCAAACACTTTGCAAGCAAGCTCTAATACCACTGTAATGACCCTCCTCTAATCTGCCCTCAAAAATGCTGATGAAAGCTCAAGGAATTTCATCAAACAATTCACATGCAAAGGACTTATGACTCATATAGTATTTCAGCTAACTTCAAATGACTTTTTCTTCAATTTGCATAAGTGAGAATCTTGTGCTAGAAGACTACAATGGACTACACAATGACCTAACATGAGTGTGCTACTAATTTTGACAATATTTAGTGCATATATATGATCTAAGCATGAGAAATGAACACCTACAACCAACTGGTATTTTTACAAACAGTTGGTATGCAAACTAACTAGCTGATAAATAATGATATTAAATTGCTTAAATGACACCAGCAACTATTATCTTCTTAATTGCAATGAAAATTACAATGCTCATGAAATATGGCCAAGACTTTGGCATTTACATGGATTAAAAAATGATAATGCTGGTATAATGCACACTTATAGCTGAAAGCTTATAACACCCTAAAAAACAACACTAACAAAAGAACCTGGTTGTAGATGGCTATAATAATTTCCTTCTATGTTGCCCCTTCTGCTTTGCTTTTTTCAAACTGCTTTTTTCGGTTTTGCTTTTTCGGATTGCTTTTTCGTACCTACTTTTTTAGCCTGCTTTTTCGGTTCCGCTTTTTCGGGTTGCTTTTTCGTACTTGCTTTTTCAGCCTGCTTTTTCAGTTTCGCTTTTTCGGATTGCTACTATGTTGAATCTCAAGACCATCAATGGCGTCAAGATTTCTAGCTTGAAGGGATTTTGTCCTCCAAACTATTGAGACAATCTTCAGAAAATTTTCCAATTTCTTTGATATTTTCAAGCATGCCTAAAAGAAGCGCTTCCATTTCTTTTATAGTTTTCTCACAAGGGCTCCATCTTTCATTTTCTCAATGTGGGATAAAAGATAACTCCCTTTATGTAACTTATGTCTCCAATGTGTTATAAAATAAACGCGACTCTTTTAATTTAAATATTTCTCACAAACTATAGTCTATGTATTAATAAAGTTAAATATTTAAATTTAACTTTATAAAATAGCTTTATCAATGCATAACAAATCTTATCAATTATAAACAAGTCTTCTTGTCAATTTTAAACAATTACCATCGACATACTACTGCCACTGGATGTTCGACCATATCCAAGATGACTTACTATAAATAGTAAGTATGCCCAAAGTTGCCTCAAAACCCCTTAGAAAGACCTGCAACTGAAACTATATAGGCCAAATGTCCTCTAAGTCCCTTTAATGTCCTGGTTAGGCTACGGGACCATGGAGAAATAGGCTAACGACAACATCATGCTATGAATGCTAAAAAAGGGACATTACACATGGTCATTATAGAAGTTCTATTCTCATAAATGATTCAATTTTTCTATTAGTTTGGAGAATTACCAATGACTTCTATTCATAATTGACAAGGCACATTTGTTAGCATTGAAATAAGTGTTGGGAGAGATTGTTTGTCTTTTGATTGATTGAGTTGTGCACTCAGAAGTAGTGGAGTATTTGGTTGTCATTAATGGCAACACAATCAATGCACAAGGATGGATCAATTGAGAAGACAAGGCAGTGATTGATGAGTAAGAAAATAACAAGTCTTGTAATTGGTATGCAGGAGTAAGAAGTAGTTAAATATTTTGGTGGTGATCACGATTTAGTGTGAATCAAGTGGATTTGTCATAGGTGAAGCTTTTACGTAATTTATAAAGACTACGTGTGCGAAGGCTTTTAGTAATAACATGATAGATAACTTATGTTCTTGAGCTACTAATTACAAATCATTGATCAGTGATCAACATGATCAATGTGGTGAGATTAGAAGGCATGGTGATATGTCTTAATTAGTTGAGGATGCACTGAGGCGACAATTGTGCATTTGAAGCAAGTGTAAAGAGAAGATTCTAGAAGAAGTTGCAGAAAGTCAAACACACTTTAATTGTTCTTGGCAATACCACATGAAAACCCTAATATCGTTCAAGGCGATGATCGAGAATGTATCAGGTACATCAGGATACGTGAATTGCATATGGTATGTGTGCATAAAGTTTGAAATTTGAATGGATGGTGAAGACTGACATAAATATTGTGTATTTGTATAAACTGTTCCTAGTGAAAGAAAAAAATACACACTGAGGTGATTGTGGTAGAAGATTCTCATTATTATAGAGGTTGTGATCAAGGTGTGAAGCGAAGATTGAGCAGTGAACATTTTTAGAGTGGATAAAGTAGTTGGATCCAATAAACAAGCAATGCTACTTATAATCAATCAACTTGTTGTTCCCTAACAATTGCAGCAAGGGAAATCTCTTGAGTGACTCTATTATCTTTTTGTGTAAATCCTTTAACAAGGTGGACTATCAAAAGGAGTTGTAAATGCTCTAGTGAGGATCTCTATTGCACTCCTAATAATGTACACATCACTTCTAATAGGGTGAACCCCCATAAAGGGTATTTGTAGCTCCTAACATGGCATACCTTTTTACTACGGTGAAGGCTTATGGGTGTCATACCCACCAAGGTTTTCTCCCTCTAGTTGAGGGTTTCTACATACACAAAACCAATGTTTTATGTGTTTTGCATAGGTGATTACTTGATGCTATTTACTTCTATTTCATTTCAGCAGCCATATGATATGTGTTTGAGAAGCTACTCTTAATGTTAATCATATTGGTGGTCTACCTAAACACACCGATTCAAACCCCCTTCTCAGTGCTTTTATATACAAACAATTAGTATCATAGCTTTGGTCCTCTAGGAGACAAGCTTAATCACTTAAGGAAAAGGCCCTTAAAATTAGTATGGACAGATATAGGTATGAGAAGCAACTTGAAGAAGAAACCAACATGATCAATGAACTGAAGGAAAAGTTGAGACACTCAGTTGCAAAAAGGAAAGAACTAAGTCCACAATTAAGTGAGAGTCAAGACTACATTGAGCAACTATTAGAAGCTATTGGATCTAAAGGGTTCGAGGAGGCAATTGAAGATCATATGAATATGAATGAGAAACTAACTCAGAATATGGGAAATCTAAAGACGTAACTTGAAAGTCAAGCAACCAGTGTGTGGAAGTCTTGAAGAAAAAAGAGTTGTTGAAGATGCAAGGAAATATACCGAAGATGAAAAGAAAGTTGTAGAGGATGCACTAAAAGATAAAGATGAAGAAATCAACAAGGAAAGACGAGATGAAATTGCTACAAAGGCACATGCAGGTGTAATGACCCTTTCCAATAGGCCACTAAACAAAACCCTAAATTTAATACACTGCTAAAGTATATTGTTGAAATAAGGAAATAATAGTGCCAATGTATTCATTCAATGAAAACCAAATGTTTTTACAAATGATATGGCAATTTTTAGCACCAAAACATTATGCCATGGCACATTACAGACAAAGCCTGACTGGCTGTATACAATTGAGAACTTGTTACAACTACAAACTGAAATGAACAACTTGGATTGATCAGATACTAGAGACTGACTTCTCAAAATGATATGGTGAAGGCGCAACTCCACTTGAAACTCCAAACCAACAATTAAGCACAACTGAAAGGATTGAAATATCCTTCCCACCACTGCAATAATTTAGGTGATCTTTCACACCCTCAAAATTGCTTTGTTCTCAATGGCCAATTATGACTACTTGCAGAAACCCTGGGCTCCACAACGCACATCAGCAAATATCAATATAAATCTCAATGATAGGTAATGAGCCCTCAATGCCTATTTATTCTTTTTTTCTTGATAGGTCGGCCTCCTTTTTAATTTTTTTTCCGCTTCTTCCAGCAACCTCTAGAAGATTGTTTTATTTAATGACTTAATAAAATATATCACTTTATTAAGTTAATTAAATATAAAGTTACCTTGTAATATATATATATATATATATATATATATATATATATATATATATATATTGATAACTTTATAAATAATTAACTCCTCCAAAAATGGGACATTACAAGTCTGCCCCTCCTAAAATTGCTTGGCCTCAAGCAATCTTAATACTGGATGCTACAAAATCACTTCTCCCCCTCTGAAAATGGGACATTACAAGTCCACCCCTCCTAAAATTGCTTGGCATCAAGCAATCTTAATACTGGATGCTGCAAAATCACTTCTCCCTCCCAAGTAGCATCTTCAACAGGTAAATCTTTCCACTTAACTAGATACTCTCTGATTACTCTCCTACGAAGCTACTTCTCTCTACTATCCAGAATGGATTTTGACACTAAGATCAATTTCCCCTCATCATCTAAGGGAGGTAATACTGCAGAAGACATCACATTCTGACGCAACGCCTTTTTAAGGCATGATACATGAAACACATTGTGCACTCTACTGTCTGTGAGAAGCTCCAACTCATAAGCCACCTCACCAACTCGCTTGATGATCCTGAATGGTCCATAATAGCGTGGCTTGAGTTTCTCTACACCACTCTTCTTGAGAGTGGACTGCTTATATGGCTGCAACATGAGGTAAACCATATCATTTACCTCAAAACCACGCTCAATCTTCTTCTTGTTTGCATACTATTTTTGTTGGTTCTGAGCTCTAGCAATGTTGTCTTTGAGAGTAGCAAATATATCCTTACTTTCCTATAATAGTTCACTTGCATGGGGTACTTGACTGTCTCCCAACAACAAATCTAAGAAACTATGTGCCTCATAACCGTAAAGTGCCATGAAGGGTGTCATTTGTATAGTCATATGATATGTAGTATTGTAGCAATGCTCACAAAGATATATCCATCTGACCCAAGCTCGCTATTGATTTGCCACATAATTCCTCAAATACCCTTCCACCCATTTGTTTACAATCTCCGTTTGACCATCAGTTTGTGGGTGATAACTGGTGCTAAGTGTAAGCTCAGTGCCACACAACCGAAATATCTCTTGCCAAAAGTGACTCATGAAGCGGTTGTCCCTGTCACTCACAATGCTCCGAGGCAAACCATGTAATCTAAAAACCTCCTTGAAAAAGACCTTTACCACCTGAGTTACTGAGTATGTAATAGTGATAGGGAAGAAGTGAGCATATTTTGTCAGCCTATCCACCACCACATAAATACAATCGCGCCCCTGGTCCCTGGGCAAGCCCATGATAAAATCTATAGAGATGCACTCCCACTTCCTATCAAGAATAGGAAGTGGTTGTAGGAGTCCTGCTGGATAAGTGTGCTCTTGTTTGTTCTACTAGAAAACTTGACATTCACGCACATACTGCAAAACATCAGTGTTAAGTCCCTTCCAAGTGAATCACTCTCGCACTAACCTGTAAGTCTTGAAATACCCAAGATGGCTTGCTGTAGGTGAATTATGGAATGCTCTCAAAATCAACTGCTTCACTTTCGATCCTAGGACTAAGTAAATCCTATTCTTGGAAATGATCAAATCATCTATGAGAGCGTACCTAGTGGCGATCACTTTTCCCTCCACTATATTAGAGGCCCATGTGTCTTTGGCATATTCTGCTATAATCAAGTGTCGCTAGTCCTCTGATATCTGAATCATAGAGGCAAGGTGTGACCTACGGGATAAAGCATCTGCAACAATATTCTATGTCCCCTTAACATAGGTGATATCAAAATCATAGGCCTATAACTTACGCACCCACTTCTGCTAATGATCATTCAGGTCCCTCTGTCCCAAAAAGTGCCTCAAACTATTATGATTAGTTTTAATACAAAATTTGCTGCCCACAAGATACTGTCTGAATTTGGCCAAGGCATGCATGATGGCCAACATCTCCTTATCATATATGCTGAATGATCTCTCAAGCCCTCTGAGTTTCCTTCTCTCATAAGCTATAGGATGCTTGTCCTACATGAGTACAACATCAACTCCCTCTCTAGAAGCATCACATTGAAGCTCAAATGGCTTCGTGAAATCAGACAATGCTAATATTGGGCATGTAGTCATTATTTCCTTGAACCACATAAAATAGTCTTGTGCCTCCCAAGTCCACACAAATTCTCCTTTCTTTAGCAAATCTGTCATGGGTGCTACATGTCATGAGTAGCCACTGATAAACCTGCGATAGAATCTACATAGACCAAGGAACCCCCTTAACTGTGTAAGGTTCTCCAGTGGTGGTCAATCAACAATAGCGCAGATCTTTTTAGGATCCATTCGCACTCCTTTTGCACTAATGATGTGTCCAAGATAGAACAGTTCTGTCATCCCCAAATCACATTTGGACTCCTTGGCATACAAGGAATCCCTTCGTAAAATGCTCAATACTGTCTCCAAGTGCTTTAAATATTCCTACCATGTCTTGCTATAGATCGAAATATCATCAAAGAACACTAGCACAAAATTCCTCAACTAATGGTGGAAGACCTTGTTCATAGTGGACTGAAAAGTGACAGGTGCATTAGTCAAACCAAAAGGCATGACTACAAACTCGAAATGCCCACAATGACATCTGAAAGCAATTTTTTCAATATCCTACTCTCGAACTTTGATCTGGTGATAGCCTGATCTCAAATCAATTTTTGTGAAATAACAAGCCCCATGCAATTTTTCTATTAGGTCATTGATGCGTGGGATGGGATACTTGTTCTTTATAGTTCTCTTATTCAACACCCTGTAATCAATAGACATTCGTAGAGTTCCATCCTCCTTTTTTACCAAAACAATAGAAGATGCAAAAGGTGACTTACTTGGTCTGATGTGTCCCATTTCTAGCAACTCTTTGACGGTCCTCTCGATCTCATCTTTGAGTCATTTTGGGTGTCGATATGGTGTGATCATGACAAGCTTAGCACCTTCCTCTAGCTCGATAATGTGCTTTATACCTCTGTCTGGTGGCCTGCCTGGTGGAATCTCACTAAATACCTTCTCATACTTGATTCTCAATTTCTAAATATCTGGATGATATTCAATCGTATGTTGCTCCTCCTGGGTAGGCATCAAGGCGCATATTGCTGCCCACTCTATATTATTATGCCTGGCTAATCTCTCCAACCGCCTAAATGAGATAGTCCTAACATCACCATTACAGATAGCCTTTAGCACATGAGTCCTGCCATCCACCACGAATCGTATCTCCATATCCTCCAATCTCAGGGTGACCTCCTTCAAAGAGTGTATCCACTATATCTCAAGTACTATGTCCATGTCACCCATGTTGACCACATGATAGTCTTCCTTAAACTCATAGTTGTTCAGGTGCAAAGGTAGATCTCGCACCATCCTGTCACAATGAAGAGTATATCCATCGGCTACCTTGATCTCAGTCCCTCGAACTCTTTAGTAATGAGTCCACGCCTCTCCACAAATCGTGCATCAATTAAATTATGCATGGCACCTGTATCCAACAGAGTAATAACCTTCTATCGGGCCAAGACTCCCCGAAATATGAAAGATCCCTCTCTTTGAATACTAGACAGACGTGCCTCCTGTAAATGTAGCTCTGGAGCCTCTTTTTTCTCAGCACTATCTACCTCTTGTTCACCCTCTGCCTCATTAGGATCCTCATCATGGTGCTCTGAGATGTTTGAATCTGAACCTTCGTAATAAGCCCACATCACCCAATTAGCCTTCCCCTTAGGCCTCATAGGACAATCATGACCAAACTCATAGGGACCTTTGTAAAAGAAGCATAGCTTCTTCCTACGCAGGTCATTAAGCATTTCCTTATCCCAAGGTGCAGCTGGCTTGCCTTTTGAGTCACTAATCTTGTCTTTACCCTCTCTGAATTCCCCTTTGTTGTCTCTAAATGATGAAGAACCCTTTGAACTAAACCGGTTTGCTGGAGCTGCAAGTTCCATACTATGGGCTTTCTTCATGGCTTCTTGTAATGTAGGAGGATCAAAAGCCTTTACCCACCCCTTGAGTGGTTCAACTAATCCCTCTGTGAATAAAATGACTAGCCTCCGTTCTGAAATGTCAGGCACCATCATTGCAAGATTCTGGAAGTCATTGATAAATTGTTCTAAGCTTCATGACTGTCTCAACTAGGCTAACTCCCAAAAATAATCTTCAGGATTTTTTTTATCAAACCTTTCTATCAATCTATCCACAAACTCCTAATAAGTGGTTACCTGATTGTGTTGCAATGTGATCATGCCATGTGTCCACCAATCATGTGCTGCCCCATCTAAGTGTAAAGTGGCATGCTTGAGCGCTTCAAATTCTGTCATAGTCTTTAGAGATAGGAAAGTATCCACCTTATGAATCCAAGAACGAGTAGTCATTTTTCCATTGCCATCAAATGTGGGTAATGCCAACTTGTTGGTGACCTATTGCATCTCACTGTGTTTATCTGCCTGCTTCTGCCTGGCAGCTCTGTAGTTCAGGTACCTCTCAAATGTCCATCCATCCTATACGTATTCTAGTAATGAATCCCACTCATTCCTCACTTGTCGGAGTTTATCTACAATATCTATTACCATAGCATCAGGTGTGCGTGCTGGAGTTTCTTCTATGAATGTAGGACATGTGGGTCTATCAGTTGTTCCAAATCGTGTCCTATCTTGTGATCCTGCTATGCTTTTGTCATCTTGGTCATTGTTATGATTATTTCTCCTATTTTCCCCAATCAAATGTTGCATCATAACCATCATTGCCTGTGTACCTGCCTCTATTGACTGTAGAAGCCTCCCCTGATGTTGTAAAGCCTCATCATCGCACATAATTCTGGGTGGGCTTTGAGAATGTCTTTCAGCCATGTTCTCAATTATGCTGGTTCCCTATGTAAATAGAGCCCTTTTGGTTTTTTTTTTTTTTATTCTTTTGTAAACTAAATTAAATGGTGGCTGGGTAACCCTATCAGGCTGGCAGGAAATCACTCTGATACCACTGTAATGACCCTTTCCAATAGGCCACTAAACAAAACTCTAAATTTAATACATTGCTAAAGTATATTGCTGAAATAAGGAAATAATAGTGCCAATGTATTCATTCAATGAAAACCAAATATTTTTACAAATGATATGGCAATTTTCAGCACCAAAACATTATGACATGACACATTACAGACAAACCCTAACTGGCTGTATACAATTGAGAACTTGTTACAACTACAAACTGAAATGAAGAACTTGGATTGATCAGATACTAGAGACTGACTGCTGAAGATGATATGGTGAAAGTGCAACTCCACTTGAAACTCCAAACCAACAATTAAGCACAACTGAAAGGACTGAGATATCCTTCCCACCGCTGCAATAATTCAAGTGATCTTTCACACCCTCAAAATTGCGTACCAACTGAGAGTTTTTGTTCTCAATGGCCAATTGTGACTACCTGCAGAAACCCTAGGCTCCACATTGCACATAAGCAAATATCAATATAAATCTTGATGATAGGCAATGAGCCCTCAATGCCTATTTATTCTTTTTTTCTCGATAGGTCAGCCTCCTTCTTAATTTTTTCTCCGCTTCTTCCAGCAACCTCTAGAAGATTGTTTTATTTAATGACTTAATAAAATATCACTTTATTAAGTTAATCAAATATAAAGTTACCTTGTAATATATATATTTTTTATTGATAACTTTATAAATAATTAACTCCTCCAAAAATGGGACATTACAGGGTATCACTTTATTAAGTCATTAAATATAAAGGTACCTTGTAATATATATATATATATATTGATAACTTTATAAATAATTAACTCTTCCAAAAATGGGACATTACAACAGGATGCTATTGATGAAAATATGCATGTTGTAAGTGAGACCAGAAGATTAAGGGACAAAAAATGAGAAAGTGAAGAATGAACTAAAGATTGAGAAAGAAGCTAAGGAGAAACTAAGGAGGCGTTATGAGAGTTCGAAAAGCTTGATAAACAACTAAAAAACTAGAAGAGACACAACGACAGAAGCAACCTTGGATACACCCATCAAGGCACATTTGAAGTTGGAGAGTTACCTAGAGCTAAGGAATCACAATAAGATATGAAGGTACATCCAAGCATTATTGTTAAGAAAACTAATACACCTATCCATGTTTCAATTGTGGAAATATTGGCCATAATACAAGTGTTTATAAAAGAAAATTGGTAATTACTAGGGTAAGTGCACCAAGTTGTGCTGCCAAAAGGGGGGTACAAGTGGACACCTTTTTCTTGAAATCTGCAAATTTTGAACTTCAACAAGAATTTGAAGGTAGTTACACTCAAAATTTTAAGATATGACAAAAAAAAAAGTTGTAGTCCTTTGAATCTAGTTTCTAAACTACTATTTTTTTTCAAAATGGTTTAGTTTTAGGTCCTCAAAAAAGGGGGCCACAAAAAGTGGTACTGTTTATTCTAAAAAAAAATAACATAGTACAAAGTGTGGCCCCCCTAAAATTTTAACTTTTTTTTTGAAATTCTTTAATTTCTCTGGTCAAAAGTTACTTAACACTATGCAGTTTATCCCAAAATTTTCGGGTAATTTTATAATGTGTATTTTTTTTAATGAATATTTAAACTAGACACATCCCAAAAATGTGAAATATCTATGTGCTCCCCCTAGAAATAATTGAAAACTAATCTAAAATCAAAACTTTTTTTTTTCAAAGTGTGTAGAATGGAGTTTAGTTTCTAAAAAACTAAGTTGTTGCAAAATTCGCTGAACGAACTAAAATCTATAGCCCAATTAGTACATGGTGGTTTTTGACAAAAAATGAACATACATTCAAAATAAATTATAGATGAAAGGCTTGAAATAGTTCAAATTAAAAATAAATTATATGGTTAGATAGCTAACACAGAGACCTATAATGCTATGTAACTTGATCTTATTGATACCCAACCACGAGGAATCTTGAAGGGGAGCACACAAGAAAAATCAATCATTTTTGGTATGTTTGCTGGAAATCATGTCTTAGACCTGTTTATAAACTCCAAACTTTTAGGTTGAATCTCCAAGGAAAAACTAAGCCTTAGGCTTGGGTTGAATGCAAAGCTTTCAATAGCACGCACACACTATTGGAAGCATTAAATTCTTAGTAGCGTTGCACGCTATAGGACGCACACACTATTGAGGCCTAAATTGCAAACCAAGATCAAAAGAGAGCTGGGTTGGGGGGGGGGGGGGGGTAGGGGAATGGCTATGTGTGTGTGTGAGAGACAAAGAGATAGAGAGAGTAAGCGATGGGAGACAAAGTGGAAGAGGAAGAGCGAGAGAGAGGAGGATGGGAGTGCATGTGTGTGAAAGAGAGAGAGAGTATGGAATGGGAGAGGGGGAAGACAGAGTAGCTCGAGAGAGAGTAGGGGATGGAAGAGAGAGTAGGCGATGGGAGAGGGAGAGAGAGTGGGGATAGAAATGTGTGTAAGAGAGAAAGAGAGAGAGAGTAGGGGATAGGAGAGAGTGTGAAAATGTAAGAGAGAGTAGGGGGTAGCAAAGACATAGAGAGTAGAGAGGGAGAGAGTGTGTGTGAGAGAGAGAGAGTAAGAGAGAGAGAGAGTGAGAGTGAGAGTGAGAGTGAGAGAGAGAGTAGGCAGTGGGAGAGGGAGTGGGAGAGGGAGAGCGAGTGACAAAAAAAGTAGGGGATGGGAGAGGAGAGATGGGGGATGGGTGTGTGTGTGTGAAAGGGAGAGAGAGTAGGGAATGAGAGAGGGGAGAGAGAGATAAAGAGAGTAGGCAATGGCAGAGGGATGGGAGAGAGAGTGAGAGAGAGATAGTAGGCAGTGGGAGAGGGAGTGGGAGGGAGAGAGGTGGAATGGAAGTGTGTAAGAGAGATAGAGTAGGGGATGAGAGAGAGTAGGCAGTGGGAGAGGGATTGTGAGAGAGAGAGAGGGAGGGAATGGGAATGTGTATTTATTTATAAGAGATATAAAGTAGGGGATGGGAGAGAGTATGAGAGTTTTTGAGAGAGTAGGAGATGGCAGAGAGAGCTCGTACAAGATGGGGGAGAGAGAGAGAGTAGGGGATGAGAGAGAGTGTGAGAGAGAGTAGGGGATGGAAGAGAGAGAGAGTGAGAGTAGGGGATGGGAGAGAGAAAGTAGAGTGGGAGAGAGAGTACTTGAGAGAGAGAGATAACTTAGGCAGTGCAAGAGGGAGTGGGAGAGGGAGAGAGAGGGGGGACGAGAGTGTGTGTGAAAAATCTAGAGAGTAGGGGATGGGAGAGGAGAGAGAGATATGGGGGATGGGTGTGTGTGTAAGAGAGATAGAGTAGGGGATGGGAGAGAGCGTGAGAGTGTGAGAGAGAGTAGGTGGTGGCAGAGAGAGCTCATACGGGATGGGAGAGAGAGAGAGTGAGATTAGGGGATGGGAGAGCGTGAGAGAGAGTAGGGGATGGGAGAGAGAGAGTGAGAGTAAGGGATGGGAGAGAGAGAGAGTAGAGAGGAAGAGAGAGAACTTGAGAGAGAGATAGTAGGCGGTAGGAGAGGGAGTGGGAGAGGGAGAGGGAGAGGGAGAGAGATAGGGGGGATGGGAGTGTGTGTGACAGATGTAGAGAGTAGGGGATGGGAGAGAAGAAGAGTGGGGGGGATAAGAGTGTGTGTGTCTATGAAAGAGAGAGAGTAGGGGATGGGAGAGAGAGTGTGAGAGTGTGTGAGAGAGTAAGGGATGGGAGACTGTGTGAGAGTGAGAGAGAGAGTAGGGGGTGGCATAGAGAGAGAGTACGATGATTGGGGAGAGAAAGTAGGTGGTGGGAGAGGTAGAGAGAGAGAGGGATGGGAGTGTGTGTAAGAGAGATCGAGTAGGGGATGGGAGAGAGTGTGAGAGTGTGAGAGAGTAGGGGATGGGAGAGGAGAGAGAGAATAGGGGATGGGGGAGAGAAAGTAGGTGGTGGGAGAGGGAGTGGGAGAGGGAGAGAGAGAGAGTGGGATGGGAGTGTGTGTAAGAGAGATAGAGTAGGGGATGGGAGAGAGTGTGAGAGTGAGTAGGTGGTGGCAGAGAGATCTCGTATAGGATGGGAGAGAGAGAGAGTAGAGAGGGAGAGAGAGAACTTGAGAGAGAGAGATAGTAGGCAGTAGGAGAGGGAGTGGGAGAGGGAGAGGGAGAGAGATAGGGAGGATGGGAGAGAAGAGAGTGGGGGGATAAGAGTGTGTGTGTCTGTGAAAGAGAGAGAGTAGGGGATGGGAGAGAGTGTGAGAGTGTGAGAGAGAGTAGGGGGTGGCAGAGAGAGAGAGTATGGCGATGGGGGAGAGAAATAAGGTGGTGGGAGAGGGAGAGAGAGAGGGGGAATGAGAATGTGTGTAAGCGAGACAAAGTAAGGGATGGGAGAGAGTATGAGAGTGTGAGAGTAGGGGATGGGAGAGGAGAGAGAGAGTAGAGGATGTGAGAGAGAAAGTAGGCAGTGGGAGAGGGAGTGGGAGAGGGAGAGGGGGAGGGATAGGAGTGTGCGTGTAAGAGAGATAGTAGGGGATGGGAGAGAGAGTGTGAGAGTGAGTAGGTGGTGGAAGAGAGAGCTCGTACGGGATGGGAGAAAGAGAGTGAGATTAGGGGATGGGAGAGTGTGAGAGAGAGTAGGGGATGGGAGAGAGAGAGTGAGAGTGAGGGATGGGAGAGAGAGAGAGAACTCGAGAGAGAGATAGTAGGCGGTAGGAGAGGGAGAGGGAAAGAGATGGGGGGATGGGAGTCTGTGTGACAGATGTAGAGAGTAGGGGATTAGAGAGAAGAGAGTGGGGGGATAAGAGTGTGTGTGAGAGATCTAAAGAGTAGGGGATGGGAGAGAAGAGAGGGTGAGAGAGGTAGAGAGAGTAGGCAGTGGGAGAGGGAGAGCAAGAGAGAGAGTAAAGGATGGGAGAGGGGAGAGAAAGAGTGTAAGGGATGGGAGAGGGGAGAGAGAGTAGGAAGAAAGAGAGGGTAGGGGATGGGAGAGAGAGTAGGGAAGATTGAGAGTGATGTGTTTCCACATAGTGCATACACACTATAGTGCGTACACACTATGTGAAATCACCTAAAAATGGACAAAAAGCAACTCTGGGGCCCATTCCATCCATTCTCTGCTTTTGGTCTGTTATGCACTCTGTTATTTCGATAGAAATAACGAGTTTCAACATAGCAAGCACTATTTCAACACTTTTGGAAGCTAGCAAACACCAAATTCAATCATTGGATATGTGATTTGAAGACTTTTTGAATATTCCTTGTATAGGAAAGGTTAGTGCAATCTATTTTAAATATTGTTTTTTGATATATAGATACAAATTTGATTATAATTTGACATGTTGTTTAATATATAGTGAATTCATTGAAATTTGTATGTTTGAATGAAATGTTATTTCGAAATGGTTAAAAATTTAACAATTCGTTTGATATATATTGTGTATTCATTCAAATAATTATAATTTTTATATGTATTTGAATAATTTGTAATTTACACATTTTAAGTAATTCAGATGTTTGAATAATTTGACATGTAGAAATCATCATCATGCCAAGGAAGAAACCAAAAACTCAAACAAATGAAGATAGAGAGAGAGATTTGGCAGTTAAAAGAGATAAAATGAAATTACTACGCGAGCAAAGAAAATTGCAAAGCAATATTGATGAATTGACTTTTGAAGACGATCAAGAACCACCGGTACAAAGAAACAAAGAGGAAGAATTGGAAAGACAAAGAGAAAGAATGAGACTGTTATGCTCAAGAAGACAATTGAATTGTGAAGCTACACCATCTTCCAATGTTGGAGTCATATTGTCCACTACACCATCTTCTAATGTTGGAGTCATATTGTTCGCTACACCATCTTCCAATGTTGGAGTCATATCATCCGCTACACCATCTTCCAATGTTGGAGTCATATTGTCCGCTACACCATCTTCCAATGTTGAAGTCATATCATCCTCTCATGTTGAAGGGACACTGATTTGTAGATTCGACAATATACACACTCCATCATGTCATGTTGAAGGCACAACATCAACACATCAAGTAGGTGATATTCTATCTTTTGCATCTTATTGTCAAGGCACATCATCTTCGGTTCAAGGTACACAATACATTCGACCTTATGTCGATGTTCAAAATATTGAGAGAATGGAAGAGATTATAACACCTTCTAGAATTCATTTTAGAAGACCAAAATATTTGATAGATATTGATACTGGCATTTTGAAATCAATGCCTCACAAGATTAGCAAGCGTACTTGTCGAAGAAAAGTTAATCATATGTGGAGATTATTTTTTGAAGAATTAAATATTACAGGTCAATGCCAATTATTTGTTGAAATGATGAGAAATTTTAAATTTAGGCCTATCATGAAGATTCTTGGGCTAAGAATGATGGACGATTCAAATGAAAAAATATTGTAAAGAATCTAATGAGTGCTTATGACAAAGTGGGTTCTAAATCATGCACCAAAGATAGTAATATCACAAGACAAGTACTTACATCGACAATAGTAAGTAGCCAAATGAAGAAAGCTCGACTCATGAGAAAGACAAGAAAAATATTAAAAATTGGTAGAGGTACTCTAAGGAGAGCCATGCCAAGACGTGAGAGATTGGAAGATCCAACAAAAAATGAGTTATGGACATTTAGCGGTAGACTATCGCAAAAGGATAAAGAAATTAGTGAAGCCTTGAAATCATTGATCGAAGATTTTTTGAAAAATAACACACGTGTTTCCTATAATCAAAGAGATGTTGTAAGAAGGAGGATTTGTAGCCAAAATTGCAACCCACATGCGAAACATTTTTTGGACTCAACTCAAATACAATTTTTTGTAAAATTTATTGGTATGTATCCTCAAATTTGAATAAGTCAAAGATTTTTTGAGATGGGTAAACCTTTTTATGTGAAGATAAATCACAGATGCACAACTTCTTGTTGTAGGATACATATTGAAATTTCTAACCATTTTGATGTTTTTAGGCATATGCGTAGTTTTGCATTCTCAGTTTGTTTTGTAGGATTTTGACATGAATGAGCCACTAAGATCTTCAAGGGAATTCATATCCAACATTTTATATGAAATAGGGGACAACCAACAATTTTACAATACATCATGCTTGGATGGTACATGCTTATTTTGTGGTTCTTTGCAACTTTTATCAACTTGTCAACATGTGGATAGTACACATGCAATTGGAAATGAAATAGTAGATTACGAAAAATTTAAAACAGTGACATATGCTCGAAAAGATGAGAAACATGGTAAAAGATGTGATTTAGTCATTGAAAAGATATCAGTGTATGAGTTTATGAATATTTTTCATGAAAAGATTATTTACGAGTATGCAAGGCATACCCATAGAGCTCGATGGCTGGATTTGCAATTCAAGTTGTGCAAGGATACATTTCCACTGGATACCATTGTTTTGGTTGTAGATTTCATAGAGAACTACACACTAAAACCACAAAATGAGGTGCAAGAAAGGTATTATACTTCTCAATAGGTTTCCATATTTGTTCACATAACATTCATGCATTCACCTACAAGTACAGAGGATGATAGAAAGATTTTGAGGGAGTACCATTTTTACATCAACGATGATCGATCACATTCTACAGAGTTCGTACATGGTTGTTTTCAACTATTTTATGAAGATTTGGCTAACAGGGGCATAACATATCATCAGCACATTATTTCATGGAACGACCATGATTAGATGCAAAAAATTGTCAAAATGCTTAGAAATAAGACTGCTACAGCCGACAGTATAGAAATTTGATGAACAAAACTTAAAGTTTGAATGCTAATCTGAGTAAAGAATCTCAAAACATGTCTGCTAAGATGTTACCAATCATTCCAACACATGAAAGCACTCAAAAAGCAAAGAGATCTTCAAATTACTCTTGAAACCAAGCACTTTCCTTCTATTTTTCTGAGACAATTCGTACAATTTGTGTTTACAGTCTGTACAAAACAAATATTTATAGACTTGGCAGATAGAAACTAACCCCCTTAACCAACTCCTACTGGTTTCACTTCCTCTTCCTTCATAAAATTTAAACTATGGAGTTTCCCTCCAAAATGCCCATGTAGCTGTTACATTCAAGATTTAAATTTTTTAACTATTAAACTATGTTTTTAAAGACCTTTTTCAATCTTTTAACTTATCAAATGACATGCTAAGGTTATGATAACCTATAGGACCCTATCAAAGGACTCTCCTACCTTATGAAATCCCTAGATCCTATTCAATGGCTCAATTACAACTTTTCCAACATTGAAATCCATCAAGACATCATACAATATTATGACTTTTTTATGCTTGCAGATGCCATGATTGGTTGAAGGATTGCCCAATTGACTCTAGGAGATTCTCCATGACCTATATGATGACTTGGACCTCCAATTTTCCTCTGATAAGCATATGATGCTCTTGCATCACAGCCTAAGCTTCTCTTGAAACTTGTTTTATAGTTCTTAATTTTAAAATAAATATGACTTTTTCATTGTAACTTGTAGGCACAAATCTTATAATTTTACTGATGTTCATCATCATTTCTTAATGGTGTAGGGGCACCAAGGTCATTCTATGAAGATACATTCATTGAAGACACCAAGGACTAAGGATCCAATGGACTTCTAATATAGGGAGACTCTACCCTGCAAGTGGACTTCACTTCACAAGCCCAACCCTCAAACTTAGGGTACTCAAACAACTTGGATCAACACTTAGGAACTCCCTACCACCAATAGGCCTACAAAGGAAAATACTTCTTAAATGGTTTCAACACTCAACTTTTCAGATGGAGATGGTTATTATAGACTCAAACCAACAAGAAAAATCTCAAACTTGAGGTTTCTCAACACCCAACAATAAAATTTCAAAATTGTTACCAACACTTCCTACTAGGACAATTTCTAGTTTTAACAGTCAAACTCCCAAACCATAAAAAGGACCCCCTACTATTTTTACATTTTTAAACACTCTTCAACATCTCCAATGAGATTCCAAAAGATTAACCAACAACTCGGCTCCAGCATCAAGTTATGCCCACTTTGTGTCACAGTCCTAAATGGCCAGTTTAGGCTGGGTTACAAAGAAAACATAAACAAATGGGTTCACAGACTTGGTTCAACCCCTTGGATCTATGATATATATCAAAATTTTCCTTCTACACCATTCACTTGGGTCAAATTAATCAGTTTAGGAGCCCGATCCTTCTTTTTCCTTCAAATCTAGACCAAACATAAGATTATGTTCAGTCTAGGGTTTGTTAGTAAAAATAGATGCCATGCTCCTACAGCCCTAAATCCCTTCCATCTCAAAGAACCCTCTCCTAAATTTTATTCCACAAAGCAACATTGAAATCCCATGGTGGGTTTGCAAGTTAGGATTCCATCTTGCTGAAACTCTCAAATTTGGAGTAAATCTGACCTACCTACACTAAAATTGATATAACTTTTTTTGTATACAAGATAAAGACCTCAAACCAATTGAAATGGAATCTTGACTCAACCCTCTATCCAACCATATAAGACTTGTACCACCACCAATCCATACAGGCCATACATAATTGATAAAATAGTAAAAAAGGCATAAAATCTGAGTTTTTTTATCGACCAATGCTGTCCACCATCCATATAATGACCTTTTCCATGTGTGGAGATCTTAAGTACATGCCTTTGAGTAGTTATAACTTCCTTTTGGATGGTTGGAACACCATACAAACTCATGTTTAGTTTGACAACTATTATTTGCAAAAATTACTCTTTAGCAACTTTTAGCATTTTGCAAATTTTTGCACTTTTTAAGGTTGGTTTAGTGGTTTTGAGTCTATAATAATCATTTAGAATGATTAGGATTCATTTAGGTTGGTGGTTAGTTGAAATTCCAAAAAGTGCAAAAATTGCAAAGTTGCATTAGCAACTTTTGCAACAATTTAGCAACTTTTAGGAAATAACCATAAAACTATCTATATTCCTATATATTCTTTTGAGGTTTTACTGTTGTCGAAACTTTTCTAAGTCATAGAATTGGAATCAAGTGAAAAATGTAAAAATTGCACTTTTTGTGCAAAGTTGCATTGTTGAAAGTTGCTCAAATTTGCAACTTAGTGGAAAAAGGGTTGTGGGATCAAACTGTCTGCTCCATTAGCTCTAGGCACTCAGGTAAACCCTATAATCAACCTCATCCTATCCCCTTCAGTTCTTAAACGTTCTTGGGCATGTCGAACCGAAATGTCCCTAAGGGTCACTAAATGCCATAGGGCTACAATCTTTGATAGGGCATATCTTGGAGCTCGTGCGAGGTATGGATGCAATTCTAGTTCCTACAAGATTTTATTGTAGAGACCTACAATAACCTCTCTCACTTTTTGGAGATCACACTCCATTTTTATTTTACATTTCCATCTCGGGTGATGCTAAAACTTGCAGTGTTGGCTAGTACAAAGTTGCCAACTGCCAAATCTCTCTCACCTTTCATCGTGGGATTGAACTATCTACTCTGTTAGCTCCGGGTGGCCGGGTAAACCCTATCACCAACTTTGTCCTGTCCCCTTCAATGCTCAAACATTCTCGGGCATGCCGAACCGGAATGTCCCTAAGGGTCACTAAATGCCATAGGGTTGCGATCTTTGACGAAGCATATCTCGGAGCTCGTGCAAGGTATGGATGCAATTCTAGTTCCTACAGGACCATGTTGCAGAGACCTACAATAAAATCTCTCACTCTTTGGAGATCACACTCCATTTTTATTTTACATTGCCATCTTGGGTGATGCTGAAACTTGCAGTTTTGGCTAGTATAAAGTTGCCAACTACCAAATCTCTCTCACCTTTCATCGTGGGATCAAACTGTTTGCTCTGTTAGCTCTAGGTGGCCAGGTAAATCCTATCACTAACCTCGTCTTATCCCCTTCAATGCTTGAACTTTCTCAAGCACGTCGAACCAGAATGTCCCTAAGGGTCACTAAATGCCATAGGGCTGCGACCTTTGACGGGGCATATCTTGGAGCTTGTGCGAGGTATGGATGTAATTCTAGTGCCTAAAGGACCGTGTTGTAGAGACCTACAATAACCTCTCTCACTTTTTGGAGATCACACTCCATTTTTATTTTACATTGCCATCTCAGATGATGCTGAAACTTGCAGTGTTGGCTAGTAAAAATTTGCCAACTCCCGAATCTCTCTCACCTTTCATCATGGGATTGAACTGTATGCTCCATTGGCTTTGGGTGGCCAGGTAAACCGTATCACCAACCTCGTCCTATCTCCTTCAGCGCTTGAACATTCTCGGGAACACTGAACTGGAATGTCCCTAAAGGTCACTAAATGCCATAGGGTTGCGATCTTTGATGGGGCATATCTCAGAGCTCGTGCAAGGTATGGATGTGATTCTAGTTCCTATAGAACCATGTTGGGGAGACCTACAATAACCTCTCTCAATTTTTGGAGATCACACTCTCTTTTCATTTTACGATGCCATCTCGGGTGATGCTGAAACTTGCAATATTGGCCAGTACAAAGTTGCCAACTGCCAAATCTCTCTCACCTTTTGTCGTGGGATCGAATTGTCTACTCCATTAGCTCTGGGTGGCTAGATAAACCCTATCCTCAACCTCATCCTATCTCCTTTAGTGCTCGAACGTTCTTGGGCGTGCTAAATCAGAATGTCCCTAAGGGTCACTAAATGCTATAGGGCTGTGATCATTGATGTGGCATATCTCGGAGCTCGTGTGAGGTATGGATACAATTCTAGTTACTATAGGACCATGTTGCAGAGACCTACAATAACCTCTCTCACTTTTTGGAGATCACACTCCATTTTTATTTTACAATGCCATCTTGGGTGATGCTGAAACTTGTAGTATTGGCTAGCACAAAGTTGTCAACTGCCAAATCTCTCTCACCTTTCATTGTGGGATCGAACTGTCTACTCCATTAGCTTCGAGTGGCTAGGTAAACCAAATCCCCAAACTTGTCCTATCCCCTTCTGATGTAGATGAAAGTATGATGAGCCCTTTAAACAACCCAAAATGAGCAAAAGTGTAGAAGTGTTCCAAGAGACTCTTCTAGGTCTTGATGGGAAAAATCTACAAATAGTCAATTCTAGGAGGTTTCAAGGCATCAATAGGTTTATTTTGGCATATCTAACTTGTTCCAATCAATAACTTTTAGTTTCAATACCTTCTAAGCCAAAATGCTCAATGTACCAAAATGTTGTCAATGCAAGTTTTTCCAATTTTGTGACAGTAGCAAGACAAATTGATCAATAAATTTTGTTTTTTTCAAAAGAATCTTTGAAGAAATGGATGTTTTGGATACCCTTTATCCTCACACGAAACATATATAAAACTTAGATACCCTTCCTTTGGAAAATATCAGAGATCTTTCATCCTACTCTTGTTTCCAACAATGTAAGAATGATGCAATTACAAAGCAACTGATAGGAAGACTTAAGATTTGGTATGTTGATATCAAAGGAAAATTTGGGGCCATTCTCCTATCTAAAGTTAACTAAAGGAATATGTTGATTGTATCACTTCATATGTACTTACGAAGAATATCACACGTATAAATTGATATAGTGGTATGATCCACTGAGCCAAGAGTTTGATTGAGGATTGAGTTAAAGAGCTTTTGAGGCAAGAGTTTGATTGAGGAATTGTTAGAAGCATTCTAAATCTCGTGATGCCCTTTATCAAGCTATACCCCACTACACTAATTACAAACACTTTCGAGTTGTTTAGGAGTCTTTAAGACCTTCAAAATTGACTTGTAAATTTTTATGCCAACTTCAAAAAAAAGAAATTTTATTACATTAAATCTAGGCATTATCTTTCAACAAAAAGTTATTAGGATTCTTATTTAGCCCCATCCAAAGTTTCGAGAAAGGTTAAGGAATAATTTGTGCTGAAATGTAAACTTAATTTAAATAGTAACCTTATGCAAATTCAAGGTTGACATTGTCCATGAACAAATAATTGCTCAATCAACCTTGTCCTCTCCAATTTAGAGTTCTCCCTTGTCTACCAAATTAGTCTACAAAAAAGCTCAAAATAGCCTAATCATTTTCAAATAGATTATGTTTGAGAAGGGTACATTGCACTCACCTTCAAGGTGTGAATCTCTTTGTAATGATAACATTGCTCTCACAAAAGCCATAATATTGAAACCCAATGAATGCATGAAAATACCACATTTTAGGTCATGTGTCTAATGGCTTCTTGTTTACTCATTTTTTTAATATTCATTACATATCCAAATTGTCACCAACTCTGTAACTCTCTATCCTCCACTAAAAACATCAAATTCCTAGAGGCAACTCATTGTTTTGTGTTGTTTGTCATGACTAGGGATGATAAGAGTATGAGTAGATATAAAATATTTTCTACAAAATATAAATATATTCCTATGTGACAATGGATAATCAATATTGACTAACTTTAAAGATGTTAAGAAAAGGGGAAATTTAGTTAAAAACATTGATAAATTCTTAATGAAGATAAAATATTGAATGGACTTATATCAAAGGTAGTGATGTGAAAATAGAAGATATGAGTCAAAGGGGGAGAAATGAACTATTGGCGAATGCTACTCAGGGAGAGAAGTGTTATAGTTAAGATATGAGTCAAGTAGAGACATGAATTAGAGAAGTGTTGCAAGGAGGAGATGAAGGGTTTATTAGTTCTATGCGTATTTTCATAAGGGGGAATATATAATAGAACAAAGTGGAAACATTATTGTGTTTCATCATAATTTGAAGATGATAAATATTGGTGAGTAGAGGAGGTCTGAGGATGCACCAATTATCTAGTAATTACTTTGAAAACCAAACCTAGTGTGACCTTATTAGGTCTATGTACTTTACATGGGTTAGGTGCTATAGGAATGGAATTGGGAATCTAGTCTTTGGAGTCTTAAATAAATTTCAAAAGGGTGTCTGAATCTACCCAAAGAATAGTTAGATTTCAACCTAAGTGGAATTTAAGTACAGAAAATTAGAGTAGGAGACCTACAAGGAATTCTATGATAGTCAACATTTTGTATTGTATGACAATTTGAGGGTTAAACCAAGAGTTCATTCTCAATCAGTTCAACATAAGGAAGGTGTCCCAATAGAAACTTGGGGAAGCCATTGGTGAAGAGTTACAATTATTGGCTTGGAATAGGGCTAGTATCCCTAAAACAAAAAGGTGCAAGATCTTGATTGGAGAAGTACTCACCTTGGAGGAGTTCACAAATGACCCTATCACTTTGGATAGGCCACAAAAATGATATCTTAAAGGAGTAAGATATTAATAAGGCCATAAGTTTAGTTCGGTAGATTAGGAAGAAGAAAGTGCTTAAACCTCACTTCTTGCTCAACATATCTGCATTAGTGAGGTGGAGATGAAGAGGATAGATGGCTACATAGATATGGAAAAAATAGAAATATAAAGAGGGTGGGGGAATAAGAGAGAGTGAGATACAAGGATAACATGAGCCAAAACTACCAAATTGCAGTGCTTGAATCCTTCATTAGAAAATCAAAACCCAAATTTGAATACGAATCTACAAAAAAACATGTTTCTTCCACTTGTCATACTCTTTTATTTCCTTTTAAAGATGCTCTATGATTTTCCATAACATGCATTGTAAATTCATTAACAAGTATAGCTCCCTCTTACAAGTATCTTATGTGTCATCTTAGATTCATCCCCCTCTGATGTGAGATATCTCTCTTTCTTATATATCACAACTATTTATTGAAGCTACACAAGCTAATTGTGTTTTTTCTTCTTGTCTATATTCTTTTTGTAACAATGATTTTTTCTTCTACACAAACTTTGTGACCACTTGTGATCAAATTTTTATCTTATTTTTAACATAAATGTTTAGAGAACTTTTGATCTAATTTTGTTGGATAGAGTGATTTCAAAATACTGATTTCTTTCATGGAGTTCCTAATAAATCTCAAGGTTCTCATTTAGTTGACCAATTGCCAGGAGGTCCACAAATATTGCCTAATAAAGTTTATTGCCAAGAGGTCCTAATCGATCTTGACTGATAAAGTTATTGCCAATCAATATTGTATCAAAAATTCAAACTAATTAGGTATTGAATTAAACTTGATAAACAAATGATAGAGAAGGAAAACTTTAAACATGAACAAGATCATAAATCATATGACGATGACATATTGCAAATGATTAACTTCTTCTTAAATAGTGATAAATTTTGTTGTTAATCAATATTCTATCAAAGTTTTGAACAGATTAGGTATTGAATTTAATGTCATACACGGACATATCTAATTTAATGTCATACATGAACAAACATATAATATAAAATGATAACCAATAATGTCATGTACATTAACAAACACATAATATATTATGATAACCAATAATGTCATATATGAACAAACATATCATATATTAACCAATAATGTCATAAGTCAAATATTGTCATACATCAAATAAATGTCATACATCAAATATATAATGTCATATACATCAAATGTGTATCGAATATGTCCACTAATGCCTATATATATACATGTCTAGATGATGGGGTCCTCCTGACATGCTCACTCGTCCTCTTGTTGAGGCTCTTCTCCAACTCAGGCTGATACAAAAAAAGTAGATACAAATCAATATTTATTATATGTTGAAATCAAATATATATATACAAAAAATCAATTATTTTCTTACCGCCATCAAACACTCACTTTGTAAGTCCACCTCGAAGGCTCGTGAACGATCAGGCATGATGAGACCCTACAACAATTCAATAATTATAATCACTTATAAATAACATTAGAAATTTTGAGATTAACTATTATAAACAACTAAAACAAAGAAATTTATTTCATATCTCAGTCAATGGCTGTGAGCTAGCCATAGCTGCGGCCACTCCATGATCAACAGACTATCAGAGATGAAGAGGTGTGTCCAACGTCATGAGCTGCATGTCATACAATACACGTTACATGTAACATGAAACATGAAATAAATATAATCAAATGAATTAAATTAACATGAAACAACTGTACCTGTACGAAGCTTGTACGATGTCTATACTTCGAGTCTGTAGTAAAGGTTAAGGGTCCTGTGGAGAATTGATGCACATATATAATTTTTTTTGTCAATCCTTAATATGATTAAATTATATATATATATATATATATATATATATATATATATATACATATATGTATTAATTAAAATGACTAAATTGATACATACCTTTGGACTCGCGGAGGGGACAAAAAATGGGCCTGGAGGATTGCTGCTAGGCGAAGCAACACTTTGACCCTAAATTTTGAACAATATCAATAGATGCTAATTAATTAATCATTCACTATACCTATGAAATGTCATTAGATTAGTAAATTATAATTGTAATTTACCTGTGTGTTAATGCCAAATGTGTCGTTCAGGAACTGATTAGTGACGAGCCCATCATCCTCACCATCTCTAGTATGAATGCCAAATGTGCATATGGATCCGCATGAAGTGCACATGTGACCACGATGCACAGAAGGCTCCCCCTCAACTAATGGGCTTATGGAATGGATGAGGGTCTACGTTAAAGCATTAATGGTCCCTAGAGTGCTGGCCTCTACATGTTCCTTCACAAGTGAAGAAATAGTCACATGCTTGTGTTGTGGCTTGACCAAAAGTTCCCTAACTACATTAGGATCATGACATGCTCCCGGCCTCTCAAATGATGACCCCCCACCTCTACCCTGGGAGTCTAATATATCAAAATAATTGGGGATCTCCCCAAGGACAAACTCACAATATAATTTCTTCAAAAAATACATGGGGACCTCATGATTGTTGCAAGGAGGGGCATCCCAAAAATTATTTCTAATAGCATCGTGTATACACCAATGGATGGGGAATCATTTAGTACCCTCTCTAATAATATTTTGCTCACCAAGTTTTCTAAATAATGCACATATACTACCTTTTAGTATTTCTTTTTTTTAACATCTTCATATGACAATCTATTTGCATAAAATCTTTTTTGTTCATCCCTCTTAACCCTCCAAATATCTAATTGACCACTAACTGAGGCTATTTGGGTCTTAATGGATTCAAGGGATGATGCCAATTGAGCCCTCATTGGATTGGTTTGTTTAGATTCTTTCAACCAAGCAATGAGACCTTCTAATTTAGTTTTGCCTCTCTCTATTTCATTTATTATATTTTCTTGTGTGCCTGGTGGAGGTCTTGCAATTGGTTCGGGTTGTGGAATTTGTTGTTCTTCTTAAGGAGGGTTTTGGTTTTGAGGTTCTTGTGGATTTGCCGATTGATTATGGACATTTCCTGATGAAAAATCAATTGAAATCCAAATAAATAAACGAATCTAAATGAAAATTGTAAAAACCCTACAAAACAATATGAAAAACATATCAAACAATGCAAAGTTAAGTTTAGATAATATACAACGACAGCGTGGGTGCGCTTGTGCTCTCAGATTTTGTTGGCGAGGACGCATATTGGTAATGGATGGTGCAAAAATGTTGAAACTCCAGCCCACATACGCACTACTCTGTAGGAAAAGGGCAAAAACACTGATGGAAATGATGGGCTGCGAGTGTGCAGCCCATCATATATAAATTTTTTATTTTGCTAATAACGCGTACGCACTATTGAAAATAGAGAAAAAAAAAAGTTGGCACCTTTTTGGCACCACAACTCAGTGCATATGCCCACTAATTCTCAAACATTTAATGGACATTTCTACAATCATCGAAAGTTTGGTCATGTTGCATATGAATGTAGATCCAGTATTAATAATAGATCTAGTGAAACTAGATTTGATGGTCAGTGTTATGCTTGCAACAAATATGATCACAAAGCTAGAGATTGTAGGTCAAAAGTACAAGTTCCCCAATCTCCAGTCAAAATGACAATGCTTATAGAAGGGAGTGACAATTTAGTGTCACTTGTTCAGTATGTGTAAACTATGAACATCTAGTTATAAACTATAGGACGAGAACACAATGAGGCAATGTTGGACCTTGGAAGTTGATTGGTATAACATGTTTTTTCTGTCATAAGATTGGCTATTTTGCCAGGTGCCAAATTTTCAATAATTGATTTCCCAACCGGTAAAAAGACAAGAAAGGAAATAAAGTTGTTGATGTTGAGGCAATTAGAAGTGAGATGAATAAGACATGGGTAAAGAAAAAACACAACAAGGAAGAAGTTGAGGCATTTGAGAGAGTCACCATCCTCTAGCATAGAGGGCTCCTCACTGAACTAAGTATGTGTTTGACTTAGGGGGAGCATTTAACGAAAAATATTTTACCAGTCCCTAAAATACAAGAGCAATAAGATATATTTGGATAAAGTGGTGCAAATCAGTATTTTAAATGCATAAGATATAAGGTGTTGAGGTTATATGCACATGAGGCAACTCTATTAAGATTTTGTCACATTACCTCAACTAGTCAAAGGCATGATAAAGTGCAACTGTTAAATTGTATTAACTGATAGAATGTACTATTTATCATTAGGAAAGGCACAATTACTATTTTCAAGGATAAATATGTGTGAAGTTAGATCAATTGTCACTTTGCTTTCTTGAGTGAACTTGTGATCCTATTTCAAACACAAACAAGGTGATAAATATTGCAATTTGCGATCTGAGAATTGAAATCATATTCAAAGACCCTAACTGATGAAGCTCAAGGTATTTCTCTGTATTGTGATAGAATTTTGATAGCTATTTCTTATTAAATCACGACACATATAGTAGATACTCCTATTTTGATTGATGTTATAAAAAATACTTGACCTATATTCAAATTACATACATTAAGACAAGTGAAAATGATATTAGGAGCCTTGTCTTCAACACCCCTATAGTACTATTGGTTGAAGACATCCAATCATATACTCATTGTAAAATTAAGTGTAGATGAGATTAACAAAGCTTTTAAAAGATTGCGCGAGAAAAACATGTTAAAAGATGAAGGCAAACATCTTAGAACATTTAGAGATTTAGATTTTTTTTTAAACAAAGAAAAAAACATTCTCTAGTTCTTATAAACAACTATGAATGTCTACCCCCGCTACTAATTCCATCTCATTCTATGCCTCTCTTGGAATAGGAAGCCTAGTAAACACTCTTCTCAGTTCTTTCTGCCTTCTTAGGCTGCTGTCTCTCATGGAAAGCAACTCTACCCGAGAATAATATAAAAAAATTAGTTTTGGACCATCTGACTATGCTAAATGCTTAGCTATTGTTTCTAGCAACATAATCTTTAAAAGTCATGACTCCAATACTTTCTCCAACCATATTTTGAATATATTAGTTCCTGCCCATGGCAAGAATACTTATGCATTCATGTCAATGCTAATATGACATTAACACTGAACAATCAAATCAAAAAATTTAAAAGATTATATGAAACTTCAAATGTTTATGTCTTTTTCTAATTTTTCATTATTTTATAAATCACATTTTTCATTCATCTTATTGGTTCATACTATTTTTGGTGGGGGAGAAAATTAATTTTCTTCAACAAAAATACAAATATTTTTTAACAACTTTATCATGCATTAATTACAACTTTATCTTTTCAACATTTGTGACAAGTTGATAAGGTTTTTTTTTTTTTTTCAATTATTTAATCTTCCACCCCACACAACATGTCTAATCAATATTAATTCTCAATAGCAATATAATTTCAACATGTTATATATTTGTATTTGAATTTCTACTTTTTTTAAAACTTTGATTTTTTAATAAAAGTAGTTAAATTATTACTATTATTTTACTTTTATAAAAATAAATTAAACAATATTATTTTTTAATTATATTTTATAATAGTGTTTGCAATATGTATAATTGATAAGTGTTACCATTTACAAATTATATCATTTATTATAATTAATATTTTTTATTTAAACAAATTTAAATATATTTAAAACTTAAATATATATTTTAATATTAAATTAATAATTATATTTTACATCAAAAAAATAAATAAAGGAAATAACTACAAAAAAGAAATAATTCAATTCTAAAAGATATATAAATTATTATTAAGTTTTTTATAAACTATGTATCAAAATTAAATAGTTATATTCTATTTCTTATTTATTACATCATATCTATTCATCAACATCAAATTTATCTGTATTACATCTATTTATTATTTACAAATGTACATATTAAACTATATGTATATTATTTCATAATTAAAAATTACTTAATTTTATGAAAAATTTGGGTATGGATATCTTTTCTCATTGCACATATTTTAAGTTGTCAATGTAGAAGGTGTAAATTTGTCTAAAGCATATGTATTGATCATAGTATGATATTAAGTACTTAGTGCCATATTGGGGACTTTGGCCTCTTATTCTTGGGCTTAAATGCCCAAAGATATAATAATATAACATGAGAACTTAATAACAAAATATAGTCATCCTATTAGATCACAAGTGCATTACTAGGATGAGAATTTAACAACAAAATATGAGCCATCCTAGCAGATACAAGTGCATTTCTAGACAAAAATTAATGCATTCACAATGTTAATTTAGAACTATTTAACCTTTTTCTCACTCATCTACACCTCTACAACCATTATGCGTTAGGCAGGAACTATGACACGTTCCGTCTCTTGTTTAAAATATGCTTGCCAACAAAATAGCTGATCAAATAATTATCGATGCAATGACACCTATTTATGAAATATTTAAGTGGTAGATCAACCCCTAATGGATGGCTGATGCATTGTATTTTATTGTTGCTGCCTTTTCTCTAAATTGGCTTTAGTTTAAAAAAAAAAAGTGAAAGTGTGCCCATAATCCAGCATTTGGCCAATTACTAGTCCACAACAATATGGTATATTTCTTCTTCACTGTCAAACTTTAAGCCCATCTATATTACTCACAATGTTTAACAGAAGCCATAAGAATTAATTAGTTTCTCCAGCATTGATTGACCTTGGGCATCTTTGCTCTTGAACTTTACTAACAAACAAAGCGGCACACTAGTTATTTCGAGATGGATCAATTTCTCGCTGGCCCAACCTAATCAAAGCTGAACTTATTTTTTGCTTTCCTAAGGCAATGGATAATTGTCAAATTGGATTATAATCAAAAAGCCATATACAACCTTTAAAGCTTCACGGAAACTTATTAGATGGGAATAGTAAAATATGGCTGTATGTTTATTTAAAACTGTTAGATGAATGGGTTCTTGGTGATTTTGATGGTGTGGATGCCCCTCAGTCTGTCTTTAAGGCGAAGATGTTTCAGGCACGAGCAGGCCCAGGTCCCTAAAATGTCTATGTGGTGGTCTTCGCTGGTTGGTAGCTTGCAACTTTGTGCCTCGCTGGGTTGCCTCGCAAGTCTGAACCCTCCATTAAAAAAAGACTGCTAAATAGAAACACCAATTAAAATGTAATTTTATCTAATTTTCTATTTTAGAATTACCTAAACAACAGAATTTAATTGGTATTTCCTATCAAATTTCTACTATAATGCTCTAATTGAGGTTTCATATTGAATATGAAATCTCTATTTATAATCTCATCAATTTATAACCCTAATAAAATACATTAAAAAAAAAAACGAGTTAAATTCTTCAAAAGTGATAAATCACTGAAGTTCTCATAGGACAGACGATTGTTGAAACTCTAACAAAACATGTAGCAAAATGTAATATGCAGAGCCAATGTGGTCTTCTCTTTATAGACATAGAAACAGGTCAAAAAGCCTTAGAACCAACCCAAAAAACATGGTTCTCTCCTTGTGGACTTAATAAACAGATCCAAAGTCCTAGAACCAAACAGGGAAAACTTGCACCGCCTCTTGCAGTAGAGCCATGGAAGGAGGAAGCTTATCCTAAGCACGACCCCTTTGTCTGCAACATCTTTTTACGTCCCCACCTCTTCTATATAGTTCGTACTGCCATCACCAACACATCTTCCTTAACAGATTCTGACAACAATATGGTTGGTGTTGCTAGAAAAGATGGCCTCTCATCACCAGCCATTATGACGATTACGCTCTCTACTGTTTTATGATCACAACCAAACAATTTTGTTTCAGCATTCTTTTCTCCATCTTCAATGTTAATCATATGGGCACCTTCATTACTACTACCTTCATTAGAAGGTCTCCTTAAGTTGGACCAGATCAAGAGAATAAAAGCAACTGCTAGTAAAAGTACGATGACAGACACTCCTCCCAACAGATATGGAGCAGGCGAATGCCATAATGTGCTGTGCAGGGCATTAACACTGATTGTGCTGTTGTTAGCCATGTTTTCAGCTCTCAGCTTCCTACTTTCTCAATGCACTGCCTTCTCATTCTTCACAGGATATATAAAATTCAGGGATGTCTGATAGAAAGACTGTGCAGGATATTAGAAGATCATGCGATTTGACAGCACACATAAAGACATGATTGTAGGATATATTTTTAATTTCAAACATCTAGCTTTTATTGGTATTGGTATCAGTACTCTGTCATTTAAAACAGTGAAAAGGAGGAAAGTGATTTGATTTTTTGTTTATGCTCGGACATGATGGTCCGGAAGTACAGGATGCATCTCAATGGCATTTCCAACTCTCATTATCAGTAGAGCCCAGGCATTGAGAAAAAGAATTCACAGTTTATTTATTCGCTGTAAAATTTGATGGGTCTATTTTGATATAACTTTAGATGACGTCATCAATAATGCACTACTGATTAAAAGTGGGCATGCTCATCCGTAGCACATAATAGAATTTAACTACTACAAATGCAGAAAAGTAAATCTCCGCATATAAAGCTATAGGGAAGGCAGATTCTTATCTTTGTATTGTACTTGTATAGATTTTGCGGGCCTTTTAAATGCTCGACCAGATCCAATCGCTAATGGTATTCTTTTCTATTTTCAATTGATTTGGGCGTAACTGATTTTGTTTCCAGTGATGTTCTGTTTCAATCTTTGTTGTATTGCACCAATTCTTTATGGATACAAACTTTATCAAGAGTATGCAAAATAGATTTCTGACATGTTCATATAAAGCGTTGCAAAAGGAGAGTTCTAGGTACAGTTCAATTCACTTGATGTGATTGTTCTGATTAAACTCAAATGGGAAAGGTTCAGACCCATGGAACCAATGCATTATTATTATTGGATTTATGATTGTTGGATGACATGATTGTATTGCAGAAACATATTCAATTAGAAAGACAATTTATGTTTACCTAATCTTAGCCTATGGTATTACTATGACGATCATAGAAAATTTCCAACACTAACTCAAATAAAATAGATATAGGAGACACTCAATACTAATTACCATGAATTCTTGTTCATGAAGCAAAAGCCAGATTTAATCCCCTAGGTTAATGAGTGGATGATCTAACACTTTAGCTAAAAATAGAATAAAATCATAGAATATATCAATAGAAATAAACATATAAAGCAAGTTATACCTAGATGTGGAAGGCGTATGAAAGATATATTGTTTTGGTGAAAATGAAAATGATATAATGTAGAAAGCAATGAGATAATTTTTATAGTGCATGTTGTATTCTATAGAATGTGATAAAATAAAAGTTTTCTATAAGATTATCTTCATAGATATGTTAGTAAGTGGCAAAAGTATATGGTTTATTGATTAGTGATATAGATGAAAGTCAAATGATTTTACATTTTTTTAATGATTTTTCTAAAACACCATTACATGTCATATGTGCATGATGCAGGGTGATGACCATTTTATATATATAGAGATTGTTAGGTGACCTTCACATATGTAAACATATCACAGTATGAAGATGGTCCATGTATCAAACAAGTATGATTTGATTGGACATTGACATGCACAACCATGTCGCAAAGATTGTAAGATATGATTTAAGTAGTTTTACATAGTGGCAAATAGGATTTGTATTGTGGTAGATGAGGTGTTGAATTACAAAAAAAATTGTAGGTGGGTATACAAATGACACTCTTTGAAAGAATATGCAAGGTGAAAATCGTATCGTTCATCTTCCTAGAGAAATGGTCCCCATTGCATTAATATTGAGCTCAAGAAATTGTGTGTATAGTTTCTTATGAGTGTACCAATTAACTTGACTTTCATATTTCCTACTTTTGACTAATCAATATAATTTAACAAATTTGTGGTGTGTGGAAGTCCTTTCTTTTTTGGGAAATATATCAGCTCATATCATTGATACTGAATATATTAAGGCTAATTTCATAGGATGGTGGAAAATCACATAATTTATCCAATTTTAACACCTTTTATTTATTTATGAATTTTTAACATTGCTCTTGATACTTACTTGCGAATATAACCTAAAAATTAAACTTGGCTACAATCAAGTTGTTAGAATGATAAGAAGTGTGCTTCATAATCAAAATGAAACTTATCTCCTATGAACTTTAATTTTGCATCAAATGGTATATTGTCATGCCTAGAATTAGAGGGCATAAACACATGACATATATAAATAAAAGTTTTTAATAATCGATAATATGTGTCTTATTAACATTAAACTTTCATAATATAATCTAAATTTAACATGTTTATTTTGATAGTAAAAGTTCTTAGATAATTTTGCTTCAAGAATAAATATCTAACTTATCATATTATCTTGTTTTATTAGAATCTCTTCTCCATCTGTTCCTTTGTTAGCTAGATTATCTGCTTCTCTATTACCTTCCCTATAAATATGTTTTATGATTGTTTCTTTGAATCGCTTAATGATGGCTAGGGCATATTCAAGTTTAGAATTAAGAATCCAATTTGGGGTCTTTCTTTTTCTTAACACACATAGGATAATTTGTAAGTCTTCTTTGATACCTAATTTGTTAATACTTATCTCTCTACTTAGAGTTAAGCCTTTTATTAGGGCTTCCAATTTGGCTAAGTTAGTTTAGACATTATGCCTAAAGGTTTGGCACATTTAGTTAGGCATGATCCATTATTTGAACAAATAATACATCCTAAGCTTGTTGGACCTAGATAACCGCTAGAGGCCCTACCAAAATTTTTCTTTGACCATTCTACATGAGGAGGTTCCCATTTACATTCTTTCCTAGGAATCTTGTTGGATTTTGTGTGTTAATTAGTTTAAACCAATTTTTATGCATATTTGCATCCCTGTCTAAAAAGAAACCTTCCTCCTTATATAAGTTTTTGAGATTATTGTAAGCTTTGCCTATATATTACAAGCCTCCAATTTATTAAAAAAGGATGTTAGATCCATCTTTGTTGGAAATGATTGAAAAGATCATGAGGAAAGTTGTTGGAATGATCATATGGAACTGGTAAAGAATGTTCTCAATCATTGTTTTGTCATTGATGTCAAACTTGCTACTTGTAGGAATGACAATTGTTTTAGTGATCCTAATACTATCAATTAAGTTGATTGACAAGGAGGAGGCAATCAATAAGATGTAACTAGAACACCTAGAGAAAGGTTGAAGTTATGATGTTGTAATGAAGTACAAGGATCAGCTAAACCATTGATAAAAAAGTGTATTTGATGACATACTATAAGACACAAAGAATGGACACACTAAAACATATCAAAGATGTAAGGATTTAGCTAAGTCTTTTGTAAAGCCCAACTAAGTTCATTAGAGAGAGTTGAAGCTGAGCAAGCTAGTAGGTGCCGAACAGATTTTTAGTTGAAGCTGAGCAAGTTCAACTTCAAGTGCTGAGTAAACTTCAGATACCGAGTAAACTTTAAATTTTGAGCAAATAAAAGTACCGAGCAGATACAAGTTCCGAGTAACACAGAGGTGCCAAGCACCAGTAAACCAATAGTGCCGAGTAACACAGAGGTGCCAAGCATCAGTAAACCAATAATGCCGAGTTGCTGCATTATTTTGAAAATTGAAGATTCACCAGATATAAGTTGACAAGGTTGTTATCTAGAAATTTGTGAATTAAATGGAAGATAAGAATGATGAGCTGGTGGCACAGAACACCATGTAGAATGTTTTTAAATATACAACTAGACTCTAGACAAAGTTTCTAGATAAGAGCAAGATATGAGGTAGATACATTTTATCCTACCTAATCCATTTGAAACCCTAAAATTGGAGAGGGAGAATTGAGTGAAAAAGGCAGATCAGATTTCTATTTAAGGAGTCATAAGTTCATGAAGAAAAAATGAGAGAGAGGCGGTCAAGCATGAAAGCATAAAATGCTGAAGGAGGTGCTAAGGAGGAAAGAGAGCATAGTTACTCTATTTCGATAAGAAGACCCCAAATATGATTGCATTGGCATGATGAGTAAGAAGACTCAAGGAGACGAAGCTTGAGAGGAAGACAAGCAGTCAGAGCTAAAGTGAATAAAGCCAAGCAAAAGGATTGAACTGAAAGTATGATCTGAAATCTGCAAAGTATGTTGTAAGTTATATTAGATCAAAAAGTCATTATTGTTACTCTCTAGAAATCGTAACAATTAATTTAAATCCTATGGACTTAGGTTGGTTTAATAGCCATGAGGTAAATCCTTTAACAGGGTGACATTCCAAGTGAATTTTCTAAAGTCCTTTAACTAGGCCCATTCTTAACAGTTTGGTGAAATCCTCTAACAAGGTCACATTTAACAATGTGTTGTAAGCCTTTAACAGGGCATCACTTAAGAAGAGTGAGAATCAAGTAGCATGTTACTGGTGGTTTTTCCCAAATTGGGTTTCCACGTAAATCATGGTGTCATGTGTTGATCTTGCATGTTTTATCTCTGCATGTTGATTTACTGTAACTTGCTAATATGGTTAATTTAAGTTTGGATGAATGAAAAGTGTATGGATTCATTAAAAGTAGTGAAAAAGTATTATTAGGGCATTTGGACCTTGAATAACTAATTCACACCCCCCCCGCTCTTAGTTATTCTAAAGAATTCTAACAATTGGTATCAGAGCAAGACTGCTGATTCAGTTTAAAGGGACTACAAGCAGAAAAGATCAAAATGCCTAAGAGAGAAGTTCCCAAGCTCAACAAAGACAACTTTGTTGCATGGCAAAGCTTGATGAAGCTACATCTTGGATCCATAGGAGATTATGCCCAAAATTCAATTGTCACAGAACATGTAGATCCAACTGGTACTCTTACTGCAAAAGACATAAAAAACAAATAGGAACACAATCAGACAATGCTGGAGATTGCCTCTGCACTCAACTATGCTGAATTTGATGATATCAAAGATTGTGACATTGCATTCAAAATGTGGAAAGCCCTATTAGACATCTATGGAGGAGATCAGAATGTACAAAGAGCAAAAAGAGAAAGTCTCAGAGGGAAGTTCGATGATATGAAAATGGAGGAAAATGAGAATGCTACTTAGTATGGCACAAGAATAAAAGAAGTGGTAAGTGCAATAAGATGCTTGAGTGTTCAATTGGATGAAAATACTGTTAATAGTAAGTTCTTAAGAACCTTGCTCCCTATCTATGCTATTAGAGTATCAGTAATACAAGAACTAAGATGTGTGCCAGGAAACAATCTAAGTTTTGAAGGTATAATAGGTAGACTCACTACATTTGAGTTATCTAATTTTGACAACTATAGACCAGAGAATGTTGAATATGCTTTTAAGGCCAAGCTATCACTAAAAGATGCTGAATAGGTGAAGTCAAAGAAAGGAAGAAAAATGAAATATGTATCTAGTGACAGTAGCACTGATGAGGAAGATGTGGAACAATTGGAAGCATTGCTTGCTAGAATATTTCATAGAGGTAAAGAAAAATTTAAAGGTAAGATGCCTATCATTTGTTTCAATTGCAATGAAGTAGGTCATATTGCTACCAGGTGTACACAGAAAAAGGATTACAAGGAAGGCAACAAAAACAAAATCAAAAGAGATGATGACAAGAGAGATTACAAAGAAAAGGGGAAAAAGTGTTATATTGTTGAAGAAAATTCTTATGATAATGATGATGAAGTTGTTTATGTAGCCATGAAGGACCAATTTGATGAAGAAGAGCCCACAATAGTGGTAACACGTATGAACAAGAATGACAGGTGGATCATAGATAGTGGATGCTCACATCACATGACAGGAGACAAAAGTAAGTTTGTTAACTTTACTCAGTATGATGGAAATAGTGTTAGATTTGGTAATGATGCTCCATGTCAAATCAAAAGAAAAGGTTCCATTAAGCTCACAGAGAAAATTTCATGTGATAATGCATACTATGTTGAAGGATTAAACTACAATTTGTTGAGTGTCTCAGTGTTAGGCAATATAGGATGCAAAGTAGAATTTGGAAACAAAACTGCAAAAATCTATGATACTGATGGTAAACTGATAGGAAAAGGAGATCAAACAAGGAGTAATCTGTTTTATCTTGATATGGATGATGTTTCTTGTTTTATTACAAAATTTGATGATGAATGGTTATGGCATAGAAGATTATGTCATGTCAACTTTGACAATCTGGTCAACATCAGTAAAATGAAGAAAGTCAGAAGTTTACCAAAATTGAAGAAGCCTGATAATATCATGTGCAAAGAGTGTCAGCTAGAAAAGATGACAAAGTCAAGCTTCAAAAGCAAAAACTATACATCTAAAGAAGTACTTGAGTTAGTTCATACTGACTTATGTGGTCCAATGGAAGTACAAAGCTATAGAGGAGATAAATACATAATGTTGTTTGTTGATGACTATTTCAGGATGATGACTGTTATGTTCTTAAAACAAAATCTGATGCTTTTCAAATGTTTAAGTGGTATGTGGCTAGAGTTGAAAAGGAAACTGGAAAGAGCTTGAAATGCCTAAGATCAGACAGAGGTGGTGAGTTTGCATCAAATGAATTCGAGATATTTTGTAATGATAAAGGAATAAAAAGACAAATGTCAGCTCCTAGAACTCCCCCATAGAATGGAATTGTTGAAAGAAGAAATAGATCTGTGATTGACTATGCCAGAACATTAATGATGGAAAAGACTGTAACTCTAAAATACTGGAGAGAAGCTGTAAGTGTAGCTGTTCATACACTGAACTGAGTACAAGTCAAGAAAGGTACAAATACAAAACCCTTTGAATTATGGTATGGCTACTCACCCAATGTAAAACATTTCAAAGTGTTTGGTTGCAAATGCTTTATACTTAAAGATGATAGAAATGGAAAATTTGATGCAAAAAGTGATGAAGGCATATTTCTTGGTTACTCCACTAGAAGTAAGGCATACAAGTGTTTGAATACTAACACTAACAAAATTGTGGAAAGTGCGAATGTAAACTTTGATGAGCACACAGAAGTCCAAGCTGAAGAACCAAAGAAAATGAAAGAGTACAGAACCTTTGTGTATTCTTATGAAGGAATGCCTATTGATGAGGATGTTGTCAATCAAATTGATACTCAACAACAAATTTCAGTCTCAGCCGAGTCCCAACCAGTGAATGTTGAGTTGCATTCAGAAGCCAAGTTGTAGAATGAAGAAAGTGCACAATCTAATTCTAAAGATAGTACACATGAAATAGATGAAGAACAACTTGACAATGAAGTGAATAGTGATCCTGAATTTGAAAGATTAATCATGGAAACAAGGATAGAGCCAAGATTATCCAAATATGTCAAAAGACATCACCCTGCTGAATAGATAATTGGTGACAAAGATGCAAGACCAATGACAAGGAACAGACTGAGACATGAATCATGTCTGATCAGCAAATCTAAACCTAAGACAGTATATGGTGTATTACAAGATGATGACTGGTATAAAGCTATGGAAGAAGAGATTGATCAAATAAAGAACAACAAAACCTGGAGTTTGGTTCCCAGACCAATTGACAAGAATGTGATTGGCACCAAGTGGGTATTCAGAAACAAGCTAGATGAGAATGGTGAGATTACCAGAAATAAAGCTAGACTAGTATGCAAGGGTTATGCTCAAGAAGAAGGACTAGACTATGGGGAAACATTCGCCCCTGTTGCTAGAATGGAAGGAGTAAGTACTTTACTTGCATATGCTGTATATAAAGATTTTAAAGTCTATCAGATGGATGTAAAGTCTACTTTTTAAAATGGTATACTAGAAGAAGAAGTCTACATTGAACAACTAGAAGGATTTGTTGATGAGAACAATAGGGATATGGTTTGTAAGCTACATAAAGCACTCTATGGTTTGAAACAAGCACCTAGAGTATGAGAGACTTCACAAGTATCTAGTGCAAATAGGATTTGAAAGAACTAATGATAATAGTAACATGTACATCAAAGTAGAAGAAGGTAAGGATATGATTGTATCTAAAATCTTTGTGGATGACATAGTGTTTGGTGGAAAGGAAGTGCTTTGCAAAGGTTTTGCTGAAAAAATGAAACATGAATTTGAGATACTCAAACATGGTATATTTGTGACACAATCAAAGTACATCAAAGAGATTCTTAAAAAGATTGGATTGGAGGAGTCCAAACTAGTCAAAACACTAATGGCAACAGGAAATAAGCTGTCCAAAAATGATGAATCAGCTAAAGTCAATCAAACAATGTATAGATCTATGATTGAAAAATTACAATATGTTGTACATAGTAGACCAGACATAGCATTAGTAGTTGGAATAGTGGCTAGATTCTCTGCTAATCCTAAAGAAAATTATCTCTTAGTAGTAAAAAGAATAATCAAGATATCTTAAAGGAACTGATAACTTTGGTCTATACTACAAAAAGAATAAAAAATTTGAGCTCAATGCATATACAGATGCAGATTGGGGTGGCAACATTGATGATAGAAAAAGTACAAGTGGAGGTGAATTATTTTTAGGCAAAAGGCTAGTTACTTAGACTAGCAAGAAACAAACATGCACATCCCAGTCCACTACAGAATCAGAATATGTGGCAGCAGGAGTTAATTGCACAAATATTGTGTAGCTCACACATCTATTGAAAGGAATGAAAGAAGAGGTAACAAAATCTGTGATATTGTATTGTGATAACACAAGTGCTATAAATATATCCAAAAATTCAGTAATGCATGCAAAAACCAAGCACATCACAATCAAGTATCATTATGTCAGAGAATTGGTAGAAGACAAACAAGTGAAGTTGGAATACATTCACACAAAGGAACAAACTGCAGATATCTTCACCAAACCATTGCCCAAGGATGCTTATGAATATCTTAGAGGCAAGTTGGGGGTAATACCCCTAACTCAAGCAGTTTAAAGCAACAAGGAAGCTGCCCTAAATCACCAGCAATAAATCATTGAAATATCAGAAGAATGATGCAGAGGATAACAGCAGGAGCAAAAACTCCAAATTAGTCACAAGCATGGTGATAGAGGGAGAAAAAAACAATAAGCCAAAGATTATATTTTGCATGATAAAGATGCTACATTTTTGGCATTTATGTCAAAGAGGGAGAAATATGCAGAAACCTGATCAATACAAAGAAAGAGGGAGATATATATGAAAGAGGAAGATATATGAGATCAGTAGTAAAGATGTAGCAGCCAAGAAAAGTAGCAGACAATGTATATAATCTTGATGGTAACTAAGTTGATCAATTGATCAGTTTGATTTGCCATCAATGCCAAAGAGGGAGATTTTTGGAAATGATTGAAAAGATCTTGAGGAAAGTTGTTGGAATGATCATATGGAACTGGTAAAGAATGTTCTCAATTATTATTTTGTCATTGATGTCAAACTTGCTACTTGCATGAATGACAATTGCTTTAGTGATCCTAATACTATCAATTAAGTTGATTGACAAGGAGGAGGCAATCAATAAGATGTAACTAGAACACCTAGAGAAAGGTTGAAGTTATGATGTTGTAATGAAGTACAAGGATCAACTAAATCATTGATGAAAAAGTGTTTTTGATGACATACTATAAGACACAGAGAATGGGCAAACTAAAACATATCAAAGATGTAAGGATTTAGCTAAGTCTTTTGTAAACCCCAACTAAGTTCATTAGAGAGAGTTGAAGCTGAGCAAGCTAGTAGGCATCGAATAGATTCCTAGTTGAAGCCGAACAAGTTCAACTTCAAGTGCCGAGTAAACTTCAGATGCCGAGTAAACTTCAAATGCTGAGTAAACTTCAGATGTCGAGTAAACTTAAGATGCCGAGTAAACTTTAGATGCCAAGCAAATACAAGTATCGAGTAGATACAAGTGCCAAGTAACACAGAGGTGCCAAGCACCAGTAAACCAATAGTGCCGAGTAACATAGAGGTGCCGAGCATCAGTAAACCAATAATGTCAAGTTGCTGCATTATTTTGAAAATCGAAGATTTGCTAGATCTAAGCCGACAAGGTTGTTATCTAGAAGTTTGTGAATTAAATGGAAGATAAGAATGATGAGCTGGTGGCACAAAACACCATGTAGAAATTTTTTAAAGATATAGCTAGACTCTAGATGAAGTTTCTAAATAAGAGCAAGATATGGGGTAGATACATTGTATCCTACCTAATCCATTTGAAACCCTAAAATTGGAGAGGGAGAATTGAGCAGAAAAGGCAAATCAGATTTCTATTTAAGGAGTCATAAGTTCATGAAGAAAAAAGGAGAGAGAGGCAGTCAAACATGAAAGCATAAAATGCCGAAGGAGGTGCTAAGGAGGAAAGAGAGCATAGTTACTCTGTTTCGATAAGAAGACCCCAGATATGATTGCATTGGCATGATGAGTAAGAAGACTCAAGGAGACAAAGCTTGAGAGGATGAAAAGCAGTCAGAGCTGAAGTGAATAAAGCCAAGCAAAAGGATTGAACTGAAAGTATGATATGAAATCTGCAAAGTATGTTGTAAGTTATATTAGATCAAAAAGTCATTATCGTTACTCTCTAGCAATTGTAATAGTTAGTTTAAATCCTATGGACTTAGGTTGGTTTAATAGCCATGAGGTAAATCCTTTAACAGGGTGACACTCCAAGTGAATGTTCTAAAGTCCTTTAACCAAGCCCATTCCTAATAGTTTGGTGAAATCCTCTAACAAGGTTACATATAATAATGCGTTGTAAGCCTTTAATAGGGGAGGCTTTTAATAGGGCATCACTTTAGAAGAGTGAAAATCAAGTAGCATGTTACTGGTGGTTTTTCCCAAATTGGGTTTCCACGTAAATCATGGTGTCATGTGTTGATCTTGCATGTTTGATCTCTGCATGTTGATTTACTGTAACTTGCTAATATGGTTGATTTAAGTTTAAATGAATGAAAAGTGTATGGATTCATTAAAAGTAGTGAAAAAGTATTATTAGGGCATTTGGACCTTGAATAACTGATTCACACCCCCCCCCTCTCAGTTATTCTAAAGAATTCTAACAATCTTTTCATTACAAAATATTCTCCTAAATTCCTTTCATTCCATAATTTCCATAGGAGTATGGAAGGGGATAATTTCCATAAATTAACCTTAGAACACCCATGTTTTGGCCTTTAAAAATAAATAAATTAATAGGTTATCAAGGAGTTGGTGTTTTTTACACTACCAAGTAATAAGATACCTGATACCAAGTTGGTGAAGATCAAAATAACCTAAGGATTAGCTACTTCCAATGATAAGCTAGATGGTCTTCAGATCTGGACCCAACTTCAACAAAATCATAAAGATTTTCTACTCTTTTGGCTCTGCAAAACCAAGGTGGGTGCACCTGAGGGAGAAACATATTTAAAACTTGATACTATTTCCACATTTCATTCATCCAATAACATTCTATTACAATACTCATCCCCTACATCAGATTGGTCATAATTCTTCTTAGATTTATAAGTAATTATGAGTAACAACAACTAACTATAACTCAAAGATTAAATGTAAATAAGTATAGACCAGCTATGATGTACTTCATACATTTAAAGTAAAAATTTATTTAAAGATTTTGCTTGATGCTGATCTATGTTCTCTTCACATGCAAATTGAAATTATTGTTCAGTGCCTTATCCATTGGGATTCAGAGTCTATCCAACTTCTTAACCTAATTGACTCTATTACAATCAATATCATCAACAATTTTCCCTAAAACCCATTCTTATGCATATCCTTATTACTGCCTAGAAATATCATCACATTCACTAAAGCATTTACTTAATCCATTGAATTAAAAGAAATACTGATATGATATACAACCTATCCTAGTTGCATTAAATTGAACAAGCTTTGCCCATGCAATCTCAAAATAACTAGTCAATAACAATGGAGACAAGATTCAAAGAGAAAAGATATGGTGACAGTTCATCTTTGTATTAATTCTCTTTGAAAATTATGTAACATTGAAATAGAACTCAAAAAAAATAAAGGCAAGACATAATGTTCTTGGAAAATTAATGTATTCTCAGATTTTTAGAGAAAATACATCACAAAACTTGTATCAAGGACTTGGAGTATCCTCCACCCTTTTTACAATTAAATTTCCAATCAAATTGGTATCATCAAGCTGAGAGGAGCTAGCTCTGGATCCTTTCCTCATTGACTAGATGACTAAGGCAACATGATCTTCACTAAATTTAGCACCTTTCAGCTCCTTTTTCATCTTTTCATTTGCATTCAGTTTCTTAGTAATAGAGTTAAAAATCATTGCATCAACAATGTCCTAGTTTGGGAGAATCAAGACCGCATATGATTTTATCATTTTCCTCCCCTTCTTAGGGGTCAAGCTCTTAAATTCTTGCATTATTTCCTCTTTTATTTGGTTATTTATGGAAGCCTCTTCCATCTCAGGATGCTCTATTTTCACCTTATTACATCTCTCTTCAAATAATCCAATATTTGACCTCCATGAAAACTAGTAGAAAGCCCTATATTTGACAAAGTTATCATCAAAATGAAACTTAGGACTGGCTTGTTGTACCATAGGGTCCAACTCCCTTCATCTATAGTCAGAAAAAATTAACTCAAGGCTTGACATGGGAGGTTCTTGAGGATTCCCCTCTTCTAATTCCACAGTAGTAATAAAGACTCCCCCTTGGGATTCCAATTGCTCCATTTGCTCCTTAGTGAGCCGTTCATCTCCTGTATGCAATGGGGACTAAGTGGGTGAGTACTCTTCTACTTGAGGCACTTGTTTCTCTTCTATCTTTTTCCTTTTGGGCATGGGCTCATCAGGTATCTCCTCCAAAACAACACTAGTTGACCCAATTATTTATTTTCTCTTGTCAATTGTAGGACTTTTATTATAAGTAACATTGTAGCTAGGTCTCCTTTGAATGACCAGTTTCCTTGATCCTACTGCAAGGGTAAAAGACAATATTCTCATGACCTCTTGGGCCTTATTAGGATAAGAATTAATAAAGAATAGTTTCTTTTCATTCATAGCCTCCATAATTTCAAGAAAAGTGATCATTAATTAATTTATTTTATTTGCCTCTATCTTTGCATCTTCTAGAGACTTATAATCCTTATGAAAACAATTAATAAATTCCAAAACCCTGAAGTAAACTCTCCATTTCTCCTTCTTCATCTCTTGTTCTTGAAGAGAAAATTCATTTCTCATTATATCCTCGAGGAAGTAGGGTTGATGCTTCTTGGCACCTATTTTGACCCTTTGTTTGAATATATCAAAGAATCCCTCACTATCATTGAAACAAACATGAGAAATAACCATTTTTTATTGATCTAAAAATTTATACAAAAATAACCAACCACCCTTGGTGATTATGAACTGGTAAGAAACTGTGCAAGATTGGAAAATTGAGCCTCTAGACTGACTAGTCAATTGTACTTCCTCTACCCCACCTATCTACCATAGCATTTCAGCTATTCCTACCTTCAAAGGCACTTGGTAAGGAAGTACACGGGGAGTCCCTTGGAATCCATACACTCTAAAAATTGTATACATAGGGTAGGGTATGATATCTGTCCAATTGTAGGACACCTTGAAACCAACAAGGTTGTCCATAAGCATGATAAAATCCAATAGTGCTTTAAGAATTCTGGGATTATCCCTTAATATCAGTTTTCTTAATCTGGATGTGAAGTACCTATCAAATCTCACAAAGCTAGCTTCTTCTGCATCCCAAGTCATATCTGCACTCCATAATTGGACTTACAGAGCTTCTCCCTCATATTGTCTGTTTAATACCATCTCTTTTTCAAAGTAAGTAACCCCTTTAAACAAGAACATATGCATCAATAAAGAATAATGGCCAAATGTTTTCTCAACTTTGCTCTTTGCAATTCCAATCAGACCTATGTGAATTTCCTTTGCTAAATAAGATGCAAAATCAAAGATGATATTCACACCAAAAGAAGAGATCTGTGTCATCATATACATGAACTTTATTGGGATAAAAATCTTGTTTATCTTTGCCAAAAACCCTACATAAAGTCATGTAAATGTCTATGGCCATAGTATTAAAAAATTGCTTCTTGAAAGGCTCTTTAGTTGATGCTATAACAAAGGTCAAATTGTTAATTGTAGCCAAGTGTCCTCTCAATGCACCTTGTCTGACTTGATCCTTTCTAGATAAATACTACTTGTCCAGTCCTTGAAAGTCAATGATCTTATGGTAATCTGTGATTGAATCCAACCCAAAAACCTCTCGAATCTCTTTTGGAGTAATTTTTATCAGACACTCCCCATACTCTCCTCACCATCTTGGTTACTTAGTCGTAATATAAGGCTATAGCTATGAGAAGGTTTTAATCCATGAAAATTCTAGGGACTACTAGCTTTCATAAATCAAAGTTCCAAATATTTTCATGGGGGGCAAAGAATTTCCTCTCTAAGAACCATTTCTTGAACAACTGGAGCCCTATTTTAGAGGTTATGGCATCTCTAGTCCAATTACCCTTGTTATACAAACCATATGCAATTCGGAGCCTAGGGTTTACATGACCTATCTTCTTAATCTGGCTAACTCATTTGTGGATTCACTTAATTGTTCAAAGAAATCATCATGGATATTCCTACTAACATATTCTATTTTCCCCAAGAAATCTTTCTTTGGAGGCATGTTTGATAAAAAAGAAGAATACCTAAATGCTTTGAATTAGTACACAGACTGAGATACTTACTTGGTTCTCTATTTTCTTCTTTTTGAATTCTATAGTAAATTGATGGTACAACAAATTCTTCATGATTTAATCCAGGTGGAAAATAGCTCTTCAATAGGTTCTTAGTTCTTAGAAAATTATAAATGCGTTTGCATGAAGAAAATCTTTGAATCTTGCACTATATCCCTAGTTTCACTTTGCATAGGGAGCATTAATTCTCATAAATAGATCATAGAGAAAATAGGGTGGAACCACCTTTCAATTTTGAAAACAAGCAGTCAATTTTTGAAAAATTTGATGATTGAGGGATAAAACCTTTAATAACTCAACTTCAACCCTCCAAGTTAGTGGTCAATCCAATTGAAACCTTCCATATAAGCCTTTTCTTTCATTGCTTGTGACTTACATTGAACCCACTTGTATCTTTGGACATGTGTCATTCTCTCACTATGTCGCCAAGGGTAAAAGTCAAGCAACTTTTGTTGGTGACATAGTGACCATCGTTGATGGTCCTCACATCAGACAGTAGAACTTTTATAATTATTTCATTGTACTCGATGTGGGCCCGTGACATTTCCTCTTGGTCACTATGTTTCCTAGGATAAAGTTCATGTAACTTCCCATAGTGACAAAGCGACCACCGTTGATCTTGAGGAGATCTGACAGTGTGGATCAAAATTATACTTCCTTCAGTACGAATCCTCCATGGCATCTAACATCTAGTCATCCTGACATGTTGATAAGGCTATTAATTACATGGAAATTACAACACCATCTTTGGGGGTTGGTCCTATAGTATTTTCTTTTGTAGGCGGTCATTATATTGCTAAGGGTAAAAACCTTATGATTTCCCATGGTGATAAAGCGACCACTGTTGATCATAGGAAGGTCTGACGGTGTGGGCCATTCACTTTAAAGCATTGTTCCTTTATTAACTAGGTACCACAGGTGAACATTACTTGGTCACTATGTTGTTAGGAATAAAAGCACGTGATTTCCTATAGCTATAAAGGAACCACCGTTGATCTTGAGGATATCTGATGGTGTGACATTTCCTTGATTTTTTAAAGTAGAAACATAAACTCATGAAAAAATAAAGATAAAAGCTTGGATTTTAAAAATTATATCGGGAACTTTAGAAATATTTAAACAATGCGAACAACCTTTTAAAAGGTTCCCATAAATAGAAAGGGGAAATTTAAAATGATTTCTCCTATGCATTTTAATTTGAAAAGGTATACAACCCAAAAGCTTTCTAGATTGACAATCAATGAAGCACAAATTAGGGTTATTCTAGGGTTAACAAAATTAAAAGTACCAAACCCTAATTCTCACAAAAGGAACTTGGAACACTCACTTAGAGATATATTCAGATAAACCTAAAGTGAAAACATGACCAACACAAGGTATGTAGTTTGCCAATTTAATTCCTTACATAACCAATTCTAGAAATTCTTAGAAAAGGGACATTCATAAAGTAAGCATTCTTAATTTTTAGATTCTTTTTTGAAAAGTGGGTATCTAGACGAGCCTTCAAAACCCATCTTGGTGAACCTATCTATTGTTAGAATTCTCTTTTGAAGAGACACCCAAAGGAAGATACCTTCTTTTAGAAGACATGCTAGATCCCAACATAGATTTAGAGGGATGTCAAACTTATCCCATTATTGAGAATTTATTATCTTTTTATACCCTAGTTTGAATTTATAATTTTCCTCTTTTTAGGCTCCCCAAATTAATTTATCTTTCCTATCATTATGATTTGTCTACCTACTTTTTAAAAATTAATTAAAATTTACTTCTCTTGTGATGAAAGTGGAGTTTTACCTAGGGATTTCTATTGCCATCCTACATACTAATTATTGTTAATTTTAATTTTATAATCACTTGCATTCTTATGCCATAGAGATGAAAGAGTATTTTTAATGTTTATAGGTAAATTTACACTATCTGGAGATGGGAGCCCATCCCATGAATCTTTCCAAAATAAACAATCCTGCCCTAAACTAATATCCCAAGTTAAGTTATTAGCTATTAATGGGTGACAATTCAACATAAAATTCCAAATTGGTGAACCTTTTGGAGAATTTTTAGTTTTGAACAAAGATAGAGGATTACTATTGTTTAAATATTTATGATATAAAATTTTATTTATAGATATCTAGCTTCATTAACATACATGATTCTTTATTAATTTGTACATAATGAGTTAATTCTTGGATTATGATAATACCATCTAGAATTGATCTATTAGGAACAAAACCTGTCCGTTCCTTTGAAATGAGCTTTGGAAGTACCTTTTTAAGTATGTTGGTTAGTGCTTTTGAAATAATTTTGTAGATTGTATTACATAAGGCTATGGGTCTAAAATCTCTTGGATCTATATGTTTTATTTTCTCTGGAATTAAAGCTAAGAATGTATTATTAATTTTGGTTAGAAGGGATCCAAAATTCCTATTCACCTTAATAACTTTCGAAAGGCCGTCTTCTAGGATATCCCAACATTAAAAAAAAAAAAAGGCTTGAAAGCCATCAAGGCCTAGAGATTTATCATTCATTTGAAAGAGGGGATGTTTAATTTCTTCTTTGGTAAATTTCCTATTTATTTTTTTATTATCTTTTATAGTTATTATTTTTGAAATAGAAACTAACATTTTGTTCTGAGCTTTTAAGTTTGATGATTCAAAATTATTAAGGAGATCTATATAATATACCACAAAGGTTTCTGCTATCTCATTTGGATTTTAAATAACCCAACCTGAATTATCCTTGATTTTTTTAATTCTATTAATATTTCTCCTATTAATAGTACTATTGTAAAAAAACTTTGTATTTCTATCTTCTTCTAACAATCGTGATTCTCTTGATTTTTGTTTCCAGAATATTTCTTATTTTGCTGGAATATTTTCCTATTTAGCTAGAAGTTATTTTTCTTTGATATAACTTACATTATCCATTCCTACCCTAATGATTTATTCATTTAAGTTTTCCAATTCTTTTTCATTCTCTATTTTTCTTTAAATATGTTATTAAAATGATCTTTTATTCCATTTATTTAATTTTTAGTTTTAATAACTTCAATTTGGCTATGAAAAAAAACAACCTTGATCCTTCAAATTTCTCTTCGTTCCACCATTGATATATATTATTTAGAAATTATTTATCTAGAAACCACACTATTTAACACTTAAATATTGGATTTCTTCATGGTTTTTGTGATTCACCTATTTCTAGTCTAACTAGATAGTGATCAGATCCCGCATTAGAGAGAAAGACTTTATTGAAAGGATGATTAAAAAATATTAAATTTCCTTTAAATATAAATTTGTCCAATATTTTTTCTATATTATAGAAGCCAACTCATCTATTATTCCATGTGAAGACTCTATTGTTGGAAATATTCAAGATAAGGTAGGTTACTGAGAGGGGAGGGGTGAAACAGTAACTTATAAAACTTTTATCCTATTCAACATTTTAACCATTCACCATTCATTCATCTGAACTACTGCATAATTAAAGGAACAAACATTCATTACACATGTACACAGAGATTTGGTGACCCAAAAACCTTCCAAATAGAAAGTAAAATTGGGGTGGGGATGATACCCAAAAAACTTCAATACTTTAGTATAAAGTTGGCTGGTTAAGGCTTACAATGATCACTTTTGGTGATCTACCCTGTTAGGAGCAAGTAGGACTGCTAGATCCACCTTGTTAGAGGATTTACAAACATACAATGAAGTATGCACTCTGTTAGGAGATTTACAAAAAGACTATTAGGTCCACCCTGTTAAAGGATTTATGAACTGATTCACCTATTAGGATGAAGCAGTGGATCTGCTTACAACTGTTTGCTGATAAGATCCTTTTTGCATTGATCACCTGATGTGATAGATATACCTTTTTTGCTTCTATGTTGACCTTGCTGTGTTTCTTTTATTCTGCTGCTGATTCGCTTTCACTTTTCTCAAAACATATCAAAATAACTTCTTCATATGCGAACATCACTCTTTTTTATACACACCATACCATTCTACAAATGATATCATATATTAAATATATACCATTCCAATATTTACAACTACAAGGTCGGCCAAAACACAAATGAACAAAACATTACTGAGTCAGCTAGATAGTAGAAAACTCTTCCTCAAGCTGACTCAGTGACCTTGTGATACTTGACATCCACTACATTACTCGGCATCGTCATGCACTTGATAGAAGTAGAGGTCCGGTTCATACTAGCCACATAACACTACTTGGAACTCAATAACCATTGGTGACTTAGTAGATATAGTGTTACTTGGTAGAAGCTAACTTCTTCGTTTACCTTACTGTGCTTGGTGAACACTGAGCCCTTTATTTACCTTCCTGTGTTCGGTGAACACTGAGTCCTTTATTTGCCTTCCTTTTCTTGGTGAACACTGAGTTCTTCATTTATGTTGCTTTGCTCAGTGAACACTGAGTTCTTCATTTACCTTGCTTTGCTCGATGAACACTGAGTTCTTCATTTACGTTGCTTTGCTCGGTGAACACTGAGTTCTTCATTTACCTTGCTTTGCTCAGTAAACACTGAGTTCTTCATTTACCTTGCTTTGCTTGGTGAACACTGTAGACTAAGTGATGAGCTCAGTAAGCATTCAGAACCAAATAAGTGTTTGCACTAATGAAAAATATATCATAATTCCAACAATCTCCCCCTTTGGCATTAGTGACAAAAACACTTATGAGCCAAAAATTATGTGCAAAATTTGACGTACTAATTTACATATATCTCCCCCATACAATATGCACATAGTATTTACAAGTATCTCTATCTTTACACAAGACTTCCTTTACTTACATATATATCTTTTCTCTTCTTTGGTACTCTATCTCCCCCTTTTTGACAATAATGCCAAAGTAAACAATATGTATTTACACAGAAACACCAAAATGAGAGATAAACTCAGAATGTACCTTGAGAATAAGAGCCAAAGTCTTATCCCAATTTTCTTGCAAAATTTTGCAGGTGGAGAGTGCTATCTGAACTTGAGCTGAAAGTTCAATCACATGATCTGCAACTGAAAAAATGTTGTCATGGATCAATGTTTTGGAGTAGGCAATGTGTTTCTGCATTGTGTCCATAATAGGAAGATTCATATTCTGAATGTCAATCAATGTAGATCTGATCCTTGCTTCCTCTCTCAACAATTCTGCCTACTTTTCTGAAAAAAATATGATTCTAAGATGATGGGATGAACTTGAATTGGGGTCAAGTTGCAGCATTTGGGCGCTGACCTTCATATCCTTATCAATTTTATTCAATTTTTCTTTGATCTCCTTGGTGTACTCGATAACATCACAAAGTTTGGAAAAAGGTGAAGTTACATTATTAAAATAATTTTCAAAATTGACCAAAATTGTGGACAATTCTACCTGTTTTACTGCAATGTGCTAAACAATGTGCTCAAGCACCTTATTATCAAATTTTCTTTCAGCCTTTTCAATCAATTTTTCTTGGCTAGAGGTATCCTCATTGAATTTATTTACAACCTCTTCTAACTAAATCAAAATGTGTTAAGTAGAATCTACTTCAACACCTATAGCTTCTGTAATTATATTCCTAGCATTCTCAATTATTCTGTACTCCTTATCCCTTTTAGACCTTAACTACTTCTGTGTAGCCTTCATCTCTATTAGTTGACTAGCATACCTCATCTCTTTAATGGTAGCATTTTCATAGTCAATTTTTGGAATCACTATCTCTGTGTCTAAGTCAATATCCTCAGGAATTTCTTTTCCAGTGAGCAGAAGTCTTAATGGTTGCTTTTGTTTGGCTTCTGTGATGACTGGTTTGACCTTGGGAACAAACACAATAGTGGAGATGGAAGAATTAGCAGTGAAAACTGGGATACTTGAGGATTGAGTGCCAATAGGAGTATTTACTAGATCAAAAACTGGAACACTTCTCAAAAATGATGATACACTCGGTAATGCAGTATCTGATCTAACTGGATTTGAAGTAGATGCAGATAATGCAGAAAAAATTGTAGAACAAGCTGGAATATTTATAATGGGAGGAGTAATTGGTGCACAAATTGGTGCTAATGTAGCTAACAAAATTGTGGAACTTACTGCTATACTGACTAAAGATGATGGAGCTGAGGAGGCTGGCTCGATAGCTGAAGGAGAGCGCTACAATTCAGTAGATGAAGTGGTAGATACTTCCATTGATGATACCTGGAGCTATGATGAGGCAAGTGCAGATGATAAATCTGATGTGGATGTTATCAAACCTGCTAAATTTGACTCCAACCTTAATGATGTGACAATTTTAGGTGGAGAGTGAGGAAGGGATGCAATGACTACTATTGTAATTTTTACTGGATCATCTTCCTCCTTATCTTCCTCTTCAGCTTCTTCCTCCTTGTCTTCTCCCATTAATGCATGTAGCTCACCTGGTGAAACTATGATAGATGGAGTGCCATCAATATCCTCACTATCACTGCTGCCATCATCCTTGATTTCCACTGGGTCTTCACTAGGCTTATGTAGATGATAGATATTTTTCCACATGTTTGTAGCATCATTTACAACATGCTCAATGTCTTTGATCAAAATTAAACATGTGTGAAATCTGATCATCATTTTGCCTTCATGGTTTTTCATTTCAGTTTTTACTTCTGCTCCAGTGAGACTTGGTTGAAGATTCTTTAGGGATTGCTCATATATATCTTTTACTATTTGGGTTGCTAACTCCCATCTCAGTTGCAATCTCTCCAATAGTTCCTTTGAGATTTGGGAGGCAAGCTAGTCTGGGGAGTATTTCCATTTACCCATCTTGCTTAGTACCAGTTCCTCCATCTGCATTTTCTCAACATCTGTTCTAGTTTCAAATTTCAATGCTTTGAAATTTGTGATGCCAACTCCTTCTTCCAATTGTTTGAGCCTTTCCTCAAATGTAGGTGCAGGCTTGACCAATATAGGTTCCTGCTTACCTTTTCTAGTCCTTCTAGTAAATACTGCAATAGGCTTCTTTTTAGGTTTGGTTTTTATTACCTTACCTTTCTTCTTCAAAGGTTCTTCTTCAGTTTCTTATTCTTCTTTTTCTTCTTCTCCTCCTTCTTCTTCATCATCTCCTTCATCCTCACCTTTTCCTTCTGTTAGCATAAGAGGGCCAGATGCAGTTTTCAATTTTGCTATCTTCCTCTTGCCTTTGCTTATGGCCTGTGGTAGCTTGATTTCAAGCTCAATTCTGGCTTTTTCTTCATTATAGGTTCCAAAAATTGGTTGCCTTGGGTCCATTGGCTCATTTACCAGTGCTTCTATGATGTCTCTAGCTTCATCAATATTTACCTCATAGGGAAGAGGTTTTACCCATGCAACTCGGGGTCTGATGCAGTTTTCAATTTTGCTATCTTCCTCTTACCTTTGCTTATGGCCTGTGGTAGCTTGATTTCAAGCTCAATTCTGGCTTTTGCTTCATTATAGGTTCCAAAAATTGGTTGCCTTGGGTCCACTAGCTCATTTACCAGTGCTTCTATGATGTCTCTAGCTTCATCAATATTTACCTCATAGGGAAGAGGTTTTACCCATGCAACTCGGGGTCTGATTTCCTGGATGTACACCTTATCATAGTCAACCATGAAGCATACATCATCTTTGTAATCTTCAACTAATTTTGGTGGAATCTAGAACCTTAGAGGGTATTTGTGATTGAGCTCCAATTGGGTCGAGTAATTTTGCAATGGCGGAAACAATCTTGAAATTGGGTGCTTTCCATTCTGTACTCTTTACTAACATCTCTGAACCTCTTTTCGCCTTACTGCTGCTGGTGCTTGCGGATGCCATAGTTGCTTGGTAAATATAAGAAAATCTTGAACAAATTCTTCGCTTGAAATTTGCTTGGAATCACTTGGGATTTACTCTAGATTTATTGGAAATCTTTTAGCTCTGAGTATTCTTAAGTCATGGTGAAAAATGAAATCAAATTCTGCCCTTTGTTGAGATAATGGGTGTTGCACACATTATATAATATTGTTATTTTATTATTTTATTTTATTATGTAATGTTGTACCTAGATGGACGTGCAACATGTAAAGATTCCCATAGAATATTCTTGATGAGTTGTATTGTAACATTGTAGTAATATTTCATGTAATTATTTAATATTGGGAAAAAGAATTAAATGCCCAATTATATTAAATGTGGGGTCAGTGGGTTAGGTAGCACATGGTTTTAGCACATGGTCTATGTAATACCACTTGGTGCTTTTGTGGGACTTGCTACTATATAAGTAGCCACAAGGGTAGTTATTGTAGGAAGAGAGAGTAAGAGTGAGAAAGATAAGAGTCAAGTGGGACAAGGCTTGACAGGTTAGCCAAGGGAGCATTTGTGAAGGTTGGAAGCATGGCATGGGATGTGTGGATTCATGCTTGTTCACATAGTTTGCTTGGTTGTGGCTATGGCCATGAAGGCTTCCATGGTTGTATGACAATGATATTTTTTGCTGAATAATACATGGTGATGGATGCTTTTGGAGGCTGGGTTTTTCCCTTAATGAGGGTTTCTCAGGGTATATCTTGTGTCACATTTTTTGTGGGTATGTTGTCTATTCTCTTGCATGTGGATTTTAATTCCGTATTTATTTTAGATCTATTATGGGTTATATGGAAATGATTATATTCTTTGTTGCCAAGTTTCCTTACAAGTGGTATCAGAACTATGGTTTTATTATTGTAACCCTAGATTGAATCCATGGGAATGCATGAGAGGATAAAGGAAAGGGCAAGATATATGAATGATTTATTGCAGATCTGAGGGTTTTGGATTTTCTATTATGATGGAATGTTAAAAGATTTGGGCATGTAAAATTGTTCGACAAAAAGATTTTTTGGATGTTTCATTTAAATGAGGGTTTTGGGGGGGGGGGGGGGGGGTAGCTTGCAGAAATGACCTCTTGGGTAAAAACAGACCTCACCATTGGATCTGGGTTGACATTTCCATAAATTTTGATATATAATATGCCCTAGTTTGGCCATGTTCAGAGAAAAGGCAAAAGTTTTTTGGTTTCAGCCCATGATGGTCGTCAAATTTAATCCCGTCGAAATTTTCGTCACTGAAAAAATAAAAAATGAAAAATCGTACTGAAAATTGTAAAAACACTATCTTAGTAAAACACCCATAACTTTCTCTCAGAATATCGGATTTCAGAGTTCTTATAGGCATTGGAAAGCTAATTTAGAGCACTACAACATGGTATAGGTTTTGTTCTATGATTTTGAGACGTTGTCAGGTTTTAAGAGCCCTAAAGTCAGATGTTATTTATTTTTAGCATAGATTAGGGCATAACTTGGGCATATGGAGTCAAATTTTGGACTTCGAATAGTCAATGGAAAGCTCTTGGAGAGCTCTACAAATTGGTTTAGATTTGGTGCAAGTTTGGTATGATTTATTTGTTGATATATTTATCTGAACAGTTTATGGTATATTTTGACTATTGTAACATTGTGAGTTTATGGCATTGGAGATTTAAGTTTTGATGTCATTGTATACTCAGTTCATATTTCAGATTGGTCTCATGATGATATGGTTATCAGTGTTTGGTTTGGATATGTATGATGACTTGTTGGATCTACAAGTTGTGCAGTATTGTAAGTGGTCTATACTTATAGGTTGCATTTATAGCTTGGTTATGGGTTGTCTTTGCCCATTGATCTTTCGTTATTGATGCATATTCAGATTGGTGGCTTGGATTTGGGTTGTCTATGCCCTAAGTCACATGATTTGCTAATTTTTCTTCATGTAGAAGGGATGAGATGCTATTACCAGATATAGTCACGGTGGAGGATTGTGGTTGACTATTTTATGCTGACAGATTGGACATATTGAGAGACAGATGCTCGGTTCATGGATGTGATCATGGTGCCATGGATTTTGGCATGACATGATTGGATATACAGGTACATCCTTGATGTTCATTAGCTTGGATTTCTGATTTGGTTATGGTGGTATATCTTCTTGGTTGAGGATCATGGTTATTTGGTTTCTTTTGAGGAGTTCATGATGTGCATTTTGAGTTCTTTGATGGTTTGATGCTTTGGTTGATTCTCATGGTTAGAGGATGGATTTTTCATCATGATGTCATGGATAGCTTGGATACATAGTTTAGTGGGAGCTTGTGATAGTGATGGGGTGACAATGCAGGATTAGTTCCTGGTTTGGTTTAGATCTTCAAGTAGGAGATGGATTTAATGATGCCATGGGAGACTTGGTACCACAGTTGAGTAGGAGTTGTTGGCATTGATATATTTATTGAGTGTTTGCAGATGTTAGAGGTTTGTCTTAGATCCTATTGTTGCAGAAGTATCTTTGACATTTGCATGGTGCACTTGTTATCTTCATGGTGTGTGAAGATGGTTAGATATTGAGGACTCATGGAGTTCTTGTTTTTTCTTCATGGTGTATGGAGATGGTTGCATCTTGAGGACTCACAAGGTTCTTGGTAGAGGTGTGGTTTATGCTTTTTATTTGGCATGTTATCCTTGGTATGAGGATGGTTTCATTATTATGTCATGGTATACTCTTGACACACATTTAGAGTTGTGACATGTTATAGTATGTTCATATGGAGCATGTTATCTCTTTGGTTGAGATGGTTTAGATCATGTTGTCATGTTTATGTTCTTGAGGCCATGGTTGGAACTTTGACATTGATCTTGGTTTAGTTTCTTTTTATTGAGTACACTGTTCATAAGATAGATACTTCATGATATTGCTATGTTGCATTTGGAGTTGGCATGGATTGTTGGTTATAGGTGCTCATGAATACTTAGAGACAGTGGTGATGCTGATTTCTCTTGGGTTAGAGAAGTATTTGTTGGGACGGTTGATGGTTTCAACAGGAAGTCTGAGGGGCAGTCACCTGATATGGACTTGAGAGGAGATTGTTCTTAGATGAGTCTTGGTTGGAGACTTGGGTATCTTGATGAGCATTCTCATTCCCCACTCTTGGTCTACTCAGTGGTTTGCTACTTGAGAGGTATAGCCCATTATTTCTCTCAGTTGCATTATATTTATGCTTGTCTTTCATGGATATGGATCTTGAGCTATGGTACATGAGTTAGTTCTGGAGGGTTCATTTGAGAGATGGTTAAGCATTGGTTATCTCCATGTGCATATGTTGTTATGCTGGTTGGGTTTGGGAGATGGTCTTAGATTGGGCATTTTCCTTGGATTAAGAATGGTTTATTGAGTTTGATCTTCTTGTGAGAGGTGTACATCCATGATTAGCTATATGGTATGGTTTGGGTGTTGTTGAGACTTCTTGTTGGGGTTTTATGGAGGAGATAATACTTGCACAATTTACATCTAGAGGTGTGTGTAGAAGGACATGATACAGGTTATAATTTGCATGATTTCTCTGGTCTTGGTTATCTTCTTGAATGTTCAATTTTGCCTACATTGGATTTGAGATTGGTTAGAGATTGTGATCACTAGTTTGTGCTCATGTTTGTCATGTGAGAAATGACATGGTTATTACTTTATCTCTTTCCTCTGTTGGTTGTGGAGAATTTGGGAGACTATTGGAGACTTGTTATGAGAGTTGTTCTTGCAGGATATTAGTTTATGTATTGTGGATGTCCTTGATACTACATGGATTCACTTCTTTGAGATGTGTTGAGTGGATTGGTTATAGATTTGACATTATCTTTTATAGTGGGAGCTTCTAGGTATATATGTGGTAGGTATTGCTCTTGAGGCTTGTGATTGCAGGTTATAGATTGGATATGTTGGTGATATGAGATTCACTTGTTATACCTTTGAGGTATGGATAGTTGGATGGGTTTGACACTTGTTGTGGGTGCTATTTCAGCTATGGATATTTTGACAACTACAGATACATGTGATTACCTTTGGATCAAGTTTTTTTGTGCTTGGAATTTTAGTTGGTACAGGATTTTATGATCTTCTAGTGCGATAGGTTGGGTGGCTTTATCTTTGGATGGCTTCTATGTATGTCCAATGGAAATGGCATAATAGGAGGTGAAATCATTCATGTTTGAGATGCTGGATACTTTGATTTTGTTGCGGGTACCAAGATGGAGCACTTGGTGTATTTTTGATCCATGATGGTGGATGTGCTAGGAGGGATTGTTCCCTTGTTCATTTATGTGGTTATGGATTGACCCTATGCAATGTATACAACAAGTGGAAGATTGTTGAGATAATGGGTGATGCACACATTGCATATTATTGTTATTTTATTATTTTATTTTATTATCTAATGTTGTACCTAGATGGACATGCAACATGTAAAGATTTCCATGGAATATTCTTGATGAGTTGTATTGTAACATTGTGATAATATTTCATGTAATTATTTAATATTGGGGAAAAGAATTAAATGCCCAATATTAAATGTGGGGTCAGTGGGTTAGGTAGCACATGGTTTTAGCACATGGTTTATGTAATACCACTTGGTGCTTTTGTGGGACTTGCTACTATATAAGCAGCCACAAGGGTAGTTGTTGTAGGAAGAGAGAGTAAGAGTGAGAAAGGCAAGAGTCAAGTGGGAGAAGGCTTGACAGGTTAGCCAAGGGAGCATTTGTGAAGGTTGGAAGCATGGCATGGGATGTGTGGATTCATGCTTGTTCACATAGTTTGCTCGGTTGTGGCTATGACCATGAAGACTTCCATGGTTGTATGGCAATGGTATTTTTTGCTGAATAATACATGGTGATGGATGCTTTTGGAGGCTGGGTTTTTCCCTCCCCAGGGTATATCTTGTGTCACATTTTTTGTGGGTATGTTGTCTATTCTCTTGCATGTGGATTTTAATTTCGTATTTATTTCAGATCTATTATGGGTTATGTGGAAACGGTTATACTAGGCACATACCAGACACTTATGCAGGTCGGGAAGGCACCGAGGAGATTTGAACCCATGACCAAGCCAAAACCAAGCTCTGATACCAATTATTGGGCCCATTTACCATTGTACCAAAATCCATGATTGTTAGTGAACATGGAATGCCACATAATTAACCACTTGTGGGCAGGGGAGCGCGTCGCATCACCCAACACCCTTTTGATGAAAATGCTGTCATTAATGCTCAATACAAAGGTAGATGAGATGACATAGTGCTTGCTAGTCTTTCATTGCTCTACTCAGTAAAAGCTTTGCAACTCGGTGATCAAATAAAATCTTTGATACTCCTGACCTAGCTCGGTAAGGTCTTTAACCAACCTTGCTCGATAAATGCAACACGATGAATGATAACTTTTCTTTGGTCCTTGAACTTGAAATACTGATTTGATCATTTGCACTCTTTCACTTTGGAACTACTTGAGATATGGCTTGATGATGCAGTTCTTGATTCTTCTTAAATCTAATTGGAAATGGTGGAGTCACCCATTTCTTGAGTGACATAACCATCATTTGAACTGTCTTGCTCGGTAGATTTAGGAATCCATTGTTGTCTCATCTGCTTCAGAATGTTATAACTTTAGCTTTCTTTTCATCTTCAATTCTTTCAGTATTCATGCAACTCTTAGCTATATGACCAAGTTCTATACATGTATAACATCTTACCGTTGTGTCTTTTTTCTTCAAGTGATGCCTTGAATAGTCTTTGCCAACATGTCCATATTCTCCACAATAATGACATCTACACCAAGTATTGTAGTCCCATCCAACGATTGACAAGTTGTTTAGCTAGATTGAATGATTTGGATTTACATTCAGATGCCTTGTGACCTTGTTTCTTGCATTTGTGACATTTGCCTTCAAATTTTGGTTTTTCTTTGCATTCATTAGCTTTGTGACCATGCTGATTGCAGTTGAAGCATTTGCCATTGAAGTTTCCTTTTCCATTACTCCAACATTTGTTTGATGTATGACCTATCTTTCCACAATGATTGCAAGTGGGTCTTTGATTCCCTTGGGCACCTTGTTTGGAGGATTCACCTTCTTCCTTATATCCAAGACTGGCTTTACCCTTTTGTCTATGAAGAATTTTCTCATGTTGTTGATTCAATTGGTTCATGTCTATTTGAGATTTCATCATTCTTTCATTGAGTTGCCTTTCAATGATCAAGTCATTTTCCAAACTTTCATTGATTTGTCTCTCAGATCTCAGATCACTTTGTAAGTTTGCATTGATTTGTCTTTCAGTGATTAAATCATTTCTCAAACTTTCATTCTTAGATATTAGATTCAAAATTTCTTCATTTGCATTAGATAGTTGACCTACAAGATCTTCATGTTGAAGGGATTGATTATTTCTTACCTCTAGGTCTTCATTTGCCTTGTTTCTCTGTTCCAAAGCTTTACATAGCCTGATGGATTAGATTTCTTGTTCTCTTTTAAGGTTCCTTACTTCTTCCTATAGAGAACCATTCTTAGCTAGGAGTTCCTTGATTTCTTCATAGCTTCATTTGAACTGCTTGATGGTAAAAGGTCTTCAATCTTTTCTTCAACATACTAATGATCATTCATTTGTCTTGCAAGTTCCTTCCTTCTTTTTAGAGATTGAGAAAGATGCTCCTTTGCTCCCTTGAGTTGAGCCATGGCCATTTCTAGATCTAGATTTCCGTTTTCAATAGATTTGTCAAGTCTGAATATCTCCATTGTCCTTGATCTTTGCTCAAGCTGTCAAACTTTATCTTGAGAACCACAAAGCTCTGATACCAATTGTTGGAAATATTCAAGATAAGGTAGGTTACTGAGAGGGGAGGGGTGAATCAGTAACTTATAAAATTTTTATCCTATTCAAAATTTTAACCATTCACCATTCATTCATCTAAACTACTGCATAACTGAAAGAAAAAACATTCATTGCACATGTACACAGAGATTTGGTGACCCAAAAACCTTCCAAATAGAAAGTAAAACTGGGGTGGGGATGATACCCACAAAACTTCAATACTGTAGTATAAAGTTGGCCAGTTAAGGCTTAAAATGATCACTTCTAGTGATCTGCCCTATTAGGAGCAAGTAGGACTGCTAGATCCACCTTGTTAGAGGATTTACAAACATATAGTGAAGTATGCACTCTATTAGGAGATTTACAAAAAGACTGTTAGGTCCACCCTATTAAAGGATTTATGAACTGATTCACCTATTAGGATGAAGTAGTGGATCTACTTACAACTGTTTGCTGATAAGATCCTTTTTGCATTGATCACTTGATGTGATAGATATACCTTTTCTGCTCCTATGTTGACCTTGCTGTGTTCCTTTTATTCTGCTGTTGATTCGCTTTCACTTTTCTCAAAATATATCAAAATACCTTCTTCATATGTGAACATCACTCGTTTTTATATACACCATACCATTCTACAAATGATATCATATATTACATATATACCATTCCAATATTTACAACTACAAGGTCGGCCAAAACACAAATGAACAAAACATTACTGAGTCAGCCAGATAGTAGAAAACTCGGGTTCCTCAAGCAGACTCGATGACCTTCTGATACTTGGCATCCACTACATTACTCGGCATCATCATGCACTCAGTAGAAGTAGAGGCCCGATTCTTACTAGCCACACAACACTACTTGGAACGCAGTAACCATTGGTGACTTGGTAGATATAGTGTTACTCGTTAGAAGCTAACTTCTTTGTTTACCTTGCTGTGCTTGGTGAACATTGAGTCCTTTATTTACCTTCCTGTGCTCTGTGAATACTGAGTCCTTTATTTACCTTCCTTTTCTCGGTGAACACTGAGTTCTTCATTTACCTTGCTTTGCTCGATGAACACTGAGTTCTTCATACACCTTGCTTTGCTCAGTGAACACTAAATTCTTCATTGTGTTTGCACTAATGAAAAATATATCATAATTCCAACATCTATTAGATGTTGGAATTTCAATAAGGTAATCTTTTGCGAACCATGCTTTGAAATCTAACATAACATGTTTAATGGTTGTGGATCCACTTGATTTTTATCATGTATCTTGAATTGCTTTAAAATCTTCCCCATCGTACACACTTTTTTGTGGATTTAACTCTAAATAATTGCTAATCTCATTTTGAATTTCTTTCTTATTCGTTGTTGGCATTGGCCTATACACATTAATAAGTAGGAATTGAAATTTTCTTTTGAATATTTTTTCTCGCCCCCCAATCCAGTTATCATTGGATATAAGAGGAGTGAAATCTACCCTCGTTGAGTCCCATATAATACCAATCCCAACTGATGCTCCTATTAAATCAACTAGTTTCATTTTCCAAAAACCCAATTTTCTTCTAAATTTTTCTCCTTCTTTATTAAGTTTTGATTCTTGGATTATTGTTATATCTAATTCAAATAATCTTACGTTGTGCTCGAGTAAGTACTTTTTGTTAGGGGCATTTAAGCCCTTAGCATTCCATGTTGTTATCTTCATGGCTCCATACGAACAAACTTCCCTTCACCACATTCAGAAGATTGTTAATATTTTTCTAGTTACCAGCCATGCCTGTTACTACTCTAAGTTTAGCTAAGGACATTTTCCCTCTTTTTTTGCATTGTTTTCCACATTTTGGATATTCTAAGCCTTGTAATTTTCTATGATAGCAAGGTTGTCTATATTTTTACTACAATTTTGCACTGTTATAGCAATAGATTCATCTTTCTCTTTATCTGAATATCCTTTTCCTAATTCTTTCTTGAGTTTGTTACTAATTCCTCGATCATCCTCATCCTTATCTCTTCCTAGTATTTTCTTAATTTGATTATTTACTCTATTTATTTTATCTAAATCTTTTTGAAATTCTTTTAATTCCTAGATCCCAAACTCCTTCAATTTTTGGAATTTTCCTGCTTTGTTCCTATCTAGATTATCAAGCCCCGTTTATCTAGTATTTCTTCCTGATTTATCAATTCAGATTCCCTTAAAAATGTCTCTACCTTAATAGGAATATATCTACAATCATCTTCTCTTTTCTCTTGGGAAGGTGAATTATATTTTATTTCCTTTCATTTTAAATTATTATACTCTTTTATTGTTACTATATCTGATTGTTTATCTTCCCCTATTCCTATCGAGGTGCCTAAGGCTATGCTTTTATCTAATATTGATTTACTCTTTTTCTTGGTATCTATTAAATTTTAGATTTCTATATTATCCTCTAAATCATCATCTTCAAATTTTTCCTTATTCATTTTCACAATTCTTTCAACTAACCACCTTTTTTCTTTCACCACTTCTTCACTTTCTTCATCATCTTCTTCATTGTTGAGAGCCTCAGGGACATCTTCTTCATATAAGTCCACTTCTTCCAAAGGAATAAGGAATTCAACTTGATCCTCTATATTTACTTTGTTCAATTTTTTTTTCTCCACTTCTTTTAATTGGTTCTCAACATCTTTTTTTCTAATTTCATTATTTTCAAGATTAAATATTTTTTTTCTCCTTTCACCCTTCTATTCCTTGCTAGTTACCAAGCATAGTTCCTTATTCAAGGAGATGTCTACCTCCTATTGACGTTCATAATAACTTATATAGCTTGTGATTCTTTTTTGATTTTTCCTTTTTGGATTTTCTATTTCTTGAGTTGTTGGGCTGATTTGTTTCTTTAACTCTTTTATATTTTATTTTGTTGTATCCACTTTATTGCTATTAGAAATCAATGAAATGATTTCATTCTTATCTATGCTTTGTCTATTATTTTCCTCCAAATTAACTACAATTTCATTTTCTACATTCTCTACTTTCTTAATTTTATCTTGTGGGTTGGGTGTTTTTTTTCTTATTGTGACTTCTTTCTTTTGCTTTGGCTCAATGTCCATATTGCTCAATTTTTTTTTGATCTTCTCAATCTATGCCTCTTCTTTTAAAATATTTGTGGTTACTCCTTCTGCTGGGTTGTTAGTTTCTTCCTATTTTTTAAGGCTCTCCTACCTAATATCTACCTCTTCCATTGGTCTTTCTTGTGAAATCAATATGGATTTTTTTTCTCGATATGATTGTTTCTAACTATGAACATATTTTAGAGATGGAGATGTGATATTTTTTTTCTATTTTTCTTACTATTCTTCTTTAAACCATTTCCCCTTTCTTGATTGGATTTTTGAAGATGCTCTCTATGTGCTTTGTCCTAGAGGATTAGTTGGTCACATAAATCACTTTGGATTAAAAATAGGTCATGGATTAATCTTCTATACAACTTCAAATTTTCTCTTATATCTTCTATGAATAAATTTTCCTTCTCACATATTTCACATTGTTGTAATCTAGTAATTATTTCCTTAATCCCAAAATTCTCCACCTTATTTATGTCATTTTCTTGTGATGAATTTCCTACATCCTTTGGTTGTTCCCTAATCTCTTAACACTCTTTCCTAATTTTTCTATTTTATTTGAACAACTTAGGGTTTTGGATGAGGTATCTCGTCCTTCCTCCATTATTTCCCCTTCCTCTATTTCCTCCAATGGATGATAATTTTTACTTACTAATTTCAGCCTCAGGGTACTTAAACTATTCTCACTTGCTATCCCTGATAGTACTCTAATACACTACTCCATGTTTAATTGAGATTAAGCCCTTATTTAGTTATTAATATTATTATTTTGATTGATAAAAGACAATTTCCCATTTTATTAATATCAAAATATTTAAAATGAACCCCGTTCAAGTGCAGGCACCATGGGAAAAGAATGAGGTAAAGAAAAACCCCATGTAATGCCCGAGAACGAAGTCTTGTATACATACAAGTGCCCAAATAAGGTGTGGACATTCCCTTTTTACAAAATTTAGAGTAAATTACAAGAAATTGTAGAGGACATGCCATCATACAATATTTTTTTATAGAACATAAAATGCATATAATAACAAATGAAGGGACAATCTAGAAGAATTTAGAAGGAAGTTGCCTTTCCATAAGCCTTACATCACTTGCCACAACAAAGAAAAAAGAACAAATTCCATTCTAGCATGAAAAAAATTGTTTAGAGAGAAATAAGCCCAAAAATTTTTAATGCAACTTTAGAACATCAACAAAGAAGGATAATTCTAAAAGAAAAAAAAATAGAATGAAGCCTGTACACATCGAAAAAATTACCCTTTAAGACATTAAATTCAAGGATTTAAATCTTGGCCCTTTTAGCTTTATGGGATAAATAGAACAAACTACTGGAGACCTAGGATACTAGTGAGGCTGAAATCAATACTGAAGCTCATTTAGGATATCTATAGTAGAAAGACACCCAACAACCAAGGTTAATGATAACTTAGTATAAACAAAATAAAATAAACCAGGGAGTTGAAGGAAATATCCTAATCACATTTCAGCATTTCTTAATAAAACCATCATAAAACAATGTAGACCATGGAAGAATGTAGCAACCTCAAAACATGCTTAAGTTTTAAAGGAAATATCAATAAGATAAAATCTTAAACCTTTAATGCAAGATCTAAAGAGTGTTAGAAATCACAATGCCAAGTTACGCCAATCATTAGAGATTATGTCATATATCTATAAACCATTCAAAGACAACATAGTTCATCAAACAGTCTAAGAATTAAAACATCAAAAAATGTTAAAGTTCTTTAAAAGATGGGAGAAGTAAGAACCCAAGTAACAACAAACTAAAGATAACTCCAAAAAGCACTAATGGATTCTATTCCATCCTAAAAGCCTCCCCAAGGTTGTTAATGGAAACCCTCAGGGAGCAGTCTTGCAAAATGTCTTCATCTATAAAGTACCATTCCAGCTAATCTTCTTCCAAAGGTTCAAAGATAGAAGAAAAATGAAGGAGAAAGAGGAAGTTTAGCTAATAAGTGTCTCCTTCCACCCAAAAAACCACCTGGATTCTCAGTGAAAATAATTGGGTAGGTAACCATTGGTTCTCCAAAGACAAAAAGCATATTATATTTTTCTACTAAGTGGATGGTAAGATCATCCCTAATGATCTGAACGACCATATCCAAGTCAGTCAATAAGTGTGCCTCAAATAGTTCCCTACACAAAGTGTAACGCCCCACCAAAGGGATCCAAAAGAATTAACCTAAATTTTTACTAAGTTTGCCAAACTTTTTTTTTTTAAAATCATGAAAGATAAACCATTCATATCAAACCCATAGTAGTAGAAGCAATAACATGTAATCATCTAAAAGCATACATAACAGGTTACATTCCTTAAGGGTCTTAAGATGTTGAGTCACATTTAATCTAACTAGTATTAAGTCTAACAACTACCACATCCATATGAAAGAATAATGAAAAGTCCAATGTCCATATATACATTTGTTCCAATTGTCTCTTGGCAATTAAATTCAAAATACTCAATCATCCATTATACATGACACAGGGTACAAAAGGCTTAAAAGAATATGCATGTGTGAAAATGAAGTACATCATCCTATTCTAATCCATGATGCAAGTGCAATAAAGTAAATGAAACCAAATTCCATACATGATACATCATCATAAAACACAACTAACTAAGTGCATGGTTCCTCCCAATTGTAAATAGCATCATTAGACCATTGTGGGTCCTAGCCATCCCTCTGTGCGTAACATCCCAAGTCACCAAAGAGATCATCAATGTTATCATAGTAGGGATGCCACTCCTAAAACATATTACATCATATGCATAAAGAAATCTAACATGCTACAACATATGCATAAAGAAATCTAACATGCAAGAATAAAGCATAAGATGATCCTACAAAGTAGATAACATCATCTATCACATGCTAATCATCAATATAAAGGAATTTACCAGTAAATAACATCCATCATAGGATCCAAGAATAGAATGAAGATAAATGCCAACAAAGAATGCTCCAGACACGGTGTCTACGGATAGATCTCAAATGGTAAGAGTGAAAAAGCACTACCACCTGACCATGTAGAACCTAAATGGTCCACTCCCACTGCATTGAGGAGATAATCTCAAGTCCCAAACAGGATATCAAATCACATAGCACAAATACTCTCTAAGTCCAAGAATCCTAAAAGTATGCTAACTCAAAGGTTCCAACACACAGAGGCACAACAAAGACACGTAGGAAACCTACTATGTAAGTAGGAAAGTGTCATCGCACGAATCATGCTAGAGTTACCCTGGTAGTCTCTCAATAGACCCTGGCCCCCTAGTGATCCCTATGCAGCCACTAGTATCCTCTCGTACTGACGAGGCATACTATGAAATGCAAGGTCGCAACCAAGCATTCTCTCTACTCCCATCCTAGTCTGTACTAGCACTCAAGGCATGGGTGAGAACATACAATTATCTTATTAGGTTCATTTTAATCCCTATTTAGTGTAATTTTTTAACTTATTAAAACAACTTACAATGAGTTACCCTGGTAGCCACTTAGGGCCTCAACCTCCATTACAAGCCACTTCCTGACACTACAAGTAGATAAACTACCCTAGGCTCATGGAATCACAAATCACAAAATCACCTCAATCCTATACAAGTGACTGGAAAAATACCAAAAGATAATTCACAATAAGAACATCAAATCTCCATGAGAAACTGAAAAAAATCCATTGATAATCATGACCACAATAGTTCTCTATTGGCAACTAAAAGCATCAATGATAATCACAATATCCATCGGTCCTCATCGAACAACTGTATAGTTTTCCAAAATAAATCTCAATATCCATATCAATGATAAATCACAACATCCATTGGTTCTCAATGAACAACCAAAAAGCATCTCAAAATAAATAATATTGATCAAAGACTCCAAAATGGTCGAGTCAAAACATGTCACAACATTACAACATCAAGAAATAAATCAACACTTCAGTTCCATCATGGCAACCGAAAATTAGTCCAAGGATAACTGATCGATGACTCAAAAATGGTTAAGTCAAGTGTCTCAAATACATACACCCCAGATTCACACAAGAAGACTGGAAAGCAATAACAACCAGTAAATACGAACATCTCATAGAGCATGCCATCACATTACCATGGTTAGGTTGAAAAAGATTGAGATCAAATAACATCAATATGCCATCACATTCACATAACTCCCAAGCCTCTGGTAGACGTCCTAACTGGTCAAAACTCTAGGACCACCCAAACCCCAAACATGGATAGCATAAAGAACAAGATACAAACACATATTTTAGTTTCCTTTCGCAATCACATGGTTAAGCCAAATATTAGGTTTCATTTTTTGTTTTCGTGTACATTTCAAGTGTATAAGATTCTTCATTTGGATAAAATATTGAGTATAAATGTCTTAGATCTATGTTGCTTTAGTTTTTAATTCATTCTATGCTTTGATAGATTATTTTTGTGAAGTTTAAGCACAAAGAACTCCTGGTTATGGAAAATGGGGGAATGATTGTCATTGAATAAAAAAGTCCCAGTACGGTGGCCATATCTCCCTAATGAACTATTGGATTGGGCAGAATTTGAAATATGTTGGAGAGGGCTAAGTTGCACTAAATCTGACTGGAGTGATTGAATAAATTTGGTCAAGGTAAAAAGTTATGAATATTTGAGTTGGGGTCTATGTCAGGGACATCGATAGGGCAGTTTGTGATGAATTTCCTTTATAAATAAAACTAGGGTTTCCTAATGTTTTCTTCACAACCAAATAAAAATTAACATACATATCTAGATTCCAATTTCAAGATTGAAGATTTATTCATGGAGTATATTCAGACACATATAATAGACACGATGAAGACAGGAAGAGAAAGAGTGCAAATGGAATATGCGAAAAACATGATTGCACTTGGATACTGATGCTAATTTGCTATGCCTCAGAAGTCCATAGAAAAAGCCCTTCCTTCTCCAGCATTCACCATTCCTTCAAGAATCAAACCAACTAAAATCCCCAAGTGATTAGAAGTGCTTGTAGAAGCATATGAGCATGTAGAAGCATATGAGCTTCTCGAATGCATGTAAGCTTGTCCAAACACACTAGGAGAGCCTCTATATAAAGGCCTCTAAGATGCATCTAGAATGTGTCTAGAAAGAACTAGGAGATAAGCATGAAAACTAAGCACGTAACTTCTACAACAAGAAGATAGACATGATGAGGTCTCTAGAATGTTGTAGACAACATGTGCTTAAATAATGTGCTAACCTCTAAGTGTAGACAACATGTGCATAATTAGAGTGCAAACTTCTGTGTTGTCAATGTGACAACTCGCAAGAGCTTACATACTCCTATAAATATTAAAATAATGCACATTAATTTATTTAATATTCGCTTGACTCCTTTTTAAATTAATTTATTAATTTTAAATCTCATGCACTCACTTTATTAAATCCACTTGTTTTATCTTAATATATTTGAATCACATGCACACATCATGCGATCTAGAGTCTTTTAATAGTTTTAATATCTTTTCCACTTTTAAATTTATTTTTGAAAATTTAATTGATAAAATATTTATTAACTTAAATAATAATATTATTTAGCATTTATTTAAAAATGAACTCTAAATATATTATTATTGAATTAAATAAATATTATCACATTCCAACTTTAAACTTATAACTTTTATTACCAAATTTAATTCTTTTTATTTAATTAATTTCCCAATTAATTAAATAAAATAAATATTAAAATATCGTAATAATTTTCCATTTAATTAAATCTTTTAATTAGACTTAATTAGTAGAAAATACCCCAAAGACTCATAAAGTAAAATACAAAAATCTATCATAGAAAAACACATACAAAATCAAACTAAGGGGTTAATATCATGAATTACGTCATCCAACGCATTCAGAGGGTACTTGACTTAGATTCTTGTCCTAATTTTCAATTAGGACAAATGGCTTAAAGGGTTGGGATTTGGACTTGAGAATTTATCTCCCCTCTCTTACCATTGAGATAATGTGATAGGGTACGCTCATCCTGGCAATTCAGGGAAGTTGATACCTGGTACTTGCAACCTACATAAAATCCACGCATGTACATACACAATATATACTAGGCTAAATAGGCAATGGTAGGAAGTGGTGCATCATGTAGATCTCGACTAGCAGGTGACTACGATTCCCTTAACCACATCAAAAATGCCGTACAAAAAGAAAACAAATACGCACATCATACACATGCAAGTATGGGGTAAGTATCCATAAGAAAACACATATGATAATAAATCATCTAACTATTCATCATCAATATCTGAAAACAGTAAATAATCATCATGCAAACATGAAATATAAATTACCAAGTAATCTCATCATATATCAACTGAATCTAAAACAATATATGATAATCTCAAAATAATGTTACTAATAATCATCAACATAAAACTAGCCCTAAAAGAGTTCGACAATGATAGTAAAAATGCGAACTAGGGATAGGCACTACACAAAGAGGCAATGAGATCATGGCCCATGTAGAAGTGCTAGGCTACTGCAATAAAAATGGACACAATATTTGAGTTAGACCATAATCTATTAGGGCTATTAATAAATTGATGCCCAAGACACCATAATACAACTTGCTAGATGACCCTATTTTTGACTTTAACAATTTGCATGATTCACTCAATTTTTATTAGTCTATCAAAAGCCATGAATCAAGAGAAGCATGAGAGCATAAATAGAGTATCTATTGAAAGGGATATGAGCAAAAAGTTCCATTCATCTGAATAAATAGGAAAAAATGACTCACCAACCTATTCCAATAAATGCCATCAAAATATTTGATATGATGGCAAAGAAAATCTACCACTAAGGACTACTTCACATGAGTGAAATAAAGAATGCTCCTCATGAAGATTGAAATTCTTGGAAGAGACACCAAGAAGAGGGGATTGGAGCTAGGAAATAAATGAGAGCCACCAAAAGAAAGGAACTTTAACTAAATAATAATGAATCTTAACTAACTAAAGTCAGAAAAATATTAATTATAGCCATAAAGTGCCAAAAAAAGAGGCAGGAGTTAGGGGAAGAGAATAATTTCTTCTAAACCATCCACCTCTTTATTAGCAAGTTTTTTTGTGAAGCCATTACCTTCCCTATAGACGTGATTAATAATTAGATGTTTAATTGGTTTAGTTATGTCAAGGGCTTTAGTTAAGAGAGTATTTAATCTCCAATCAGGCATAGATTGAGTCGTTAAAGACTTAACAACAATTTATAAATCTCCTTCTACTTCTACATGATTGTAATTTAATTTAGTACAAAGCCATATCCCTTCAATGAGGCCTTTAAGTTTTGCCTCATCATTGGAAGAAAAACCTATTGATTTTGAGCATTGAGCCAAAAGTTTCCCTTTATGATTGTGGATGCAACATCAAATCCTTGCAACACTGGGATTGCCCCTTGAGGCTCCATCAAAGTTTAGTTTAACCTAGTTTTCAGCTAGAAGAGTCCATTTATAAAGCGCTCATTTTTCTTTGGTATCTTCTCTAGATTTACCATAGAAAGATGGAAATTTGAGAGCAAGCCATTTAAGTCTAATTTTCTCATCCCATATTGTCATAGACTTGGATAAGCCATTAGAGTTTACAATTTTTCTATTAAGGGTTTCACTTATAAGAGCTTCAATTTTCAAGGTTAGTTGTTCCCAAGGCATTGTAGAGTCTTTAAAGATTATTCTATTTCTTTCCTTCCATGATAATTACTAGAGAATTATGGATGGTGATATGATCCAAAGGCCATGATAGATGCTATTAGGATACAATTGTGGCCAAGAGAGCATCAGAGACATAGTAGTTTTAGGGAAGGCCAATTTAAGGTTAAATTTATTAGAGAGCCAATACCACATTTCAGGTGAATAAGAGCATGGAAGAAGGATTTGATCCAAATCCTCCTCTACTTGATGTCATAGAGGACAACTTGGAGGTCCATCAAAACCAATTCTCCTAATTCTATCAATTGTCAAGATTCTTTTTTGAAGAGCCAACCATGAGAATGCCTTGACTTTAGGTAGGCATAGTGAATCCCAATATAATGAATAAGGTATTTCTACCTTGGGGTGGTATTTGAAATTAGTTAGATGGTTGTAACCATCCTTGGTATTATATTCTCCATTTTTGGATCCATCCCATATAATGGTATCATCGACCCTTGTAAAAGTAATGTTACGATGTTTCAAAATATTAGAAAGGATTGATTCCTCCTTTGGTGTGATATGGAAGATTGAGAATGACTTCTTCTTCCACCCTTGGGAAAACTCATTGTCCTTCTCTACATGGTCTATTAAATAGGGCCCCAATTTATCCTCCAAAATAGTTCTAGAAGAATGGAAAGCTCCAATCTTACTAATAATAGGACAACTTCCCCAAGAATTTGACCAAAATCTAATCTTATTGCATTTAAAAATTTTCCAAGTAACTTTGTTAAGAATAAGGGTTCTACAAGTTAGCATAAAGTTCCAAATATTGGAACTCTTTATGGGATTCTTCATCCTTAGGATGCTTAAAGGATCCTTGGACAAGAGGTATTTTTTATAAAGAGTTCTAGCCTATTTGAGATGGGGGTAGCGAATCATTTTCCATATTAGCTTAACCACTAAAGCAAGAGCTTGATTTTTTAGGTTCTTCATACCAAAGCCTTGTTCCTACTTGGGATGATAGAATTTGTCCCATGTTAATAAAGTAATTTTATTTTTATCTTCCAAACCCTGCTAAAGGCAATTCTTGAGGATTTGATTAAGGTTATCCCAATATCTAGCTAGTAGTTCCAACACAAAAATCTGGTAAATTGGTATACTAGATAGCACAAATTTAAGCATAGTAATCCTTCCAGCTAAGGATAGACACTTCCCTTTCCATGATTGAATCTAAGATCTGACTTTTCCCAAACAGATTTCCCAACTAGTTGATTTTTTTGGTCCTGTATATAAGAAGACACCTAAGTATTTGTAAGGGAAAGAACCTTTGGTAATATTAAGTATTTTACTAATGTTACTCAATAATTTTGGAAGTGTTGAAGAAAAAGGCCTATGATTTGGCTAAATTGATATCCTGCCCAGAAACTCTTTTGTAAGAATCGAGAACTTTTTAAACGAATTCTTCCTCCTTACAAATAGCTTCCCCAAATAACTATTAGCATGAATGTTGAAGATACTACATTGGGGGAGTATCCTAAGCATTGGAGAGTATTGATATGTTGCATTCATGACTATGTTGGTCATTGATGCCAACATAGCAGTGTTTCTATTAGAGACTAGAAGAATAACAGTCAGAGATCTTATGTTACATAGTAGTTGAGTAAGGGTTAAGTGATGCGTAGTTAAGGACATGTTCCTAAGAGTTTCTTGATGATGTGGTTAAGATGAAAAAGTTAGAATTGTAGATGTATCATAGTTGTGTTTGATTTACTATAATCAACATAGAAATAGAGCATCTATTTGGAAATTTCTGATGTTTGCATTATATCTTTTAGCCAAGATATAAAGAGGTGATGTATAGTTAACTAGTGACAAAGTATAGGCAAGTGATGACATCGTCAAGTGTGCAAGACCTAGAGTCACCATATAAAATTTTGTATAGACTGTGAGCCAACATTGCTATTGTTATTTTAATTAATTATATATCTTATTTTAATTAATTGGGAAATCTTTAAGGCTGGCTCAAGGAATTATTATGAAGATATGGTATAAAGGAAAGATGTTTTCCTTGATTGTAAGTGTATCAAGTATCTATTGTGCATTGTATTTATGAAGTGTGAAAAGGAGTAGAGTGTTGATTGAATGCATGTAAACTTGATCCAAGGGATTATTGGATGTGTAGTTCATGATCTAGTTTCAAGATTAAAATAAGTAGAAGTTTGGTTGATAGGAAAAAGATAGAGGAAGGAAGTACAATTCAATTCTATTATTCTACAAGGAATAACACAGAGATCATTTGGACAATGAGTTCATTGGTCTTGCCCTTGAAGCTATTTGGCCAGTGGGTTCAACTATATTCGACAACTTCTAACAAGGTTGGCACAACTCCTAACAAGGTTGGAATCTCCTAGTAGGGATTCAAAGTCTCCTAATAGGGACTTATATGTGTACTAAAAATATTCATAGACTCCTAACAAGGTCTATCCTCTAACAAGGAATATTTATATTAGTACATCATCTTGTGGGTACCATCCCCACTAGGGTTTTCCCTCTAATCAAGGGTTTCCCTAGTTAACACATCTAGTTTCATTGTGTATGAGTATTTTTTTGTGGTTTTAGTTTATATTAATCACATGGTTAGGTTTTTTTAAGATTGATAATTATGATAATAGTTGGATAAATGATTCACCCCCCTCAGTTATATCAGTGGACTATATATTCTAACAATTTGTATCAAAGCATTAGGTCTCTAAAGGATAAACTTAACATCTTTGGGAGATTGATGATGAATCTTTTTGAAAAGGATAGTCTTAGATTTGATGGGGTCAACTATGAAATTTGGAAGGAGAAGATGAAGACTCATCTGTTGTGGATGGGTTTGGGATATTGGATCTTGACAAAAGGAAAGAAGAAAATTATTGAAGAAACAAAATTAGAAGATTATAGTGAAGAAGAAAGAGATTTGTTCATGTGTAACATGAGTGAAAGATAAGCTCTATTATCAGCCATTCTAGAGAATGAATATAGTTAGGTAAAGTCACTTGAAACATCTCATGAAATTTGGAAAGCATTAGAATCTACTTTTGAAGGTGATGATCATGCTAAGAGAATGAGGTTACAAAATTGGATATGTGCATATCAAGATGCTAAGATGATGGAAGATGAATCTATAGAGGTTGTATTGGAAAAATATTAGAAATGGTTGCAAGAATTTGATCTCATTGTGAAACCAAAGATGATGATGAAATCATATGGAAGATCTTGAAAATTTTGACACCATCATTCAAACCTATAACTCAGATGATACAACTAGTGATGCCTTGCACTAAGGATTTCACCAAGGAAACATTACTTGGAAGATTAGAATCAACAGAAGCAGATCTAACACAATCTACTAAACTTGCAAGTTCAAACAACCTTTAGTGCCCTAAATATTCAACCTAATTTGACAAGGAGTGCAAGTACCCATGGAGATTTTTATGGCTACAACAAAGCTGATGAGGACATGAAGATTGAGGAAGGAATAATCCTTCTGGTGAGAAGAGAAAAAGATGGTAGTAAAATATTTAAATGTTGTACTTGTAATGAATTTTGTCATTATGCATCTAAATGTCCTAAAAGAGAGAAAAAGTATAAAAGAAAGTTTAATCCTAGCTAAAGAGATAGAGATAGAAATTGTTTGTATGCAAATGAAGATGAAGAATCTAATGAGAAAGGTCAAAGTGAAAGTGATGATGAATTAGGATTCCTTGGTAGAGAAATTAGAGAAAAAAGAGCTCTAATTACTCAAGTAGAAAAGAAATCTGATTGGATAATTGACAATGGTTGTTTAGATCGCATGACTGATGATATGAATAAGTTTTTTAAGTTCAAGAATCATGGTGGAGATATTGTTAGAGTTGGTAACGATGCAACCTATCACATAATAGGAATTGGGTCCATTACTCTTGATGGTAAAACTAACACTAATGATGTTTGTTTTGTTGATGGATTGAAGCATAACTTATTGGGTGTTGGATAGTTGGTGAATAAGGGTTATTAGTTGTAGTTTACTAAGAAGACATGCACTATCAAAGACATACATAGTAAGATGATAAGAATTGGCACTAGATCTAGAGGTAATGTATTTTAGTTGAATCCTACTGAGATGACATGTTTGGTAGCTAAAGTGGATAACAATTGGTTGTGGCATAGAAGATTCTATCACATAATCTTTGATAATATTGTGAAGGTTAGTAGTACATTTGCAGTGAGAGATCAGCCTAAGATTGTTAAGCCTACCAAAGTTGTATGCAAGGAATGCATTTTGGCTAAGTAGAGGAAAGTGTCTTTTCCTATCAAGAAGTTCTCTACTACAAAGAAATTGGAGATTGTTCACATAGATTTGAGAAGTCCTACTAGAACTAGAGGATTCTATGGTGAAAGGTATTTTATGATTTTTGTTGATGATTTCACTAGAATGATGTGGGTAGCATTTCTTAAAGATAAATTTGAAGCTTTTGAGAAGTTCAAGATATTTAAGAATAAAGTTGAGAATGAATTTGGTGTTAAGATTAAATGTTTGAGATCAGATAGAGGAGGAGAATTTACCTCTAGAGAATTTAACATATTCTACGAAGAAAATGGAATAAAAAGACAACTATTTGCACCTACAACACTTGAGAAAAATAGTATTTCTAAGAGACAAAATAAATCTATAACAGAAGAAACTAGAGTAATGCTATTTGAGAATGATGTTTCTAAGACATTTTGGAGAGAAGTAGTTAATACAACTATATATACTCTGAACAGAGTATAGATTAGAAAAGGTATGGACAAGACACCTTATGAGCTATGGTTTGGACATTCACCATCAGTCAAATATTTCAGAATATTTGGGAGAAAATTTTATATTAAGAGAGATGCCATTGGTAAGTTTGATCCAAGAAGCAATGAAGGTATATTTCTTGGATCCTCTTTAAAGAGTAAAACTTACAGATGCTTTAACTATAGAACTAAGACAATAGTTGAGTGCGCAAATCTAAGGATTGATGAGAAGTTTGGAACTAAAGAAAAGATGATAGATTATAATTCAGATGAAGAAGTGGATAACTTTAGAATTATTAGACAAAATTCTAAAGTTTTCTTTAAGACTAACAATGACTTGTAGACTAATGTGCATATTGTTGAACAAGGAGAAGAGTAGAGATTTGAACCTAGAGAAGAGATAAAATTTGAGATGTCAACTCCTACCCCTAATAGAAATTTGACAAGGAATCACCCTCCTATGTAGATAATTAGAAGTAAGGACAAAGGAGTAATGACAAGGAACAAAGTAAATGAGGAGATATGTCTGATATCTCAAGTTGAACCAAAGTGTACAGATGAAGCAATTAAGGATAATCATTGGATCCAAGCAATGAAGGAAGAATGGGATCAAATAATAAAGAATGACACATGGGAATTAGTTTCTATACCAAAGGACAAGAATATGAATGAATAAGGAGAAGTTGTGAGAAAAAAGGCCAAACTTATTTGTAAAGTTTATTCAAAACAAGAAGACATTAATTATGAGGAAACATATGCACCTGTAGCAAGAATGGAAGTAGTAAGGATGTTCCTAGCTCATGCAGTGAATAAAAAATTCAAGGTTTAAAAGATGGATGTTAAGTGTACATTTTTGAATGGATAACTAGAAGTGGAAGTCTATAGTGAGAAACCTAAAGGTTTTACTTTATTAGAAGACAAAGACATAGTATGTAGATTGAAGAAAGATCTTTATGGTTTGAAGCAAGAACCAAGAAATTGGTATGCAAGGTTGGACAATTACTTGGAAAAGCTTGGATTTTCTAAAGGTACTGCAGATAGTAACTTGTATCTAAAAGAAATTGAAGATGGTTTATTGATCATTGTAATATTTGTTGATGACATCATTTTTTGAGGAAATGGTGAAGCTAGTGACAAATTTGCTGAAGATATGAAGAATGAATTTGAAATGAGCATGATAGGAGAAATGAAGTTTCTCTTAGGATTGTAGATTACACAGAATAATGATGGTATCATCATCTCACAAACTAAGTACCTGAAAGACTTGTTGAAAATATTTGGTTTGGAAAGTTGCAAATCTATTGACACACCTATGATAACTAGTCATAAGTAATCTAGTAATTATGATACATCTGCAATAGAACATAAGAAGTATAGATCAATGATTGGGGGTTTTTAGTATTCAACTTACACAAGACCAAATATAGAAAATGTAGTTGGTATAGTAGCTAGATTTCAAGCCGATCCTAAAGAATATCATTTTGCACTAGTAAAGAAAATATTAAGATATTTGAAAGGGACATCTAACTATGGAATTTGGTATGATAGATCAAATGATTTCACTTTGTGCACATATAATGATGCTAATTGGGAAGGTAGTATGGATGAAAAAAAGAGCACTAGTGGTGGAGCATTCTTTCTTGGAGGAAGACTGGTTTCTTGGTTAAGCAAGAAGCAAGATTGTAGTTTGCATATACTATTGAGGAAGAGTATGTTGCAACAATGAACAACTATAATCAAGTTATGTGGATGAAGCAAATGTTGAAGGATACTATAATTAAAATTGAAGAACCTGATCATTTACTATGATAACACAATTATAGTATGTCTAGGAATCCTGTATTGTATGTTGATCTCAAATTAGTTTTGACAAGTGAGTGTCAACACACTTAAGTTATTTACTTAGTTCATGCCAAACAAGTAGTACATGCCGAGCATGACATGTATATTATAGAGCATGCCGAGTCACAATGAGTGCCTAGTCACTCATGTGTTGAGTCACTCAAGTGCAGAGCAGGTAGTGTATGCTGAGTGACACAAGAGCTGAGTAAGCAGTGCATGCTGAGTAACATAGATGACAACCACAAATCTTCACTATTGCAGTAATAAAGTATATCCAATGAAGGTTACAATGTTTGATCATGAAACATGATCTACCCTATGAAAGGTTTTCCCTGTTAAAGGCTTACAAAGACTATTAGGTCTTACCTTGTTAAAGGATTTCAACACCCTATTAGGTGTGCTTGGTAAAGGACTTCAACTCACAATTAAGTAACCACCTTGTTAGAGCATTTCAATACAGCCTCTTAGGACTACTTTGTTAAGAGATTTAACTAATTTACCTATTAGAATGTCTCAAAATTGATCCTATGGTTAGCACATTGATGCTTGATGATGGATCACTTCTATCATGTTGTGTACTTGATCATCCTTGATCAGATGACTCTCTATTGTTCACTGTTTCCTTCCTCTATTCTCCTTTAATTGATTCTACAATACAATTTAGATCACAATACCTTGGTCACCATGAATGTCCTAGTTTGCACATGCAAAAATCTCCTTAATTATTCATTCATTCCCTTTTTGTACATATGAAGTTTAGGGTTCATTCTCCTTAAGAAGACTTAGATAATTTAGGGTTAGGTATGAACCAATGGCCATGATTCATCCATATTGTTGCTTACGCCTTCCCTTTACCTAATTGGGTGCATTTAATGCATAGGGATTCCAACTTAAGATTTTTCCTTATCACCAAAATATCATAATTCAATCTTTAAGTTGGCTCAAAAATGGTTTACATAGTAGTTTTTGCCAATACAAACAACTATGACAAAACCATTTTACTCGACATCTGAAGTCCCTAATGCTCGGCACATACTGTGACTTTAATGTTGTCACTTGACATTCGAATGACTCAGCATGCACTTCTTTCTCAGCTCCTAAATCACTTATTATATACTCTCTACTTGGCACTTGAGTGACTTAGCACATGAGTGACTAGGCACTTACTATTTACTCAACATGCTCTAACTTACATATTGTGCTCAACATATGTTACTTTTTCAGCATGAACTAAGTAAATGACTTAAGTGTATAGACACTCACTAGTCAAAACCAATTTGAGATTAACAATAGTGACAAACAATGGTATATGTAGATGTAAATTCACCTAGTAATTAGGCTGCTAAGTGTCACCAATTTGAATGATATGAAAATTGGTAATAATTATTAAGAATGATATCTATTCCTCTAAAGTTATACATTTGATTTTTTAGATTCAATGACATATTTGGAATGGTATAAATAATATTCTATGCAATTTTTGGGAGATTTGGAATATCATATTTCTCTATCCAATATTTTAAAGTATCATAGTCTATTTCAAATGCCCTATATCTATCAACTTAGTGGTTTTCTCCTCTTATGATAATAACTAATGTTCAATTATTTCATAATGTGTTCATAAGGATGACTTAGATAGTTCATATTTATTCGTGTTGATATGTATTTATATTTTGAATTCTCCCTTATAGTACAAATATGGATAGTTAGTAGTTCTATTATTATTTTTTTCCTAGCTTTGTAAAATATTGATGGACAACTCTCTTTTTTATGATGTCCCTATATGGATCAAATAATGGTGTATTATGTAGTTCATCTAACAATTACTTTTAGAGCCAACTTATTGGGTGTTTTGGGAATTTGAAAAGGAATTAAATAAAAATTTAAAAATATTTTTGAATGTAGTAGTGAGAAATAAATATGTGTATTAAAAAATAAATATGTAAATAACACATTTAAAAAAGAAGACTAAGACGTGATTAGGAAGGCAAATTTGCGATTAAAGAAGACCAAGGAGTGAAATAATTTCCATCTAAGAGATGTATAGAAACTAAATCAGATTTAACAAAAGTAAACTAACCCTCACAAGAAAGTGTTGAAAATGATGACCTCATCCAACCGTAAAGTCAGAGAACATGGGAATAGAAAATACATTAATTAAAGCACGAATAGAAAATAATTTGATAACCTATCAGTTTATGATGTAATATTAGATATTATTAGATGTATTCAAGAAAAAAGAGATAGCATCAAGAGAAAAAAGAAATTAGCCAAAATTAGCCAAAAATTGCTAAGGGGAGAAAAAATTACATCATACGCAAGTGATAACAATGGGAAGGTTAAGCAGTCAACATCAGATCTACTAGGTGCGAGAAGAATTACATTTTTTTGCCCTTATTTTATTTTATTTTTAAAATTATATGTGCCAATAGATCAACCAAGAACAATGTAATTCCACTGTATTCCATAGACAAAATTGTGCTAGATTGAGAAGATTGAATATCCATATTTCTAGAATTAACATTTTGACAACAACACACCTAACAGATGACTGCAACAATCGCATTTCATCACGAACTAGTGGGAATTGAAAAATTAGATTTGTAGTCAAGAAACTTTCAAGACTTGTCTTTCCATTTTGAAAAATCATGGATGTTTATAGAATCATCATCTCACCCTGAAAATTATTCCAGAAGGACAATATTTATAGATATAGCTTATACTTGCAACATTGAACCCTAAGTTTTTCAATGCCTTCAATAGAAAATAGAGACAAATGAACTAAATATTATCGATTTACAACAAAATTTATCCACTTATACACCTTACCTTGTGCTCATAATCAAGAAAACTATTAAAATAAGAAAATATATCATATTTTCATATCAAACCCATCATATTATCCTCTATTATCTATATCAAAAGGAGTGAATTAATCTATCTCTATCATAATGAGCTATCTATCATAGAAGCAACAAATCTTATCTTCAAGAAGAAAAAATTTGTTTAATCTATTGGAAATTTAATATGGAAACTAAGATACCGAAGGGGGAGGGGGTGAATCAGGATCTATCAAACTTTAACTCTACAAACTTAACCATATTTCATAACTTCACCGTTAACCCTTATCTCAATTTAACCTTATACCAAATCAATCATTCACTACAATATACTATCATATCTAACATATAATAACATAAATAACACATATTAGTCATAACTCAACACGTGACACCAGATATGGTAATGCAGAAACCCCCCAAGGTGAAGGTAAAACTACAATAGGAATGACACCCACAAATATCTTCATTATTACAGCAATAAAGTGTGCATGTTAAGGCTACAATGTTTGATCACTTTTGGCGATCCACCCTATGAGGTGTCTTCCTTGTTAAGAGATTACAAGACTATTAGGAATACCATGATTAAATAATTTAACATCACAACTAAGTGAATACTTTGTTAGGAGATTCACAAAGGCCTATTTTTAAAATTAAAAGTGACCAAAACAAGGGGGTCGACCCATACAAGCAAAAGGCTCATAACTAGTAGATTACCAGCAGATAAAAGACTAACTAAACATCAACATAGTTCCAAATGTCTACAAAACCCAACAGTTTAAGAGTAACTAAGCTAAAACTAAATAGAGATAACTAGCAAACTACAAAAGTTCAACATAACCAAAATTGGCATAATAGGCCAACCCGAGTCTTAATTACAGCTGTATACTAGCAAAACCTTAACCAATAGTAAAACATAAAAAGTCTTGGATCCAAGGATCCCAGTAAACTAAAAAAACTTAATTTTCTTTTTTCCCCTTCCCTTTCAAATCCAGTAGGATCTAGGCCCAATCATCAGCAAGGAACTTGAAGAGCAACTTGTGGTCCTCCATATCCATACCTGTGTCCTTCTTTTCCTATGCCAGTAATTGAAGGGTGGTGGCCATAGCATGTGTGACTTTGAGGCAAAATTTGGAGAAGGTAAAAAATCCTTCCTCCAATTTTTTAACCCTCCTTTCCAATTTAGCATATCATTCCTCCAGTAGCTCGGTCCCTTCCTTAGTCTCTACTTCCACCTTTAATGCTTCCTCCTTAGCTTTCTGCACCTGGATATCATCCTACAAAACCCTTGGATTAGAGGAAACCTTTGAATTATGCTTAACTGGGGATGAAATAGTTATGGGGGAAGTGTCCATCTTGCTGCTTTCTTCACAAAAGGTAATGGGTTTGAGGGAAAAGCTGGCAAACACATGGGTGATCTCCATATTCATAGCATTACCAACAAACACTTGGGTTTCAGCATTATCCACTAAGTTATCCCTTGAGTTAAAACTTTTCTCCACCTTCTCCTTTCCATCATCCTTCTTGGAATTGGAATCATCTTCCTCCTACCTTCCTTCATTATTGTTTTTTGAACTATCTTCCTCAACCTCCTCAGCCAGATATCTGATGGATTTCTATTTGCACCTAGCCTGAGATTGTGTAAGCCTACTAGATCTCCTCCTAGCCTTACCCCTAGTCTCCTCCTTTGAATAATCTCCATCAAACTCAACCATTTTTTCAATTTTTATCTTCTTGTTTCCCTTTTGTTCCACTATTATATCAGGTTTTTTCTTTTTCTTTTTTTCCCTACTAGGGGAGGGTCGAGGGGTGTAAATTTTAGTGCCCATATTGGAGCTCGAGGATGAATTCTAGTGGTGGCACTAGTTATCCACCACCACCACCGTAGGGGGGCATAGGTCAAGGTGAAACTAATAGAGGCAAAAGATTAAACCTTGATGAATTATGGTAAAATTTAAACCTTTACTCCTTTTTTCTCTAACATCAGCAACCATATCCTCAAGAGAATGCATAAGATAAAAAGGGATAGAAATGAAATCCCTATTCTCAAAATGATTTAACAAAGGGAAATGATAGTAATAGTAGACATTGAACCTTTCCTCCAATGTCAAATACCTTATAAGGACCAAGCACACATCATCCCATGGGGTGGGTAGCTTGTCTCTTTTAAACCCTCCTCTGTAATGAATCAACTTCTCATCTTTTGCGAAGAAGCTATTCATATTGGCTTCATCAGTAAATTTCATAACCTTTCTCCATTTTTCCCCTTCATTGAGAGGATAGTCACCATGGTAATCACTTCCTCAATGACTTGGAAGGTGATTCCATTAATGGTGACCGTTCTATCGTTCTATCCATTAACAAACTGGAGCACATAGTTCTTGTCGTACCCCACTATCGACTGCATGTATGACAAAAAACCCCCTTCCTTCAGAAGTAACTAGGTGGCCATCCTATCTTTATAATTCTCAATTTTCATGGGTTCTAGCCTATTCAAGTCCTCATCAATCTCTATTTCACCAATTTCTGGCTCCCCTTCTTCAGGAATATGCATCTAAACTTTCTCAACTATAATCTCTCTGCAACTACTCTCCGCTAAACCCTTTAACAACAAGAAAATAAAATTTGCAAACCCATGCTTGATGAGCTCCAAAATCCCATGCAAGATTATTAAAGGATTCATGAATGTACAAAATCATAATTTTCACACCCTGATGTTTTTTGACTGCCTGATTAATGATATCTTTCGTACTTCTAATTGGGAAGTAATTTGAAACTCACAATGGGTTACCATAATTATGAAATGACATCTCTCTTAATTTGTAATCAGTCTGATTATTGTTTGTACAGCCACATCTTCCCTTTATTTCCAAAAATCCATTGTTAGATTTAGTGAATGTTATCACCATGTTGCCAAATTTGGCCCTACTTTTATAATTTATAGTCATCATCATATATTATTCCCACTTCTTTCCTTGATTATCAACAACTTAATATCTTTGTTGAGATCAGTCCAATTCCTCCAGCATGTGATTGTCATTGCATTAAACACCATGGTAGTGGCCATGTCTGCCACCTCATTACCTTCCCTGTAGATGTGCTGCAGGTGGACACTTTCCATTCTGTTCAAGACTTGCTTGATATCCATAATGGTGTTTTGAATATTCCAACCCGGTCTAGCCACTCCCTTAACCAAGTCAATGATTAATTTGGATTCCTGATCAAATTTTAACTCCTTAATTTGCATTTCCCTAGTTAGCTAAAGGCCACATAATACCACCATGGCCTCAGCTAAGTTATTGCTTCCATTTTCAACCTTTCCTGCATAAACCAACAACACATCACCATTCATGTCTCGCAACACTCCTCCTGACACTCCTATTCCTCCATTTGCAGCACCATTGAAGTTTAGTTTATATTGCACAAGGGTGGGAGGTCTCCATCTTGTCTGTTGTCTCATCTTAATTTTTGAGTTATCAAAGAGGAAAAAATTCTCATGACAACCCCATCTTTCAGCAACTAGCCTTCATGTCTAATTGGTTCCTCCTTTAGCATTTTACTTTTAGTCACTTTTAAATTTTCCTTCAACAATTTGTCCATTATTCCAAAAAGCACCTTCTCTAGTTTACTCTCCTCCCTAAGTAATCTATTATTTCTTTTTTTCCATATGTTCTAGCAAACATATGGTGGAACAATTTTCCATAGAAAAACTAACCTAGGGTGATAAAAGGGATAGCACCAATTCTCCACAAATTGTCCCAAATTATCTTTCATAACCCAATACAAGCCAAATATTTTCTAGACCTTAGTCCAAATCCCTAAAGAATACTGGCATTCTAAGAAAAGGTGAGAAATACTTTCTTCCTTTTCTTTACAAAGATAGTAGTGATTTGTTATATAAAAATCCCTTATTTTCAAGTTGTCCAAAATTAAGATTTTACCATGCTGAGCTATCCACCAAAAGAAATTACTTTTAGGAATAAGATTAGTAATCTATACCTTACACCAAAATGTTGGGCAAGGGTCCTTACCAAAAATGAATGTGTATGCTGATTTGATAGTGAAATTACCACTTGGAGTTAAGTCCCAAGCCGTAGTGTCCTCCTGAGGTAGTAAGGGGAGTGTCTATTCCTTTATCAACTCTTCCAATTCTTTAAGGAGAAGAATATCCTCTTGGAAGTAATCTTCCTTATAAAGCTTCTTCCACCTCCTCCCCTGATCAATATAGTCTCCAACTTTCCCCCCACATCTTCTTTAAGTAATTCCATTAATCTTTTGAATTTACTAAAGACTAGCAATTTCCCACCCATCCACCTATCTTCCCAAAATCTAATATTAAAACCATTGCCCACAATCCACCTCAAAACTTCTCTTAATAAACCTCTATTTCTAACAATATTCTACTAGATTTTTGAACCTCCTAGAAGGTCATTACTAAATAAATTCCACTTAAAGGAGGTATTAGACAAATATTTAGCTTTCATGATATTGCCCCAATCAATATTTTCTTCAGCTAGACTCCAAGCAATTTTCATAAGGAGAGCTTTGTTAAGGTCCCAAAGCCTTCTTACATCCAACCCCCCCTTAATCTTTGGTTTATACACGTCCTCCCAATTAACTAAACTCAATTTATTTTTCTCCTTTGTCCCTGACCAAAGGAAATTCCTTTTTATTCTCTCAATTTTCTCCACCATGTTTTGATTAATTTTGAAAATGGATAAGAAGTAAATAGGGATTCCCTAAAGAGGAGCAGGGAGAAGTTGTATTCTAGAAGTCATTAGTCACTTCCTTAGTAGTAAGTGGTAATCCAAGATAAATATTCGGGAGGCTAGCAGATTGGCATTCCAGAATGTTCCTTATCCTCCTTTGTAATGAGGCTTTAGTATTAAAGAAATAAATCTTACTCTTGTGGTAATTCAATCGCTGCCCTAAACATTCTTCATAATTGTGTAATATCATCTTCCAAGCTTCTACCTCCATTACTGAAGATTCTCCAAATAGGAAAGTATCATCAACAAACTGCTAAATGACCTTAGTTTCAATAGTAGTAGCAGGTTTAACCCCTTTGACATAGCCCACACTCACTAATTTATAGAATGACCTCCCTAATACTTCAACAACCATAATAAAGAGGTAGGGAGAAAGTGGATCACCCTATCTTAAACTTTTCTTCATAGCAAATTCACCCTAGGGGGAACCATTACGCAAGACAGAATATTGCACTGAACCAAACATCATCATGATCAAGTTTATAATCTTATTATTAAATCCCACTTTTTCTAGCACATCCTGAAGGAAGTCCCAATTGACCTTATCATAAGCTTTGGAAATATCCAATTTGAATGTCATCCCTAGTTTTCTATTTTTCTCCATAGAATGAATAATCTCATGTGTCGTTATAGCTGCATCCAATATCTGTCTTCTTGAAACAAATCCTTTCTGAGGGTTGCTAATTATTCTTTCCAAGAAAGGCTTAATTTTGTTCACAAAAACTTTGGCAAAGATCTTATAAATAGTATTACATAAGCTTATAGGTCTAAAATCAAGCAGGCTCAAAGAAGTAGGGATTTTAGGAACTAAAGTAATAAAGGTCTTGTTAATCCTCTTAGTAGCTTACTGGTTCTGAAAAAATCCCTAGTGGCCCAAATCACTTCCAATTTAACCACCTCCCAAAAATGTTGGAAAAATGCCAGAGGAAACACATTTAGGGCCGGAGCCTTATAAGCTTTCATGGAAAACACTGCACTTTTCACCTCCTCCTCAGTGATATTGCCAAGTATCTAGTTATTCTCCTCCACACCAAGTATTTGTGGGACTAAATTAATCAAGCTTCTTTTGATTACTAGGTTCCCTACAAAATTATCCTTAACAAAAGCTTTGTTGAAGTGTTCCACTACATGTCTTTTTACAAAGGCATGTTAAGACCACTCTGTTAAGAGATTTACATAGGCCTGTTAGGACCACTCTATTAAGAAATTTACCCTAAAACACTTTTTAAAAAGATATCAATGCCTGATCCTTTAGTTTTCACTAGAATGTTGATGGAAGATATCCTCTATTCAATATGATATCACCTCTCTATGATAGAACTACAATAACTCTTCTCAGAACTATTTACTGCACTCTTTGGTTGCTCTAGCTAATTTACCTTCAACTTTGCATGCTTCCAAACTCTCAAACACACACACAAATTAGGTCTAAGACCCTCCATAAATAGTTATCTGATGAAGCTTCTAGATCATAATGAATGATCTAGATTCATCACTTTTGCCTCTTAGTCCTTGTAATTTTCTGATTGGCTAGTCTCTCTAGATAGTGATTAATGATCCATAATTAAATGTGTAATTATCTCCATAAAAAACTTCTTGATTATAGAAATACATCTCCAAATCTATTAAAATGGTTTACATAATATCCTATGTCATTCCAAATAAATATGTCAAACTTTCTTACTCAACACTAGTGGCTTTTTGATACTCATCTGGATGTATATTTTGCATGTTGTTACTCAGCTTCAACTCTACTCAATAGATATTGTAATACTCAGTCTCTAATATATTTAGCATATGTATATACTTGGAAAATATACTATGTATTCACTAACTTAGCTAATACTAGAGTGCTTGGTGACCTCTAACTTTCTTGGCACTAAGTGCAGTATGTATGAGTCTTTATTATATTATTCGTCCTGTATAGGATGAATCGATCATAGTGATGACTGACCAATCATTCCTTGCGAATGAATAAGTATTTTTCACTAACTAAAAATACCATAATTTCCTTGAGAGTCAACATAATCAAGAGAAATCTAGGGCTTTGAATTTTTGTAGAGCACATTATGGTTCAATTTTGAAAGCATAGAGATTAGTTAAGTAGCACATAATTGTTCTATCATCATCACCATTTTCATATTGATCTTAAGTGATTCAAAAGAATACAAATATTGGAGAAGTGATTGCAAAATTCAAATTACCTACACATATGCCGACAACTAATCTATAATTATCTTAACAAATCATCGAGCACATATAGTGCAATTCAAAATCCTTCATTGTGATCTAAAGTTCATTAGTCAAGCTTGAGCTTCTTGGCATTCTTTATTGGCCAATGCCATGCTAGCTACCAATAGACACATATCATTCAATATTTGTAGGGAATGCTCTATCAAACATTCAAGCTTCAATAATCAAGGGTTATAAACTTCATTCTTTTTCCTTAGAACAAATTATTTGTTTTTCTTGATATCAAGTATTTTTCCTAGTTCTATTTAGTATTTTTTAAATTATTACTTGCAAATAATATAAGTTGTGTATTTATAGTTTTGGATTATTGAAATTGGTGATTAAAAATATGTAGGGTAAATAAATAGATATAAATTGAGGAATTTCTACAATCCCCTAAATTTAAAATATTTTGAATAATAATTAAAGTGATTTCTTAGGAGACCTTAGCAAATCTAATCATAAGTTCATTTTAGTAAGAAACCTTCTATAGACATTCAAGTATATATAGATTAGTATGTCTGACAATGATATAAGGAAAATTTTCCAATTTAATTTTAAGGCTTTGGAATAAAATTAGGCCAATAATAAAAGAAAAATGAGAAAAGAAATATGGCTTTGTTATCAACAGACTCTAACATGAATATTTCAACTTCATACTTTCTAAAAAACAAAGTATGAAGCTTGAGCTTCTTGGTATTCTTTATTGGCCAATGCCATGCTAGCTACCAATAGACACATATCATTCAATATTTGTAGGGAATGCTCTATCAAACATTCAAGCTTCAATAATCAAGGGTTATAAACTTCATTCTTTTTCCTTAGAACAAATTATTTGTTTTTCTTGATATCAAGTATTTTTCCTAGTTCTATTTAGTATTTTTTAAATTATTACTTGCAAATAATATAAGTTGTGTATTTATAGTTTTGGATTATTGAAATTGGTGATTAAAAATATGTAGGGTAAATAAATAGATATAAATTGAGGAATTTCTACAATCCCCTAAATTTAAAATATTTTGAATAATAATTAAAGTGATTTCTTAGGAGACCTTAGAAAATCTAATCATAAGTTCATTTAGTAAGAAACCTTCTATAGACATTCAAGTATATATAGATTAGTATATCTGACAATGATATAAGGAAATTTTTCCAATTTAATTTTAAGGCTTTGGAATAAAATTAGGCCAATAATAAAAGAAAAATGAGAAAAGAAATATGGCTTTGTTATCAACAGACTCTAACATGAATATTTCAACTTCGTACTTTCAAAAAAACAAAGTATGCAACTTTGATAGCCCTTCTAACATATAATATATATGACATCCTACAAAATACTTTGGAAACATCTTTGGCAAGGAAGGACAAAAGAAAGAACCAAATTCCAAATGATAACCATATTGGTAGATTGTGTAAAAACCTAGGGAAGGACCCCATTGAGAGACAAAAAGTACACTTTTCCAAAACCAAATACTCATGCAAAGAAGGATTGGCTTTTTATAGGATTTTGGGCCTCCACAAAATTCAAAAGGAGAAAAGGAAGATAGAATACATTGACCACAAGGATAAGGTATGATTCTAGGAAAATACTAATTACTCTCATAAAATAAAACAAAGCAAAGGGGAGTGGAACATAGTGACCAAAAGAATTTTTTTTATCAACAACCCTAAGGTTGCATCCTAGCCATATCTCTAAATCAAATAGGGTTTTTTTAGGAACTAATATTAAAGATAGTGCTAGGGAAATATCATATAGATGGTCCTTTCAAGAGCAACAAGAGTCATTCCCTACAACCCTTAAGAAGAGTAAAGTGGGAAAAATTTAAATTCCACCTCATAGAACACATGCTAAATTTTCAAATGAAGGTCATAAACCTAATATAAAACAACCATATAGTAGAGTAAGTGATACAACTAGGGAGAAGCCCCCAAATGATCATATACTAGAAAGATACCCCAAAGCTTGAAGAATAATAGCCAGAGTAAATGACCAACCAATGCCAACCCTAGCTAACAAAAAAAATTGTAAAAATATTCTCATTATTAGTAACAAGGATAGCAAGAGTAAATGGTTTGAATGTTAAGATCTAGGGCTTTTTTTCTTACTAGAATAATCCATAAATGAAGAGCCCAAATTTATCAAAATGGTTGAAAGACTTTTACGTGGAATAGGTTAGTATATCTTATTCATCTAATTGATTGGTATATATTCATTATAAAGAAAAAATAATTAGAGATCATATTCTTTCTAGCCCTATCTATTTTCAAAAAGGATATTGTGTTAAGTTTATTAAATGGACCCCAAACTTTATCGAACATAATGCTATAAATTTATGTGTACCTACTTGGGTAGAAATAAGAATATTACCATCAAAACTCATACATATCCAAATATTAAAATGTATTGGTTTGTGTATAAAAGACCTGATAGCTATTGAAGGTAATTATAAAAATACAAATGATATCAAACTCCTAATTAATATGGAACCAAACTTGCACGAATTCAAGTGAATTAAAATCATAACAAATAGATCAATCATATTAACTACTCAAAATATGAAGGGCATGTCCACAATATAATCATCTTCAATTCCAAAAAATATTATAAGACACCTAATTTTAAGTATAATGAAATAAATTCAATTTTAAATGAAGTTTTTCCTATGATCCCTAAAAAGAATAATAACTAGTGTGTGTAATATTATAACAACAAGCTCTGCAAAATGTGTCAAATGCAAAAATGTGAAAGATAGTGAGGAGGTCTAGGGTTTATCTCGTGAAGCCAAGGAAGATGGTTAGGTAACTACATTACCACTAGAATCCATTTGGCTCCTTAGGATAACCAAAATCCTCCCTTGTTGTGGATAGATAAGTATGCAAAAATGAAAGTTGTGATTTCTACAAGCAACTAATTTTTCGCTTTGGATCTAAGTCATCCTACTTCAATGAATGGAGCTAGGATTCCAATGATCACCATGGAAAAGTAGAAACCTCATATGCCTCTTCTCGTTAATCCTCTCAAATGACGTAGAATAGACCCTCATCTGAACCCTGAATAGATAAATCCATCAGATAATGGGAGAGAATAAGTGAGAAATAAAAAAATCTGGGTTATTTCCACCCACATTTTGGCAGTTGCATCTGAGATAATTCCATCCCACTGGAGTCGGAACAAATGATAATCATTAGTAATCCTTAATTGAATTACATGTGGAACTTATTCAATTCACAAGGTATTATTGCAAAAAGGAGTGGAATATATGTTATCCAATCTCACTTTTTTGTTTGCATGATCTCTATAAGAGGAGACCAAGTAAGTATCACTAACCTCCTTAATAATACTCTTTTTATTAAATGTAAAAATATAGAACTAAAAAATGAACTGTTATTTGGAAATTCATTTTTTCTAGCAAGGAAATATGATAAATTCCTTGGGTGGAAATCTAATTTCAATCCTCAAACCCTAAACTCTCAAATTATCCCAAAATGGGTTTCTTTCCAAAATTTTCCGATGGAACTTTTGGACAAAGGTATTCTTTGTAGGATTGGTGATTCCCTAGGGGGGTTTTAGAGGAGTATTGGGGGATTTTGTGACATCCTCAGAGGTCAAAATTTTGGTTGACATCAAATTAAATTAACATCTCTAAAACCCTTGAAGATCATCACAAATCATTCCATCTACTATCTGAAGCCTAAAATTTTTACAATCATTTCTGTAGGAAACTTGTGATGGGTCACATCTAAGGATAACCCTAAGGAACCACTCTTAAATATTAATTTATCAGGAAATTATTAGAAAAAAATTAGTCAAGTTGTCAAAACAACATATCCTCACATTGATCCTTCTCCTCAAACTTTGGCTCACACTAAACAACCTCTTGCCTAGGCCCTTTGAAAGGAGTCTATAAATCAGAGGCAAGAAAGTAACTTTCCAAAGGTTCCTCTCCCTCTCCCACCATTGAATATAAGAATATTTATTTTTAGAGATAACTCACCCCTTGATGGGGGGAGATAATACTATGTGCCTCTCATAGGGTTCTCTAGAGATTAGAGACCCATATAAGAAAATAGAAAAAGAAAAGATATTATATTTTCAAGGGAGCAAGCTACTAAGGATCTCCTTCAGTCATCCCTATTTTTTGAAATAGGAAAGAATAAGGGTCTTGATTTTGTACCAAGTATCTCTCCTTTACCTTTTAGCCCATGTTCTAGACATGTAGTCGTATCTTTTCTAGTAACAAGGGAAGAGGGGAGATTATCCTCATGTTGTATTGGCTCCTATAGTTCTAAGATGGGACAAGAGGAAAAAGAGGCTTTCTGCAATCGTTTGACTAAGAAACTTATTAATTTATTTATTGAGGAGGGAATTTGTGAAGGATTAACAACTAAGAAAGAAAAAATAATTAAAATTTTCCTAAAATTAGGGGGGGAAGGATATTCACATGAGGATCTTCATAATGATTTAATCAACATGGAAAATGAAGATAATATTAGAGGATTGGAACAATATCTGAAACCCAAAGAATCTCCAAATATCATTAGCTTTCCAAGGAAAGAGGAAGGAAATCCCTCAATGAACTAAGATCACAAGACAGAAAAGGTTTTGGTCAAACCAAACTCACTACACTATTTGATGAAGGGAAGGGGAAGATCCTTCCCATGGAATAATGAAGGTCATTACTTGGAATGTTAGGGGACTAAATGCCCCTAACAAACAACTCTTATTAAAGTATTGTCTTTCTCAACATAAACATGATATTATTATATTACAAGAAACCAAAATGAATAAAGAAGAGATAAACTCCTTATAAAGGAAGTTATGCTCAAAGAAAATATATGGGAACCCTGCCATCAAGGCCTCTTTGGCACTAATCTAGAACCCCAGAACAATCTCGGTTACCCCTATGGGGAAGAATAGATTCTTGATGTCAATTTTAAACAAAGTACACAATCTCCAATTCTCTCTCTTCAACATATATGCACCAACTCTAACTAATGAAAAAAGAGCCCTTTGATTAGAAGTGGATCAGTAGTTACAATTATCTACCTCCCCATGCATTTTTGAGAGAGATTTCAATGCCATTTTGTGCCCCTCAAAAAAAGGTGGGTATCTCTAGATAATCCAAACCATTGTGGACTTTAATAACTAGGTGCAAAGAGCATCCCTATTGGAAACAAAATTCAAACATAATTTTTTCTCTTGGAATAATAGAAGACAAGGCTTTTGCCAAATTGTAAAAAAACTTGACAAATTTCTTGTCTTTGGCAACCTCCCAAGAGAAGTCTATGTTTTTATTTCTGAGACTCTACCTTTCTCGGGCTTTGATCACTTCCTAAATCTCCTATCAATATACATGGAATAAACCCCTGATAAATCATTTCAAATTCAAATTGATGTGTTTCAAAGATGGATCCTTGATCCCAACCTTGGAAAACTAGTGGACCAATGTCAAAGTGGAAAGGTCCATATTATACAAGGTTGTATAGAAATTAAAAATTATTAAACAAAACCTTATCCAATGAAATAAATCCCACTTTGGTAATATTTTTAATTCCAAATGGGAGACTGAAGCTGGAATACAATCTACTAACAAAGAAGTTATGCAAAGAGGTATGGACGAAGCCCTTTATATAGAAGAAAATGATCTAAGACTTAAACTAGAAGACATCCTAGCTAAGGAAGAAGTGTATTGGAAAAAAATGTCTTGAGAAACTTGGTTGAGAGAAAGAGACAGAAATACAAAAAAATTTCACAACAATACTAAACAAAGAAGGGCTATAAATAGAATAACTACACTAAACAACAACAATAATAATAATACAGCATTGGAACATCCTTTAGACATTGCAAGGGAGTTTGTCTCCTTCTTTGAAGATATATTAAATAACTTGGAGGGTTCCCCATTGAACTCATAAAATGACTTGCTTGATAATGTACCTAAAATTATTAGTGATGATCAAAACAAAACTCTCCTTTAGAAATTTTCCAAGGAGGAGGTCACTGTAGCATTGTTCCAAATGGTCCCAGACAAATCTCTAGGAGTGGATGGATTTTTGGCATGTGTCTTTAAAAAATGTTGATACGTTATGGGAGAAGAAATCACCAAAGCTCTAGATAGCTTTAGAAACACTAGAGGGCTCCTTAAGGAGGTTAATCATACTTTCCTATTCCTGATTCCCAAAATTTATTCAACTAAAAGTTTCAAGGATTATGGGCCAATATCTCTATGTAATACACTCTATAAGATGTTGTCCAAAACTCTAGCTTATCAAATCACTTCTCTTCTCCTAAAGCTAATAAGTGAAGAACAAATGAGGTTTGTTCAAGGAAGATTAATCCATGATGGAATAAGTATTGCACAGGAGGTAATACATACATTTCATCTTAATAGAACCCCCAGTATGATGGTCAAGTTAGATACTAGTAAATCCTATGAAAAATCCGATACGAGATTCTTATGTTGGTGTCTTCAATCTTTTGATTTTTTTTTCAAAGTGTGGATAAATTTGATCTTTTAATGTATCTCAACTCCCAAGTTTTTAGTCATCATCAATGAAACTCTTGAAGGATTCTTCTCCTCATTTAGGGGACTTAGACAAGGAGATCCTATTTCTCCTTCCCTCTTCGTCGTCATGTTTGAGGCTTTAGGGAGAGCATTAAGTAACTTTTTACATTACCAATTCCTTAAAGGAATTTAGATTTCATATGATGTATAAGAAACCACACACCAATAATTTGTTAATGACACCATATTATTGTTAGAATTTATAGTCCACTAATATAATTGAGAGGGGGGGTGAATCAACTATCCAACTATTATCACAATTATCAACCTTAAAGAAACTTAACCATGTGAGTAGTATAAAATGAAACCACAAAAAGATACTCATACAAAATAACACCAGATATGTTAACTAGGGAAACCCTTGATCAAAAAGAAAACCCTAGTGGGGATGGTACCCACAAGATGATGTACTAATATTTAAATATTCCTTGTTAGAGGATGGACCTTGTTAGGAGTCTATGAATACATTGAGTACATATGAGACCCTATTAGGAGTCTATGAATACATTCAATACATATGAGCCCCTATTAGGAGACTTTGAATCCCTGTTAGGAGATTCCAACCTTATTAGGAGTTATGTCTGTAATCACCCAAAAATGGTCATCTAGAATATTGGCCCCCTTATCATCATTTTGGTTAATTTAATTAATCATTTACCTAGACCAAATTGTTATTAATCAATTAATTTGATTATAACCTATAGTTTGACTATGCTATGCTAAGTTCATTAATTTATGAAAAGAACATGTCCCATTTTAATCAAATAAAAGACCACATTCTTATAACCCACTTAAAGTGACAACATAAAGTCCTTTTTCTATTTTTCAAATTAAAAGAAAATGCTTTGTGACTTTTGTCTTATATGCGAAGTCAACTTCTATTTTATTGATTGACTTGCTTGTACACATGGATCACTCCTATTTTCGAACTCCATCATTGATCTTCCATCATCTTGACCTTGATCTCTACCATCCATACAACTTTAAAGGAGAGAGAGCTTCCCCCTCAAAGGATCCATCCACATTTTGAATATTTTTATGCTACAAGTTTTCTAACATGTTTCTTTGAAGCTTTATGGAGAACTTCCATTTTCATGTCTTCATTCTCTCATTTCATCACATTCTAGCTTAATATCATGTTTCATATTAGTTTAGTTTTTCTCTTACAATGATTTATCTCACATAGCTTAATTAAGTTGGTGGTAACACTCTCATCCTTGCTTAACATAGCTGCACTTTATGTTTCATACTAGTTTAGTCTACATTTGCATTGCATTATTGAGGCATCCTTTGTAGACATTTGCACTCTTGCATCTCGTCTCTAAAAGAACCTCCCACTACATGGTTTACTAGCAAGAAGAGCATTCCTAAGGCTCATCTGATAGTCATCATATTTGAATCATACTCTCTTGTACTATGTGGATAGGGAGCTCTGTGCCAACATCTAAGCATTCCAAACTCATGGAATCACTTGGATAGAATGGTTTAGAGTGTGACACATTTATAGAGTACATTTTTGGCACCCACAATGGACACCAAAAATGTACACTATAAATTTGTCATACCCTAAATCCTTCTATTTAAGTGATTCCATGAGTTCAAAATGCTTGGATTGTTGGATACAATTGGTTAATTGAGTGTTGTCTTTGATGTTACAAAAATGTCATATCAGTCATCAGACAGAGTCTACCGAGCTCAGAAGGTAAGCATAGTAGTTTATAGAGTCTACCGAGCATTGCTGTATATTACATTGTAAATATAGCTTCTATCAAGCTAACTTGGTTAACGAAGAAAGTTTAGTACTTACCGAGCTCACTCAGTGATCGAAGGAAGCTGTGATAGAGTGTTTATCGAGCTAGGAAGGTAAGTGAAGAAAAGTTAGTGTTTACTGAGCTGGGAAGGTAACCGAAGAAAAGTTAGTGTTTACCAAGCTAGGAAGGTAAGCAAAGGAAAGTCAATGTTTACTGAGTTCACTCGGTGTCCAAAGGGAATTTGGCAAAGACAGTTTCTACCGAGCTCACTCGGTCATCTATTACTTACCGAGTTCTCCCGGTGATTGAAGGGATGTCAGGGAGTTCGCTTTATTAATCGAGCTTAGTTGGTTAACATAGGGATTATTTTCTGAACAGTAGTAACCAAGCAGTGTCAGACAGTAAAAGGATTTGTTAGTTTGTAATTTTTTCTAGCTGACTATTGTATTTGTTTGATTATTGGTCAGTGATTAGAGCTGACTAAGATAATATGTAAGGTATATATGAAAGATCAAGTTGTGAATTCGTAAGATGTAAGAGTTTGGATGCATAAGAGTGCGAATGTATGGATATGGAATAAGTGAATATTGAACATATGAGCGAATGTTGAAGAAGTGTGATGAAGGATCAGATGCATTGAAGGAGCTGCAAAGTTGTATGTGATCAGTAAGGATCCAATCAAGCATAATAGAGATCTGCAATTTGCAAAGATAAGTTGCACATTATATCAGGTCACTTCATTGTTGCTTTCTAACCATTGTAACAGTGAACTCAAAATCTCTTAACAGAGTGGGTTTAACAACCCTATTGTAAATCCTCTAACAAGGTGACAGTTCAGTTGAATTGTTCTAAAGACCTCTAGCAAGGCCACTCCTAACAGGGTGATTAAATCCTCTAACAGGGTCACACCTAAGAGTGTGTTTTGTAACCTTTAACAGGGTTGGCTCCTAATAGGGCTCACTTCAGAAGAGTGAAAAATAGTAACTAGTTACATTGGTGGTTTTTCCCATATTGGGTTTCCACGTTAAATCTGGTGTCTCTAGTGTTCATGATTGCTGAATTGTTTTGGTTATCAGTTCTTAATAATTATTAGTATTTTTTGCAACTAAGATCAAGATTTTAGACATCTAAGGGACTGTGAAATGTTTTTGTGGTAACTGATTCACCCCCTCCCCCTCTCAGTTACTTCATTCTCATTTCCAACAATTGGTATCAGAGCTTTTGGTGCTTGCAGGAAAGGATTTCAAGGTTCTAAGCCAAAGATCAAGATGTCTTACAGAAGAGAAATTCCAAAACTTAATAGAGATAACTTCTTAGCATGGCAAGAATTGATGAAACTTCATCCAGCTACTGTTGGTGATACTGGACTGAAATACCTTGAAGAAAAATATGAAGAACCTTCTGGCACACTGTCAGTTAATGATATTGCTGAAAAGAAGACTCACAACAATATGATGATAGACATAGCATCTGCTCTTAGCTATGAAGAATTTGATGACATTAAGGACTGCAAAACTGCCTTTGACATGTGGAACAAGCTAAAGGAGATCTATGGAGGGGATGATAATGTGAGAAGAGAAAAAGCAGAAAGTCTAAGAGGACAATTTGATCAAATGAAGATGAGAGAGGATGAAAACATTTCAAAGTATGTTGAAAGAGTTAAAGCATGTGTAAGTGCAATCTAGGTAGCTGGAGGTGACATCAAAGGATAAATAGTTGTAAGCAAAGTTCTCAGAACCTTTCTTCCCATTTATGCAATTAGAGTCTCTGCAATACAAGAAAGAAGGTGTGAAGCAAATCGTAAGATAAATCTTGAGGCCATAGTCGGAAGACTAACTGCATTTGAACTAGATAGCTTTGACAACTATGTTCCAGCCTCCGAAAACATTTAATCAACATTTCAAGCCAAGCTCTCACTCAAAGAGAAAAGAAAAAAGAAGATAGAATCACAGTCAGAAAGTGAAAATGAATCAAGCCAAAGTTCAGACAGTGATCTCGAAGTGATTGAAGCTCTACTAGCCAGGAAATATTCTAGAGGCAGAGGAAAATACAAAGGTAAAGTTCCTCTAATCTATTCTTCTTGTGATGAAATTGGTCATATTGCAGCAAGATGCCCAAACAAGCAAAACAATGATGAAAAGAAAGATCAAAAATGGAATGGCAAGAAAGACTTTAAATCATCCAAGAACAAAGGTAAGAAATCATGTTTCATGGCTGAAAATTCTAAGGATTCTAATAATAGCGAGGATGAAATTGTTTATATTGCTGTTAAAGATAACTCTGATAGTGATGACAAAGATAAAATGGCTCTTATCTCTCATGTAAGTAAAAATGATACATGGATTATAGACAATGGTTGCTCACATCATATGACTGGTGATAAAACTAAGTTTGATCAATTTGAAGACTATGATGGTGGCAGTGTGAGCTTTGGTAATGATGAACCTCATTTCATAAAAGGAAGAGGAAGAATCTATCTATCCAAAGAACTCATATGTAATAATGCCTACTGGGTTGAAGGTCTCAAACATAATTTGCTAAGTGTGGCACAGTTACTAAATACTGGATTCAAGGTAGAATTCATGCATGGAAAGGCGAGACTATTGAATGAGCAAGGAAAACTGATAGGATCTGGCACTCAAACTAAAGGTAACTTGTTCTATCTAGAACTTGGTGAATGCTCATGTTTTATTGCTCAAATTGAAGAGAGTTGGTTATGGCATAAAAGGTTGTGTCATGTCAATTTTGATAATTTGGTAAAAATAAGCAAATTCAAGAAAGTAAGAGGCATTCCTAACATCAAGAAACCCGAGGTTGGTCTATGCAAGAATTGTTAGATTGGTAAAATGGGAAAAACTAGTTTTAAAGGTAAAAAATATCAGTCTGAAGATATATTAGAAATTGTGCATACTAATTTATGTGAACCCATTGGAATAGAAAGCTATACTGGAGAAAAGTTTTTCATTCTTTTTGTTGATGACTATTCAAGAATGATGACTGTCATGTATCTAAGGAATAAATCAGAAGCATTTGAGAAATTTAAATGGTATTTGGCAAGAGTTGAAAAAGAAATAGGGAAAAAGCTGAAATGTTTAAGGTCAGATAGAGGTGGTGAATTCATTTCACATGAATTCAATAACTTCTGCATTGAAAGAGGTATTAAAAGACAGGTTTCAGCACCAAGAACTCCAGAACAAAATGGAATAGCTGAAAGAAGAAACAGATCCATTATGGATTGTGCAAGAACCTTGATGATAGAAAAAACATTGCTATCAAATACTAGAAGGAAGCCATCAGCACTGCAGTTCATACCTTAAATCGAGTACAGTTGAAGAAGGATTCATTCAAGACTCCCTATGAATTGTGGTATGGCTACAAACCCAATGTAAGTTATCTGAAAATATTTGGAAGCAAATGTTATATTTTGAAAGAATCTAGAAAAGGAAAATTTGATGTAAAAGGTGATGAAGAAATATTTTTGAGTTATTCTTGCAAAAGCAAAGCATATAGATGTTTAAATCTATCCACTCACAAAGTCATAGAAAGTGCACATGTGAAAGTTGATGAGTTTGCAGGCAAATCAGAAGAAGAAAGCAAAAAGATACCTAAAGACTACAAGAGATTTGTTTACATTGAACCTAATACTATACCAAGTATACCATTCACTCAAGGATCTTCAACTCCTGAGTCTTTAGTAACCGAGTTGCAAATAGTTCAAACCGAGCCACAACAACATTCAAACACTACCGAGCAAGTGTCTAATGAGTCTAAAGCAACTGAGCTAGAACATCCTGAATATGAAATTGAAGCACAAGCAGATATCAATAAAACTATCTCAAGAGGTAAAGAACTTGTATTAGCTAAATATGTCAGAAGACATCATACACCAGATTAGATCATTGGAGACAAATATGAAGGAACCTTGGCAAGAAGTAAGTTGAAAACTACTTGTTTACTTGCTGATTTTGAACCTAGAAGTATTAAAGACGCATTGGCAAATGATAGTTGGATTGAGGCAATGAATGAGGAAATAGAACAGATAGAGAATAACAAGACATGGACTCTTGTACCCAGGCCTAAAGATAAGAATATATTTGGAACCAAGTGGGTATTCAGAAACAAGTTGACTGAAGATGGTAAGGTATCCAGAAAAAAAGCTAGATTGGTATGCAAAGGATACTCTCAAGAAGAAGGCATAGATTATGGGGAAACTTTTGCTCCTGTTGCAAGATTGGAAGGAGTCCAAACCTTACTTGCATATGCTGCTCACAAAGGATTCAAAGTTTATCAGATGGATGTCAAGTCAGCATTCCTCAATGGAATACTGGATAAAGAGGTTTACATTGAACAACCTAAAGGTTTTGTTGATCCAAAGAAAAGGAACATGGTCTGCAAATTACACAAGGCACTGTATGGTCTGAAACAAGCCCCTAGAGCATGGTATGAAAGATTGCATAACTATCTTATTCAGATTGGTTTTCAAAGAACTAATGATAATAGTAGCTTGTATATAAAGGAAGGATCAGATAATAAGATTGTCTTGGCAGAAATATTTGTAGATGATACTATTTTCACAGGGAATGATGATCTTTGCAAAGAATTTTTAGAATAAATGAACAAGGAATTTGAAATGTCTATGTTTGGAGAAATAAAATTCTTTGTTGGTCTTCAAATTCAACAAAATAAGAATGGCATCTTCATTACTCAATCAAAATACATCAAGGAGATATTGAAAAAGTTTGGTATGGAGGACTGCAAACCTGTTGGAACTCCTATGTGTACTGGATTGAAACTTACCAAAGATGATGAATCCAAAGAAGTAGACCAAACATTGTATAGATCTATGATTGGAAAGTTACAATATGTAGTTCATACCAGGCCAGATATTGCTCTTGCAGTTGGTATTGTTGCAAGATTTTCAGCAAAACCAAGAGACACTCACCTAATGGAAATCAAAAGAATAATGAGATATTTGAAAGGAACTGAAGATTATGGACTATGGTAAAAACTTGGAGGTAATTTGGATTTGAAAGTTTTTACTGATGCTAATTGGGTAGGGAATCTTGATGACAGAAAAAGCACAAGTGGAGGAGCATTCTTTCTTGGAAAGAGATTGGTTTCTTGGACAAGTAAAAAGCAGAATTGTACATCCCAATCTACAGCAGAGGTAGAGTATGTTGCTGCAGCAGTAAACTATTCCAACATTGTCTGGTTTAAGCAGTTATTACAAGGAATGAAGATGGAAATAAAAGAATGAGTTGTTATGTTCTGTGACAATACTAGTGCAATCAACATATCCAAGAATCCAATGATGCATTCCAAGACCAAGCACATAGCAATAAAATATCATTTTGTCAGAGAATTGGTGCAGGACAAGGAGATCAGACTGGAATATGTGCATACAAAGGAAAAAATTGCTGACATATTCACAAAGCCGTTACCTAAGTATACATTCTCGTATCTTAGAAGTAAGTTAGGGGTCACTCCCCTATCTGAAGTTTACTAAAATAAAGTTTTAAGTGATGCATCAACCTATGACAAGTTGAAAATCTATCAAGTTGATGCAGTAGAGTATTGAAGTCATTGCATATGAATCTGTACATAAGGTACACTGTAATCTAGTTGAGAAGTACTTTTGGCATACGAAAAGAGATTTTACTGTGTTGTATTGTCTTTGGCATGTGTTGTCAAAGAGGGAGAGTAAAACTGTAATACCTATTCTAAAATTTGTAAGCATTTGTAAAGGGAGAATAAAACTGTCATATCTTTCTGTTATACAATTCCTTCACAGAGGGAGATTACTAAAAGAGGGAGAAGTTTCTATCTAAGAAGGAGAAGTATTATGTTGACATATAGTGCTGCACTAAGAGAAAGACTTGTTTTCAAATTTCATTTTGCTATGACATGTTGTGTTGCCATCAATGCCAAAGAGGGAGATTGTTGGATAAAATTGGTTAATTGAGTGTTGTCTCTGATGTTACAAAAATGTCATATCAGTCATCAGACAGAGTCTACCGAGCTCAGAAGGTAAGCATAGTAGTTTACAGAGTCTACCAAGCATTGATGTATATTACATTGTAAAGATAGCTTCTACCAAGCTAACTTGGTTAACAAAGGAAGTTCAGTACTTACCGAGCTCACTCGGTGATCAAAGGAAACTGTGATAGAGTATTTACCGAGCTAGGAAGGTAAGCAAAGAAAAGTTAGTGTTTATCGAGCTAGGAAGGTAACCGAAGAAAAGTTAGTGTTTATCGAGCTGGGAAGGTAAGCAAAGGAAAGTCAGTGTTTATCGAGTTCACTCAGTGTCCAAAGGGAATTTGGCAAAGACATTTTCTACTGAGCTCACTCGATCATCTATACTTACTGAGTTCTCCCGGTGATTGAAGGGATGTCACGGAGTTTACTGTATTAACTGAGCTCAGTCGGTTAACACAGGAATTATTTTCTGCATAGTATTAACCAAGCAGTGTTGGCCAGTAAAGGGATTTTTTGGTTTGTAATTTTTTCTAGCCAACTATTGTATTTGTTTGATTATTGGTCAGTGATTAGAGCCAAATAAGATAATCTGTAAGGTATATATGAAAGATCAAGTTGTGAATTCGTAAGATTTAAGAGTTTGGATGCATAAGAGTGCAAATGTATGGATATGGAATAAGCGAATATTGAACATATGAGCAAATTTTGAAGAAGTGTGATGAAGGATCAGATGCATTGAAGGAGCTACAAAGTTGTATGTGATCAGTAAGGATCTAGTCAAGCATAACAGAGATCTACAATCAGCAAAGATAAGTTGCACATTATATCAGGTCACTTCATTGTTGCTTTCTAACCATTGTAACAGTGAACTCAAAATCTCTTAACAGAGTGGGTTTAATAGCCCTATTGTAAATCCTCTAACAAGGTGACAATTCAGTTGAATTGTTCTAAAGACCTCTAGCAAGGCCACTCCTAACAGGGTGATTAAATCCTCTAACAGGGTCACACCTAATAGTGTATTTTGTAACCTTTAACAGGGTTGGCTCCTAATAGGGCTCACTTCAGAAGAGTGAAAAATAGTAACTAGTTACATTGGTGGTTTTTCCCATATTGGGTTTCCACGTTAAATCTGGTGTCTCTAGTGTTCATGATTGCTAAATTGTTTTGGTTATCAGTTCTTAATAATTATTAGTATTTGCTACAACTAAGATCAAGATTTTAGACATCTAAGGGACTGTGAAATGTTTTTGTGGTAACTGATTCACCCCCTCCCCCTCTCAGTTACTTCATTCTCATTTCCAACATGGATATCAACTTAAAACTTCCTATCCACAGAGTGCAAGAGAGTATGATTCAAATATGAGGACTCTAAGATGAGCCTTCAAAATGCTCTTCTTACTAGTAAACCATGTAATGGGAGGTTCTCTTAGAGATGAGATTAAAGAATACAAATGTTTACAAAGGTTTCCTCAATAATAAAATGCAAATGTAGACTAAACTAGTATGAATATGCAAAATGTAGCTATATTAAGAAAGGATGAGAGTGTTACAATATCCAAACTAATTATGTTATGTGAGTTAAAATATTGTAACAAGAGAACTAAGCTACCATGCAAGAGGCTTCTAAATTAGTATGCAATGGTGATAATAGAATGAGACAAGGAATGAGAAGTTCTCTACAAAAGCTCCAAAGAAACTTGTTAGAAACTTGCAGCATAACAATATTCAAAAGGTGGATGGATCCTTTGAGGAGGAAAGCTTTCTCTCTTTTAGAGTTGTACAAATGGTAGAGATCAAGGTCTAGTTGATGAAAGAACAACTGTGGATTTTGAAAATAGGAGTGATGCATGTGCACAAGCAAGTCAACCAATAAAATAGAAGTTGACTTCCCATATAAGACAAAAGTCACAAAGCCTTTTCTTTTTAATTTAAAAAATAGAAATAGGACTTTATTTGTGCACTTTAAGTGGGTTACAATAATGGATTCTTTTATTTAATTAAAAGGGGGCATGTTATTTCAATCAAATAATGAACTTAGGATAGCATAGATAAACTATAGGTTATAATCAAATTAATTAATTATTAGAAATTTGGTCTAGGTAAATGATTAATTAAATTAGCCAAAATGTTGAGAAGGGGGCCAATAGTCTATATGACCATTTTTGGGTGATTAAATTTTCTCCTTTTTGACTAATGTGTGATGAGTCTAGGAACATATTATGTCAAAGAAAATAGAAGCCAAGTATGCAAAATAGATATAGATATCTGATTCTGAAGAACATAATGCAGAAACAGATAGCAAATCCTGAATGTAGAGCCTGATAGTTGTAGTACTAAACACTAGGAAAAAGATGATGTCAGAATTCAAGAAGAATGTTAACACCTAGCAAAGAAAATAGATTGAGAGAAAATGAAAAGAGCAAACATATGCTCCTAGGAAATAGATAGTTTTAGCAAGCAATGATAGAGTATTTCTGCACCCTCGGGATCAAAATCAAAATGAGGTAAGGGGATGTAGAAATGAGTGAGATGTGAGAAAATTGAGATATAGAAATGTCTAAGATGACATATAGTTGATTAGAGCTGAAAAGTGACTATTAAGGAACGATAGAATGCCCTTGTTTAACCAGAGTTTAAGCATGAAGAATAAAGCATGAAAAATTAGGTCAAATCAAATATAAAGGTGATTTTAGACATGAAAAGATGAATTGAAGTAGATATGAAGAATAGAAATGATGAAGACATGAAGAAATGAAGAAGCCCCAATGAATATTCAAAGATTAGACATAAAAAGGTCAATAACTACTCAGAAGAAGGTAGAATTTTGAAATGCAATTTTGATTATCAAGATAAACTCAAATTTTGATTTCAATCCTAAAAATGGATCTAGTACATCAAAATTAGTTAGGCATGAAATTTTATATAGATGTGATGATAGGATTGAAACTTAAAGGCAAAGTGAAAGATCAAGAAGATGAAAAGACATGATCCAAAAGAAAGCAAAGAAATATATGAAAGCAATTAGCTGATATGTCCAAGAAAAGATGAAGAGAGAGGTCTCTGCATATGCAAGAATGCAAAACTATGCTAGAGCATGAAACTATAATGCAAGCTAATATGTAAAGTGGTTTACCAGTAAGAAACACATAACATTTAGACTCTAATTTCATCCTTGAGCATTTATTAAGGATATCATGAGATCATACAACCATCACTAGTATAATTGTTAAGATATGAAATGCTTGATATCAGATAGGTATGTGGAAATCAAATCTAAGCATCAAAGACATGTAAGTCAAGATGGCTATGCAATTAGATTTCCTAAGTTTATTGTAGCAAGATTACACCTATATCAAGACATAAATGTAAGGATAAACCCTAGTGTGGTCTTGCAAAAATAGCCAAGGATGATACATTTGTGAGTCAACGTGTCAAATACAACAAGCATGAATGCTCAAAAATACCTTAGACAAACAAAATATATCCACAAGCAAAAATCAAAAAAACATGCCCCATGCGCCTAGTCTTCTAGTCAATGACATCCTTGAAAGACTATTATGGAGGGAACATGTAGCAAAGAAATTGTCATAGATAGCACACAAAGAAAATAAAGATCAGCATAGCTCAGTCATTTAAGTGTTTAAATGCATGTGTGTAAATCACTTGGCCATTTCTTCAAGACTTGATTCTGACAGTGAGAAATATCATGACATCAAAGACTACAGGTAAACTATCTAAAAAGTTTTGAGAAACACTTGGTGTCAAGTTGGGGGAAAGTTTTGACAAACACTATTTTGTGAGCTATCAAAGAAACCCTAATGCACAAGGAAACCTGAAATAGGCTAAGCAACTATGCCCTTGAGATGAAGACAAGAAACAATCCCAAGCTAAGAAATGTGTTGTGAAGTGGGTGATTGAGACTAATAGACATAGGTGCAAGGGTCTCAAGTAGCACTTGTTTCTAGGTTTTCACCACTTGACATAATTTTTCACAACTTTTTTCAAATTTTTTTGTATTTTTGTATTTTTTTTATTTTTTTGGTGATACATCAAAGTGCCTAGTGCTAGGTTTTCACTAGGATGATCATTTTTTTAGGACATTTTCTTATCTTTAGGATTTTTTCAAGATCATAAATATGTACAAGATAGCTAAGTTGCAAGCCTCTAAGCATAGAATTTCTTCAAATATAGGACATTGATAGGCTCTACAAGTTTTTTTCCTTTGGGAGTAGACAGATGATAAGTACCAAACCCAAATACTATTGTGATAATGTACGAGCCTAACCAATTAGGTTCAAACTTTCCCTTCTTCTCTCTATGCTGCTGATTTTTTGGGTTTCCCTTAAGCACAAGTTCACCTACTTGAAACTAATGCGGGTGAACTTTCTTGTTATATTGAGTTGACATGCACTTCTAGAAAGCCCTCATGTGATCAAAAGTAGCCTTGTAGCATTCATCAAGAGTCTCTAGTTCCTGTACTCGCATAGCTCTATGGTCTTCATTAGTTATCAACCCATGTAAGGAGACTCTTGAGGAGGGGATCTCAACTTCTAATGGGAGGATAGCCTCAGAGCCATAAACTAGAGAAAAGAGTGTGGCCCCTGTAGGAGTTGGTAGTTCTATAGGCCCAAAGTGCTAGATTTATCTGTACGTACCAATCTTTCTCAAACTTGTGAACCATGCAGTGTAAGATCTTTAGCAATATTTTGTTGGAGGCCTCTGCTTGGCTATTCCCTTGAGGGTAGTACATATAGGACCAATTTTGTTTGATTCAAAATTTCTTGCACCATTGTTTGAGGCCCTTGATCTTGAATTGTCCTACATTATTAGTAATAATGGAGGAAGGAATACCATAATGACAAATGATGTGGTTCAGTATAAATAGGGCAACATGTTTACCTATAGCAATAGATAGTGGTACAGATTCAACCCATTTGGTGAAATACTTGGTTGTTGTAATGATGAACTTGTGACCACTAGATGAACTTGGATGAATTTTTCCTACCAAGTCAAAGGCTCATTGTTGAAATGGACAATATGTCACAAAGGGAATCAACTCATGTCCAGGAGTATGAATTAAGTAGCCTTGAAGTTGACATTTCTGATAGGACTTAGCATAATGAATGGCATCAACTTTCATGGTTGGCTAGTAATAACCTAACCTAATTAGTTACTAAACAAGTCCAAGGCCATTAGAATGTGCCCCACAAATGTCATCGTGGACTTTAGTGAGTATCTTTTAAGACTCTTCTAGATCTAAACACCTAAGCAAAATTCTATCTAGACTCTTCCTATACAAGTCACCAGAGACCAAAGTGTAATGTGAAGCATTACAGAGGAGTTGGAATTTTTGGTTGCATGTGAGAGTTTCAAGAATAACCTAATCACATAGGTAAGAGAATGATGCAGGAGCATCTAGAGGTCTAAGGGCAATCGTGTGTCACCCAAAAAAATGTACTTAGACTTAGTTTCTGTTTCATGTGTTTTCATTTTTGGACGCCCATTTGGGTCAAATAAAGGTTCCAACTCTCACAGATCCACTATCAGTGTGCTAGAAAATCTTGAAAAAAATAGGAGCATGTAATTGGGCCATCATTTTGGTGAACTAAGAGGTGTGAATTGGCCAGATGAATGTAATTATGATTTAGAGCATTCCAGAAAAAGAATTAGGTCAGCAGGCCCCATGGTTTGAAAGTTATTACAATTTTTTGGGTTTTGGAGACCTTTTAAGAATGCTTCAAAGTTAGGTTAGGGGAATTAAATGACCTCAAAAAGGGCCAAAAAATGGGGGACAAGCAAAGCTTGTCCATAGGGCTATAGAGCGCTTTGAGAGCTTTTCAAAAATATAAACGATTCGTCAATCGGAGCTACGGTTCAAAAGTTATGCCTCCTAAAAGTTTGGTTACCATTTTTGGATTCTTCTAGATTTGCACCAACTTCTAACGCAGCTTCTGGAACCTTCTATTTGGTTGATGGATGCCTACTAGCACTTCTTAGAATGTACTCCTAGTCCTTAACCCTTTGGGGTCTATTTAAGGAGATTCCTAGCATTGTAAAAGGCAGTTCGAAGTGGAGTTTGAGAGGAGGTACTAAAAGGAGAAATTATCTCCACATTTCTGCTATTGTAAGCCCTTAGGGCATGTTTTGAAATTTATTTTCTCTGTACTAAATGTAGTAGCTTATTTTTTGGTTAATACAATTTTCTTTTTTTGTTGTGTCCATTCTGTTCTTGGGTTGTGTCCCCATCAAGTGGTATTAGAGCCAGATTTTCCTGAGTGTGTAGACAAAGCGCCGATCGTGAGGCAGTTTTCACCAGGACTGTATGGTTGTGGGTTTGAGTTAAGAAGATGCCTCCATGAAGAAAGCACGGAAAAAGGGCTAGAGCTATTAATCCTGAGGAGGTTAGAGCCCTCCAAAGGTAGGTACAAGCATTGCAGGAGGAGCTCCGTAGAGGAGCAACTGTGGTCGTAAGTGATGAAAGTGAAGATGACAACGAAGAAGATGAAGTTGGACTAGAAGGGGAATTTGACAGGGAAGTTCTGAATCATGCAGAGGAAAGGCTTTTTAGGGCCATTACTAAGTTTGGGAAAAGACCCACAATTGAAGTGGGTGTATTTTCAGGAAATCTGAAACCAGATGAGTTGATTGATTGGATCAATGAACTGGAAGAATACTTTGAGTATGAGGATATCAAGGACCCAGATAGGGTTAAGTTTGCAAAGGCCAAACTGAAAGGCCATGCCAAAATTTGGTGGCAAGAGGTTCAATTGGAAAGAAATAGAAGAGGAAAGGAGAAGATCACAAGATGGGATCGCATGGTGGACAAATTGAAGAAGCAGTTCATTCCTGTGGATTACGAGCTTGATTTGTTTAAGAAGATGCATGGGTTAAAGCAAGTAGGAGGATTAGTCCAAGAATATACAGAGGAATTTTATCGACTCTTGATTAGAGCAGGGCATGCTGAAGCAAATAAGGAGAAGGTTTCTCGTTATATCAGTGGATTGCGACCTAGCATCCAAGAGGAATTAAGTCTGGTAAGAATGACCAGCATTGAAGAGGCATACCAGTTTTCCCTACAAGTTGAAGAGAAGTTGAATAAAAGGTTTGAAGGAAGGCAAAGAGGGCATGTTCAAGGAGGAAGGGGAAGTGGTAGATCATTTGGAGGCTGCAATGAAACCCAAAAGAAAAATGAAGATGTGGGTACTAGCAGGAACCAGAGGAATGAGGGTTTCAACCGCTCCCATGATCAAGGCTTTGGAAATTAGAGAGGAAGAGGTAGAGGACATGGACAAGGAAGAGGAGGCTTCCGTGGTACCTATTTCTATTGCAATGAAGAAGGTCATTGTGCCTTTGAATGCCCTCAATGACAAGCAAGGACAAATAGGAGAGCTGAGGGCCAAGCTAGGGTTGCTCATGTGGATGAAGATGCACAATCATCACATCTAGAGGATGCAGAAAGAGGAGAGACCTTGGTAAATGAAAGAGTCCTACTAAGTGGTGAGATTGAACTAGGACAATGAAGGAGTTTTTTTCATACCAGATGCAAGTGTGAAGATAAATTTTGTGACGTGATCGTTGATGGTGGTAGCATTGATAAATTGGTATCAGAAGAGATGGTCTCTAAGCTGAAGCTCAAGAGGGAGAAACATCCCCAGCCTTATTGGATTGCTTGGGTAAAAGATGATCATAAGGTCCTAGTGAGTGAACAATGTTTAGTGAAATTCAAAATTGGGAGTTACCATGATGAAGTTCTCTGTGATGTTATTTCGATGGATGTTTGCCATCTATTGTTGGGTAGACCATAGCAGTTTGATAGACATGCAGTACATGATGGACATGAAAACACATACTCACTGACAAAGAATGGAGTTTGCCACAAATTGAAGCCCATGAAAAAGGAAGGTGAAAAGGTATGTAGCAGTACTAGGATTTGTTTTGTTGATGGAAGGATGTTTTTAGATGGCATAAAGCATCAGCATATGAGCTATGCTTTGATTCCTAGGAAAGATAAAGAAGGTAGTAGTGAAATGCCACTTGAAGTTTCAGATTTACTAGGTGAGTTTGGAGATATTATCTCTGATAATGTTCTAGATGGATTACCACCAGTAAGGCAAATCAGTCATCAGATAGATCTGATTCCAGGAGCTAGTTTGCCTAACAAGGCTTCTCACAAGATGACTCCTACTAAAATAGAGGAGCTAAATAGACAGGTTCAGGAGTTGTTGAGGAAGGGCTTGATTTGAGAGAGCTTGAGTCCATGTGTAGTACCTATAGTACTCACACCAAAGAAGGATGGAGAGTGGAGGATGTGTACAGATTCTCAAGCTATAAATAGGATCACCATCAAGTACCGATTTCCTTTGCCAAGGATGGATGATCTTATGGACTGCTTGAGTGGAGCTTAGTACTTTACAAAGATAGATCTGAAGAGTGGTTATCACCAGATATGGATTTGAGAAGGAGATGAGTGGAAAATAGCCTTCAAGACCAAGGAGGGTCTTTATGAGTGGTTAGTCATGCCCTTTGGATTGACGAACGCCCCCAAGCACCTTCATGTGGCTCATAAATGAGGTACTTAAGAAGTTCTTGGGAAAATTTGTTATTGTCTATTTAGATGATATTTTAATTTTCAGCAAGATTTTGGAAGAACATTTATTGCATATTCATAGTGTCCTTGAAAGGCTAAGGGAAGAGAAACTGTTAATTAATCTAAAGAAGTGTATCTTTGCAAAAAGGGAGTTAGTCTATTTGGGGTTTGTTATATCACCTGAAGGTCTCAAAATGGATCTAGAGAAGGTAAAAGCCATCTTGGAATTGCCTATTCCAAGGTCTACTACTGAGGTAAAATCATTTCATGGTATGGTTAGTTTTTACAAGAAGTTTATTAAGAATTTTAGTGGCATACGTGCACCCCTAACTGATACAATAAGAGGGGATAGAAAAGAGTTCAAATGGACTGCAACAGCTGCGAGAAGTTTTGAATTACTAAAGAAGAAGGTGACAAAACAATCTGTGTTGGCACTTCCAAATTTTAGAAAGGTTTTTCAGGTGGATTGTGATGCCATTGGCAGCACTATTGGGGCTGTATTAAGCCAAGAAGGTAAGCCTATTGCATATTTTAGTGAAAAATTGAATGATGCAAAGAAGAAGTATTCTGTTTATGATCAAGAGTTCTATGCAATAGTTCAGGCCTTAAAGAAATGGAGGCATTATTTATTGCCAAAGGAATTTGTTTTGTATACTGATCATCAAGCATTACAGTACCTAAATAGCCAAGGTAAATTGAATCAGAGGCATATGAAGTGGGTAGAGTTCTTGCAGAGCTATACATTTGTGTTGAAGCATAGAAGTGGAAAATCTAACAGGGTTGCAGATGCACTAAGTAGGAGACAGTTGTTGCTTACAGTAATGCAGGTTGAAGTAGTTGGGTTTGATAAACTCAAGAATTTGTACCCCAAGGATCCTAATTTTGCTGAAGCATGGAAAGCTTATAAAGACCCTATTGCTATAGATAGAACCAAGTGGTTAGACTATTTGATTCAGGATGGCATGTTGTTCAAGGGTAGTCAATTGTGCATTCCAAGGAGTTCCATGAGGGAAAATTTGATTAAGGAGAAACATAGTGGAGGGATGGAATGACATTTTGGTTGAGATAAGACCATTTCCATTCTTAGACAATATTATTTTTGGCCTCAAATTTCACCGGATGTGAAGAAGTTTGTACAGAGTTGTCAGGTTTGTCAAGTTGCCAAGGGGTTTAGTCACAATACTAGCCTATATCAGCCATTTCCTATTTCATCAAGGCCATGGGAGGACATAAGTATGGATTTTGTTCTTGGATTGCCAAGGACACAAAGGGGTAATGATTCGGTGTTCGTGGTGGTTGATAGGTTCTCCAAAATGGCACATTTCATTCCATGCCACAAAACTCATGATGTTGTCCATATTGTAGACTTGTTTTTCAAAGAGGTGGTAAGACTGCATGGTTTTCCAAGGAGCATAGTTTCTAACAGAGATACTAAATTTGTGGGGTATTTCTGGAGGACATTATGAAAAAAGTTGAGAACAGACTTGAAATTCAGTTCCATGCATCACCCACAAACTGATGGCCAAACATAAGTGGTAAATAGAAGTCTATGCAATTTGCTGAGATGTTTAGTTGGAGATAAGCCCAAGGGATGGGATTTGATTCTACCACAAGCAGAGTTTGCTTCCAATAACTCTATAAATAGGAGTACTAGAAAATCACCATTCCAAATTGTATATGGGAATAGCCCAAGGACTGCACCAGAATTGAGTAAGATAGAGCAAGGGGAGAGGACAAGTGCTGAAGCAGAAGAATTTGCTAAACATATCAAGCGTCTACATGAGGAGGTTCAGGCACACATTACCAAGATGAATCAAGAGTATAAAGGTAGGGCTGATCAAAGGAGAAGACATAAGGAATTCCAAGTAGGGGATCTAGTCATGGTACACTTACGAAAAGAAAGATTTCTAGCCGGTACTTGCAACAAGCTGAAAATGAAGAAATTTGGCCCCTGCAAAATTTTGAAGAAACATGACTCAGGAAATGCATATGAAGTGGAGTTTCCAGATGGTATTCACATTTCTCTCATTTTCAACATTGTAGATTTAATAGAGTATCATGATGATGGTGCAGATGAGGAGCTAGTGTTAGAGCCATGTCCAATTCCTGCTTCTAAGAAGGAGGAGATAGAAGACATTCTAGATCATCGTGTGGGTAGGAGTACCAGAAACAGGTAGTATGAAGAGTATTTGGTCAAATGGAAGGGACGACCGATCAAGGACTCAACTTGGATTTCAGCAGCTGAGGTTTCCCATTTGAGATTTCCTCTACCATTCATAAAGTGACACAGTCACTTTTCAATCTACCTTGGGTGTCTGATGTAGGAGCATCCAGAGGTATAAGGGCAATCTTGTGTCACCCCAAAAAATGTACTTAGACTTAATTTCTATTTCATGTGTTTTCATTTTTGGACGCCCATTTGGGTCAAATAAAGGTTCCAACTCTCACAGATCCACTATCAGTGTGCTAGAAAATCTTGAAAAAATAGGAGCATGTAATTGGGCCATCATTTTGGTGAACCAGGAGGTGTGAATTGGCCAGATGAATTTAATTATGATTTAGAGCATTCCATAAAAAGAATCAGGTCAAAAGGCCCCACGGTTTGAAAGTTATTGTAGTTTTTCGAGTTTTGGAGACCTCCTAAGAATGCTTCAAAGTCAGGTTTGGGGCATTAAATGACCTCAAAACAAGCCAAAAAATGGGGGACGAGCAAAGCTGTCCATAGGGCTATAGAGCGCTTCGAGAGCTTTCTAAAAATGTAAATGGTTTGTCAATTGGAGTTACGGTTCAAAAGTTATGCCTCTCAGAAGTTCGGTTACCGTTTTTGGATTCTTCTAGATTTGCACCGACTTCTAACACAACTTTTGGAACCTTCTATTTGGTCAGTGAATGCCTACTAGCACTTTCTAGAATTTACTCCTAGTCCTTAACCCTTCGGGGTCTATTTAAGGAGATTCCTACCATTGTAAAAGACAGTTCAGAGTGGAGTTTGAGAGGAGGTACTAAAAGGAGAAATTATCTCCACATTTCTGCTATTGTAAGCCCTTAGGGCATGTTTTGAAGTTTATTTTCTCTATACTAAATGTAGTATCTTGTTTTTCAGTTAATACAATTTCCCTTTTCTATTGTGTCCATTCTGTTCTTGGGTTGTGTCCCCATCAGAGAAGATAGCCACATAGTAGGAGGAATCATGACCTACAATAGTGCAGATCACCTAGTTATCTGAGGAGTCATAGGTTGGATGATGTAATTCTTGCACCAGGAACTCAAATCATGATTAATGTTCTTGTAGTTGGAGGATAGATGCTAGATTGGCCATAGCATCAAAAGCTTGGTCTAGGAGTTTACTAGAATGTCACAAAAGTGAAATAGTTCCTGAGAGCGTCTATCAACTTCTTGTAAGGTATCAACTTGTCATCCTTTGTTTGATATTCATTGTTCACTTAGTTTATAACAAGTTGAGAATCTCCATAGATGTGAAATTCAGTGATTCTCATTCAAGAGCCATTTTGATCCCATTTTTTAATGCCTCATATTTTGCAATATTTCTTGTGCAAGGGAATAAATGTTTGTAGGATTTTGGGATCATATAACCATGAGGGGAAATAAAGAAACACCTGCTCCTACCCCATTCTATGTATGAGAACTATCAAAGAAAATTTTCCAAGTTCTCTTAATGATGTACATAATTGAGGCATCTGGAAACTCAATTTGCATGGGTTTTGTATCCTCTAGTGGAAAATCAGCTAACTAGTCAGCTATGGCCTGCCCCTTGATAGCTTTATGTTTGATGTACTGAATGTCAAATTTGGAAAGAATCATCATCCATTTAGCTAGATGATTGGTAAGCATAGCTTTTCCCAAAAAATATTTTAGAGGATCAATTTTGCCAATTAGGTGAGTTGTATATCCCAACATGTAGTGTTAGAGTTTTTGAGAAGAAAAGACTACTACAAGGTAGGCTTTCTCAATACTGGTGTAATTCATTTCATAAGCTACCGAAGTTTGAATAATGTAATATATAGCTCATTCTCTAACAATCTCATCACTTTGGGCTAATAATGCTCCTAGAGAAGAAGTTATAGCTAAGATATGTAAGAATTCTTTAGAATAACTTGGGGGCAGTGAACCAATTATCCAAGGTCCAAATGTATAAATAACACTTTTCATAGTTTAGTGAACCCATAAAACATTTATCATCATGCATGCATCCATAAGGTTATGTAGTCACTTAAAACTTGAAGGTTACTATCAAATCAATATGCAAAAATATAAACATGAAACCTAATAGATTCAGCAACATATTTGACACAATGATTTACATGGAAACCCAATTTGAGAAAAACCACCAGTAACATGATGCTTGTTTTAACTCTTCTAAAGTGATGCCCTATAAAAGGCCAACCCTATTAAAGGTTACAATACAAACTATTAAATGTGACCTTGTTAAAAGATTTCAATCACCCTATTAGGAGTGAGCTTTATTAGAGGACTTTAGACCATTCACTTGGAATGTCACCTGGCTAAAGGATTTACAAATGACTATTAGGTCAACCTTAAGATACAATTATTAGAGAGTAATAGTAGCGTTTGATCTAATAACAATTTACAAATCCATTTGCAAATTAAAGATTTCTATTTCAATCCTGTATTCTGCTTGGTTTTCAAACATTTTAGCTCTGATAGCTTGTTCACCCTTTAAGCATCCATACCCTTAAGCCTTATTGCTTAACATGCCAATGTAGACTATTTTCTTAGGTCACTTGATGAAGCAATACCCTTGACTCCTTGTCTTCCTTAGGCTTTCACAACCCTTACTTTTGACCAGCCATCCCTATAAATAGAGAATTAAGTTCTTTTTTTCATTCATTCTCCATCGTCCAATTTAGGGTTAGGGTAGATTAGGTAGGATTCAATGAATCTACCATTAATTCCATATCACTTATAGAAACTTCTAATTTAATCCACTTTGAATTTGCCTCAAAATAGTTTACCATGAATTATGTGCCACTAGCTCATCAATCTTATCTTAAGGAAACAAACTTGTCAGCTCAAATCCATCGAATTCATGATTTTTCTAATAATTTTGCCACTCAATATTAACTTGCTTCTAATGCTTGGTACACACTACATTGCTCAAATCCTCTGAAAAATTACTCAACACAAACTAAAATTTATTGGTGCTTGATATCAACTAAGCATTACTCAGCATCTACTATTTTTCTCGGCATACACTAAAATAGACTTTTAATCAGCTCCAACTAATTTTCTACTTGGCTTGCATTGACTTTGCTCAACACCTACTATCCATTCAATCAAGCTTGGAAAGCAAACTTTGTTTAACTTGTTCTTCTAAATTTGCTTAGTCTAACCAGTCTTTGCAACCTTAAGTAGATTATCAATACACTATGATATCATTGTCTTAGCTTATTCTTGTACTCCTTTTTATATCATAACTCAACCTTTCCTCTAGGTGATTTTGTTACATGTTTTTGATCAAATCCTTTTCATCAATCAAACAAGTGGCAGTACTTAAATCATATAAGTAATTGTCTTACCAAAAAAAAGTAGGTTTGACATCAATGATAAAATGATGATTGAAACACATTTATCATATTTGTATCAATTTTTTTTCAACAATCTCCCTCTTTAACAAGATATACAAGATCAAAGGTTTTCTTGAAATGGGTTGCATCAAAACTAGAGGTTTAGCAAAGTACCCTTTTATTTGTTCTAGACTCTATTGATATTTGTCATTCTAGATATGAGTAGAGCCTTTATGAAAATTCTTGTTAAAAGATTAAGCTTTATCAAGCAAGAAACAAATCTTCTTATGGATTGCAGACTTCTGAGTTGACTAATATTTCTGGAGGATGCATTTCCATGATAGCTTGGCCTTTTTTAGGATCAACCTTAATGCCTTTTTCTGAGATAATGTAGCCTAGTAATTTTCTAGATGTGAAATCAAAGGCACACTTTTTTGGGTTTAGCCGAAGTTGAAATTGTTCCGTACAATCCAATATCAAACTAAGGTCTTCAAGATGTGTATCTCATTTTTTGGATTTAGCCAATGTTTCATCAACATAATCTTCCATATTTTTATGCATCATATCATGGAAGATGGTGGTTATTTCTCTTTGATAAGTAGCACTAGCATTTTTGAGTCCAAAGGGTATGAAATTCTAGTAGAAAGTAACCCAGGCACATGTAAAATTTATTTTCTCTTGATCAACTAGAGCAATCTTAATTTGGTTATACCCAAAAAAGCCATCCATGAGGGAGTACATTTCATAACCCATTGTCATGTCCACTATCATTTCTATGTTTTGTAGTATAAAATCATTCTTAAATGAGCAATATTTTATCTAGTTTGTCCCCTATTCATTCCTTCATGGTCAGATTCATCTTGTTTTGGCTATTGAGAAGTGGAAGCTTTAGCATAATTATTGGAAGTTAGTGTTTCTTCTCCCAAAAGGAGAGAGGTTATAGGCATAAAGTCATCATCTTGTGAAGTGGTAGCAACAAACAAAGGATCATCATCCTTTGACTCACTAGACATTGGTATTCTTTGATCAAATGATGGTAGGTTCTCATCTAACCCAAAACCTAGGCTAGTAGTATCTCAAGTGTCATGACCCTGAGTACGACTTTAAGGTTCAACTAGAGTTTTTTTGTTAACAATTAAGGACCCATGGCCTTGATAGACCATGTTTGCAAGAAATTAATATAATTTTCCATAGCATTTAGGAGAAATGGGAGTAGTGATTATGACTTTCTCCTCATCTTTCTCTTCCCTATAGATCCAATCTTTGATTTCTTGTTCTACTTCTCAGGGAACTCAGGATTGCACAAAGTTTATAAAAGAATCATTGTAGAAGAAAAAGGTTTCTTTTTGGTAGAAGATTTCCCATAAGACCTATTGATCTCAAACTATTTTTGACAAGTGAGTGTCAACACACTTAACTTATTTACTTAGTTTATGCCAACTAGTAGTACATGTTGAGCAGAACATGTATATATTGGACCATGTTGAGTCATAGTGAGTGTCAAGCCACTCATGTGCCAATTCACTCAAGTACCAAGTAGATAGAATATGTCAAGTGACATAGGAGACAAGTAAATAGTGGATGCTAAGGAAAATAGGTGTTGAGTCACAACAAAGAGATTAGTGTATGTTAAGCATTAGAGACTTCAAATGTTGACGCAGTGCAAGGCAGGAGAATCCCAAAGGAGATGTCCTAGCCCACAACAAATAACCACACAGTGGAAAAACAACAACAATGCAAGATCTGATATCTAATCACAACTCTTTATTCATAAAATAACTATTACATGCAATGTGCCTAGCTATAAGGCCTTCCTAGTTACAGACAAATACAATAGCAATTTGATGCAGGAGGATCTTGGGTTGCCTTGTTATCATGCTCATTTTTTGTTCTTTTTGCAGTTAGTGCCTAGCTCTTGTCGCACTCTTCAGGTGCTGAGCTCCTGTCACACCCTTCAGGTGCCGAGTTCCTATCATACTCTTCAAGTGTTGAGCTCCTATCACACCCTTCAGGTGCTGAGTTCCTATCACACTCTTTAAGTGCCGAGCTCCTATCGCACTCTTCAAGTGCCAAGCTCCTATTGCACTCTTCAGGTGCTGAGTTCCTTTTGCACTCTTTAGGTGCCAAATTCTTGTCACACTCTTCAGGTGTTGAGTTACTATAGCACTTTGTAGGTGCCGAGTTACTATAGCATTCCTTCAGGTGTCGAGTTACCCAGTGTATGCTGAGTGTAATTATTTGGATGTGATTTCTGTGAGCTGACTTGCAGGAATTATTTCATTTGTGACATTTAATTTAAGATCTTTTCTTGGGATGAGTCCAAACCATTGTTGGGTCAGCCCCCCTCTTATGTAAAGTTCTAGAATGTTCTGTAAGCCATTTTGGCAAGAATAAATAGAGAGTTTAGGCTTAGAGCTAGGTAAATTTTTAGAAGAGAAGAAGTTTTTGAGAGCATAACTAAGTGCAAATTTGCTGTTGAATATTTAAATGTGAATGTATTGTAATTGGTCATAACCTAGAAGGCCTCACAGCTGGGCATGTATGAAGATATTTTGATGAATCAATAAAAGTATTTTCCTCTTCTCCTCCTATCATGCTCATTTTTTGTTCTTTTTGCAGTTAGTGCCTAGCTCTTGTCACACTCTTCAAGTGCTAAGCTCCTGTCGCACCCTTCAGGTGCCGAGTTCCTATCACACTCTTCAAGTGTCAAGCTCCTGTCACACCCTTCAGGTGCTGAGTTCCTATCACACTCTTCAAGTGCCAAGCTCCTGTTGCACTCTTCATGTGCCAAGTTCCTTTCACACTCTTTAGGTGTCGAGTTCTTGTCGCACTCTTCAGGTGTTGAGTTACTGTAGCACTTTGTAGGTGCCAAGTTACTATAGCATTCCTTTAGGTGTTGAGTTACCCAGTGTATGCTGAGTGTAATTATTTGGATGTGATTTCTGTGAGCCAACTTGCAGGAATTATTTCATTTGTGACATTTAATTTAAGATCTTTTTTTGGGATGAGTCTAGACCATTGTTGGGTCAGCCCCCCTCTTATGTAAAGTTCTAGAATGTTCTGTAAGCCATTTTGGCAAGAATAAATAGAGAGTTTAGGCTTAGAGCTAGGTAACTTTTTAGAAGAGAAGAAGTTTTTGAGAGCATAACTGAAAGTGCAAATTTGCTGTTGAATATTTAAATGTGAATGTATTGTAATTGGTCATAACCTAGAAGGCCTCACAGCTGGGCATGTATGAAGATATTTTGATGAATCAATAAAAGTATTTTCCTCTTCTCCTCCTTTGGTTGCTGTCCACTTGTGTTTGCTTCCGTTGTGTTTACTCTTGCAGGGTGGTTTGGATAGCTGGGTGAGCCTTTGGCCTTGGTTATTCATCTCTTTCCTTCGTCAGTTGGTATTAGAGTTTGAGGTTCATCCTTGTGGAGATTGGATCATGTAGAACCTTAATTTGTATTTGGTTGTAGGGTGGCAGATCTATGGATTTGACCTATAACTTGTAGAGGGTTACGATCTTTCAGGAACCTAATTTGTAAGGATGGTTCATGGTAGAGGAAATAATATTGATAATGCTATATTGGATCAGTTGAGACAAATTGTAGCCAGATTAGATGTTGTGGAGATAGCCCAGAGGAGAGGAGCACATATTGATGATGTAAGTGATGATGAAGCAGTAGCACCAAACCATAATCCAAAACTTGAAGAAGACCAAGATGAAGCAAGATTGTTGAGATTATTGTCTAGAGCGAATTCAAAGCTTGTTGTAGAAGTTGTTCCTTATGATGGAAAATTGGACACCAATGTTGTGCTAGATTAGATCTCTGATATGGAGAAGTTCTTTGAGTATGAAAACACTCTTGATAATAGAAAGGTGAAGATTGCAGTCACTAGGTTGAAAGGTCATGCATCATTATGGTGGGAACACTTACAAACTGACAGACAAAGGAGAGGAAAGGAGAAAATCAAAACTTGGCCAAAGATGGTGAATAAGGTAAAGAAAAAATTCTTTTCTGTTGATTATCAAGTTAGCTTGTTGAGAAAGATGCAAAATTTGAAACAAAAAGACATGACTGCGAAAGAGTATACTGAGGAATTCTATAGATTGGACATTAGATCTAGACATGTGGATGATGATGTTGAGAAAATTGCAACGTACATTAATGGATTGAGATCTGGAATACAAGATGAAATAAGTTTTGTGAAGCTAGAAAGTCTAGAAGAAGCATATAAATATGCCTTGAAAGCTGAGGAGATCTTGACAAAGAAGCATGAACAAAGACAGAGAGGTAGAGGTGGTCGATTCTAGAGAGGCAGAGGTAGATCTTATGGAGAAAGTGGCAGATCTGATAGTTCTGTGTAGGATAAAGGTAGACCTAAATGGAAGAATGATGACAAAGGCTAGACTAAATGGAAAGGTGGTAACTCTTACCAAGGAGGCACTGATTCTTATCAAGGAAGAAGTAATTCTTATTCTAGAGGTGGATTTCATGGTAATTGTTTTAGATGTGGTAAAGAGGGACATAGATCTTTTGAAGGTGGGAAGAATAATAGAAATGTTGTGATTCAAGAAGATAATGAGGGTTCACCAAGTGGACCTGAGGTTGGAGAAAATTTGATGGTGAGAAGAACCTTATGCAATAAGGGAAGTGATGAGGAACCTATTTTAAGGAGAAGTCTTTTCAAGACAAGATGTAAGATGGCTGGAAAATGCTGTAAAGTGATCATTGACAGTGGAAGTTCTACAAATCTGGCATTAGAAGAGCTAGTTACAAAGCTACAGTCACAGAGGCTGAAACATCCCAAACCTTATCATGTTTCATGGATCAAGGATGAGCATAAGATATTGGTAAGTGAGCAATGCCTTGTGAAGTTGAAAATTGGACATTACTTTGATGAAGTTTTGTGTGATATTATGCCCATGGATTGTTCTCATATTTTTTTGGGTAGACCTTGGCAATATGATAGATATGCTGTGCATAATGGAAGATTGAATCAATATACTCTTTGGGTAAACAAGAAGAAACAAACATTGTTGCCTTTGATTGAAGTTCCAGATGAGGTTAATTGTACTACTATAAAAATTTGCATGGTTAATGGGAAATAATTTGAAAAAGAAGTGAAAAAGAATCAAGTTTGTTTTTCTATAATTCCAAGAAAACCAAGTTTTTTAAGTGCCAAAAAACAATGTTAACCGAGTGCCAGTCAGTGGTGACCGAGTGACAGATGGTAGTATTGACCAAGTGCAAGGAGAAATTGTAGAGTTGCTGAATGAGTATAAAGACATTATTGCTCAAGATATTCCTGATGGTTTACCTCCAGTAAGAAGTATAAGTCATTATATTGACCTAATCCCTGGAGCTAGTTTGCCAAACAAAGCACCATATAGATTGACACCTGCACAAAATGAAGAATTTAAAAGACAAGTGCATGAACTATTGCAGAAAGGTTTAATCAGAGAAAGCTTGAGTCCATGTGCTATACCTGTTGTATTAGCACCTAAAAAGAATGGAGAATGGATAATGTGTACTAATTTCATAGCCATTAACAAGATAATAGTGAAATATAGGTTTCCTATGCCAAGAATGGATGACATAATGGATTTTTTAAGTGGAGCAAAGTATTTTACCAAGATTGATTTGAAGAGTGGCTATCATCAGATTAGAATCAGAGAAGGTGATGAATGGAAGACTGCTTTCAAGACAAAAGATGGTTTGTATAAATGGTTGGTTATGCCTTTTGGTCTAACTAATGCACCTAGTACTTTCATGACATTGATCAATGAAGTTTTGAAAAGATTCTTGGGTAAGTTTGTGATTATTTATTTGGATGATATTCTGATATTCAACAAGACTAAGGAAGAACATCTTGAGCATATTAGGCAAGTATTGTAGAGGTCGAAAGAGGAAAAGTTATTGATTAATCTGAAAAAGTGTTCTTTTATGCAAGAGGAGATTTTGTATTTGGGGTTTGTGATTTCAGCTGATGGTTTGAAGATGGATCTTGAAAAGGTTAAAGCAATTTTGGAATGGCCTACACTTGAGAATGTGAGTGAGGTAAGATCATTTCATGGTTTGCCTAGTTTTTACACAAAGTTTATAAGGAATTTTAGTGTTGTTTGTAATGCTATGACTGAAACAATGAGGGGAGATAAATAGGAATTTAAGTGGACGCATGGAGTTGATAAGATTTTTGAGACTTTGAAACAAAAGGTTGCTGAATTACCTGTATTGGCTTTACCTAATTTCAACAAAGTATTTCAATTTGAATGTGATGCAAGTGGTAATGCAATAGGAGCTATATTAAGTCAAGAAGGTAAGCCTATTGCTTTCTTTAGTGAAAATTTGAATGATGCTAAAAGGAAATATTTTGTGTATGATCAAGAATTCTATGCCATTGTTCAAGCATTGAAGAAATGGAGACATTATTTGATGCCTAAGGAGTTTGTGTTGTACACTAATCATAAAGCTTTACAACACTTGGGAAGTCAACATAAATTGAATCAAATAAATATGAAGTGGGTTGAGTATTTGCAAAGTTTTACATTTGTGATCAAGCATAAGAGTGGAGTTACTAAAAAAGTTTCTGATGCATTGAGTAGAAGACGTTCTTTGTTGACTGAAATGAAGGTTGAAGTTCTTGGTTTTGATGAGATGAAAGAGTTATATGATATTGATCCTGATTTTTATGAGGTGTGGAGAGAGTGCAGAGCACCAAATCTGATAGATCACATAAGTAAGTATGATGAGTATTTCATTCAAGAAGGCATGTTATTCAAAGGCATTCAGTTATGTATTCCCAGAAGTCCTCTGAGGTTGAATTTGATTAAAGAAAAGCATAGTGGTGAATTAGCTGGACATTTTGGAATTGATACGACATTGAGTTTGCTGAAAGAGAAATATTATTGGCCACAAATGTATAAGGATGTTCAAAAATTTGTAAAGAGCTGTGGAGTTTGTCAAGTTGCAAAGGGAGTGAGTTAAAATACAGGTTTGTATACACCTATTACTATTCCTGAGAAACCTTGGATTGATATAAGTATGGATTTTGTTCTTGGATTGCCTAAAACAGTGAAAGGGTATGATTCCATATTTGTTGTAGTGGATAGATTTTCTAAGATGGCTCATTTTATACCATGTAAGAAGACATTAGATGCTGAAATTTTCTTTAAAGAGATTGTGAGATTGCATGGATTACCAAGAAGCATTATTTTAGATAGAGACAATAAGTTTTTTGGTTATTTTTGGAAGACTTTGTGGAAGAAGATGGGTACTGAGTTGAATTTTAGTTCTACATTCCATCCACAAATAGATGGACAGATAGAGGTTGTGAATAGAAGCTTGGGTAATTTGCTAAGATGTTTAGTTGGGAATAAACCAAGCAATTGGGAGATGGTATTGGCACAAGCTGAATTTGCATATAATAATTCTATGAATAGGAGTACAGGAAAAACACTTTTTGAAATTGTTATTAGAATGCATCCTAGAGGCATATCAAATTTGGGAGGTGTTGTTGGTGAAGAAAAGAAAAGTGCTGCAGGAGAAGAATTTGTTGATTTTATGGAGTCCTTGCATAAAGAAGTGAAGTTGAGGTTGGAACAAAGTAATCAAAAGTATAAGGAGAATGCTGATTAGTCTAGAAGACACCATGAATTTCAAGTTGGTGATGAGGTGATGGTTCATCTAAAGAAAGGAAGATTTCTAGTTGGAACATATAGCAAGTTGAAGATGAAGAAATTTGGACCTTGTAAGATCGTGAAAAAGTTTGACAGTGGTAATGCTTATGAAGTTGAGTTACTTGATGACATGGATATATCTCCTATATTTAACATTGTTGATTTGTATAAGTATCATGAGTCAGAGGATGAAGTTGTTATACTAGATGATTATCCTAAGAAATAGATTGAGGAAGTTGAACAGATATTGGATCAGAGAGTTGGCAAGAGTACAAGAGGAAAAGATTACTATGAATATTTGGTGAAGTGGAAGAACAGACCTATTGAAGATGCTTCATGGATTTCTCAATTTGAGTTGGATTCAGCTTAGGTTGGGAAATCTCAATGATTCAGGAGAATCATTTCTTCCAACCCCAGTTTTTTGATGCAGGAGCATCCTGGGTTGCCTTGTTATCCTGTTCATTTTTTGTTCTTTTTGCAGTTAGTGCCGAACACGTATCACACTCTTCAGGTGCTGAGCTCCTGTCGCACCCTTCAGGTGCCGAGTTCCTGTCGCACTCTTCAAGTGCTGAGCTCCTGTCACACCCTTTAGGTGCCAAGTTCCTGTCACACTCTTCAAGTGTCGAGCTCTTGTCACACCCTTTAGGTGCCGAGTTCCTATCGCACTCTTCAAGTGCTGAGCTCCTGTCGTACTCTTTAGGTGTCGAGTTCCTATCGCACTCTTCAGGTGCCAAGTTACTGTAGCACTCTTCAGGTGCTGAGTTACTGTAGCATTCCTTCAGGTGCCGAGTTACCCAGTGTATGCTGAGTTCCAGTATTCAAACGTGATTTCTACTAGCTAACTTGCGAGAATTATTTCATTTGTGACATTTAATTTAAGATCTTTTCTTGGGATGAGTCCCCTCTTATGTAATGTTCTAGAATATTCTGTAAGCCATTTTGGCAAGTATAAATAGAGAGTTTAGGCTTAGAGCTAGGTAAGTTTTTAGAAGACAAGAAGTTTTTGGGAGCAGAACTGAAAGTGTGAATTTGCTGTTGAATCTTTGAATGTGAATGTATTGTAATTGGCTGTGACCTAGAAGGTCTCATAGCTGGGCATGTATGAAGATATTTTGATGAATCAATAAAATTATTTTCCTCTTCTCCTCTTTTGGTTGTTCTCCACTTGTGTTTGCTTCCGTTGTGTTTACTCTTGCAGGGTGGTTTGGATAGTTGGGTGAGCCTTTGGCCCTGGTTATTCATCTCTTGCCTACATCACAATTACAATAATAGTTCTACAAGATCCCTCAAGATCCAATCCAAACCCAAGCTAGTCTAGATCCACACTCTACTAGAAACCTCCAAGATCTCAACTTGTACTCACAAGCCACCAAGCAACCTCCTTGTTTCTAAACTACAGCCACTAGCTCTTCTCACAAATTCACAACTCCACCACAATCCTTCTATAAACTACCTCACATTCAGTGCTCTATCCATAGACTCAAGAAAACTCACTCCTCACTTCCTCCTTCTCTCCGAGCTTCTACTAAGAAGAGATCACACCTTGAAGCCTTCACACCTTCCAACTTGATTAGAAATGCTCATAGGCCTTTCTTAAATAGGCACTTTCCACCCAAGATGTTACAAACACAACCAATGTGGGACAAAAGGTAAATACAACTACCTTCAAAAAATATTTAATTACAACTAAGCACAACCATGTGGCCCAATTATAAAATTACATTTCCTTTATGGATCCCAAAAATAATTAAATGCATGATTTAAGGAACTTTCCACAAGCTTCTAAGATGCCACCTACACACTTCGATAAATGGAATGACAACCATTTTCTTATTTTTTCTATTTACGCCATGTATGCATCTTGAAAATAGAAATTCCTCTTTTCTCCATTTTTCTATTTTTTTAACTTTTTAATTCATTTCTCCTCCAATTTTCATCACTTTCTTTCTCCTCCAATTTTTTTTTTTAAATTTTACTTTCAACATGCCCCCTTTATTTTAGATGCAAGATGCTCCTGCATCAGACTCCCCAGGTAGATAAAAATAAAGTGTGCCTCACACTTTGATGCCAAAGAAAGATCTGCAACCATCTTCATCTTCACCAAAGGTTTCCACCTCAACAGGGACAAGAAAACCAATCTACACATCATCCACATATGCATCACTCTATCAAACACCATAATATCAATCATCCAATCAACATGCTCACTCCCAGGAACAAACTAAACATAATGCTTCAACAAAAAACCCTCATCCACATCACCAACTAGTGAATCTACACCAACAAAAAAAAACTCCATATCAACAACAATATGTAACTTCTCAGCAACATATGCCAAACTCACAACACCAACAGTCTCATTGCTCACAACAAGATGCTCTGTAACATACAAATCATCACCAACAACAACTAGATCATCCACGACTGAGTGCTCTACAATCTCCATGTCAGACTCAATCAACTAATCATGAAAACCAATCTCCATCCTAACATCAACAAGGTTAGGAATATCATCAGCAACAACCTCCAACTACTCTACAGGTTTTGTATTAGACTCTACAATCTGATCAACAAAACCAACTTCTTCCAACTCGACCTTGTGATGCCATCTTCTTTCTTGAACAAGTCTCTTAACTAGAAAAACAACTCTCTTCTGGATCAGTAGACTCCAGCTCCACAAATGTTCATAGAATTCCTTCCTCTCCTCATTCTTAACTCGATCAACCAAAGTAGCTTCAAGTCGAGCAGTCATCTCAAAAAACCTCCTCTCCACCACATCACAGAGATTTGCAATCATCTCTAGGTCCACTCCTCTTGGAGCCATCTACTAAGATCTTTGTAAACCCTCTACAAAAAGTCCTTCCCATGCTCCTTGTGACAACCTTGACTTGTTTGCAAGTCAAATTACAACTTGCCACCTCACATGAACAATCAAGAACCGCATCACAAGTCTAGGACTAGGGATCTATAATCTAAAAGCTCTCTATAATCATGCCTCAACAAGTTCAATCTTCCATCTCTGCATCCATCAATCAATCCGCATGTCCTCCCAAGGTCTTGGTGCAAATTGCCTCACATTTGGCAATCTATCTACACACTCAGGAACTCCCACTCTGATATCACTTGATGAAGGGCCACACCATCCTACCAACTCATAACCAAGAATGAAATAATATGGAGATATAGAGATGAAAAAATGCTTCCCAAGAAATTTAATTATACTTGAAAATCCTTACAATATTCCCCAAATGAAAGAACCCCAAATTCTTATAATATAAGAGAGCTTCCTCACTAATAACTCCCAACTAGCTTTCACACCAAGAGCTTCTACAAGAAGAGCCTACACTTCCTAAACTTTCACCTAAGAACTTCAACTTAAAGAGCTACACCTTGAGAGCATGTCAAGTAAGACAGTTTTGAAATATTTGTTTGTAAAGGAAAAAACAACTATGCAAACTATTTTTGAGCCAAATTAATATTGAATTTTGATATTTTGGAGATAAGGAATAATCTCTAGTTGGATTCCCTATGCAATCACATGAAACCAATCAAAAAATGGGAAGGATTAAGCAACAAAATGGATGAATCTCAGCCATAGGTTCATACCTAACCCTAAGTCACTAATTCTTCTTAAGGAGGAAAAGCCCTAAACTCTCTAGCATGTGTGTAAGGAATTGAACGAGCGAAGAGAGAAGTTTGCATGCAGAAACAAAGCATTCATGGTGGCTTAGAAGTTATGAAGTGAAACTACATTGCAGAATTAGTTAGAGCAAAATAGAGGATAGAGAAAAGGATATAGAAAAGAGACATTTAATCAAGAAGGATCGAGAAGACATTGTTTAGAGGTGATCTTTTATCAAGAAAGAAAGTGCTAACCACATTATCAAAGATGAGACATTCTAACAAGTGATTTATATCAAAATCTCTTAATGGAGTAGTCCTAACAGGCTATATGAAATCCTTTAATAGGGTGCTTATTTAGTTGTGAGTTAAAGTCCTTTAGCAAGGAAAAATTCTAACAAGCTGTTGAAATCCTCTAACAAGGTGAGACCTAACAGTTAGTTGGGACTCAAAATTGAAGCCCTGATTTTAAGTACCATTCAAAAAATCAAGCCCTATAAGCACTTTTGATGCATGTGTACCTTGCTATACTTGTGAGACCTAAGAAGTGTTTAATGTTTCTAACATCTTGCATTACATATGCCTATGCATCCTATGAAGATAAATTGTCATTCTGATTCATTTCGTGAAGTCTCGTTTTGAGCTAGTGTCATATTTCACAATTCTGCCCAAGTATCAAATAGTGTACAGTAGCCCAGTTTGTCTTTGAATATTTTTTACCCAAAAATTTTTCATGACCTGCCACTATAGGTATGTCTGATA